>JAPVLO010000315.1:1780000-2380000 GCA_027257055.1 Cephalopachus bancanus
TGCACCCGGCCTGAATCTCCTCTCTTTCTAATTTTCTTTCTTTCTCTCTTCCTTCCTTCCTTCCTTCCTTCCTTCCTTCCTTCCTTCCTTCCTTTCTTTCTTTCTTTTTTTTTTCTTTTTTTTGAGCTGTAGTCTCACTCTTGCTGTCCAGGTTGGAGTGCAGCGGCACACTCATGGCCACCACAGCTTCTACATGCTGGACTTAGGCGATCCTTCTGTTTCAGCCTTCCAAGTAGCTGGAACTACAAACACACATCACCACGTCCGGCTAGTTTTTGTGATTTATTGTAGAAATGAGGTCTCACTAAGTTGCCCAGGCTGGTCTTGAACTTACGCGCTCAGGCAGACCTCTAGCCTCGGCCTCCCAAACTGTTGGGATTACAGACTGAGCCACCACACCCAGCCTAATTTACTTTCAAAATAAACTATATTTTCTAATCTAACTTCTGTGCAATTCTTTGGATATTTCTTGTGCATGGGAACGCACACCAGACACCCCACACTCTCAGCGGGCCTGACCTAACATTCTGGAGACCCTACTGGGATTGTGCCCTAACATTTTTGGAGGCCCCAGTGAGACCTAACATCCACCTTGTATTGTAAGTCAATGAAGTGCATTTGGGGACTAAATACTCTTTCAGATTATCTGTGCTGGGAAATCTCTCCTTTAATACAAATAATAGAGAGCCAAATATGAGTATTAATGTGTATGGTTAATCCTCTGATTGTGTCTCAACTAGATCTAAGAGTACATGTATTTTAAAAGTCTTTTTAGTCCGGCATGTTGGACTTTGGGAGGCGGAGACAAGAGGATTGCCTGAACCCAGATGTTCGAGACCAGCAAGACCTCGTCTCTACAAAAAATAAAAAAATTAGCCGGGTGTGAGGGGTGCGCTACTCGGAAGGCTGAGGCAGGAGGATCGCTTGCCCAGCAAGTCGAGGCTGCGGTAGTTTCTAGCCCATGACACAAACTGACATACAAAAATCATAAATTAGATTAAGAATGTGCGCAAATTAAAACACATGCACAGAAACGTGTTATCGCAGAGAGGAGCATGGTTATCGCAGACATTTAACTCAGTAAGAATTATGGAGTAAACCCTTACAAACCCAGCTAAAAGCCTACTCTGTATTGTTTTCATGCGCTGGAAAGAAAGCCTATCTGCAAAACACCAGTAAATGCAGGAGGGACATCGTAAGACTTGATCAACAAGGCACAGGGAGCTAGCTTGACCCACCCTAGATTAGCAACCAAGACTTCACTTTCCATGCGACCCCTCCTCTTTGTAGTCTTCAAAAGAAAGCCCTGACAAAGCCTGGCTCCCTTCTTCCTTCTAACTTCCTATCAGGAATCTCCCTTGGTCCTCCAAATCCCTTCAGGGACTTTGAAATCCCGAGCTCTGCGCACAAGGTAGACATGAATATTCATCGGGGGCGTGGCCCCGCCGGCGCGCACAGCTCCAGCAGCTGCGCCTGGCGGAAAGGACGCGCGCCAGCTGCAGCGGGGGAAACAGTTCTCATTTTGTGTGCTAAGCTGACTACACCTCCAGCCTCGAGCCAGCTCGAGACGGCCACATTGTGCGTATGTGGGAGGGGCTTTGCCAAGACGAATGGATTTTTCTGGGGCAGGGCCCAGAAGCTGTAATTCGAGGGACCTCGAACTTCCCAAGCCACCCACCTGCCAGGGCAAGTGAAATTCTACTGAGAAATATTCAGATATATCTTTTCCAGGAGTTTGTCCTTTTTGAAGTAACAAATACCCCTTGTGTGAATAATTGGAGTTTTTTGTCCTCTGGTGGCCCCTCCTCCTTTGCAATTCTCTACAATGGGGACCGTTTTTTCTTCCTTCTCAATGATTACAACTGTTACTTACATTTTTTTTAAAATCATGAAGCCATGTTGTCTCTATCTTCCCTCTTCTCCTTCACCCTTCACTTAGTAGTACTGTATAGCATAGTGGTTAAATGTCAGATATCCTGGATTCAAGTTCCAGTTCGATCATTTACAAGCTCAAAGAATGTGTCAAGTTAGCCTCTTTTCCTTCAGTTTCTTTATCTGCATAATAGAGATAATAATACCAACTACTTCATGGGTTTGGTCTGAGAATGAAATGAGTTATGTATGTATCATGTATTATTTAATGAGGGGAATGGGGTCTGAGAAGTGTGCCAATTGTGTCGTTGTGTGACCATCGTAGGGTGACATACAAACTTAGATCATATAGCCTACTACACACCTATGCTGTATAGCAGTGGCCTTCAATTTTTTTTTCACGGCCAGGGGTGGGGATGGAGTGGTGGGCACCCCCCTAGCTCCACCTTAGATCAGCAGGCGTTAGATTCTCATAAGGAGGGTGCAGTCTAGATCCCTAGATCTGTGCATGTGCCTGCAGTTCACAATAGTGTTCACACTCCTATGGGAATCTAATGCCGCTACTGATCTGACAGAATTGGAGCTCAGATGGTAATACAAGTGATGGGGAGCGGCTGTAAATACCCATGAAGCTCCTCTCACTGGCCTACTGCTCACCTCCTGTTGTGCATCCTGGTTCCTAACAGGCCGCTGAATGGTACTGGTTTGTGGCCTTGGGTTGGGGACCCCTGCCGTAAGGTATAGCCTATTGCTTCCTGGCTGCAAACTTGTACAACACGTTAAGGTACTGAATATGTAGGCAATTGTAACACAAAGGTAAGTATTTGTGTATCAAAGAAAAAGTACAGTGAAGATACAGTATTGTAATCTTATGGGACCACTATGTGCAATATGACTACTTAAAATGCTTGAACAGTACCTGACATAGAGTAAGGACTTAGTAAATGTTAGTTATTGTTTTTATGTTGACAGGGCAAATTTGGTGGAAGATGGTTGAGTGTAAAACAAAGTAGGAATAGGTGGGGCACACATGCTGAAAGTGGAGCCTTATTAGAAGTGAAGGAGCCAAGAAACTGCATCCACCAAAATCAAGAAGAAAGTCAGGCTGAACCTACGAGAAAAGAGAAGTGAGCCAGCAGTCAGAGCTGGGGTACTGCTGAGAGAGGGATGCCAGAGTGGGGAAGCAGACGCGTCACACCATTAGAGGAAGGAGCACACATTTTTCTGGAGATAATGAACACAGTACCACAATGAGCTTTGTAGTTTGTTGTTTTTTAGGTTTGAGTCTCAGATCCTAGACTGCACTCCACTGATTCTTAAAACAATGAGAATGTCAGGTTGGTCTTGGGAGCAGGAGCTGGTTCTTTACTTGGGTCCTTAGGTTGAGAAGTTTGAGCTCTAGGATTCTCTGCCTTAGACCTGTTCCCATCTTTAAACTCCCGTTGAACTGGCATGCTGTCCTCAGCATGGCACTCAAGCTCTTGACCCCACCTGGTCCTTCAGGTAGTTATGTTGACTTTGGTTTTATCTACCTTCCTGTCTCTCCTGGCACTGTCTGCCCACAATCTCTCCACAACATATATTATTCCTCCCCCTTGCTCCCCATAATCCCCATTGGTTTCCAGGTCTTCTTACAGTGTTCTTAGTTTCCTAAGCATGTTCTGGTGGGGAAAACACTATGTTCACCACCTCATTTAATCTTCCTGGGTAGATGAGATGATATCTCCTAGTTTCTTTTGCAGTTGGTTGGGATAATGACCACATTCTTGACAACAAAAAAGTGAGCAAAAGGAATATGGCACTATCCCTTAGGAAACATAAGATGTGGTCTGAGTTCTTCATGCTTATTCTTTCTTGTCCATTTGCCAGGATGTGCAAAACTCTAAGACAATGGAAGTAAACTGGATTCTGAGTTTCTATTGCAGGAAAGTTGACCAATAAATCAAAATTTATTTATTTATTTATTTTGAGTTGGAGTCTCGCTCTGTTGCCCAGGCTGGAGTGCAGTGGCACACTCACAGCCACCACAGCCTCGACCTGGTGATCCTTCCACCTCAGCCTTCCAAGTAGCTGGAACCATAGGCATGTGCCACCATGCCTGGTTAATTTTTTCTTTTCAATTTTCATTGTAGAGATGAGGTCTCACCAAGTTGCGCAGGCTGGCCTCAAACCTGTGGGCTCAGGCAATCCTCTCACCTTGGCCCCCCAAAGTGCTGGGATTATTGGCGTGAGCCACCATGCCCAGCCCTCGAGTTTTTGTTTTTAAATGAGAAAAAAAGCCACTGAGATTATGGAGTTTTGTTTGTTGCCTCAGTTTAGTTTATTCTGTCCTGACTAATAGTACACATGTCATGGTCTTTCTCACTTTGGTGCCTGTATCATTACATTATGTCACTTGGAAAGCCTCCCTGCCTTCCCTCCTTGCAACAAATTGCTACTGTCCTTGGAGTCTCCTCTGTGTTTTTGTAGCACCACACTCAGGTTTCTTGCTTGAGTGATTGGATGGATCTTGGCAGCAATACAGAAAATGAAAAGGAGAAAGGAATACATTTGACAGATGAAATCCATAATGTGCACAATGAATTTGAGAATGGAACATCTAGGGATATATGGGTCTGACACTCAGGAAAGAAGCCTGAGCTACAGGTGGGTAGAGTGTTGTGAGTCATCGGCATGGAGGGAGAAGTGGGCAAGATCACCCAGGAAAGGTGTGTCAAGTAAGATAAGAAGAAGGTGGAAGACGGAAAGCTGGATCTTAGTGGGACATTGTCATTTAAGGGAAAGCAGTGGGAGCAGAACCCTTCTAAATTCACCACTCTATAATAACCCCCTAGGCCATTCAGGATTGAGCTGAAACCTAAGAATGTAGGATTCGTTTGTTGCTTTACAATTTTGAAGAAAACGGGGCATTTTGCAATCAAAACGTTTTTTTGAGTTGGAGTCTCTGTCACCCAAGCTGGAGTGCAGTGACACACTCACGGTCACCCCAGCATCGACCGGAACGACAGGTGCATGCTACCACACCCAGCTAATTTTTGATTTATTGTAGAGATGAGGTCTTGCCAAGTTACCTGGGCTGGTCTTGCACCCGCAGGTTCAGGCAATCCACTTGCCTGGGCCTCCCAAAGTGCTAGAATTACAGACTGAGTCACCAAGCCCGGCCAATCAAAACTTTTGCGTAGACCTAAAAATGTCTTTGAAGGTGAAACTGTTTGCCTTTGTTATTGAGAACATTTTCCTGCAAAAGTTTAGTTTTGAGCTTGTTAAAGTAAATAATAAATTTAGTTGAAAAGCATTCCCTAGCTTTTACATTTTTGACTTTCTTCAGCCTGAAGTCTTCTGACTTATATCAACCTAAAGGGGTGAGAAAGTTGCAAAGATTTGTAACTTGCTGTAAGAATTGCCTTTTTTAGCCTATATTTTGTTTTCTTTTGTTTTTTTCTTGTGTCTACTCTTTGGAAGTAAATCTTACATTGTCTGTATCAGGTGCCCCCAAACCTCAGGCCACAGACAGACTGTTATTGGTCTGTGATAGGAACTGGGCTGCACAGCAGGAGGTGAGCAGCTGGTGAGCAGGAGAAGCTTCATCAATATTTACAGCTGCTCTCCCTTGCTCGCAATACTGCCTGAGCTCCACTTACTATCAGATCAGCTGCGGCATTCGTTTCTAACGGGAGTATGAACCCTATTGTGACTACGTGTGGATCTAGGCTGTGAACTCCTTACGGTAATCTAATGCCTGATGATCTAAGGTAGAGCTGAGGTAGTGATGCTGGCACTGGGAAACAGCTGCAAATACAGGTTAACATTAGCAGTGAGGCTTGACTACACATGCCATTCCTCACCCTGTTCATAGAAAAATTGTCCTCCATTAAACCAGTTCCTGATGCCAACAAGGTTGGGGACACTGATCACCATGTTACATGGTACCTGGACAGCCATGATGGGTCAAGAAAATAATTGTTTTATACTTCAAGGCTATCAGAAGACCACTGAGATTTTTAGAACACCAATACTCTTCAACATCTACAGTCTTGGAGATTCATAGGTCCAGATTGTTGGAGTATCTCTCATCTAGAAATCAGTTCCCTGTGAAAAAGGGATGACTTCCCTTTGATATGGATATTGTCAACTATATATTCTCAAATGAAATTCCAGCGCAGCTCACTGTGCTTGTTTAATGTAGTTTTTAGATGGAAAACAATAACCCCTAAATGCATTTTTTAGTAGCCAGCTCTGTCACAAATCATGCCATTAGATGTGACATTAAGTAATTTAACTCTTAAACCTTTGGGTACATTTTAGCTGATATATCTACCCTCAATCTTGGGAGTCTGTTGTAAAAATGCAGTCTACATTGTGTATGATATACCATCCTGCAGTATGTGGTATATTTGCTGAACATCATGTATTAAAAGCAGAGAGAGTGAGAGAGACAAAGAGAGAGAGAGAAAGAGAGAGTATGTGAGAGAGCAAGAGAGAGCAAGCGCAGACAATAAAAAAGGCCAGCCTAAGCTGGGCTCGGTGGCTCAGCCTGTAATCCCATGCATTTGGGAGGCTGAGGTGAATGAATTGCCTGAGCCTGCGGGTTCGAGACCTGCCTGGGCAGCGAGACCTCATCTCTACAACAAATCAAAAATTCAGCCGAGCGTGGTAGCGCGCGCCTGTAGTTCCAGCTACTCGGAAGGCTGAGGCGGAAGGATCGCTGGAGCCCAGCAGGTCAAGGCTGCAGTGGCCGGGAGCGGCCACTGCGCTCCAGTCTGGGCAACTGAGTGAGACTCCAACTCAAAAAAAAAAGAAAAGGCCAGCCTGCTCTGTGTCAAGGGCACTGTTCTAGGGTGACATATGCTTTTGAGCCACTGGACAGCATTTTTCTCATACTGAAAAAGTTATTCTTGTGATCTGCAGATTGAGTGACCTGCCCATGTGTTAATTCTTTTAGATTTCCTTTCATCAAGTCAGTGGAAACCTTCACATAGCCTCCAACTGTCTGATGCTCTTCTGTTTTTTGTGAAATCGTTGTAACTAGCATTTCATTTGTTGGTTTGTCCCTGAGTGCCCATTATGGACCAGTTATCATGTTAAGGGGTTGTGTCACATCTTTACTTTCCATATCAACTCTACAAGGTAATCATTATCATTTTCACTTTATAGATGAGAAAAACTGAGTCTTGAAGAGATTAAATTGTTCAGGTCATAGCTAGTGAGTAATAGAGTTGGATTCAAAATCAGGACTGTCTGCCTTCTGAGCTCATTCCCTTTCTATGAGAAGTTGCACTACTCCTTCAGAGACTTCCTTTGCCATCTTAGAGTTCTTCCTCCACAACTTTCCACTTGAACTTGGAAGCTCCTATTTTCTGAGCCAGTTCTTGGGAAAGTTAGATGAGTTAATTTCAAGTTTTCTCATCAGTGAGTTGAGAAAACTGAAAATTCTCTGAGTCCAGATTTCAAATTCCATTTATCTAAGAGTCCCTTCCTTGTCAGCTCCTTGCCTAGTCAGTAGCTGGCCAATTCAATAGTGGCTGGTGGGTGTTTGTGCCTTTAGACTCTTGTCTTGGCTATGCTTCTAACTCACAGGGTGACCTGAGGAGGTTTCTTAACCAGTGTATGTCTCTCATTTTCCAAATATAATATTAAGAATGACCTGATTCCTTGAGAGCTTGCATGGACTAGGTAATTAGGCACTGGACTGCATGGGAACTACAAAGCATATTAATTCAGTCAACTAACATTTATTGTGTACCTGCAGTATGCAGGGACAGGTAGTGGTGTGATGTTCCTGACCTGTGGATACACTATTCGGAATAGTTCCTTCATTTTTGCCCGTCTGTGAGACTCCACCCAACCTCTAAGAATGCCTTTAACCCTACCTACATGTTTCTTTAATTTTTCTGTGTGCCAAGACTCACTCCTGAATACTTTATCATCCTTGCTCACTTTATGTTGCCTGCAGTCAAAGTAGAAAATCCTTGGCCTTTAGAAAATCCAGTTATAATTCAACCAGTTTTGAAAACAGCCTCTTTCTGCTCTACTAAGCTTGTAATGTTTCACTGGGTTGGAGTATGCCAAGTCACATACAGATCTATACTATTAGCTTGAAGGAGCATGCTTTTGAATTTTGATTTACAACATGGCATCAGACTTAACAGTGGGTATTCCTACAGTAGGATCGTGATAGTGACAATAGAACTTTCTTTTCTATCGCCCAGTCTGGAATGCAGTGGCATGCTCACAGCCACCGCAGTCTGGACTTGCTGGGCTCAGGCCATCCTTCTGCCTCAGTCTTACAAGTAGCTGGAACTACAGGCATATGCCACCACACCCAGCTAATTGACAGTAGAACTTTTATGTGTTTGAGGCTCTCTGCCAGTGCATCCATGAGCTCGAGATACAACCTTCCTGTGATTACCAGGTCTGATCTTCCTTGGTCTTTGTGCCAATCCATGAAAAAAATGCATGCTGTGTCCAAATCCAGGATCAAGTTTATCCTGTCTGGAGCCAGCTTTCCAAAGGTGAAACTTTACCTTATTCTTTTGAACTCATTTTCTTATATTTTTATTTTGAGATCTTTTAGGAACAAGGTGGCTTTATTGAACTTTGTTGTAAGCAGTTCTGGAGTTGATGGGTATTTTTACATATGTGTACATTTGTTTCTATTCTTTGTGTGTGTGTGTGTGACTTACCAGAGGAGAGCCTTCATTTGACTGGAAGTCTGGGGTGATTTCATCTCTATTATTTGGCTTGCATGAATGAGTGTAGTCAATGTTTCAAATACTTAGTTATCTTAGGGGTACAAAGGGAAGGTCTTCAAAGAATCTGTGCTATAGTGAAAGATGCATAAATAGTGTGTGCTAAGAAGAATAAGCTGCCCTATGAGCCAGGAGCAAAACTGCTGAAAAGAATTGGCAAAGGATTCACCACTCTCTAAACAGTGTAGGGGGTCTTTATGCTTCACTTCATCAAGTTGAGTCGTGTCCATTTCATAAAACATTTATTTGGCTTGTGCTAGGTGTTCAAAACATGATATTCTTGTTTGATATCACAAGATGACTTAAAGCAGTGGACTAAAGGGAGAAAAACTACCATTTTCGATGAACAGCAGCAATTAAACACTTGAACTTATTAAAGAAAATGAAATCACTGTTAAAGCCACTTTACTTCTGGTATCGTCTCTGGAAATCAGATCTCATCAGAAATAAGAAAATGGGGTATAATTTGAGACAAGTTCCTGTCTGTTGGGTTTTTTCTTTCAAGATCCCCCTGGACTATCAGAGCTCTGTTATAACGGATCCAAATAAAACCTTAAGGTCTTATCTTTTAAATTGATTCACCTGACAACATATACGTTTGAAAAATTAAAGCCAGGAGGGAGGGTTTTATAGACTGGGGATCTATTAATGTTTTCTGAAAGTGAGATCCCCTTTTTAAAAAAGCTTTTCATGGTGATGACTAGCATGACAGAAGGCATGATATTACAAACAGTAATCCTAGACCAAGTAGTTCAATAAGGTTCAAGTACTTATTTTTTAAAACTGTGATAATCTGAATTGCACTTTAAGAATGGCCACTAGTGAAATTCATCCTGCACAATAAGATATTTTTTCAGATTTCTTCTAGAAACTTCATGTTATTTCTAGCATTAACTTTGGAGGAGATTTCACTCCTCTAGGAGTGCAGCCAAGCTGACCTTCTCATTGAATCTGAATCTTATTATTTATGGAATCAGTGATTCTATTCATTATTAAGTCACAGTAGGTCTGGCTTCATGCTAATTTTAGAAGCTCTTTCCTCTTGTTACCAAGCAAGCAATCAAAAGGCCTGGTTTTCCTTTTAGGAGGTAAGAAACCAAAAGTATTCAGGTCTGACCTTTTAAAATTCTTACTAATCTAGAAAACTTGAAATTTTTCTTGGGAACATAGCAGAGAGGTCTATGATTATTTTATAATCAATTGCATACATTTTTAAACACCATAGAATTAGAAGAAACACCATGACAAGTATTTTAAATATCTAGTTAAGAATGTATCATAGGACCAAGGGGCTGACATTTCCAGATGACATCTTCAAAATTTCTTTCAATCTAGTATTGTTATTTGGTTTTTTTTTTTTTTTTGAGTTGGAGTCTCACTCTGTCGCCCAGGTTGGAGTGCAGTGGCCGCTCCTGGCCACCACAGTCTCAACCTGCTGGGCTCCAGCGATCCTTCCGCCTCAGCCTTCCAAGTACCTGGAACTACAGGCGCGCGCTACCACGCCCAGCTAATTTTTTTTTTTTTTTTTTTTGATTTATTGCAGAGATGAGGTCTTGCCAAGTTGCCCAGGCCGGTCTCAAGCCCGCGGGCTCAGGCAATCCACTCACCTCAGCCTCCCAAAGGCGCGGGATTACAGGCTGAGCCACTGAACCCGGCTCAATCTAGTATTGTTAATATTTTGCAGCCTTAATTGAAGCAAGATAGAAAATCGTAAAGCAATTCAATGCAAGTAAATAAAAATGCTGTTAATATTAATTTTTTTGAAGTTGTTAGCTTTGTGTTAGTTGATTTCAAGGAAGGTTATAATCTCAAAGCTAGGTAAAATATCATGTGGGAAGCCATGTTTTCCTCACATGAAATTGCAACTATTGGTCCTTATAGCTTTATCCCTCCAATATATTATAGCAAATAATTAAGGATATTTGCAAAGATTTAGCTACAAGTTGACAGTAGCAAAAAATTGGAAGCAACCTAAATGTTCAATATTAGGAGAATAATTAAATAAATAATGGAACATGCATGCAATAGAATCTTGCAGCTACTTGAAAAGATGTTGCAGCCAGGTGCGATGGCTCACTCCCATAATCCCAGCACTTTGGGAGGTGGAGACGAGAGGATTGCCTGAGCCCATGGACTTGAGACCAGCCTGGGCAACATGGTAAGACCTCGTCTCTACAATAAATAAATAAAAATTAGTTGGGCCGGGCTCGGTGGCTCAGCCTGTAATCCCACGCCTTTGGGAGGCTGAGGTGAGTGGATTGCCTGAGCCCGCGGGTTCGAAACCCGCCTGGGCAGCGAGACCTCATCTCTACAATAAATCAAAAAATTAACTGGGCATGGTAGCGTATGCCTGTAATTCCGGCTACTCGGAAGGCTGAGGCGGAAGGATCGCCGGAGCCTAGCAGGTCGAGGCTGCAGTGGCCAGAAGTGGCCACTGCACTCCAGTCTGGGCGACCGAGTGAGACTCCAACTCAAAAAAAAAAAAAAATTAGTTGGGCATGGTGGCGTATGCCTGTAGTTCCAGCCACTTGGAAGGTCGAGGCAGGAGGATCACCTGATCCCAGCAGGCCAAGGCTGCAGTGGCCGCGAGTGTGCCACTGCACTTCAGCCTGGGCGACAGAGTGAGACTCTGACTCAAAAAAAAAAAGAAAAGAAAAGATATTGCAGAGGAGTATTTAATGACATAATAAGATGACAAGATGTACTGAGTGAAAACTGTAGTTTATGAAACAGTATTGACAGCATTAGTTTTTAGTCCTTCTTGGGTCACATGCCTCTTTGAGAATGTAAGTTAAAATGTTAATTTACAAGCCGGTTCCATGGCTCAACCTGTAATTTCGCACCTTGGGAGGCTGAGGTGAGTGGATTGCCTGCGTCCGCGGGTTCGAGACCCGCCTGGGCAACTTGGCGAGACCTCATCTCTACAATAAATTTTTAAAAATTAGCTGGGTGTGGTAGCGCACGCCTGTAGTTCCAGCTACTTGGAAGGCTGAGGCGGAAGGATCGCCAGAGCCCAGTAGGTCGAGGCTGCGGTGGCCGGGAACAGCCACTGCACTCCAGTCTGGGTGACAGAGTGAGACTCCAACTCAAAAAAAAAAAAAAAATTCATTTACCATGGGCTTTCTATCTTCTATGTTCTCTTTTCTCTGGCTACTGTTAGCAGATAGAAGCACATTATTTTTTTATTGTTTGGTCTTTTCCAAGTTTTGCTCTTGGCAATTTACCTATAAAACTTGAGTTTCTCCCTCATCTCCAAGTTAATTAAATTTTATAATACTGAACTTTGAAACTTTCCCCTAAATTTTATGTAAACAAAAAGCCTTCGTGAATAACTTGTTTAAGATGAGATCTACTATTTGTTTAGATGCTTTCAATATTTCGTGCGTATTTTTGATGATCATTCATTGATTCCTGCATGCAAAACACTACACACAGAGCCTGAAATGTACTAAACAAACATGTAAATGTTAGCTGTTATTTTCACTCACCTGCATTGATTTATCCATTCAAGTCTTTACTGAATAAAATTTACCTTGAACCTATTTAGTCAATGTGAGTGAAGCAGATATGGTTCTGCTCTCCTACAGCTTCCTTATATTTATTGGGGGACACAGACCTCAAACAACCACTAGAGGAAAACGCAGGGATACTGCAAAGTAAAGCTGGAGGGTACCAGGAGAGCATATATTGGGACACCCAGCCTCTTCTAAGGTGTCAGGGAAGCTGAGACTCTAAGAATGAATGGAAATTAGACTGGAAGTTAGAAGTGTAGAGGGAATAGCATTCCAAGCCAGGGAAAAGCATGTGAAAAGAGTCCTGACTCAACATTTGACCTGGATCCCTTTAGGCTTTCATAATTTAGAAAAGTTATTCTCTTAATCATTCGCAGATAAGAGAGGTGTAAGTATAATTCCTCCAAAATGGATTCCACTCTGCTTTCAAAGTTTTTCTTCTTTATTTAGAAACTGTAAGATTGCATATCCGTCACAATTGTGGGGAACTTCCCAGCAGCTTCAAGGATATGTAGAATGTATTGTGGGATATAAGCCAGCAAGTCTTCAACTGCAAATCTCAAATTCAAACACCTGGCTCTGAGCCCTAAATTGCCCTGGAAATTTTAGCAATGTTATCTCAAAGTTATGTTTGAAAAAAATAAAAATTAAAAAGGTTCTGCTTGCCCCATAATGTGTACCGATTATCTCATTTGCTTCCTTTGAAGTCTGTTTGAACATACAAATCGATTCACGCTCCTCAGGAATTACAGGTATGGTAGTTTTATAGGTGCACATGATTGAACTGGACCCTCTTATCAAGTTTCAGTTATATCAAATTTTGCAGCAGGCTTGACTCTATGAAACCAGACTTTCTGGAAGAGAAAGTTCAGTGTAAGTTCAGAGGCAATGGATGTGGTAGAACCACTTTGCAAACATCAAAGATCGAAAGAAACATTATTTCCCTGTATTTAAGCATTACTAGCCTTTCAAAAATGCTTTGCATTTTCCTCCTTCTTCCTACATAACATCATGTAAGATAATATTGCAAACAAATGGCCAGATGGATACTGAATTATTTATAAGAACAGGCTACTGATGTGGATTAAAGAGAAGTAACAAAGCAAGAAATAATAATGCCATTGAGACTGATAGAGTAAAAGGACATGAGCAAATGAGGGTGAACAATGTTTCTAGAGATTTATACCCCCAGAAAGGCTGCATATTGTCACTGGTTCATGTAGATCCTTACTTGAGAATGGAAACAACACCTGGAGAATTAGCTGTACTGTATTAGTCAACATTTATTTATAACTTTTCAGCAATTTCCATAACGAGCATTATTTAGTCACAGATGCCTTCAGAATTAGGATCACAGGCTTTGACAGCCATATTTCTTTTTAAGAGAGATGATTTGTAGTAGTACCTCTTCCATGTTTGACAATTTAGATCTTCCGGCCCTTGCCTATTCACTATTGTATTTTACAACAGACAAGCACGTCAGCAATGGCAATCAGAAGACTTAGAAGCTCTATTCTAGAACTCTTTCCAAAAGAAATAGCTAAAGGCTGTTTATAAGGACTTTATTGTTCTTTTTTTTCAGATGTGAGTGGCCACAATAGTATTTAGGTTTTGGCTGTGAGTCAACAGAGAATCTCTAAGGCTATTACTGGGATTGAGGTACAGCAAAACAAAAATCTTAAAAGAGGCCTTTCACTTTCAGAAAGTTTTTCTGTGGTAGAGACGTGCTCCTTAAACATTCCTGAAGAGCCATATCTAATAAATCCTCCTAATTTTCAAGGACTAAATCTGACTTCTTTATCATTTAGCAATACCATATTTAAATTAAATGATGTAGAGAACTATCCCTACTCCTAATAAGGTTTTAGTAGGCACACAATGTACCTTGCAATGCATTTTCCCCCATGAAAGCAGGAATTTTTTTTTTTTAAGTTAGATTTGTCTTTATTTTTACTCTTGCATCCTCAGTGCCTCGAACAGTGCCTGGCACAGAGTAAGTGCTCCATAAATGTGAAAGAATAAATAAATAAATCTGAGCAATTAAAGTGAACAAGAATAGAAACAATTGTATAACCTATATGTATAGACCTCAGCAGTTGGGACCACAAAATTGAGTCGCATTTAATATCTACTTTATTATGACTCTAAGCTTCGGTCTGGCTCTACAGGAAGTTAACCCCCATCAAATACCCTCAGGTATGTTTTAGTGGTCCCCAGAGTGAGGGCTCATGTGTGTTTAGGAATAAGACCAATAGCTTCTTCCCTAGCCATGTCCCTGAGCCACCATGCTAACTGCTGCTGCTAGTCCTCATGAGGCTACCACTTAGCCCACCACAGCCAGACTTTGCCTATGACATTGGGGTGGAGATTTGTTTTCCTCTTTGCCCCTCTATCCCAAGCCTGGCACAGGCTCTTTTCTTAATTCCTCATAGCATAGTTGAGACTGGCTGCAATTTTAGGCAAGACTTGATGGAAAGTTTAAGACAGGGGAAATACAACTAGTGGAGGGCTTATCGATGATGCTGCTCTCAGAGTCCAGGAGGCCCAAGATGAGCCTCAAGGGACTGGCGGTACTTAACCTGCCTTCATGTGACAACGGCTCATTTCCACTGCTGGGAACAGCTTCAGCTTACTTTCACTACTTCAAATCCAAGTCTGGGAGAGCAGGAAGAATCCCCATCCCCCACGGCGATCTAAGGCTTTCCTCTCAAGTCTGGATTTCCTGTCCCAAGAACTGACTTTTCCCAGGATGACTGACAATAGAAATATTCACATATTTTAAGAAAGCCTTCATATTCTATTCATAAATTCCTCTCCATAAACAGCAACAAAATCAGCATATGCAATACATAGCCTTAACACAACTAAACTGCAAAATAGAACACTTAGTTTCTTAGTTGAAAGCCTACAACTAATATACTTCAGGTTGCCTAAATTTACTTAATGTTGTTCCATAACCTTCCTCAGATGCAAAGAGTGGGTATTTGCTTTATATCTGTGTAACTAAAATCCCATTCAGGGTTGGTTTTTGTTTGTTTTTGATCCCCCAGAATAAGAGTGGTTTACTCTAAGGATAAATGTCTCTACTTTTTGTCTAAGGAAATCTTTTGCAAACCTTAAAATAAATACATGTTTTTTCAGTTTCTAGTCATCAAATTTCTTAGGAATGATTTTCAGCCAAGGCACTGTATTTCAATTAAAGAAGCTGGGCTAAATGCGGTTAGGTACACTAGAACGGAAAAAGGACATTAGCAGAAAAACTGGTGACATTCAAACACAGTCTGAGGTCTAGTTACTAGCAATGCATCAGTGTTAATTTTTTAGTTTTGACAAAAGTACCAAAGTTAAATACGATGTTGATATTAGGGGAAACTGAATGAAGGGTATAGAGGAACTGTCTGTACTATTTTACCCTTTCTATAAATCTAAAATTATTCCAAAATAAAGAGTTCGTTAAAACATAAGACAAATGGTGACATAGATTTCAGACACCAGAATTGAGCTAGTTATTATAGTTGATCATTAAGTTTAGCACCAATCTTAGAAAGTAAGATAATCAGGGACATGAGAAGATTATATGGTTCTTATTTTAAAAAAAAGAAATGCATTACCTTCACTTGAAGATATAAAATTTTCCAGTTAAGGGTTTCAGAAGGGATTTACTACATGAATGCTTATATAAGAAATCATGAGTAACTTAAAGGGTGATGTGTTCAACTACTGTTTAATAAAAGGAAACAAATGATCTTAAATAGATTTTTAAAATATTGTAGCTGAGTGTGGTGGTGTGTGCCTATAGTACCATCTACCAAGAAGCTGAGGCAGGAGAATCCCTTGAGTCCAGGAGTTCAAGACAGTAGTGAGTTATGTTTATACCACTGTACTCCAGCCCAAGTGACAGAGTGAGACCCTGTCTCTAAAAATAAAAATTAGAAAAATAAAAAATATTGATCTTCAAAAATATATGTACTTAAGTTTTAAAAGAACTCACCAACTTTTTTGGTGATGGGGGGCATGTTGGAAGGGCGGGGCTGGGAGAACTAAGATTATATCCCCAGGTACATCACTTTCCAACTATTTTACCTAAAGAAGTTAGGAGAATAGAAAGTTAGGATTATTGTTTGGAGACTCTAAATGAATGAAACTAATATATCCTTCAGGTTGTGTCTCTTGTAAGTGTCACAGCTTACTTTTAACAAAGTAAAAGGGATGGGTCATAAACTCATTGTTGATTCAAGGGGAATTGATAAGCTTTAGAGATGGTCAATAAAACTGACAAAGATTTATTCACTTAAGAACTTTACCATGGCAAGTCATCTCTCTTCTACCCTATGATCAGTTTCATGAGGCCTACAAAAAGAACCTTTATTTATTTTTATTCCCAAATGAATCTTTGAATTTACTCAAATAATTGAACAAGCATATGATTGAGAGTTCTGCATCAGTTTGTGTATAACAGATGATTTGGGCTGGAACATTTTTGTAAGTAACTATTGCCTATCAACTATCCAGACTATAAACAAACAAAAAATAAGCACTTCAGTAAGTTCCTGTAGAACGTCTGCCTTTGAGTAAAACTGCATCCTGCATTCTTTAAAAGCCCCAATAACTCTTCTGTGGTGGAGAATGCAAGATGTCCACCACAGTCAGTGCTCCCATTTCTCAGACTTCTTTGGAATTGCTAAGATTATGTGACTTGGCCGGGTGTGGTGGCGTGCATCTGTAGTTCCAGCTACTTGGAAGGCTGAGATGGAAGAATTGCCTGAGCTCAGTAGGTTGAGGCTGCCACTGCACTCCAACCTGGGCGACAAGAGTGAGATTCCAACTCACAAAAAAAGAAAAAAAAGGTTATGTGACTAAGCTCTCATGAGTGAAGTTTGGGAGGAACTGATATAGACAATGCCCACCTTATTTGCTTAAGAGGAATCTCTGACCTTGGACTGCTCTCTTCCCTCTTCTGGATGGCGGACACAGAGCTGCCTTGGAAGTCACATGCTGATGATGGCAGAGGTGTTGTCAGCCCCAGTTCTCAAATGGCTTTGTGGCTCAGAGCTGTCTACCAACCCTGAGCCAGGTACTTCTGACTGAAACAGAGGTGATCATCTATACTCTCTCTGAGTTAGCAGGTCTTCCATTATAGCCACTTGGCTTACCTTGTCTAAAAAACCGAGATTCTGGCAAATTGTGTTGGAGAATGAGACTTGAACCTATGACCTCCTATCTCTGACCCTGTATCTCTGCCTTGAGATACATGTGTGCCAGAGGGCAGGTACCTAAGCCTGAATCACAAATTCCATCCACTAACCCAGCCAGCTGTGTGGATTCAAAGTTTGTCTCACTCAGTTGGTCAGGGCTGAACAGGGCAGGGAGGAGAATGGTTGGCCTTCCCCTGTGAGAGGTCTTTCCTGGTTTTGCTACTATACCGAGATAAGAAGCACAGGGGTAGGTGGAAAGAATCTGTATTAGATGGGCTGAAGTCCTCTTCCCCTATTATGAGACCCCCAACCCACCATGCATAAGAGTAGAGCTCTACCCCACAAAACGATAATAAAAAAATACTGATTAAAAAAAAAAAAGAGTAGAGCTCAATCAATGTCAAGCTCAGACCAACTGGATCAGTCATCCCTCCCTTGAGAAGCAACAGCAAGTAGACAGGGAGAGAACTTGGAGATTCTCTCTCCATCATTCCCCAGAAGGGAGGAGAGTGGAAGTTCTACAGCAGGTCCCTTCCTGGTGAAGGGACGTGTGCATTGATTGTGTGTGGTGAAGGGGGAAGTGAAAAGGTTTCCCCTACTCAAACAAGTCAATATCAAATGTGCTACCTGAGTTGATCTGTTCGATGAGTCTAATGGTGGCATCCATAGTGATATTAGAGAATGTCTGCCAAATATGAGGATTTTGGTTTCACTGTTTGGTAATCCTGGCCTTTTCAGGTCACACTGTCTGGCAGAGGACACAGAAGCATTGGGTAACTGATGAGAAGGTGATTAATCCCAGCCACGAGTGCCCCACCCTGTTCCTTCCTGTAGGCGGTATACTGTGGCAGGGTCCTGGGTAACTCACAGATAGGCCCACCCTAACATTTGTGGGATTTGGGACAAAAGTATCAATGAAGTTATTTAAATGCTTTGAATTAAGCTAAAAAATTATAAAATATGTGCTACTCTTTGAACCACAAGATAGAATATTAAAATAAGTAAGAAATTTGTCTTTGAGCATTACAACAAAGCAGTACTGTTTCATGCAATAATCTATTTCATTCATGCCGAGTGGAAAAACTAGGTAGGTTACCTTCTTTTCTTTCCTCTCTCTCTCTCTCTCTCTCTCTTTTGTGGGGGGCAGTTTCATCTTGTCACCCAGGGTGGAGTTAAGTGGCACAATCACAGTTTACCACAGCCTTAAACTCCTGAGCTCAAGTGATCCTCCTGCCTCAGTCTCCCAAGTATCTATTATATATATATATATATTTTTTTTTTTTTTTTTTGTAAGACACAGGGTCTCATTTTGTTACCCAGGCTGGAACTCCTGGCCTCAAGTGATGTGCTGGGATTACAGGTGTGAGCCACACACCAGACTTTCTTTCTTTCTTTTTTTTTTTTTGAGTTGGATTCTCACTCTGTCGCCCAGACTGGAGTGCAGTGGCCGCTCCCGGCCACCGCAGCCTCGACCTGCTGGGCTCCAGCGATCCTTCCGCCTCAGCCTTCCAAGTAGCTGGAACTACAGGCGCACGCTACCACGCCTGGCTAATTTTTGATTTATTGTAGAGATGAGGTCTCGCCAAGTTGCCCAGGCGGGTCTCGAACCCGCGGGCTCAGGCAGACCACTCACCTCAGCCTCCCAAAGTGCGGGATTACAGGCTGAGCCACCGAGCCCGGCTCAGACCTTCTTTCTTACCTAAGTGCTTTACCTGTTCAAATCTTACCCACCCTGTGAAGCAGTGTCTCTCTCCAAAGCCTACAGCAACAAAACCCCCAATATCTGATGGCGTTTGGTTGCAAGGCAAGAGATGTGGGGAACATTTCCCTGAGGTCTGAACAGAGTAAGTCAGAAGCATGGATGTTTAGGGTCAGGTCTTAGTGTGCCAGAGCTGAGGGACAAAGCTGTCCATGTGTTCTTTAAATTTTTTCCTTTTCTGTGTTTGTGATACATGGGGCCTTCCAAAGCATGGTCCCCTCTAAGGGCAGTACTTCTTACACATCTTCCTTGGAAGCTTCCTTGAAAGATTTCCTGCAGTTGTAAATGGAGCCACCCCTGCTCTGCTGTCTGCAGACTTAATCTGCTGCTCTCACTGAGGATGAGATTTCTTCCTAAGGATTCTTTGATTAGCATCTTGAACAGATGGGCTTATCTTTTCTGTTGCCTGATGGCCCTCTTTCTGGGAATCATGGGCCAAGAGCCTCAGAGTTGGCTCACAGGCTATTTGGGCAGCATTTTCCTGTATATTTTCTAAAAGCATCCTTCCACACCAACAGTCAGTCAGAGCACACCCAAGCAGACTTTGATCCCTTTCCCAGTCCCTGTTCAGTTCCCAAATTTTCTTTTCCATTCTTTTCCTTCAGTGCTCACTGAGTCTTCCAGCAAATAAAAAGGGCTCCTGCTCCCCAACCTAGTAGCTAAACACCTGAACTAGGCCTGCTGCTTAGCGTGACCCCTTCCCCGGTTCCTATTTCCATAGTTTATGCTCAGCTGAATTTTCTGTCAATAATCAACTGGTATTACTGCTTCATAAAGCTGCCCTAAGTCCCTAATGATAAACTCACATCAGTACCAGGAAAGATGCTTGTCTTTCTATTCCTGACGGCTGGAGGGCAACCATTTAACTCACCTAATGGCTATGACAAAACCAGGTGCTCCTGGTACATCCAGATACATGTTCTAATAAACTCACTGTACACTGAAAAATCTTTAGTTGAAAATACATTTAATATACCCAACCTACTAAACATCATAGCTTAGCCTCGCCCACCTTACATGTGTTCAGAACACTTCAGTTGGGCAAAATCATTTAACACAAAGCTTATTTTATAATAAAGTGTTGACTATCTCATGTAATTTATTGACTACTATACTGAAAATGAAAACTCAAATGACTGTATGGGTACTCAAAGTATGGTTTCTATTGAACGCATATGGTTTTTGCACCAGCATAAAGGCAAAAAATTCCTGTAAATTGGAGACCATCTGTAATTTATAGAGATATTTGAAAGAAGGGAGGGGCTAACATACATTCTGCTTTACATCGTTTAAAATTGAAATTTCACCTGTCAAAAGATTACTTCTATCCACTGTAGTTTTGGGCATATACATTTATTTTTTTATTTTTATTTTTTTAGTTAGAGTTTCACTCTGTCGCCCAGACTGGAGTGCAGTGGCATGCTCCTGTCACCACAGCTTCAACCTGCTGAACTCTGGAGATCCTTCCGCCTCAGTCTTCCAAGTAGCTGGAGAGCTACAAGCACGCGCTACCATGCCCAGCTAATTTTTGATTTTATTGTAGAGACGAGGTCTCGCCAAGTTGCCCGGGTGGGTCTCCAACTGGGGGCTCAGGCAATCCACTCGCCTCGGCCTCCCAAAGTGCTGGGATTACAGGCTGAGCCACCGAGCCCGACTGGGAATGTACATTTACGCAGGAATTGTAACCTGAAATCTATATCATGCTTATTTAGATAGATTTTATTTATGGACCCAAAGGCTAACAGAAAGAAGAGCTGCAGATACTGAGACAAAGATAACACTGTCTTCACCATGGCTTTGGTAAGATGAGGCAGAGTGTTGTAATGATCAGGAGGGAAACCTTGAGCTTAAATCTAATATTTAATATCATTAGAATGAGAGAGTTGGTTCTTGAGTTTTTTGAGAAAAAAAACTGATGTTCAATTTTGAGGGAAAAGTAGTGGACTGTCTCAAAAATTAGGGAGTAGGATGTCTCCTTTGGGAGATAGGATTGATTGAACTTCGATTCTCTCCGGAGAAATTCATACATATGATATTAATTAGGATGGCTCAGTATGGATTGGGATCCAATTAGAATGCTACATTCCCATTTTGGCTATCTTCTTGTTCATCTGTTTATGTATTTTGCTTTTAAAATAATAATTGAACTTGCTATGTTCCAGGCACTCTACTAAGCTCTTTCCTAATATGATAGCTTGTTTACTCTTTACTAAAAAACTTCTGTGAGATAGGCTTCCTTGTGTTCATTTTACAGATAATGGAGTTCAGAATAGAAGAAGATAGTTACTTGCCAAAAAAAGCTCACAACTAGCAAATTTCAGAGCTGGAATTTGAGCTCCCATCTATCTGATTCCAGGGCCTTTTGCACTAGGCCATACTGCCTTTTACAGTATTTGCAAATACACAAGTGCCTAATGCCTGGTCCAGACAAAATAGGATAAGGGAATTCAGGTTTGGGATAGTTAAGGGAAGCTTCACTGCAATGGTGAAACTAGTAGGCAAGAGCTGTTGCAGCTTGAAAACTATAGAAATGAATTGAAAAATGTTATTATTATTTTTTTTTGAGTCGGAGTCTTACTCCATCGCCCAGGCTGGAGTGCAGTGGAGTGCTGGGCTCAGGTGATCCTTCCGCCTCAGCCTTCCAAGTAGCTGGGAACTACAGGCGCATCCCACCAAACCCGGCTAATTTATTATTTATTATAGGGATGAGGTTTTGCCGTGTTGCCCAGACTGGTCTTGAAACCGTGAACTCAGGCAATCCTCTCACTTCCTCCTCCCAAAGTGCTGGGATTATAGGCGTGAGCCACCGCACTCGGCTTTAAAAAATGTTCTTGATATTAGGTAATGCAGCTACCTTTGAATACAGAGAAACATTTACTTCTTAGAAAGTGTAGTCTGGGCAAAAACTGCCCTGGACTGGGTCAGAATGCCAGATCCTATGACATGTTAGGGTCACGTTCATCTGTAAAGTTAAGCTGAATGTGTCTTTTTTTAGTTCAGGAATTCATAAAACACCCCCCACCCCCTTGTTTAGGTTTATATTTGCTTCTGGGTTAGAATACTAGAAGGAATATGACGCAGCTGAGGAGTAGCCACTTTAATGCAAGCCTGATCCTTCCTCCCCACCAGGCCAAAACTTTCAGTAGAACACTACAGGCCTCTGGGTTTCATTTGCTTTTGGGGCAAACCCTTGACCTCCTTCACCCTCATGTGGAGAGAGCTGGCCATTCTGGGGTTCTCCATGTAATAAAACTTGTGAGTTTTTTGTCAACGTGAAAGAGATTTTGGAACAGTTCATGTTCTACAGCCTTTGGCAAGGTAAGCCTTTGTGAGCTGGACATGAGCATTTCCTTTCCTGTCTCTATTGAGCTGGTTTTGTGGCTTGAAATAGAGGGGCTGATGGCGTCAGTTCTGAGACGAGAAGCAGAGCTGTGAGCCAGGTCCCTCAGGGCCTCCACACACCTGCCCAGCTCTCCACTCATGACTCTGTCTACCTGGAAAGGATCAGAACTTTCACTAAATTTCTTTTTTTAATGTTTTCTGTGTCACTGCCTGGTTTTATATTTTTTCCATGTTTCTTTATATCACATGAATTAATCTTACTAAATAGAGGAGGTGCAAATGTTACAGTTACAAACAAGGATTATGAAGGTAAATGGGCCATTTCTGTCACTTTCTAGTTGTATGACCTCTGGCAAGTTACTCAGTTTCTCTGCCCATACACTGAAAAATGTTCCCCTCCAGAGTTGCTAAGGGTCTTAAATGTAAAATTGTATGAAAGCACTTAGCAAAATAACTACTGCATTGTAAATGCTAAAAAAAGGGGGAGCTATTATTATTATTGATTTTGTCTGTCATGTTTCTAATTTCTCAGTGAAAGAGCCATGACCACTTTTTTTTTTCTTCAATAGGTACCCAGCAGGATTGATGATAGTGTTTGGGTCTACACCAGCATTTTCTAATTGCTGATATAGGCCATGGAAGCAAAGTGTTCCTGTCTTTGGTTTATTCCTCTCCCTGCCTTGTTTCTAGGTGGTATCTGTCCTCTCCCTCCCATCTCCTCCTCCCACTAATTACCCTCTATTTGCCAGAATCAGGGTAGGCAATGTAGGCATGCTGTTACCAGTTTTCAGTATAATTTTAATTGAAAAACAGTATTCCACATACTCCCCTAACTCTAAGTTGCTTCTGTTAAAAACAAAAACAAAACACTATTTATCATGTAGACCAAAAAACACTTGGTGACTGAATTTAAAAAAATTTTTCAACCAATCGTGCAATGTACACTTAATACAACTCTAAGATTCTTTGAGAACAAACCATCAAGAATGACAATAAAACATTTTGCAGTTTAAAAATTCCACCTAAATCCTTGTGGGATTTTGTTGTTGTTGTTGTTTGCTTTGTTTTGGTTTTGTTTTGTTAATGTAGAGATGGGATTTTGCTATGTTGTCCAGGTTGGTTTCAAACTCCTGGCCTCAAGCAATCTTCTCACCTTGGCTTCCCAAATTCCTGGGATTACCACATGAGCCACTGGGCCCAGCCTAAATCATTGTTTTGGATCCAAGCAAATAAAAGGATAGAAATGCTGAATGTTCAAAAGAATTAGTTCTATCCCCAAGAAAAGTGACCTGGAAGGGTTGAGGGAGGTCATCACCAATGGGGTATCATTGTCAGAGTCACGCTGACATGGTCTCAGCCATACTTCCTCACTCGCCTGGAAGCATTGCTCAGCTGGGGGTCTAGGCCAACTCACCCTGCTCTCCACTCCTGCTATGGCCATGCCCACAGCCATCCCATCAGCTCAGCTGTCCTTCTTCCCTTCCTGGCACTTATTAGAAGTGGTGGTAGATCTGGAAAAAGAAATCAAAGTAGAGCACAGAGGGCAGAGCACGGTTGGAGGGAGTCAGTAAATCTGGGCTCAAGACTAGGCTTTAGTACATTCTGGCTGAGAACTTCTGAGTCAGTCATTTAGCTTCCAGAGCCTGATTACTTTGCTCCCTGTGCATTCTTTATCATCTCTAGATATTTAGTGAGTAGTTACTGTGCGACAGGCATTGTTCTAGATGCCCACTAGGGTCGGGGAAGGGGGTGAGGAGCTATGGGTACAGAAGTTCAGTTTAAAATAGGTCAGGATTAACTGAGAAGATGACATTTGAGGAAACACTTGGAGGAAGTGAGGGATTGAGCCATGAGGGAAGAATGTTCTCAGGAGACAGCAAGTGCAAAGACCCAGAGGGAGCCTATTATGCTAGAAGCACAGCAAAAGGCTAGTGTGGCTGAACAGGTGAGAGAAACAGAAACCGCAGCAAATGGGTTACAAGGGTAAGAGCTACAGTGTGTGAAGTCTTGAGGTCCTAAGGGGGACTTGGGTTTTCACGTTGAGATAGTGTTATGGTCTGAGCAACACTGCGCTGCTCCCCTTGGTGCCAATAAGTCAAAAGGGTAGGGAACTAGTAGGAAGAAGTTTGTGTCTGAGTTCAAATCCAGGGAACAGAGCCAGACTTGAGATCTTTCTAAAATGTTTCTGCTCACCCTCCAGGCTTTTGAAGTTCACTTTTGTAAGTCCAGGGTTGTTAGTACCTCTACATTAGCCATGTGACCAGTAGAGCATTGTATAGAACTTGAGTTCCAGTCGCATTTATCCATAGTGACATTTTTCAGTACAGACTTCCTGGTGCCCGGTATCAGAGGTATCTCATAGCTTTTATCAGTAGGGCCCTGCAAAGGCGTTAATCAAGCTTGCCATAGAGTAAAGAGGGTTTACAAGGCCTAAGACATCATGCATTATGCAAAAGTTATACAAATCACAAAACTTATGATTATATTGATACAAAAGTTATACAAATCTCGTCTTATGATTACATTGATGCTATATTATTCAAACTTATAACCACTCAGAAAAAGGGAATAAATGGAGATGTGTATCTTTCAGTTGATTGGGTGTAGTCTACAGGGAAGTCAAGGATCCCCTGAAGCTACTTACCGGGAGTGCATAGGCGATAAGGAGAAGTACACCTTTTATTAGCTCTCAGGAATATTGTTCAGGAATGTACAGGAGCACTTGAGCCCTTGCTGTGCTCAGTCTAGGGGCTGTGACAATATGGACAGACATTAGCAGGTCTCTGTACCAATAAGATGGGAAGTCACTGGAGAATTGTAAGAGCAGGACTTACATTTTAGAAGTGTCACTCTGGCTGCTGTGTTAAGAATAGATGGTAGGGAGGCACAAGTAAGGAGCTGGTAAACAGGTTAGGAAGCGAATACCTCAGGTGACAGGTGGCTGTGGAGTGGTCCAGGGTGTAGCTGTGGAGCTAGTGAGAAGTGGTTTGATTCTGGACATGGTTTGAAGGTAAAAAGCATAGGGTTTGCTGATGGAGTGGATGTGAGTGTGAAGAAAATAGGAGAACTCAGAGGTATTAGGCCTGAGCAATTGGAAGAATTGTGTTGCCATTAACTGAGATGGGAGAACTGGAGGAGGAATGGATGGGGGGTAGATGGAGAATTTGATGATAATAATATTTGCTCTGCCTCCCTCACAGGACTAAATGTAATAATTTTTATTTGTACTTTACCCTGCAAATTTGCTTTTCTGTTACTAGTATTCAAAGCAGTCTTTCCCTCTATTCCGAAGCAGTCTATGCTTTGGACATGCTCCTCTCTTTTACTCCTCAGGTGGTGCCAGTTGGTGTGAGGGGGAGGGAAGTGCTCCCAGCACGCAGACTCTTGGATCTGGCAGGTGTGATCTGAGTTATGTTTAGGTGGATATTTTAGGATAGGTCCTCACAACTGTGACTCAAGTATGACTTAACAGTTAATACCTTTATTTCTCCCTAACGGAATATTGTTTCTAATTTTTCTTTTATTTAGCAACTGATGTTGCCATGCAGATCCCTTGGTTGCTATGAGATGGTAACATCACTCTGCTCCGCGATTGGCCAGTGCTTCCCATGCTGTGTGGTTCTCACGCGCGCCACTGACACGGAGCTGTTACTATGGTGAACTTTACAATTTCCTTTGATTGGTGGGTTTCAGAAATAGGCCATCAGTGGAATTCATTGTAGTCAGCTAAGTAAAAATGAAAAATAAATATCATAACTTTCCACTGTCACCAACATGAAGGAAATGTGACAGTCGCCGCTAGATAACTTGGATCCTTCAGAAAACTGAAAGTGATGATAATTCTATGCCAAGTTTGAGTGGGAAATTATTTCCTTTTTGGTTTGAGTTGGTTGTTCAGACTTAAGGGCACTGGGCTGGCCAGAGTGGAACCTCAGAGCTGGGAGGGGTGTGGAGTGGTGCGTGCATTGAACTGTAAACTCTGTTGTCTCTGGAGGGATTAAGGGTGATACGTCCTGGCTGTGGAGGGTGGAGGGATGTGGGCTCCAGCAGTACTGACTAATTTTGCATCTCAGGACAATATTTTTGGGGATGCATCTCTAGAAAGGAAAGCTGCTCTTGGTTGGAGATGGCATGCCTGGGGTCAGAGTCAAAGTAGTTTGTGCTATTTGAATCCTCCTTTTTCCCTCTTCCTCCCCTGTCAACTTCTCATTGGTGAATAGGCAAGTCCTGGCCCGTCAGGCTTCTGCTCATCTCTTCTCTCAGCAAATGAGAAAAGAGAGTGGAGGACTACGTTTTAACCCTTCTAATTTTGTAAGCTAACTCTCTTCTCCGTAAGAAAAAGTAGGAGAAAGATGGAAGAAGAATCTGGGAAGAGGGATGAATTATTTTAAATACACCAGATCTACCTTTCTCTTACACGTCCTGTTTGGAGTGATGGGGGTGGGAGGGCAGGGGAAAAATAAAGCTGTGTGGGAGGGAGGCAGTCAGGGAACCACAAAAACAAAACATATAACTGATTAGAACGCTGAGGCTAATATTGGCCACCCAGAATGCATCAGGTTTAAGGTGTCCTTCTTCTATATGCCCAAAATGTTTTTTTAATAATAATTGCAGCCGGGCTCGGTGGCTCAGCCTGTAATCCCGCGCCTTTGGGAGGCTGAGGTGAGTGGATTGCCTGAGCCCGCGGGTTCAAGACCCGCCTGGGCAGCGAGACCTCATCTCTACAATAAAAATCAAAAAACCAGCCAGGCATGGTAGCACATGCCTGTAATTCCGGCTACTTGGAAGCTGAGGCGGAAGGATCGCCGGAGCCCAGCAGGTCGAGGCTGCGGTGGCCGGGAGCAGCCACTGCACTCCAGTCTGGGCGACAGAGTGAGACTCCAACTCAAAAAAAAAAAAAAAAATAATAATAATAATAATTGCATTATGACACAAATAATAACAATGACCAGGAAAAAAATGTTCTTTTATTAAGCTGTGTATCATAACAATGAAAATTAAAATAAATATTACAATCCAGAAAAAGAAAAAAAAAGTTATGATGTAACTTTTAAATTTCATTGATGTATTTTTTGAAGGAATGAACACTTATACCTACATATTAGTCTTTTGCAGTAATGAGTAGTAATTTTTCAGTTTCTGTTTTTGTGATAAATTGCAAAGTTTTCAATGACTGTCAAAGTTGTTCTTCTTCCCATAGTCATTAAGTTTCTATCTTTGATCGAAGAACACTTTTCATTAACTTGATTTTAATTTTGAAAGATTTCTTTCACATGATGGAACAGATTAAATAAATAGAAAAAAGTATTAAACATAAAGATAAGTTTGGCAGAGATGCATAAAAAACCCATTTTACAATACATTCCAGAACACAATAAAAAACTCCAGGCAGTCACGTAGAACGACAGAATTGAAGTAAATCATGATTGTCTTTACAATCATTGTGCTATTATTGTTTATTTCCAATTGATTGTTTGGAAACAGGAATATGTAGTAGAGTGCCAAAAAGACTGAGACACAAATTGTGGCTAAAGTAAGCCTTGTCATATACTTACTTTCAAAGTAAATGCATGGAGTTAAATCTCTGAATCAACTTCCATGTAGAAGGCAATGTTTACTGAAGAAAAGGCAATAAAAAAGTGCTAAGTTGAAGCATACATTTATAGTCTTAAAACTCAATTGCAACTTCAGGGATCTTTTAGAACTTAAACCAACAAATTTTTTTTTTTTTTTTGTGGGAAGGAGAGCAATTTATCACTGATATTGTTTAGAATTGCTTGCCATGGTGATAATAAAAAGCAGACTGGCTTTCAGTGGGTTTTATTATTGTTTTTAAATCCTTTCCAAGCTATGCAGCAGTTGATTGCCTGTCCTGGGAGTGAGCCCTCCCTCCTGCCTTGACCTTGGGACCACTCTGCAGTAGAATCAAGCAACATTAACTTTTGTGTTCTTCTTTCTCATAAAAACATTAGTGAATCCTGCAGGTTGTATGCTGTTTCTGCTAGCTCTAGTGTGGCCTAACATTTCCACCTGCATATTTGCCATTTTGTTCTATTTGTGTCATTGTTAACCTCTAATTTTATTTTGCACTAAACTTGGCACTGGGTTTCTCTTTACCTGTGAAACGTGTGAGAACTTCTTTGCTGAATCTTCACAACTGATTTTGTCACATGGGGCAGTGAAATCAGAGACTTGAAGTTGCAGGAACCATTATAAGGGTAGATTGGGTAAGGGAAGAAGGAAGAACAAAATAGCAGAAGCCATAATTTACCTAGGTTTGCAATGTATGATACTCTTTTTTTCTTGTCACCTCGTCAGATAGATATATTTAGATCCACCTTTGTATTAATAGATGGTTTCCTGGGTAGGTGGTTTAAAAGCTCTGGTGCCTGAAATTCTACCATTCATTCTGTATATTCCCTTAGTTTAAATATTGTTTGTTTTCCATGGGCCTTTAGAAAGCAACTATCTCTGGAGTGCAGATACCTCTGGCAGAAGTAACATAACAAGTCTCTAACACTTTAGTATAAATGAGCATATTAGATTGTGTCCTCTGTTATGTGACCAGCAGAATGGAGATCCTGGGCACTTAGAAAGTCAGAGAGATACCTCTCAACTCAGCCTTACCCAGTCTTGAATGTACATCTTTGCTTTAAGAAATTCCAATTCCTACTCCAGGGAAAACAACAGAAAAAGACCCACCCTGTTGATAAAAGGTCTGAAGGAACTTCATAAGTAAAAGATAACATGTTTTAATTTTATTTCTTTCCCAAGAACCAGAACATCCGCCTGACCTACAGCACAGCCTCTCATTTTGTCCCTTGAGTGCTGGAGGCTTCGTGCTATCATTTGTGTTTCATTTTTATTCTGCTCACATATGTCTGGGGAGAGGGTCCTCTGAGATTTCTTCTTGGCTGTGCTTCAGGCCCCATAATAGCAATGGATCCACACTTCCTAATACAGGGAGGGCAGGTGGCAGCGAGCCAGAGTGGCCTTCATGGAGTGTATGCGTGGGAGTGGCATTTTCAGCGTGCATTAAAAAATCAGGAGCCAGCCAGGACAAAAGCCCAGGCTGACAGCATGCCTCTAAGAAGGATGCCTGCACCAAAGTTTAAAAAAAGGAAAGAAAAGCATTTTCTTTTCTAATGAGTTAAGGTTCTATGACAGCTTTTGCTCCTAGGAGCATCGTGTGTGTATATGTGTATGTGTCCACGTGCACATGACGAGTTGCTCACACAGCTGCTAACTGAAAAATCACACAGACAAGTTGTAGAAATTGAACCTGGAAAGTGTTAAAAAGGCAGCGGAGAGGGTTCACAATAGCTATCAAGGGCAAATGAACTGGCCTCAGCCTTGTTGATAATTCGTCTCCTCTCAAAGTGTGCCAATATAGACCAGGACATTTATGAATTGCCTATCTAGATGGTTCTGTTCATAATATGTATTTATTCTAAACACAAGTTGTTAATAGAAAATATTAAATAAAATTTGGATGGGAATTGTCTTTATTATTCTAGAGTATAGAACCACATATATAAATGCAGTACCACTAAATTCATCCTCCATTTCATAAGCCATTGTCCCTCATTATATGTGATAATGTTGTCCTAGGAGTGTGTGTATACACTGAATAGTTTCAGATAAAAAATAGCTCTAGAGAATTAAAATCCTGTTGTAAAACTTTTCTTTCTGCAAAGAATGAGTTAGGAATGAGAGGGCCATTGGCCTGGTCATTTTCCCTCTGTGAGCTTAGTTTCTTCATCGATAAAATTAGAGTGCAAGTATAATGAAAGATTTTTAATTCCTTTTCCAACCTTATCATTCTGAGTTCTAAAAAACTGTTTGGTAGTGTGAATAATCACTTCATAATGTATCCATTATCTTTTAAAATCTGGGGTTTTTACTCTAGGCTGCCTTAAGACGGATTCAACTGAATTGGGACAAGCTGATCGTCTAATCATTCATTTCCCTTATTCTTCTGGGATGAAGTGGAAAGAGTGATAAGTGATAAAGTCATAAAAGCACACACAGTTCAACAGGAAGAGAGATAGAGAGACATGTCAGCATTTTCTCCCATACAGCTGATCTCGGAAAGCAGAAGTAGAGTCCTGTTGGCCTACAGATTTTGTGCACTGACCTGTCAGCATCAGACACTCAGCCATGGGGTCATAGCCATGAGCCTTTTTTGGAACTTGGCCAGTTGTTTCACATGCAAGTGGTTGTCCTGTGGGTGTCTAAGCAGGAGGGAAGTCTGTGAACTGTGTGAGTTACAGGAAGTGAATCTAAAGGGTCAATGCTGGGGCAACCTTCACCCTGTGACTGTTTCTTGAAATTATCCCCAAGCCAAAAATTTCCTTGAATGAGATTTTTCTAAGCATTTCCACTGTGGGGAATTAAAAGCCTCTTCCTTGGTAATAATAAAAATTAAGTAACTCTGTGTCGTTGATGACTTTTGGTGGAATAGACAGACTCATTCATCAGGAAAGGATCTGTTGACTAAGAATATTTATTGACATATTTTGAAGATAATTGACTGCAGAATGTGATCTCCCTTTAAATCACACAAATTACTCAATTTATAGATAATCACATCATTTATGAAAAATAATTTGGCTTGCTTTAACATTCCTTTTTGGAGTACCTAAACTGTGTCAACAGTGTGCTGGGAATGAAGAGATCAAATCTTCTTTGTTGTGTTTTTTGTTTTTTTTTTTTGAGTTGGAGTCTCACTCTGTCGCCCAAGCTGGAGTGCAGTGGCCCACTCCCGGCCACCGCAGCCTCGACCTGCTGGGCTCCAGTGATCCTTCCACCTCAGCCTTCCAAGTAGCTGGAACTACAGGTGCACGCTACCACGCCCGGCTAATTTTTTGATTTATTGTAGAGATGAGGTCTCGCCAAGTTGTCCAAGCAGATCTCGAACCCGCGGACTCAGGCAATCCATTCACCTCAGCCTCCCAAAGCACAGGATTACAGGCTGAGCCACTGAACCTGGCTTGTCGTGTTTTAATATTCTTGGATGTCCCCCTTAGCGTCAGCTCTATATTCCAGAATGACATATTTTCCTATATCTCCTTCCTAGCATTTTGTGATGTGCAACAGCAAATCAATAAATTTTAGTGTATCTTTGGTTGGTTATAAAGCAGCAAGCTTGCCCAGATTCTCTTTCTGCCTTTTAAGTCCGTGCCAGTCAGTAATTTTCTAGTAATGGTTGTTTTCTAATATAGTCTTTAATTTATAGTGTGGTGCTGACTTGTCTAGAGTCCTACCACAATTATTATGACAGCTGGTATCATTATCATAGGAAGGGAAGTAACATTTACTCTTTCATTGGTGGCTCTACTATGTACGAAACATCAAAAAGCTGCTATGTATAATCATTTTCAAAATACATAACCCTCTTATTAATTGTTTAATAACTCTTATATCATCAGAAAATACACCTTGGCTATTATATTTTACCTATATAATTTTGTCTGAATTGATGCAAATAAACACCACAAAGGTACAATCTAACCTGGAATGGAATATACTCCCAAAAACGTTGCCAAATGTAAAGTTCTCTAGACACTTTATTGGTTATCAAAAGTTGATGATTAGGGATCTAGAACCACCATAAATACCATATGATATTTTTACATCATGAGTATGGTAATTAAATCCCAAGCCCTGTAACCAAGCCATTAAAACTTAAATCTGAAGATGGAAGAAAATGGAGCTTTTAAGGGGGTCGGTAGTTATTAAAGGCAAACTCACTCAACAGTTTTCCTGTGGACCTTGGTAGTATTAACCATCAGAGCAAGCCTGGCACCTTATAAAGTGAATGTGTTTAGTGTTAATCTAACCTTTTAGTGTGAGGGTCCATTTCTACCTGCCTGCCTTGCAGTCTCATTCTTGGTGCTACTGGTTGTGGCACATGAAGGAGGAGTGGATGGGACTAGCTATGCTCCCAGCTAACTCTTCTTTTGCTTTCCCATAGCTGCACTCTCAGTAGACCTTCTTTCTGGTCTCCTAGGGTTAGTTGGAGCTGCTGTTTTGCTCTTGAATCCATTCTTCCTTCAAATTCTGTTTAAAAAGCTACTCGATTGTGAGCTCTTGCTGCTTTTGATCTCTAAGCAGGAAAGGTGACTCTAATATGATTAATGAGCTCGGCTGGACTTTGCCCCATGGCCTATGGGATGATGTAGACTCTGCAGGACATTTAGAGGAGGAACGAGAAGAGACTCAGCTTGCACTGATGGCAGCTGGCCTCCTGGAAATGTCTGGGCTTGGAAGAGATGCTCTATCCCAGCAGGATCTCCAGTCACAATGTGACAGAGACATGCCTAAGAGGATGCTTGCCCACCCACTCACAAAGAATAATTCCACCTCTCTGCTAGCTGTGTGTCCCCTCTAATTCAAGGGTGCTTCCATTAAATGTGGCAGTATCTGAATTAATGGGGGAAGTGACTTGAATGGGATACAGGGAGGGGCTGAGCCAACAGGGAGAACCATGCGAGAGGGAGATGACCTGAGCTGCAACCACTCCCATTTCTCCAGCTCAGAAGGCTGCCTGTCATCACTATCCCAATCATACTGAGTTGAGATTGTGACTGTTACCTTCTTGGCAAACTGTGTAGTGTTCATTGCACTGTATGGATTCAATGCTTCTCAACAAGCTTTTCTTTCTTTTGAGAAATGTCCAGTCTTGGTGAAGGGAGATTTCTGAATGGGGTGGGCACAGGACATTTATATCAGCTGTGCCTGGACAGTGGTGCCTTGTTCAGGTTGAAAGGCTTGAGCAGGGACTGAATCTAGCCTGCTCAGCTTGCTGAGCTGAATGCTGCCCCCGTGCTGGGTCAGCTGGGGGATGGGGAGAAAGTGCCTTTGTGGAATTGGTTGCCTTTTTCTAGTTTGCGGAAAGCCCTCTTAAGGTGCTAGTGATATGTGACCACCATCCCAGGAGGGTCCAGAAGCTATGTGCATACAGTGCATCCTGACTCATCAGGGGTAGCTCATAGGCACATCGGAACGGAGCCTATTTCTTTTTAAGTCACTGCTTACCACTCTTGTGACGGAAGACAGACAAAACTTGGACCTTCAGGAATTGTGTGAACAACTGGGCTGGTCTACTCTGTCCTTGAGGATACTCAAGACTCCCTCTAGCATGGGCTCAGGAAATGAACCGTCTACACAGGACAACTCAGAAGACCTAAATTTTTGATCTGACTCCATCCCCAAAAGCTGTCTGATTTAGTATGAGCCATTTAACCCTTCAGATCCTTCATTTTCTTCCCTGTAAAATGGGGATGACAATTTTTACATCAAGAGATTGAGGATTAAACAAAAGAATGTTCTGGAGAACACTTTGTAAGCTGTAATATACTGAACAAATGCAAATATTAGAAGTGATTATTACTTCCTGTGTACACTTTGCCTCTGATTCACCTCGGGATGAGAAACCAGATGTTCTTGTTTTCTTCTTTGCAGTGGCTACTTCAAAGTCTGTCTAAGTCTGTTTAATACTGCTGGTGCTTCCAGCATACTAGAAGTAAGGCTGCCTTATGGGTTCTCTGTTGCTGTCTTGTAGAAAATTTCTTTAGAGGTAAATAACACTACTCATGGAAACTTCAGAGAGAATAGCTACATGCCACAACAAAGATTAATCTTTGTGAAGTTGAGTATATTATCTTTGTGAAGTTTATAAATGATAAGAAATATTTACATGAGAGTGAGACAAATGACAATCTTCCGGGTTTTGTGTTTTGACTCCGGAATATCATCTTCAGCATTTCCAAACTTTCTTCACACCACCCTCTCGTCTGAGTCTTTCTCCATACCATCATAACCCTCTCAACTTTTATTAAAAGCCTCTATAGATGAACCCACAACTTGGTCGATGTGTACGTGGGATAGGTAGTAATTGAGCTTAGAAATTTCCACACATAGCTGGGTGTGGTGGCTCACGCCTGTAGTTTCAGCTATTTGGAAGACTGAGGTGGAAGAATTGCCTGAGTCCAGCAGGTTGAGGCTGGGGTGGTCGTGAGTGTGCCATTGCACCCCAGCCTGGACGACAGAGTGAGATTCCACCTCAAAAAAAGAAAGAAAGAAAGAAAAAGGCCAGGCACGATGGTTCAGCCTGTAATCCCAGCACTTTGGGAGGCCAAGGCAAAAGGATTGCCTGAGCCCGCAGGTTTGAGACCAGCCTGGGCAACTTGGTGAGACTTCGTCTCTACAATAAATCACAAAAACTAGCCGGACATGGTGGTGTGCATCTGTAGTTACAGGTACTTGGGAGGCTGAGGCGGATGGATCGCCTAAGTCCAGCAGGTAGAGGCTGTGGTGGCTGTGAGCATACTGCCACAATCCAGCCCGGGCGACAAGAGTGAGACTCCAACTCAAAAAAAAAAAAAAAAAGAAATTCCCCCACAAATTAGCCAGTCTTCGTGGCATGCACCTGTACTCCCAGTACTCAGGAGGCTGCTGCAGGAGGATCACTTGAGCCCAGGAGTTGGAGGCCACAGTGAGTTACGGTTATGACACTATACTCCAGCCTGGCTGACAGAATGAGACCCCATCTTTATAATAAATAAATAAGTAAATAAATAAGTACAAAAAATAGAAAATCCCCCACTCCAAAAGACTGCCTCTCTATTCCATTGCTAATGAGCAAAATCTTGTTATTAGTTATTAATTCCTATAAATTAAGAACTTACCTCTCTACTAAGACTGAATAATCCCTGGATAAGCAGCATATTAAAACTGTTGTACTTTAATGTGAAGGGCTTGATTCAGGGACCAGAAGACGTTTTCTGTAAAGGATTAGACAGTAGATATTTTAGACATTATGGGCCACAAAGTTTCTGTTGCGACTCCTCAACTCTGTCAGTGTAGGGGGAAAGACAGATGGTACATAGGCAAATGAGCATGACTGTGTTGCTATAACATTTTATTTACAAAAAACAGGGGGTGGGCTGCTTTTGGCTGACAGGCTGCAGTTTCCTGCCCTTTGACTCAATTGAATCGTCTCAAAAAACAAAGCCAAACAAAAAACACAACCATTTGAGAACAGGAAAAGGAGAAGGAGGAGGTAGAGATGCCCTGGCACCTAGTGTCACAGAAGAGGAGGTGACCAGTAGGGTGTGAAGATGTGAGGCAAAGAGCCTCAGTGAACCCTCAAAACCAGATTTCATGAAAGATTGTCCTGTTTAGCCATTAGGAATTTTTTTTTTCTGAGTTGAGATTACTTGACCCAATAGTTTGTTTACTACATGCATTTCTTTCTTTCTTTCTTTCTTTCTTTTTCCTGAGTTGGAATCTCACTCTGTCGCCCAGACTGGAGTGCAGTGGCACGCTCCCGGTCACAGCAGCCTTGACCTGCTGGGCTCCGGCGATCCTTCCACCTCAGCCTTCCAAGTAGCCGGAACTACAGGCTACACACTACCTTGCCTGGCTAATTTTTGATTTATTGTAGAGACAAGATCTCACCAAGTTGCCCGGGTGGGTCTCAAACCCGCGGGCTCAGGCAATCCACTCACCTCAGCCTCCCAAAGTGCTGGGATTACAGGCTGAGCCACTGAGCCCAGCCTATCACATGTATTTCTACAATTTTTTAAATGGTAGTAAGGTACACCTTTTTTCACCCATCTTAATTTTATTTAGTGTATCATTCTTTTTTAGTATATCAATCTAGTAGTCACAGAACAAGACACCCGCCATTCTACCATTTAACAGCTAAGAATATTATTCATGTCGTGGAAGTTGCTAAACATTAAAAGAGAAATGCTTCTGAATACAAATACATTTCAAACTGTATTATGCTCTCCCTTTTCTCTGTTTGTGTTGAACACTTTTTGACACTTGAATTACATTGCGGATGATCTGAGAAGTGAATGGTGTTCTGATTTCCTAGAAGCTGTGCATAAAAGAAGCTTTTTCTTTTTTTGTCCAGACAGCATTTTATTTCAGGATCAATGGTGGCTGATGTATGGTGCTTATTCTTAGTCGTGACATGTTCTTGAAGTAAAAAGAGAGTTATTTGTAAGACTTTTCAAGTCCCATTCAGGTATCACGCAGGTAAAATGCACATCCCACAGAGCTAGGCTGCTAACCCAGCCCACAGAGGTGTCCATGTGATGGTGTTTCAGAAATGGGGCAGAATTTGGACTAAGACCTTACTCTCTTCCTCCCAGACACTCCTATGACAGTCAGTGCAACATGGAAGACGATAAATTTAGAATTAGGAATGGCGCCTGCAGCTGTGGTCTAGGGAAGCTAGAACCATGAACCACAACCTCTGAGAAGACTAAAACTGACCACTAGGGTGGGGAGAGGAAGGGCAGTGGGGTTGTTGAATTGGTGCCTTCCTTTTTCTCTGAGACTTGCTGGCTTTGCTGCACCTTTGGGAATAGACCCAGTGCCTTGGAAACAGTCTAATTACTTTTTATACATTCATAAAGACATTTATTTTTGGTAAAGACACTCAAACTGGAATATACTTGATTGGTTTACATTGGAAAAGTGATTTGGGACTCATCACCCAAATTACATTAAAAATGCTGAAATGCATTCCAGTTATTATCTAGTCTAGCCTACATCTTACTGTATCAGGGAGACGGAATAACATCTAAATTACTGGGTCTGCATATATTTTATGTTCCTAAATATGAACTAGTAAGAGAAAAAACTTGTTAAAGACACTATTAACGTTCACTAGGAGGTTTGTACATGGACTCTTTTTCTCCTTCTGTCAAGGATCTGAATGTAGAAAGGACAGAAGACCCTTATCATCTATGCTGTGCATAGCCATCCCTGGGGGAAAGGGCAGTACAGCACTTGCAGTCAGGGTGCTACCAAGGAAATAGAATCAGTACCCACACACATACCCACATCCACACCCTGCAGTCAGTTCTTGTTATTCCTGGTCGTTATATTCTATGAAGTTGCCACACAAATTGAATTAGCAAATACAGAACCATTGCTCCTAGGGGAAATGCGGGGTTAGGTTCCTGTGGACCTCTGCTCATAACACCTTCATCAACCAGTCAAGATTTAGCCTGGTTTTATGTGTGTTTCTGGTTTAAAATGCCTTATTTAATATATATTGTTGATTCGTTAACATTATAACTCATGCCTAAATGAAGCTTATCTAACATATTTTCTCTGCAAGGCACATCACAGTCTTCTGGTGCTTAGAAACACTAGACAGCACTTCAGCAGTATATTTAGGGTCGTTTTAAACAATGAAATCACCAACAAAAATCACAAAAATATGAAACCATGGCACTAAATGGATTGCCAGAAGGACACTTGTATGAGGGCTAAAACAAGAGTCATCTCATTTGACCTCAGCTAGAAATGCGTGTATTGAGTGACTTAAATTTTTCACTGTTCCGAGCATGTCTGTGAATGATTGTGAAAGCACTGTGAGTATCAATGGTGGAGTCAACTCTATATATTAACAGAATTTACTTCAAGGAATTGACTTGCATGATTGTGGGGACTGGTAAGTCTGAAATCTGCAGGCCAGTAGGCTGGAAATGAGCTAAAGTTGCAGTTGACAGGTGAAATTTCTTCTCCCCTGGAGGAATCTCAGTTTTTCTCTTAAGACTCTTCAACTGATTGGACAAGGACCACACTAATTATCAAGAATAATTCCTTTACTCAAAGTCAACAGAATTGCAGATGTTAACCACATCTACAAAATGCCTTCATAGCAGCATTTAGATTAGTATTTAATTGAACAACTGGGTACTATAGCTTAGTTGACAAATAAAACTAACCATCACAACACTCAGTCTAGAGCCCCAGGAAAGTAGCCCTGAAGGCAATCTTTCCTTTACATTTCTCTATAAGGTTAGTGTGAGATAGCAGTACCCACTAAATCTACCTGCTGCCCTGGATCACAGTGCCTCTTCAACATACTCTCAGTCTCATTCTGTAGAGGGACCTAATTCAAAGCACTGATCACATGGAGGATGATGAGAGATCCTTTCTTCGAGACATTGAAAAGGGTTAGAGATTTAAGTCTCTCCCTTTGACTCACAGATATGACTCATCTTTTTTTGTTGTTGTTGTTTTTGTTTGTTTGTTTTGTTTTTGAGTTGGAGTCTCACTCTGTCGCCCAGACTGGAGTGCAATGGCTGCTCCCGGCCACCGCAGCCTCCCCTGCTGGGCTCCGGTGATCCTTCTGCCTCAGCCTTCCGAGTAGCCGGAATTACAGGCATGTGCTACCACACCCGGTTGATTTTTTTGATTTATTGTAGAGATGAGGTCTCGCTGCCCAGGCGGGTCTCGAACCCGCAGGCTCAGGCAATCCACTCACCTCAGCCTCCCAAAGGCACGGGATTACAGGCTGAGCCACCGAGCCCGGCTGACCCATCTTTTTTTCGAATTGAATAATTTTCTTGTGCCCACTGATTCAGGCTCTTTTTGCTCTGAGCCTCATCCAGCAGCCAGTTGTTCAGCCCCTGCCCTGGAATTATTGCGAGAGCTCTGACTGCTCCCAGTTCACAGGCTAATGTGTCCTCTAAGGAGTGTTATCTGGCATTAGTGGTGTTATTACCCACACTGTAGTGCTAGCTTCCCCATTCCTCTTGGGACCATAACACTTAGGAAAAAAAGGGGAGGGATCTTGTCCTATACTCTCGCCCCTTAATATTCAGTGTGGTGCATAAACCAACTGCATCAGCATCACCTAAGGACTTGTTAGAAATGCAAAACCTGACCTTGCTCAGTGGCTCAGCCTGTAATTCCAGCACTTTAGGAGGCTGAGGTGAGTGGATTGCCCAAGCCCGTGAGTTCGAGACCAGCCCAGGCAACTTGGCGAGACCTCATCTCTACAATAAATCAAAAATTAGCCGGGCGTGGTAGCGTGCACCTGTAGTTCTGGCTACTTGGAAGGCTGAGGGAGAAGGATCGCCAGAAACTAGCAAGTTGATGCTGGGATGGCTATGAGTGTGCCACTGCACTTCAGCCTGGGTGGCAGAGTGAGACTCCAACTCAAAAAAAAAAGAAAAAGAAAAGAAATGCAGAACCCTAGACCAACTGAATCAGAATCTGCCTCTTTAGCATGAGTCCAGGTGATTCTCACAAGCACAGTAACATTTGAAAAGCATGCTTTAGGTAGCTATCTGGAGCCTGCCAGGCCTTCAGCCCTCCTTGTTCTGGTCCTGAGCAGTAACCCATCTTTGCACCTATTTTGAAGTGGATATTCTGGAATAATGCTGCTTGCTCTGGTTCTGGTGGATGGACGCTCCCATTCTGCTCTCCAGAGTTGGAAGCCTTGAATAATCCCACCTGCCATGCTGGCCTGCATATTTCCTTCTCTGTTTGGACATGACATTCTATTACCAGGCCCTCCCCAGGAGCACTACTTCTGCCCCATCCTGCCCTGTGTTCCTGTTAGCACTCTCCCCTCTTGAACTCCTTTCATATTCTATATGCCAGAGTATGTGGGGTCGAGTGACTGGAGCTTCCTTCTCAGAACTGATTCAGGTGGATCCAAACCCCAGAAAGGAAGTAGGATCAGCTGAGGGATTCAGGGAACAGGGGACAGTGTCTGGGTATCCTGCTTCCGGAGTGACCTAAGGTGAATGTATGACCTCTATTTAAGCCTCTACCACCTTAATCCTAAACTGATGGGAAAGTTACCTTTGAACATTTCTGTGAAACCCATCAAACCAGTTTGAAATCTTAAGCATTCTCTGTGCATTTGCTTTTGAGTCCAGTTTAAAAAGGAATCTGTGGCCAGCAAAGAGTTACACAGTTGACTTTACTAGAAGTCTAATGACCCCTTTTGTTTTTATTAAGCATGGAATCCATTAGCCTGTCATTATGGGATATCTCCATGACATGAAGTCAAATGGTTAATTGAGTAGCATGTCTTTAATAGTATAGTCTGTAATTATAAAAGCTATTTCAAAACCCCACATATGATCATTCCCAAAGAAGGAGGATTTCTCACCATGAAAACCAGCTTTTGGCTTGGACAGCAATTACTCATATTTCCTTTTCCTGGCATTAGGACTACAGAAGTAGACAATGGATTGGTTCCAAAAATAATCTCAAGCTTTTCCCACTTAAAGTATGTCAATTTCTAGGCTTGTCTTCCATGTCTCCAAAAGTGGAAAACATACATAGCCACAAACCGCACATCGACTCCAGCCTGCAATTTGCCGAGGGTCATTTTCTTGACTGGTCTGAATTATTACATGGTTAATTTGATTGCCATTGCATCCAACTGGCCTAAGTGCATGTCGATAGATGTGCAGAGTTACTTGAGCAAAGTAAATTAATTATACAAGTGAATTGACTTAAACATGCCTGAACACTCTGAGCTATAGCACCGCACTACTCTAGGGGCACCATTGTTGTCTTTGTAAATGGACATGTGCAGTTCACAACCTGTATATAGAAGCCCTGGGAACCACTCTTTTTATGACTCTGTGTGCCATCTGTCCAGTTCAGCCCAAATATCAATCCTCAGAAACACCTCCTTGCCAATTTCATGCAAAAGAACCACATGCTCACTTCCCACTTGGGTTATTTTCTTCAAGGTACTTGCAGTCAAATGATCTAATTTAGTCTCTGCTTCTCTATATCCAACTGGAAGTTTCCAGAGGGCAAGGATGCTGTCTGTCTTGTTAAAAGCCTGTTTGACCACAGTCCGTACTTAATAGGTATTTGTTGAATGGGCAAATTAGATACTCAATGTGCACATTTTTTAAAACTTCACTTAAAATGGCAGATGACATTAGGAGTCTCTTCTGCTGCCACCAAAATGCTAAGGTACACTTTCTTCCATGGGTATTCTTTCTGGAAATTTGTATTTTGTATAGTTTTTTTCTGTCCTGTATCTCTTTCCCCTCCTGCTATCTTGATTAAGGTACAAATAATGACCCTAAATGTCCTTAAAATAATGGAACCAACTGCTATTTGAGTGCCTACTGAATATCAGGGGTTGTTACAAAGTAGTAAAAACCATAGTTCTTACTCAGTGATGAACCAAGATGTACTCATGAAGCATTGACACTTTTAAATTACTCAAGTTATCTCTGTGTTCTTAAGGATTAAGAGAGAAGGGGACTTTTTAAAATTTTTTTCATTCTTTGTTCAATATGCTTAGAATAAAAAATATATTCTTTAAAATATACCTTTTTTAGTACAATCAAAATTTTAATGCCAATTTGCAGAAAAAAGAGTTGTCTTAAGGAAATACATGATTAAGTACCAAATTAATTGTACAGTTGGCTCTTAAGCGATGCAGATTTTCTTCTGTCTCTGTCATGCCGGAGACAGCAAGACCAATTCCTTCTCTTCCTCCTCCTCCTCAGCCTACTCAAGGTGAAGACGATGAGAATAAAGATTTTTATGATGATCCACTTAATAATTAGTAAATATATTTTCTCTTCCTTACGGTTTCCTTAATAACATTTTCTTTTCTATATATTACTTTATTATAAGAATACAGTGTAAAATACATGTAACATACAAAATATGTGTATAACCAACTGTTTATATGATTGGTAAGTCTTTTGGTCAACAGTAAGCTATTAGTAGTTAAGTCAAAAGTTATATGCAGATTTTTTACTGTGAGGGGGGTTACACCTCTAGCCCCTATGTTATTTAAGGGTCAACTGCATAGCCTTGACTACTACTGAGGCCTGTGCGTTTATTTAGCTTGAGACAGAGATGATTTTATGAAGTTTGGCACTGAGTCTCAGGGTCTTGAAGTATAGTGTAATTTGTCATTTGAACCAAGACTGTTTCCACCAGCAGGATTAGAGTATTTCCAAGCACATCTGATGAGTCAGCTGGGCAAATAGCTATCAGATGTCCACTTGCATAACTCAATTGACAAGAGTGCCTCTATGGAGTGTCAGGGACAGAAGAATGGGAAGGACAGTATGGGGCCTGCTGAGACTCCTTCTCAGTCAAGGAACTCTGTTCAAGGGACTCTGTTCTGAGCCTCTGGAAGATGACAGATGCCAAAGTAATTGCTTTCAGGAAGGGTCTGAGACACATGACTGTGAACAGTGTTTCTTAGAGTCCCTAGCACTTGTGCCTTGGAGACTCCAGGGACCAAAGTGCTGGCACATTAAGAGCTGCAACCTTGGGATCATCAGAAAACAGAACATTGTGATATTCATGGAGGATTTGGGCAGGAGTGACAGCCTCAGCTGGAAGGATAAACATGGGGAGGTGGGTAAGACTGACTGGAGCAGAAGAGGAAGAATATGGCAGGAGACACATGTTTGTGGTGTGCTATGAGGACATGCCAAACATCCCCTGGGGTAAAATTTCTGGCTGACTTTGACAGGCATGGAGGTTCTGCATCACTCAGGTGGGGCCAGGTGCAATGTAGGGAGTTGCAATTGCTGTTGTTCACAGGCCAGTGAGGCTAGAAAAACCTAGGTTACAGAGAATGAATGGAGATATTTGGAGAGAAGAGTTGGGCTCATAATGAGGTAGAAAGATGTGAGCACAGGTTGGTAGTTAAAGCATGCATGTGGTGTTCCAGAGACAGGGTCTTCTGCGGGTAATGGGAAACCAAACTGTAAAAATGGACTATAACCAGAAGCAGAAGGCTCTTGCCTTGGTATAAATGCTTGTGACCCCCGCAAATTCATGTGTTGCCATCCTAACCCCCAAGGCAATGGTGTTGGGAGGTGGGGCCTTTCAGAAGGCGAATAAGTCATGAGACTGGAGCCCTCATGGATGGAATGAGTGTCATCATAAAAGAGGCCCAAAGAAGCTCTGTTGCCCCTTTCACCATGCAAGATTACAGCAAGAAGACAGGCCCTCACTAGACACTGAATCTATCTTGATCTTGGACTTCCTACCCTCTAGAACTGTGAAAAATAAATTTCTGTTGTTTATAAGCTACCCAATTAATGGTATTTTGTTACAGAAGCCTGAACTGACTGAGGAGGTTGGCATTTAGTGGCTGATTAAAAGGAGAGTGATGTAAGAAAAGCAGGACCCAGGGGAAATGTACCTGGCTCAGCTGTTTAGCAGTAGTTTTTAAGCTTGCTCTAGCAATAGAAACATTTTGTGAAATGGAATCTACTGAGGACACTGTAGAGGTGTAAAGTAAATCATACCAAAGCGGTACAAAGAGAGGGAACAGGGTGGAAAAGATGGGGCCCTGGTGTGGAGGGATGCCCCAGTGGTGGGATAGTCAGTGAGTTTAATTTTTTTTCTAAATCTATATTTTCTAATTTTTTATAGTAAATACTGGTTTTATCATTGAAAAATTCAAAGTTATTTTAAAAACTAAAATTATTTATTGCTTTGCTTTTAGAATTGGTTCATAACTATGTCCTCAGAAAAACTTCACTTCTTACCTGGACCTCACAGATTTCCTTGTAGCACATCTTGCATGTTCTTTAATAACAAGGTTCGGTTAACAGAGGAACCTACTGCCCAATGTCTCCTCTCTAACCAGTCTGTGAACTTACTAAGGTCAGCTTGTCTTAATCCATGTATCCTTCCTATTCATCAGTAGGTGCTCAGTTAATGCCTATTAGCTGTGGAAGGTCCCTCTACTGGATTAGGAGGAAGCAGAGTCAGGAACCTTGTGAGTAGTCATTAAAACTCTGGAATGTGGCCTACAGTTGTGGGAACTTTTACATATATCTTGAATGCTGACTTGTTTTTAAATAAATTGCTAAATCCCCACTGCTTTCTGAAATGACACAGACACTGCTATCTTTTGGGTCCTAGCCCAAAGAGACTGTACCTTGAGAGACTCTGCCACTTACGCAGGAGAATACAATCTTATACTAATTAGGCTAGGATGCAGAGAAGAATGTGGGAGGATGGATGCTAATATAGCTTAGACTTGAGGAAATGCCAGGGTAATGGGTAACTTGTTTCATGTGTTGTTGGTTGCAGACTTCAAATCTGCCAGATATGTGGCTCATAGGTATTTCAAGTCACACCTCCACCTGCCCACACAAGGCCATTTTGCTCTCTCACTCTCTTGTTTTGCCCTGCTGTCATAGTCACACACACACACACACCACACACACACACACACACACACACGCACACACACACACGCATACACACACACAATCTCAGTCTAGTGCTTTCTTTTGTGAGATTTTTCTTTTTCTTTTTCTTTTTTGAGTTGGAGTCTCACTGTCACCCAGACTGGAGTGCAGTGGCCGCTCCTGGCCATTGCAGCCTCGACACGCTGGGCTCCGGCGATCCTTCCGCCTCAGCCTTCCAAGTAGCTGGAACTACAGGCGCGTACTACTACACTCGGCTAATTTTTGATTTATTGTAGAGATGAGGTCTCACCAAGTTGCCTGGGCGGGTCTCGAACCTGTGGGCTCAGGCAATCCACTCACCTCGGCCTCCCAAAGTGCTGGGATTACCGGCTGAGCTACCGAGCCCGGCCTTGTTAGATTTTTCAATCAACCTTTGGTTTTATAGACTTGTATGCTTCAATTAAATCCCAGTTCCTTTTGGATCATTGAACTCACAGGTTTTCCTCTATCTCCAGTTCTTGGGTCTCCTCATAATTGCCTGAGAAGAAACAAGTAAACAAACAAACAAACACAGACAGAGACAAAACAGCAAAAACCAGTCCCTGAGGCCCCATGCTGAACCCATTTCATTATGCAACAGCAATGAGAAGCCCTAAACAACTGGAGACCAAGATGACGTATAGATGATTTATTCTATTTAATGTTAATAACAGTCTGAAGGAAGTTGTGATGACAAGTCAGAGATGAACTGCTAACTCTTTATATGACTATTTGATCTGTTAGCACCACTGGGCTTAATGGGATTAATCAGTCTTGGTCGCTGTCATCTCGTTGCCTGTGTTGTGCAACCAGAGATCAGTTTTGCAATGGCTGATGAAAACAAGGCCTAAAACCAAGGCACTCCATCAGAGAGGAAGGAACTAAGGCTTCCTGCTGGCTGAAGCTGCTCACCCAAAAGAAAAGGGAAATAGATAAAGTGAAAGGTGTTTCTCAGAGACGGACCCAACTGCTTCTGTTTCCCTGTAGCCTCAGGCTGGGTCTAACTATTAGGACACCATGACCCACAGTGACTAAAGGGAATTAACTGCATCCTCCCACAAGCTTCTACCCAAGACAGAGCTACAAACAGTCATCTATCCCCATGCGGATGATCATTGAGTCATGAGATTTTTGGTTTGCCTCATTCTCCGCTTCTGGAAGACAACCAGGGGTAACCACCTGGGAATTCCGAGGGACAGTCCAGGTGAGCTCTGGAGCTTCAGCAGAAACTGGCCTTCTGGATATGCCCCAGAGCAATTCTGAGTTTGGGGGGTCATCCCTGGTGCCGGCTTGGCTCTGTCAGAGTTCTGGGAACTGAAGCTGGCTGTGGGATGTTCTTTCTCCTCCTCGTGGTGGGCTCTATGTTACTATCGCTTCATCCCTGCTGCTAAAAATCTAGCCCAGGCTTATCACCTTTCATCTAGATCAGAACTGAAAGCAGTTTTCATCTCCTGAGCCAATTCCACCTAATTGATAGTGGCTACCGGAGCCCTGTGTTGAGAAGGATTTTGAATTCAACAGGGAGTGTAGTTGAGGGAAACTGCTAGGGGAGGGAGGGGCATACTTCATCAACAAGGGTACCTGCATGATCAATGTTTATATACCTAACCCTGAAATATACCCCATATCTTTATAATAAAAATTAAAATAAATAAATAAAAACACAAAACGAAAAAAACCAGGTGAGTGTGGTTGTCCATGGTGGCAATTTTCAGGGGCACAGGAGGGGTACTGCCGTTTGCATCCTGTGTATTTGGTAATTCTGACCTGGACCATTACATGGGCCCTCTAAGTGGTGTACTTACCTCTATTTCCTTCCAACAAAAAAAGATTAATCTTCCAGGAGTATTCTTTGATAACAGTCTTATCAAAAAATCTTCAACCCCACTCTACTTTAACAACTCAGACCTGTTCTACCTCCATGATCTGTATCTATCTATCTAAACATCAATCATATATACACATATGTAATTGTATGCATGTGCAGATGTATGTCTTCTGTTACTCTCTTGCCAGCAGCCTCAACCTCTTTGCTCCTTTCTTTTGCTGTGTCAGTCCTTCTCTGTAGACCAATTCTACCATTTTCCTTGTTTCTTCCAATGAGGCCTCCAGAAAGTGGCTAGAGGAGTTCACACACTTGTGGTCTCGGGTCTAAGCAGTCTGTGTCCTCTGACCTCAGCTGGATTCTTAGCATAGTGACCCTCTCACAGGCCTCTGGTCAGCATCCTTTACTCCCACCCTATTTCTCTCAGTTGCCATTCTAGACCCCCACCACTGTGCTCTGTCTCCTCCCTAGTCATGACCACCTTTCTCTCAGCAGATGACTAAGGCTTCTGTCTTAGTTCTGGTTGTTATAATAAAATATCATAGACTAAGTAGCTTAAACAATAAACATTTATTTCTCACAGTTCTGGAGGCTGATCAAGGTGCTAGCAGATTTGGTTCCTGATTGAGGACCCATTTCTGCTTGCAGACGGCCACCTTCTTGGTGTGACACATAGCTGAACGAGAGAGTGGTTTGATCTCTTTCTCATCTTATAAGAACACCAGTCCTATCATGGAGGTTCCACCCTTAGGCCTCATTAAACCTAATTACCTCCCAAAAGCTCTATCTCTGAATATCATCACACTGTGGATTAAGACGTCAGCATATGAACTGGGGGTGGAGGACACAAACGTTTAGTCCATAGTAGCTTCTATTGAAGAAACTCCCTTAACTCCCACTCTCAGAACTGCAGGCTCTTCTGCAGGCACTGTAAGGCCACCTTGCCTTCCAGCCTTCTTCTGGATTTTCAAAGGAAAAGTTGGATTCCCTCCTGTCCAGAGCTCCACTGGTGTTCAGATGCAATCTCTCTTGGGCTTTTGCTCTCTCCATTAATCCTTTTTTTCCTTCCCCCTACTTCTGGACCCTCCCTTGCAGCATAGAAACATGTTCAGGCATCTTCCTTCTTAAAATAAAAACTTGGCCGGGCTCGGCGGCTCAGCCTGTAATCCCGGCACTTTGGGAGGCTGAGGTGAGTGGATTGCCTGAGTCCGCGGGTTAGAGACCAGCCCGGACAACTTGGCAAGACCTCGTCTCTGCAATAATAATAATTTAAAAATTAGCTAGGCGTGGTAGTGCGTACCTGTAGTTCCAGCTACTTGGAAGGCTGAGGTGGAAGGATCGCCGGAGCCCGGCAGGTCGACGCTGATGTGGTCGTGAGTGTGCCACTGCACTCCAGCCTGGGTGACGGAGTGAAACTCCAACTCAACATAAATAAATAAATAAATAAATAAATAAATAAATAATAATAAAAATAAAAAACTCTTTCCAGCCTACCTGCCACTGTCCCTCTCCTTCCCAGACAAGCTCCTGCCAACAACCTATTCCCTAACGACCTTGTCCATTTACATATCTTGCCTTCCACTTTGCAGCACCCTGTCACTTTTCTTGACTTTCTTGACACCAGGCCTTGTTGATTTTCCTCTTTCCCTTTGACTAGTCCTCTTCAACCTCTGCCTTTTAAATGATAGGGTGGCCTAGATATTAAAAATTGGATCTGTACTAGTGCCAAAGGCTGATCCCATAAGCACCGTGATATGCTCCAGTCCTTTCAGAGCTGTTACCAGGTGAAGATTGAACACAGGGCCCTTGTCACACCTGGGGATGAAGAGGATAGAGAAAGCAACATTCTTACCAACAGAGGGAAAACATGAAGAACATTCACATTCCGCAAATTTCTCATCTGCTCTGTTGCTTCTGTGGCATCCTTTTTAGCTCTGGCTAAAGAATGTAAAAAATGTAAATTTCCTGTTTGAATAAGATGCCTGTGTTTTAACTGCAAGTACTGTCACGAAAAGAGCACCCAAATACCTGCTTACAACAAGGGCAGCAGCCAGAACTAACCCACCTTCCCAGCACAGGAACCTGGGACATCCAAGGGACCACCAGGGCTTTACTTCAAGGAGGGTCTGAGGAGAAGAAGGACCTTTCACCAAGTCTTGGACTCCAAGGTGAGAAGAAAAAATAAGCCTGCTCTCAGACTCCTTTGTGAGATGGAGAACCCACTATGATTAGGAGATCTTGGGCTCAGGATCCCAAAAAGGGTTTGAGAATTGACCTTTGACTTTTCCCAATTGGTTTGGTCTCAGGTTTTTCAGAAGGAGCTGTAGAACTGAAACTAGCAGGGCTATGCTTTCTAGGCCTGCAGGGGAGACCTGCCAGGCCCAGAAGGCTCAAACCCCGGCAGAAATAGCCTAAACAGCCTCTCAGAGCTCTGGTGAACGTTGTCATCCTGGCAAGCCAGGTGGTGCCTGAAATCAAATACCTCTTTGTACCCTGGACCCTCAATTTATTTCCCTGTGGCTGGAGAGGCCTAAGAAATAAGCTTCCCTTGGAAACCGAAGCCCGGAGGTAAACAACTGAGAAGCTCACCAACCAGTTGGAGAAGTTTCACTTCCTTTACAGAATGTGGGTTTTGGAATAATAATGCTCTGCTTCATAAGTGGCATTCCAGTTTCGAGAGCCCAGTGACTGTAACCATTCATTTCCATAGACAATTAGTCTCTCAATGTCCTTCTCAAGCCAGGGAGGCCCTGTGTCTGACCCACACCAGCTCTGGGGGTGATTTTGGATGATGCTGTGCCACAGCGAGGCGTGTCCCAGAATGTGAAAATATAATCAGACCCACCATTTCAGAAACCAGAGTGCTGATTTCCTTAAGTGCTCAGTCACTTTTAGCTACTGATTGCCTCCTCTGTGATTGGTTCCAGAATGAATCTGAGCGAGTCATGTACTGGGCCAGGGCAAATGCATAAGAGAACAGCAGGACTTTTGACCAATTTCAGTTATTGGCTACATGAATTTGGCATTTGGTTGTTGCTCCTTATACCTCATAATTTCATTTTCTTTCTTTTCCTCTCTGTCTCTCTCTTTGGGAAATAAGATTTCAGCTGCTTTGATAAATCAGCAGTAGCAGCTCACCTGGCAGTTTTCTGAAAATGAATACTAAGGGGTTTCCTTTTTCTACATTTGGTGCTACAGATTCTTCCAGTATTTAGTCTGTGAGCAGGATTCTCGCTTTCCCTCACTTCCCAGCCCCCAGTGAAGTTATGAAGTGCAAAAAGAAATGGAAAGACAGGTGTCTAGGAGAGCCACCCACCCAAAATGAATCTAGTCCAATTCCAGATGACTTGGTTCCATTTGGAATGAGACTTTCTTATTGTTTTTCGTTTCGCCTTTCAGATTGGTTTATATTACCCATTGTTTCCCTAAGAGGATGAAAACTGAGAACTATGGGTATCACATTTTCATCAAGGTCAACAATTAGGAATTTAACTGGTATTTTTTGAAAATTAAACTTGCTGGCAAAAAAAAAAAAAAAAATCCTTTGCTCAAATTTTTCATTTGTTGATGCAAGAGGGCAGGGAAAGTCATTTGTGTTCCAAATAAAATATTTTAAAATATAGTCAAATAGTGAACTGTTACCCAGTTATATTCTTTCACTTCCTACAGAATATGGGGCCCTTTGCAGGTGCCTCCATAAAACTGGTGCTTGTTACTATAAATATCACGTGATGGCACTCTTAATTTCCTCATTAACTCTTGCTGAGTGATTTGAGGCATAGCAAACAAACAACAACAACAAAAACCTCTTTTCAGCAGTAGAACCTTTAAAAAATAATGATTTTAAAGAGTTAGTCATGTCTATTATTAAAAGTGGAGCCAGAATATTTATGATGCATTATCATACATTCTCTATTTGTGAATATAAAGACATCAAAATAGGAATTAATCTGCCTGATTCAAAGTTAGGGAAACAAATTAAAATCCCCATTATATTTGAAAGATCGAATTAATTTGTCAGGTATTTGCCTCATCACTTGAATAAAGAAAATTGCCATTTAGAGGAAATATAGGGTTTTTATCATATTTTATTTTGTATATTATTATTATTATTATTATTTTTAGTTGGAGTCTCACTCTGTCGCCCAGACTGGAGTGCAGTGGCCGCTCCCAGCCACCGCAGCCCTGACCTGTTGGGCTCCAGCGATCCTTCTGCCTCAGCCTTCCAAGTAGCTGAAACTACAGGTGTGTGCTACCACGCCCAGCTAATTTTTTGATTTATTGTAGAGATGAGGTCTCGCCAAGTTGCCCAGGTGGGTCTCGAACCCGCGGACTCAGGCAATCCACTCACCTCAGCCTCCCAAAGCACGGGATTACAGGCTGAGCCATCGAGCCTGGGTGTATATTATTTTTAAAAATTATCTTAGCAATAGATTTGCAGCTATTTTACATCTTTACTTATTTATTATTATTGTCCTTGGAACTTGGAATGTACTACATCAAAGTGTGCTTTCTGTTGTACAAGTCATTTACCCTAAAAACTGGACAATTCAACTGTTCGGTATCTACCTACATCTAAGGATTCAGCATTGACTGAACTTTTAATGTTAACCTCAGCTCTGTAATATTGCATGGAATCTGGATTTCATGTCCTAAATTCTGGAGGGAGAAAGCACAGGGGAGAAAATGACTTGATGTGTGCCCATTGACCCTAGAAGGTCAAAGGTGAACTCCATTGAAATGATTAACCTGTGAATGTTTAAAGTCTGCCTGGTTCAATTCTTTCCAATCCCTGGAACGTTCACAAGTGCAAAAAGAAAGAAAGAAAGAAAGAAAGAAAGAAAAAAACCAACCAACCAACCAAACAAACAAAAACCTTTTATAAATTGTTCAACTTGGCCAGGCACAGTGGCTCAAGCCTGTAATCCAAGTATCTTGGGAGATGGAGGTGAGAGGATTGCCTGAGTGCAGGGGTTTGAGACCAGCCTGGGCAACTTGGTGAGACCTCATCTCTACAATAAATCAAAAAATTAATGGGGCATGGTGGCAAGCACCTGTAGTTCCTGCTGTTGGAAGACCAAGGCAGAAGGAATGCCTGAGCCCAGCAGGTCGAGGCTGTGGTGATCGTGAGCATGCCACTGCATTCCAGCCTGTACAACAGAGTGAGACTCTGATTTTAAAAAAAAAAAAAAAAAAATAATAGTTCAACTCAGCTCCAGGAGAAATACTAAGGCTACTAATCATTTGATCAGAACCTCTGTTTTCCGTAAGAACTCATGGGATACTTATTACCTATTCATTCCTACCATATTTGTTTGTGTTCTAGATATCAGGGTGTAAGACCAGTCTTAGCTGCATATTTCACTAACAAGTAAGCAGGGCAGGGGAGACTGTGAGTGAAATCTGAAACCAGAATTGCCTGATCCTTGTCACTTGGTCATATAATGTTCATGTAAAGTAAATAAACTGAACATTGCCCCTTAGGATTTACCTTAAAGCACTCAAGAGTGGGACTTTGAAAACAGGTGATTGTGATTGTAAATGGATCCCAGTAACTATTGCCTCTGCTCTTATTAACTACATCTTCAATTCCCATTTTTGCCTCTAGGACTTGTTAAATTAAAGTACAGTGGTCCCTCAGTATCTGTGGGTGATTGGCTCTAGGATTCCCCTTGAATACCAAAATCACACTCAAGTCTCTTATATATAATAGTGTACTATTTGCAGGAAACCTATGCATATCCTCCTGTACACTTTAAATTATCTCTAGATTACTTATAATACCTAATACAATGTCTATACATCATTTCATTTGTGTGGATTCAACATAGTACTCAGCATGTGGCAAAATCAAGTTTTGCTTTTTTGGAACTTTATAACATTTTTTTTCCCCAAATATTTGCTGTCTCCGGTTGTAGACTCCACGGATAAGGAATCCACGGTTACAGAGGTCCCCAGCTGCTACTTGTTCAACCCTCAATCTCTTAACTCTATTGAACGCTATACAAATAATAGTCCACTTTGTATAGAAGAGATCTGAGGATGTGAGTATCAGCTCTGGTTCCAAAGATGCAGCTAGGAAAAGACATAGACTGCATCTCTGTGCAACTGACCATCTGGGCTGTTCAGGAGCACAGTGGGGACATGGCAACTACTAGGCTGGCCTCCCAGGAGTGCCGAGGCAGGGCTGGCATAAGCAGGTGGGTTATATTGCTCTCCCGCTTTCTAATTGCCTCCCCACCACCAAGGAGCAAAGGCACTATGAGATCACACAAAACACTGAATAAGCACATGAATGCCAACCTCTCCCTCTCCCCTGCAAGAAATAAAATTTTGGAAAGAGTTGATATTTCAAACAAAGCACCGAATTGTCATCACTGGAAGTAATGGTTAATTTTATATGTCTGCCCGTTTCATCAGTTCTTTGGTGAAAAACCAGTTTAAATATTGCTGTGAAGGTATTTATGTGTGTGTGAGAGAGATTAAAAGTTATTTATTTATTATTTTTTTTAGTTGGAGTCTCACTCACTCTTGTTGCCCAGGCTGGAGTGCAGTGGCACACTCACGGCCACCACAGCCTTGACCTGCTGAGCTCAGGCAATCCTTCCGCCTCAGCCTTCCAAGTAGCTGGAACTACAGATGCATGCCACCATTCCTGGCTAGTTTATGATTTATTGTAGAGCTGAGGTCTCACCAAGTTGCCCAGGCTGGTCTTGAACCCCCAGACTTAGGCAATCCTCTCGCTTCGGCCTCCCAAAGTGCTGGGATTATGGTCTGTGCCACCGTGCCAGGCCATAATTAAGATTTAAATCAATAGACTTTGAGTAAAGCAAATTATACTTTGTAATCAGCTTGGATACTGGCCTCATCCAATCGGTTGAAAGCAGTAAAAGAAAGACTGAGATCCCCCGAGAAAGAAGGAATTCTGTCTCCAGACTGCCTTCGTACCTAAGACTGCATCAACTTTTCCCTGGTCTCCAGCTTGCCATGCAGATTTTGGACTTGCTAGACCCACAATTGCATGAGCCAATTCCTTAAAACCTCTGTCTCTCTCCCTCCCTCCATACATATAGAATATATACATATATATATATATATATATATATATATATACACACACACACAATATATATATATATATATATTTTCTGTTTCTCTAGAAAACGCTAACTACTAGGTGGGCATTAAACAAATGTGGTGGGATAATACAGTATTTCTGAAATGGTTACTGATGTTTTCGTTTCCTGTCATTTCTCCCCTTTGCCCATCCCTCAGGCCAAACTTCTTGGTACTCAGTGCTCACTGCTTTAAGATGGATGTAACAGAGAGAAATCTATCTTTCCAGCTCTGGTTTCTAAAAGCCAAAAGCCCTGAGAGGACACCAGTCAGAGCCAAAATATTTGAAAGATGTGGGGATTGAGGAAAGCAGGGTCTCTCTTGGACTAGGAAAGATACATCAGGCCTGTGGAAGGAGAGGTGGAGGAGCCACAGGAGACAGAGATCTTGTTTTGTCCCGAAGACCAGGGAGGTAGGAAGGTTGAGAGGAAGCAAGGCCTTAGTTGGGGAATAGCTGCACAGTGAGTCTGAACAAACAGTCCTTACACAGCCAGGCAGAGAGTCCTGGCCCCCAAGTGAGACATGAAAGCCATAAGGAGACAGCCTACCACTTGTGAAGGGGCAGAGACCAGGAGTTTGTTTCATTGGTGATTAATTACATGCTGTAATGACCTACGATTAGGAGAACAAAGGATATCTCAGTGGGCGCCCTGGTGGACAGGTGACTCAAGATGGATGGGCCTTCAACAACCCAATGACCTGGTACAACTTAACTGTCCAGGAAATTAGGCAATGCCAAAGAAGGAAGGAAACGCCAGGTTGGCTGAGATAAGTTCCCATCATTCCATGGAATGAGAACTCAGAGGTTTAGAGAAAAACGTATGTTGTTGTCACCTGAATTGTGACAAATAGCCCACAAGAGCAAGATGATTTTGGGGACCTCAAATATGGCCATGAGAGGAGAGCCCAGTCAGTTGAAGGGAAGGCAGCCCAAGGTGAGGTTGAAAAGGTGGGCAGGGGTGAGATCATACAGGGCTGTGTAGTGTAGGTCAGAGAATTGGTATTTTAAGCAGTTCCCAATTTTTAAAGATCACATTAGTTGTTGCCTGGGGGATGGCCAGCTTGGAGGTTAGGAGAGCCGTTGAGAGGCTATTGTAGTCTTCCGGGTAAGAGCGATGGTGGCTCAGACCAGGCTGGAGCAGTGGAGTGAGTGAATTGGTTCTTGATATATTTTAGTGGTAGAATTAGCAGTTCTTGCCAGTGGGTTGGATGTGGGGAGTGAGGGAATGCGAGGGGTCAGTAAGTAATCTCAGGTTTGTTTGAGCAACTGGTGGGGAAATTAAGCCATTTACTAAGGTGAAGTCTGGGGAGAAAACAAGTGCATGTAAGGAAATTCACACTTTGTGAGGTACCTGGGGAACACCTGAGTGGAAATATTCAGAAGGTCATAAGGATAGATAATCTGGAGCACAGAGAAGATGTCTGGGTTGGAGGCAGGAATGCAGGTGTTGTCACTGTGAGTTTTTACTGCTTCTTGTTTTGGTTTGTTTTCTTGACCCTGCACCTGCACAACTCCCACTCCTCCCTCTGGCCTTAGCTTCAATGCCACTTCCTCAGAGAGGCCTCCCTGCCCCTACCCTAGTTTGAATTAGTATAAGTTAGGCTTTCCAACAGTCTCTGTTCGAATTTTTTCCTTCAAAGCACTTACCACGGTTTGAAATGAAAGATTTATGTTTGCTTGTTCTTTAGTGATGAATTTCAGTCCACACTGAGATGCGCTAGAAAAAAATGACTTCATTTTTCTATAATGAAATCATTTAGGCCCTAAATTTTAAGACAAGAAGGCAAGGAAAAAAGAAAAGAGAGCCCAGAGCTGAGTGCAGATAAATTGCAATGCTTAGGGATCGGACAGAAGAGCAGAAGCCGCCATAAGCAGCTAAGAAGAAGCTAGGAAGTAAACATGGCCGGATGTCACAGGAGACAAGAGGTGAGAGTATCTCAGGACTGAGGTCACATCACTGTGTCAGATTTTGTTGAGGAGTAAAGTATATGTCTGCTGGGCTTACTGCACAAGGGGCACGGGATCCTTGGTAAGAGCAGCTTGGTGGAAGAGTGCAGATAGAATAGGCAAGCTGCAGCGAGTAAAAGAACAAATGGAGGGTAGGATGGAAAATATTTGAAGAAGACTGTTCCAAGAAGTTTTACTGTTGGGAGAGAGAAAACTAGGGCAGTAGCTAGAAGAGTATGTGAGGTTAAAAAGGAAAATGTCTCAGCTGTATGCTCCTGACATATCTACGTGTAGAAGGGAACATCGGATTGAAGGGGTGGGATGGGGAGAAAGAACAACAGAAGGAACCAGAGATGAATATGGAAAGAGGAGGAAGGGAGAGAGCAGGTTTGAATGGTTGTGACACACAGAATGGAGCAAAGAAGTCTGTGAAACCCAGCCCCAGTCATGCCCAGATCAAGACCAGTCAGGAGGGCAGAGAGGAAATGCCAGCTGCCGCTCAAGGAGAGTATGACTCTGGTAGGTTGTCAGTCAGTGGGTCGGCAGCACCTGTGCCTTGGCCAGCCACAGGTTGGGAGCAGAGCAGTGATCTCCTGGCAGTGCTGTTAAAGAGGAAGGACGATGAAGAGGATGAGCACTAAGCAGCGGGAGAGCACCCAGGACCAACTTCAGAAAACTCAGTGGGGGCCAGAGGGGAAAGGGCTAAGAGACATCATCCCGGCTTCCCTTCTGTTTCAATCTTCAACATCATCTGGACCAAAGAGGTGGAGGGTGCAATTAAACTCATTTCTCTTACCACCTCTTTGTCCTGCCACTCCAGGTGACTGCCCCTGCAGCTGCCTGGACAAATCCACCTTCCCCTTGGTGACCCTTGTGCAGGAGCTGATGGGCACAGCTGCCAGGAAGAAAAGCCAGGGAGATGTGGGAGTTGAGGGAGTGTTTCAACTCTCTGACTTCACCCTGGACTCGCCTCCATGGTAGAGAGCCCCAAGCATGGGGGCAGGGGACAGACCTGGCTACCCTGTGGGAAGCAGGAGCAGTCCTCAGTTCCTGGAACTGCAGAAGCCCCGGAAAGGGCGTCTCATTCCTTTTCCTGCGGATGCACACACACAAGCAATTATTCAGTGTCATTAGCTGAACAGGAATTGGTAGATTTGAACCTTTCATTATCTATGCTTTTTTTGTCCTCCAGGACCTTCTTTTTGCCATTCCCCTCTATTCCCTGCCCCTTCCCTCAAGTTAGTGTTTTTTAAACTGTAAATGTGCAAGAGAATCACCAGGGGATTGTGTTGCAAATTTTGGGTCAGGAGATCTGGGGCGGTGCCTGAGAGTCAGCATTTCTAACAAGCTCCATTTCTGATAAATGATGCTGATGCCGCTGTTGTTCTGGGCACGCTCTGAATAGCAAGGCTTAGTGAGTCTGATGGGGGTTAAAACTGCCCTTCCTTGAAAGATACATACAAGCTCATACACACAAACCCTTCATTCTGTGTGAGAGTCACATATCCACAGGAGGCCTCCCCAGAAGAGGAACCCCTGCCCCACATGTTTATTGACAAATTGTTGCCCTACCCCTGACCCCACCCCAGAGGTTCTCAGACTTCAGGGGAAATCAGAAACACTCGGAATATTTTTCAAAAACCCTTACCCTACCCTCTCTCTCATTCTCAGAGTCTCTGATTCAACAGGCTTGAGGAAGGCTGTAGGAAGACACTTTTTATCAAGTTCCCCAGATGATACTGACCCAGGTATATTTACTGAATGCGCTTGAGAAACACTCAAGAGAAACATTAACTGATGTTCATGGTTTCCCAGAAATATAGTTATTGAAATCTGAAAATCTGAAGACTTGAAAGAAAGAGGCTGTGAAAGAGGAAAGTTAGGTACTGAGGTTGATATTTCTGGTCAGAAGATCTTACCAAGCATTCCCTCAAATCACCCCTAGTGTGTGCCGACTTTGACCACATATTCAAAGGTCCTAACTTTTAGCACACAAGTTGCTGCTCCCTAAGGAAGTGAATGGCCACTATCTAAGCTCACATAGCCCTTTCATCCTAGTAACATTTTATTAGATTTGATTTTGTTGAGTTGGGGATCTTACTCTATTGCCCAGGCTGGAGCGCAGTGGCACAATCAGGGCTCACCAAAGCCTTGACCTCCTGGGCTCAAGCAATCTTCCCACTTCAGTCTCCCGAGTCACTGGGACTTCAGGCATGTGGTTAATTTTTTGATTTTTTTTTTTTGTAGAGATGAGGTCTTGATATGTTGCCCACACTGGTCTCAAACTCCTGTGCTCAAGCAATCTTCCTACTCCAGCCTCCCTAAGCACTTGGATTAGAAGCGTGAGCCACCACACCTGGCCCAACCCAGTGACTTTAATGTGAACTGCAGCTCTGTACGTGAATTTTTTTGGAGACTGGGAATGCTTAGGATCCAGCCTTCTGGAACAATCCCAACCTCAAACATGCCTCATTCAGCCAGTCCCCGCTGGAAATCCTGCTACTTTCTCAGGATTCTGTAAGAAAGGAAGTTGGGGGTCAATGTGCCTTTTAGGACTCAGGGAACCCATTACCTTCCCAGTCCTGGGGAATCTCCCTCATTCTGTCTTGCTGATTCTGTTGTCTTTTCTTCCCCACTTAGCATAAACCTTTCAAGAAGCTCAGGCTTTTGAAAAACAAAAGCCAGAAAGAGAGGTTGTCTGTAACATGTAAATATAAAATGAACACATGTCAAAGATTGTATTCAGCCAGGCATGGTGGCTCATGCCTGTAATCCCAGCACTTTGGGAGCCATAGGCAAGAGGATTACCTGAGTCCAGGAGTTCAAGATCAGCCTGGGCAACTTGGTGAGACCTCGCCTCTACAATATATGAAAAAATTACCTGGGCATGGTGGCACACACTGTAGTTCCAGCTACTTGGAAGGCTGAGGTGGAAAGATCGCCTGAACCCAGCAGGTCAAGGCTTCGGTAGCTGTGAGCGTGCCACTGCTCTCCAGCCTGGGTGACAGTGAGACTCTGACTCAAATAAAAAATAAAAAATAAAAAAAAGATTGTATTCAACTCCAATAAATGAGGAAACTGGTAATACTGGTAAAACTGATTCAAAGAGCATTTGAGAATTTAGTATATATATGCCACTTGGTAGATTGTTGGGTTAGATACAAAACTGGTTAATGTTCAAAAGGACCATAAACCATAACTTTTGGGCATGGCTGTTCCACTGGACAGAAATTATTTGCATCTCTATCCAATACAAATCTGTAAGTTAACCTCGCCTCTACAGAGTTGTAAAATAGCCTTAATAAACAATCACCTCTAGACCTCTAGCATTGTCTAAAGTAACACCTAATACTCTCTTGCCTATTTCCAACTTTTGGATAATTTTTCTGACAGAAGAAACATCTAAGGACCCAGCAACCTTCTTGGAATGGAGGAAGAAAAAAATATAGCAAGAACAAACCTCAAAATATTATCTCTATTATCCCATTATAGGAACATATGACCTCCCATAATTGTGACCCTATTATTATGTTAACAAAGTATATAAATCTTTACTCTGCCTCACCAAAAGACCCCTCCTTCCTACTAGGGGAGGGGGATAATAGGGACACCAAAGGTCTTCCTGTTCCATATAAAGCATCCAAGCGGACCTTCAGCCCTCTAGCCTGAAGCACATTCCCAGATGCTTCCTAACACCACTTGAAAATCCATGGAAATGGGACACAGGTAAAGCTCAGTCTTGATCTTATTAGGATGAGCTGTGAGTCCCTCATTGCATCACCATATTTTGCATCTTTACTGCAGCTTGTCATCTGCCCAATGCCTGGCTAAGTCACAAGCTGGAGGAGAAAAAAAGTAGGAGGCACTGGGAGCAAATCACAACAGCAGCTCCACAATGTTACATGGGGAAGCCGGAGAAATGCACCAGGTCTCCCTCTGTGCATTTGAGCCACCAAGAGAAAACTTGCTTCCTGTGAGCAGACAGTGTTTGCTTCCCTAGTTCTTGGGTTGCTCCAGTCCCCCATCCTTGCTCTCTCTGCCCCCTCTTCCTTTTGCTTCATATGAAAAACATCTGGAAGTCAGGCTTCTGGCAGGAGTCAATGTAGCCTCGGCAGAGATCCTGCCAGAGTGGGAGATCAAAGAGACCGTGAGAAAAATGTCAAGCCTCTGCTCCGACCGGATGTATCCCAAGATGGGAGGAAGGTAGGCCTCACAGAGGAGAAACTGTCATTCATCCTCAAACTTTTTATATTGAAAGCCAAACTTACACACAAGATTAAGAAAGTATATTATCTTCCAAGCCTCTAAAATACTCAGCTGGCCGGATTCCCTAGTGGGGTTCTCAATTTGAAATTATTACTTTATCCCTCTGGAATTATGGTTCTAAAAGCTTAGCATGCACTAAAATCACCTGATGGCCCTGCTCCCAGGAGTTTCTGATTCAGTGATCCATAACCTTGCACTGCTAACAAGTTCCCAGATATTGTCTGTACTACTACTGGCCCACAGACTCACTACTTTGAGTAGCAAGTCTCCTTGAGTAGCTTTAGCAGTGGTTCTCAACCCTGGCTGCACGTTAGAAACATCTGGAGGAGCTCTGAAAAATTCCCATGCACAGGCCATTCTTGACCAATTAAATCAGAATTTCTGGGAGTGAGGTCCAGGCATCAGTCGTTTTTAAATCTCCCCAGGTGAATGCAACGTGCAGCCAAGATTAAAACTATTGTTTTAGGGGTTTTTTAATTTTTTTTATTTTTTTATTTTTTGAGTTGGAGTCTCACTCCATCACCCAGACTGGAGTGCAGTGGCCACTCCCGCCACTGCAGCCTCGACCTGCTGGGCTCCAGCCAGCCTTCCGACTCAGCCTTCCAAGTAGCGGGAACTATAGGTGCGTGCGACCACGCCCGGCTAATTTTTTATTTTACTGTAAAGATGAGGTCTCGCCAAGTTGCCCAGGCGGGTCTCAAATCAGCGGGCTCAGTCAATCCACTCACCTCAGCCTCCCAAAGCGGGATTACAGGCTGAGCCACCGAGCCTAGCTAAAACTATTGTTTTAGAACAGTGGTTCCCAACCCTACTGCATAGTTTATTTAATGCATGGTATGCTTCTGCAAAATACCTATTATTGAGTCTAATACCCTTCTAATTTGATCTCCTCAAACTGATACTCACATAAACATCATCTCACATAAACATCACCGTCATTGTCACACACACCTTCTTACAACCTTCAATAACTTCTTACCTTTAGGATGAAAACAGAAGTCAGAATTTCTAGACATGAGGATCATGGCCTTTGTATTAAAAAAAAAAAAAACTCCCAGTATTTCAAATGTCCAGCTAGAATTGAGAACCACTGCTCTAGAAGATCTCTTAATCACATTCTACCTGCTCTTTAATCTTCATTGGCTAAGTGTGGTCTGCCTATCCAGACATGTAGAAACCTTCCATGGGCAGCAGCGTGGACCCTGCACACTTCCCTGGCTAGCTTTTCATTCCCCAGCTTCATCACTGTCATTGTTTGCCTTCTGCATGTTTTGGCTCCCCAGAGTTGCCCTGGGACTCCTCTGTGTTGTACTAAATATTGCTTCCCCCTACCTCTCACTTCTCTGGGTCTGGCCCTGACCCTGTTCTCCCACATCCTGACTTGATTTTTGGCTCTGCACTCTCCATCTCTCAGCTTCAGCCTCCCCTTGCCCCTCAATCCTGGCTACCTACTTAGCTTTCCATCATCCAGGTCAAGCACATAGACTTTCTGCAAATATTTACTGAGGGCTTCCAATGTGCCAGGCACTGTGTTGGGTACAGGATGCCATGAGAACCAACAATGACACAATCACTTCCTTTGGGAAGTTTTATATTCTGGTGATCCAGAATGGATGGACAGTGATCCAACAAATGTAAAATCACAACACTATGTGAGGTGCTGGAAGGAGAGGGGCAAGGTGTCATGGTGTCTATCAGATGGAAGCCTTGCCTGAGAGGTGATATTTAAGCTAAGATCTAAGAGATCAATGGGAGTTGCAGTGAAGGAGGAGGGAAAGAAGGGATGAAGAGATGGCATACGCAAAGACTGGGCTATGAGAGGGAACATGACACACTGGGAGAACTGGCTGTGGGAGGGAACATGGCACACAGCCATCCACCCTTGCATGGCAATCACTGGGTAACCAGCTCTGACGGGCCACGCTGCCCATCTGAGTACATTGTAAGCTCTCTGGTTATAAGTACAGAGAAATGGAAATTTTTTTCTTCCTTTTTCCTAGGGCTCCTCCCCCTTTGCCAGCCAGGAAGGAGGCAGATCTCCTGATTATTAGAGAAAGAGATGGATGTTACAGTTTATTTTAGCTGGCCAGGAACATCCAGAAGATGCACATCCTATTGGCATCCAGAAGAATGTTCAAAACAATCCTTTATTTTAGATTCAAATCCTGTGTCTTTTAAGCCATACGCCATCCACAGGGGTTGGAGAACTAGGTGGGATGGGACTCCCTCCTTTACCTCATTCAATTGTCCCCCATATCCCCAGCAGCAGAATTGTTTCTGCCATTTTAGGTCTCAGAGGCCAGCCCCACTTGTCCAGTTGCTAGCCCACCACAATGGCAATAACAACAGCAGAGCCTCTCCTTGGGCCCTGTAAAGTTCTCTGACTTTATGCAGCTGACTGCAGCGAAGGAAAAAGGACTGTTTGAAGGGACTCTGTGATTCATCTGGAATCTCCAGAGCTTCTGACCTATAATATGTGCTTCCAAGAAATGTAGGTGGGTCCTTGAGTGCCAAGAATGGATGGAAAATGACTTCTGCACTTGACCTAGAATAGCCTAAGCCATAAGAGAAAAGATTCTAATAGAAATAATTGCAATTAAAGGTAGAAAAAAGTGATTTGTCAAAAAAGAGCTATAAATAGTGTGCAATATCAACTTAGTATTTAATTAATTATTGTCTTATTTGTATTTATTATAAGTCCCAAAGTCTTTTCTTCCTAACTTGATTATAAGCTTTTTGAGAGAAGAGACTATACCTTGCTAAACTCCATTCAACTAGCTCATAACCCACTGCTAGGTATGGAGTCCATCTCCAGTAAACATTTGCATTATTGAATTCCCTCTAGCATATGAGTGCTCACAATGAATGGGTCAAGTGGTCCCAAGGAAGGCAAACAAGGAGGTAGAGAAGTAGCTCCCCCCACCAACTCCCTGCCAGGAGAAGCGGAACTGATGTTCAAGGCCTTTGACTAAGCATCCTGGTGTATTAGGCAAATCTTGACTTAGAATCAGGAAACTTCAGGTTATAACAGGCTCTACAACAAAAAAGCTATAAAATTTGGGCAAGTCACTCAAACCCTCCAAGTCTCAATTTCCTCATTTATCAAAAGAAAAGATTATAACTAGAAGATCTCTACAGACTCTTTCTATTCTAAAAATTGCATGGATCGGCACAGTCTGGATTGCCCAAAGTTTTGTTTTGTTTTGTTTTTATGTCTTAAAACTTTTACTATGTCTCTTCTAAATGGAAGTGTCAACCTGAAGAAGGTACACTTAACTTTTTTGCAGTCAGTGCCAATTTTTGCCCACCACTCACATCCCCTTAAGAGAATCTATACCTTTCTCATAGTCCATCCTGAAGAAGTGAGTCTAGGTAGCCATATTTGTACCAGTTATTTGTACCAAAGGTAACTTTGCTCTTATGGCTGATTGGACTGAGGGTAGACATTTGACTTTATCTAGGCCAATCAGAATCTCTTGAAAATTTGGACTAAAACACAGCCTTGTGAATCTCATGGGGCTGACACTAACCTAATCTTAGAGATAAACTTGTGACACAGTCCTGGTAAATTTATAAACTCCATTTTCCTGGCCTCAGTGATTGATTCAACTGTAGGCTCATGGCCAAAATTGGGCCAACTAAAGTCCCCTAGATTTTAGCCAGAAGTACTGGGAAAATGCTTTCTCTTTTTGGGGGGTCATAAATTGTAAGGAGGGTATCTAGAGGTACTGTTTGCCATGTTGCCATCACATTCCCTGAGATCAAAGGCTATATAGATAAAAGTAGGATGAGAAAGACAGAGAGGTAGAAAGAGAGAGGGAGATGTCTGATATTATTTAATATTTAATCAGAATATTCAGTTGTTTCTACAGCTATATACCTTCAGACTTTTCAATTATGTGATCGAATTATTTTATTTTTGCTAACGTTAGTTGGGTTTGGGTATATATTAACTATATCCTGGAGAGTCTTGACTAATCCAGTCATGTGGAGTTGAAGCTGGAGCTGGGGCCATGTCAAGCCAGAGTTCATACAAGCCCAAGTTTTGGGAGAGCCAAAAACAAAAGCCTTGTAGAGAAAGTCAATCTGAAGAGAGAATGGGGAAGAGAAGTAGAGCAAAGAAGAGATGAGAAATACCATGTCGGAGAGGGCAGAGAGAGAAAATACTTCTGCTTTCTTTTGGTTGTATTTATTTATTTATTTATTATTAATACATAATATATAATATATATTTTTCAGAATACATAATATCTTTTCTAAACTGACTCCTATGAGATCTCCTGCCTTTCCTTGCAATTTTTCTTTTATTGGAGTTCCTTTAAGTGCATTCCAGTATCCGTAACCAGAGTCCTCAACTGAGACAAGTAAGAAATCAAAGCTTCAGAGATGACCATCATGCCTTCAAGCCCAGAGAAAAACCTAAAAAAAATTGTAAAGACTAATTATGATAGAAATCACACAGTGCCTGCAGCAAATGTTACCCTTCCTTATTGGTGGACTATTTAAATTATTTGATTTCCAGGAAGGTACTCCCAGTTCAAAACGTTCAGAGAATACCAAACAAGTTCTGGTGAGAAGATGCTACATGCCTGTGTTCCACTCTCAGCTACAGCTGACCTGCAGAGAGATTTGATAGATTGAGGTTACAAGTAAAGTTAGTGACCATGATGGGAAAGTTATTCAGGACTAGTGACTCTCAATCCTCACAACCTCTGATAAATGATGTGCCTTTAGATGATTCTTACACCATGCAATCATTCTTTCTTTCAAGTATCAGGCATTAGAAATACCAAGACAGATAAGACACAATCCCTGTCCTCAAAGGGCAATGAGTACTTTTTATTCACAGAACATTTACAGCTTGTAATGATATGTTTTGTAATATTTTTCTTGTTGTTCTCTCTCTCTCTCGCTCTCTCTCGCTCTCCTCTCCATCCCTCCCTCCCTCCCTCCCTCCCTCCCTCCCACTATGTCAACTTTTTAGGGGCAGGAACCATGTCTTTTTTGTTTGCTCTTGTATCCTAGTACATGGCAGTGTTCCTGGCATACTAGGTGCTTAATACGTGTCTATTCAAGATTTATCACTGTCTGTCTTCTGTTTTTCCTTAACTGGTGTTATATCCAAAAAAAGATATTTTGATAGGACCACCAAACAATAATACATTTGTTTAAAGCTGGGTGACTTATGTCTTCTAGAATGGCTCACATTGTATGGAAATTGCAGGCTCTGTGACAGGTGCCTCAGCTAATGGAAGTCAGTATCCAAGAATCTTCCCTGTAATGAAGATCCTCGGTGTCTAGGGACCCTTTCTTTCTTAGTAGTTTACAGATTAAAACTGTTCAGGAGAGAGTACAGAAAATGCAGCTGATTCACTGACCTTGAGGAAATAACCATCTTGATACTGGCAGGAGGAAGCAGACCCAGAGGACAAGGGACTCCACGCACAGCTGCACAGGTTTGCCTCACACAAGGACACCCGGTCAAGGAGTGACTGGGGGCTAAAGTCTAGCCAGGCTCTGCTTCCAAGCTATAAACCTGGCAAGAGGCTGTGTCAAAAATGCTATAAGGACCGGAGGTGGCCCATGAGAAGTCCCTGGTTCTTAAGAAGACTGACAAAGTAATGAGGGAGAGCGGGGAGAGAGTCTGCACCCAGCATTCACTCAGAAAGCAGTGGGTTGGGGTTTCCCGCACTCTGATGGCCTCACTCTGTGAACTATCGATTGCCCCTGACACAGCCATACCCTTAAAACCCCTCCAGCACATCCAGTTCTCAAAATGACAAGTGCTGTCTCCTAGTAATAGCAGGAGAGATTTGTAAGAGGACATCTAAAACCAAAGCTGTCAGCAAGAGGAAAAGTGCCACCCTGCTTCCCTGAAGATAAAGGGGGATGGGATGGCAGATTACTGGGCCTCTCGCTGGCCTGCCAGGTCTCTGTACTGGCTGGCAGCATAAAACTTCCTGCCCCGGAATGTGGGTAGCCTGTATTGACACTGGAGATAATTCAAGCACCCAGCCTAACAGAAAAACAATTTAGTGCCAAATAGCTTTTTTAAAAAATTACCCACATCCACTCCTATTCTGTTCATGGCACATGGAGACTCCAGGGCTATTTCTAGCTCAAGATGCAGGGGTGCTGATGAGCTGTGGGGTTTCTGCAGCTGATTTCTGATTGGACAGAGCTGTTGCCACCCCACAGAGGTGCTAGGGACAGGCAGCTTAACTGCACATGGCCAGCACATGGCGGGTGGGCGGGAGGACGTCTGGCTGGTTCAGGGGGAGGCGCAGGGGATGGAATGACTCTGAAACAGCATTTTGTGAGCCGTAAGCTGAAGACATTGTGGCTCTGTGTGCCTCCAACTCCACCTTCCTTCCAGAGCTCTAGGCATAAAGGGGAACAGAGCAAGAAAAAGGGAAAATTTTAGGGACATCAGTGCAGCTCCTATGGTTGTTCCTCTTGCTTCACATCTGGAAAGCCATTTCAGCAACTAAAATTTTAGCAGTTCTTTGTGTGTTGTTTTTGTTTGTTTGACTAAGAATATGACTGAGGGAATGAATGATCTTAAGGAAAGTGATCAAATCTTAAGGGAAGCCATCAAAATATCATGGAGAGGTGGAGGAGGGGTAGGATTCACTTCAAGGATAAAATTTCATAGGCTTTGAAATCATGAATTTGAGTTCAATTCCTGCCTCTTTTGTTATCACCAGTGTGACCTTGGCAATTGCTGCATCTCTCTGTGCCTCATTTTCTCCATCTGTAGAGTGGAGATAATCCTAGAGATAGCATAACTGATGTGTATTTTTTGGTGTGTGTGGGGGGGGAGAGGGTCCCTCCCCTGTTTGGTCATGGCTCTATCTGTTGTTCTGAATACTCCCTTCTTTAGAGCTGGTCACCCATTTCAAAACCCAGGGTACTGTTGGCTCTTGTTCAACCTCTCCTATGAGAATATTTGCTGCTTCTCTTTGCTTTTACATTTCATCTTAATGAGAAGCTTGCAATTTTTACACACTCAAAGAATGAGTAGCAACATGATTTATGCTACATTACTTACATAACAAAATTCACACACTGCACTGCCAAAAGTTTAAAACATTTTACCTTCTAGGATATGGAATGTCAGACACTGCTCCCCTGCAAAGCTATGTCGAAAGCAGTAGTAATACATAGTTTAATGGTTTCTGTAAGAATTAAGCACGTGAATACTTTAGCTCCATGCCTGGCATTTAAGTACTAAGACAAAATCTGCCATTTGTGGCAGGTGTGTGTCTGCGAACCCCTCCCCCCCAGCCTTCTGGTTTACCACCTAGCTGTGAGATTGAGACATCTGCAAAGAAGCAAGTACCCTATTACTTGAGGGTCCATAAGACTTCTGGAGCCTAAACCACCACTCTTTCCCAGGTTCGATGACTGCTTCCTTTTCCTTGGAGGGAGTGAGTGAGAGAAGACAGTATCAGCCTCCATTCCCCCAAACATCAAATAATTGTCCTTCAACTGAGTCATTTGTCTTATGAATTCATCTTTTTACTAATTTACATTATTATTGTTATTATTTGGGGACAGGATATATCATCTTATCTCGGGAATTCAGGACTCCTGTTGCTATATTTTTATTCTGAGAGTCACGAACACTCTGAGAATCCCATTCAACCTAACACCAAAAGAAGATCTAAAACCTTAGAGCAGAAAAGCTCAGGTCCATTGAGAAAAGAGCTCTATCTTCTCATTCTTTGTTTTAACTTACTGATTTATTGCTTCCTTGCAGACATCACAGTACTTGACTTCACTTTTGTCTGTCTGTGAAATACCCTGTTTACCCTAACTCACTCATAAGCTATTTCACCTGACTTCACTGTGAACTGAGGAGAGAAAGTGGGTCTGTAGGAGTGTGATCCTCTCAAGAAATAAAATATGGTTTGCTTAAGGTTTTTCTGAAGAAGGCAGTCAGCAACACAACCCTGTGGCCTATATGAAAATCATCTGAATTTCTCACCAATGTGGTTAAATTTTCTGCTTTCTTACTCAGCAGGATCTTGCTGAGAACTGACGTTGTAGTTGCTGGTTGGGATCGTAGCTCTGTAAATTATTTCTGACAGGTACACAGTTATTCCAAAAAAAGGTCAGGCAAGTTCAACACAATAGACGTTTGTCTGATAGCTTCTGGGATTAGTGGACATTTTTGTTTAGTTTCAAGAGGGAAAGAGAGAGAAGAGGATGATGAAGAGCTGTGATCTATAGCCCAGAAAAGTTCTACTATTGACTATTACCATGGATGTTTTTGAATTCTTCCATTCATGAAGGAAATGGCTACTGAAATTTATGCAGTCTTAGCAGTCAGCCATTAATAGGTTTATTTCTGCTACAAGTAAGCGTCTCTTGAAAATCATGTGAGTGTTAATGCACTTAAGAAGTAAATGAAGTCCATATTGACAATTAAAATAAGCAAGTAAGCCCAAAATTAGGCAAAAGATGGGAATTACCCAGGCAGACATGACCTGCTATAGGAAGGAAAGTCATAACATCTCTTCTATCACAAACATTTTCAAGCTGTGGTTAATCTGTGAAAAGAGGTTAGGTGTTCTATAGAAAGTTAGGAAGCACTTTGGTTGAGGAGAGCAAACATGTGAATGGAAGCCCTTCACTCACTCCAAATATTTGAGACGGATGGATAAAACATGACCAACATGTTTTTGTTTGTTTGTTTTTGAGTTGGAGTCTCACTCTGTTGCCCAGACTGGAGTGTAGTGGCACGCTTTCGGCTACTGCAGCCTCGACCTGCTGGGCTCCAGCGATCCTTCTACCTCAGCCTTCCAAGTAGCTGGAACTACAGGCGCGCTACCACGCCTTGCTAGCCCAACGTTTTTTTGTTTTGTTTTGTTTTTTGAGTTGAAGTCTCACTCTGTCACCCAGACTGGAGTACAGTGGCCGCTCCCAGCCACTGCAGCCTCGACCTGCTGGGCTCCGGTGATCCTTCCGCCTCAGCCTTCCAAGCAGCTGGAACTACAGGTGTGCACTGCCATTCCCGGCTAATTCCAACATGTTTTAAATATATAACTAAGCATGAAGGCAAAAGAGGGACATTGCCAAGTTCCAGAAGCAAAAAGATGACTCAAAATCAGGGGTGAATAAGAGTTGAACAGGACACAAAGTAAGATCTAAACTCACATTATCCGTAGAATGTGGACACTCAAGCTATGGTACTAATGTTAAAAACTTATCTCAGTCTTGATGCAAAAAGACATTATTTAAGTTCATTAAAGTTCATTTTGAGGTTAAAGAAAGACCCCAAAATGAAAAACAAAAAGTTGTTTTCAAGGATAAGAAGACCTAATATCATGAAGCTCATTTTGCCCCAAGTTTATCTATAGTTTCAGTCAAAATCTCAATAGAAATATTTTGTGGCTAGTCTACAGAAAAATTCCAGCTGCTTATAAAATGTATATGGAGGGACAAAGAACCAGAAATAGGAGAGGAAATCTTGAAGAAGAAGGAGGGAAGTAACTCAGCATAGCAGATATCAAGAACTTACTGTAAAACCCTAGCAATTAAGACATGGGGTGTGGGGGGAGGATTGAAGGAGGTTAAACAGAGAGACCAATGAACTAGAAAAGGACTTAGAAATAGACTCACTCTGTGAGAAAAATTTGATTCATAACAGTCAAGTATTATAAGCAGGAAGGGAAAAAATGGAGTACTCACAAATGGAGCTGGGACAATTGGTTAATCACGCAAAAAAGAAAAAAAAAAAGGAAAAAGTGGGTTCCTACCTAGTATTGTATACAGAAATCAATGCTAAGTAGATTAAAGATTTAAATGTTAAAATGGCAAAACTTTAACATTTTATTTAAAATGTAGTATGTTTTTATAACCCTTGAGTAAGAAAATATTTTATAAATAAGTGACAAAATGTCCAAAAAATTTAGCATAAAATATTTATACATTTTATTCAGCATAACATGTCATTCAGAGAGTGATGAATCAAACTGAGAGAAGGTATCTGAAGCAAACATAACCAGCAAAGGCTTAGTATTTCAAATATATAAAGAATCTCTCTGAATTAATAAGAAAAAGAAAATACAACCAAAAAAGGGAAAAAGTCATGAATATCATTTCATAGGAGGAAATAAGAACAGCTAATAAGCACATATAAAGAGGATTAGCATTGGCATCATTAAGGCCCTTGACAAGTACGTCTGTTCTGCTTCCTCTGGGCACATGGTAGAGATTGTACTTCCATGAGTAGACATGGGACTTGCTTTGACAAATGACATGTGAGGGGAAGATTGACACTCTCTAAGCAGTTGCTGCCACTCAACTCTCCTCCTTTCATTTTTGTTTTTATTTTTTTGACAACTGAAACATACTCTATACCCACCCAATGGTACAGCAGCTGGTGATGTTCCAGATAGTGGAGGCTTACCCTGTCAGCTTCCATCTCTGAGTGAAGACACAGAACATATCTGTCAATGAACTCATGATGAAATGAGAACCAACTCATGATGAGTGAGAAGTATACTTTTGTTGTTGGAAACCACTATTATTTGAGGATCGTTGTGCCCACAGTATAACCTAGACCAATAGTTACAAAAATTAAGGTTGAATTCCAGACCAATTAATCCCTGGGCATAGGAGGCATTAGTAATTTTTTAAGCTCCCCAGTTGGTTCTGATGTGCAACCAAGATAAAGAATCAAGGACCTGACCAGCCTGAAGGAGGCTGTAAAAAAGGATCATTCTGACAACAAAAAGTTTTTAAAAATTTAAGCATAGTAGCAGAAATGAAAAACTCAGTAGAAGAATTGGAAGGTAAAGTGGAACTAAGTTTCCAAGAAGTAGAACAAGAAGACAAAGAGTTTGAAAATGGAAGAGAAAACAAGAAATTTAAGGGACTAGTCCAGGAAGCCCTAAATCTGAAAAAGAAAAAAGAGTTTCAGAAAGAGATAACAGATGAATTGAATGAGGAAGAAGTCACAGAAATTATGAAGGACATGAATTAACAGAATGAAAGAGCCCACAGAGTACCCAGAGAAACAAAGGAAACTAGACCCATTGAATGGAGACACAGAGATCTAACAAGTTTCTAGAGAGAGGGAAAAAATCACATACAAGAGATAAGAATTCAGAAGCCTTTTATCTAAGGGCAATGGAACAAAGCCTTCATAACTGTGGAACAAAAGTATATTTAACTTAGTATTCTCCTCCCAGCAAAATTACCATTTAAGGGTGATGATAAGATAAAGATATTTTTATATATACATGATCTCAAAAATTTATCTTACTAGAATCCTTTCTCAAGAAGCTCCCAGACATCATGGTGACTATAGTTAATAATATTGTATTGCATACTTGAAAGTCGTTAAAAGAGTAGGTTTTAAGTTTTCTCACCACAAAAAAAATGTAGATGAGGCAATACATATGTTAGAAAGCTTGACTTAACCATTTCTCAATGTATACATATATCAAAACATCATGTTGTGTATCATAAGGTATACAATTTTTACATCAATTAAAAACAATTTTAAAAAGAGAAGCTACTGGAGGATATGATCCAGCAAAACAAGAAAATAAGCGGAGAGAGGACGATGAAGGATTCAACTCCAGAAACAAAGAAAGGCATTCCCAGTGTAAGAGTGAAGGTTAAGCCTAGGTAAGGCGGCTCAGAAGGTCCCAGGCAAAGCCTTCAGGAAGTTGAAGGTTGATAGAATACATGATGTATGTGAAAATACTGAGGCAGTTTAAACAGCTATCAGAGGGTTGGGATTAAATTAGCCATAGATTCATAGAAAACTAAGTAATTGTGAAAACAATTATTTTTTGAAGTTTTATCTTATTTTTAATTGACAAATGATTGTGTATATTTATGGGGTACCATGTGATGCTTCAATACATGCATGCATTGTGGAATAATTTAATCAGGCTAATTAGCATATCTATCGTCTGAAATATTTATCATCTTTTTGTGATACTAACATTCAAAATCTTCTATTTTAGCTAATTTTGAAATAATGTCACTCAACTATGAGGGTACATGCTGAGAAATGTATCATTAGGTGACGTATTATTGTATAAGCATCATAGAGTGTACTTACACAAATCTAGCTGGTATAGTCTACCACACACCTGGACTATTGGTAGCCTATTGTAGCTCTCGGGCTTCTAAACCATATAGCATGTTACTGTATTAAATACCACAGGTAATTGTAACACAATAGTAAATATTGGGTCTCTAGGTATATCTAAACATAAAAAAGATACAGTGAAAATGTTGTTTTAAAATCTTAGGGGGACCACCGTTGTACATGTGGTTTGTTGTTGACCAAAACATTGTTATACAATGCATGCCTGTATATAGTATAGTATATATTATTATTAACTATAGTTACTGTGCTGTGCCATAGAACACCAGAATGTTATTCCTCCTAACTGAAACTTTGTACTTGTTGACAGATTTGAGCCATAATTCCGAACGACACAATCTTGAATGTTATAATCTGAAATGTAGAAATCCTGAAAGATCAAAATCTCTAAAGTCTAAAATTCTGAAAGCATACTTTTGGGAAAAAAAATTTAAATACATTTTTAAAAGACATTTATTTACATTTTTCAGAAGTGGATTTATTTGAGAAACATCTAAAAACACAATAGAACACTTCATAGGCCACTTAATACAGTAAAACAGGTAATAACATACACATATTTGCAAGCATAAACAGTTTCACTAACAACAGTCACACGTGTATAACATTTATGAGCAGACAAACCACATTCATAAAGAAACAGGTCAAAAAGCAAAATATATAAACTTACATTACTATTGTTGGTAATCGTGTGCACCCAGCTTTATAAGTGCAGTCATCTGAAATACCATGACCTGCAAACTAAGTCTTTTGACAAAAATAGATTTTAAAAAACCATGTGCAGTTAGTTGCTCAAAGAGCCAAGATCTCAAGAAATTTTATCTTTCACAAATACAGTTGTACAGAAAGGACACTTTTTCATTTATTGAACATGTTTTTACTTACACACACAATTCTTAACAAAGTCAACACTGTGATAGTGCACTTTTGTAGAGTCAAATTTACAAAAAATGCATAAGATGAACTAGACTTCTCTAAAAGTCTTTACACAATTGATATCTCCAGTATTGGAATGATGCAAAGATGAAATATATAGCATAGCGAATTGGTACTATTTGGGTAGAAGTCATGTGTGGTTGAATAATTTGGCAGGGGATATTTATTGTATTTTGTGCCTGCATTTTACTTCTATGATCTTGAAATCACTTGCTGCACTTGTATTTGGAGAGTGGTTGCGGTCTACAAATTTTGTAAGTATATACTGTAATTTTAAGTTTGGTTATTGCATGGCCACTGCAATTAAGCAATTTTCTGCTTTCACAGCACCAAAAATAATTAGCTTTTAAACTTTTATCTTTCATCATTAAGTCTCCTTGTACACTTCATTTATCATAGCCTTTTTGCAAGAGAACAATTTTTCAGATATCTTCCATGTGTTACAAGGAGCACAGTAAGAAGAAATAATATTCTGCTTCTTCAATACTAAATCTGTATTAGTCAGGGTTATTCAGAGAGATGCAAACAACAGAATATGTACACAGACGTATTAGAGGAGGTTTATTATGAGAATTGGCTCATGTGATTGTGGTGGCTGAAAAGTCTGGCAATAGACTGTCTGCATACTGGAGACCTGGGATGTTGGTAGCATAATTCAATTCAAGTCCAAATGTCTCAGAACCAGGAAACTTTATGGTGTAATTCTCAGTTTGTGGTCAAAAGTCTCAGAACCCCGGGGGATCACTGCTCTAAGTCCCGGAGTCTAAAGATTGGCAAGCTTGGCGTTCTCATGTCCAAGGCAACAGGAGAAAAGCTTGTCCTAGCTTTCAGAGATTTCTGTATTTGTTCTCTCTGGGCCCCCAGTAAATTGGATGGTGCCCACCAACATTGAGGGTGGATCTTTCCTACCTAGTCCACTCAAAATCACATACAAATCTCCTCTGGAAACACCCTCACAGACATACCCCAAAATGATGCTTTGCCAGGTTTCTAGGTATTCCTTAATCCAGTCAAACTGACATCTAAAATTAAGCCCATAAGTTCACCCTTTAACTCGGCATCTGTAGGCTGCTCCTCAAACCATTCTTACTTTCCAAATGGAGACAGTAACAAGGTAATAATAGCACCACTTGACATGATACAACTCACATGATGCAACTATCCTTCGTACAACTGAAAATGCTCTAATCTCTTCCCCAGAATTTGGCTTTCAGTATTTCCATATTTGGGATTTTCATCTTTTGGGATTGTGATTTTGGAGATTTTAGACAATAGGGGTTTTCAACTTTGAGGATTTAGACTGTAGGGATTTTGGTCTTTCAGGATTTCAGTATTTGGGATTATAGTGTTCAGAATTGTGTCTTGGGGATTATGATTGGTGCTACTCATTGACCATCATCTCCCTTTCTCCCAACAATCCCTGGCCCACCTCTGGTGACCACTATTCTATTCTCTACTTCCACGAGTTCAACTTTTTCAGATTCCACCTATAAGTGAGATCATGTGGTATTTGTCTCTCTGTGCCTGGCTTATTGCACTTAATGTCCTCTAGGTTCACCCATGTTGTCTCAAATAATAGAGTTTGTGGGACTTTAAAAAAAGCTGAGTAGTATTCTATTGTGTATATATATGCCATATTTTAAAAATCCATTTGTCCATTGATGGATCATGGCTACTTAGATTGTTTCTGTAGCTTGTCTATTATGAATAATGCTGCAATGAACATGAGAATGCAGACATCTCTTAGACATGTTGATTTTGATGTCTCTGGGTATATACCCAGTAGTGGAATTGCTGGATTATGTGGTAATAATATTTTTAGTTTTTTTTCGTGGAATCTCCATACTGATTTCAAAGGTGGCTGTATTAATTTACAATACCACCAACAGTGTATAAGTGTTCCCTTTTCTCTACATGCTCACTAACTCTTGTTATCTTTCATAACTTTGATAATAGCCAACCTAACAGGTGAGGCGATATCTCATTGTGGTTTTGACTTGCATTTCCCTTATGATTAAAGATGTTGAGTTTTTTTAAAAATATATCTGTTGGCCATTGACTGTCTCCTTTTAGGAAATGTCTATTTATGTCCTTTGCCCATATTTTTAGTAGAGTTATTTGTTTCCTTGTTATTGAGTAGTTTCAGTTTCCTATTTATTCTGGAATTTGCCCCTTAGCCAGTGTAGGATTTGCAAATATTTTCTCCCAATCCATGGGTTGTCTCTTCACTCTGCTAGGGATGCCAAAAAAATGTATGCACATTTTAACAGATGTTATCTAAGTATTACTTTTTGAAGTACTTTTCAGAAGTGTCTGGACACTGATGGTAACCACTTTGAGCACCTCTTGTAATTGCAAAAGTCAAACGGTATATACTGAGTATTACAATTCTAATAGTTTTTTTTCCTTTCTTAAATGTGTGTACATTTTTGTCACCCTCTGTGTTCACTGTTTCCTTTGCTGTGCAGAGCTTTTTAGCTTGATACAGTCCCATTTGTCCATTTTTGCTTCCAATGCCTGAGCTTGTGGAACCATATTCAAGAAATTACTGCTCAGACCAATGTCATGGAGCTAGAGAAAAGTAATGATTGATTTCATGGAAAATAAAACCACTACAGGAAAGAAAAAAAAATTCTTTTAAAATATTTTAATGTTTTTATTTTATTTTAAAGATGTAGGGTACAATATACAAGTGGTCATCTTACAGGTAAAGTCTGGGCCTCCCTTTGGTTCCCACTTTGCCTGGTTTGAGATCAGGTACCCTTATTGATGTTGTGTGTCCCCTTCCTGCACCCCGGTAGTATCCCGCTACTACCAATCCTTTCTTTTTCTTTTTTTTTAATTCACAGAGAATCTTAGACATGTTTATTGGCAATCCAGGTGTCAGGGTATTTCCAAATGATCCTCAAAGTATAATTGAAGTTGTCGATCTAGTCATTGGAGATGCTTTTATAGAAATGATTGCAACTGAAACTAACAGGTATTACGAACAGTTGTACCACAGATATAAATGTCAAAAGAAAGTTAAAAAGTGGAGCAATACTACAGTGTCCAAGGTGACAAAATTTCTAGCATGAAATATTTTGATGGAACAAGTGAATAAAATCACAGTACATGGGTCTTTGTCAGCATATCCTTCAATTGTGATGACTTGTCAAAATTATTGACACAGAATAGATTCCTACAAATTTTGTGGTTTTTGCATTTTTCCAATAATTCAGAAATGCAGTCAAATTCAAGCAGATTATGCAAAATTGAACCCATAATAAATTATATTTTAAATAAGTTTAACACTGTGTACAAATCTGAACAAGAACTTGTCTTGGATTTATCCATGATACCTCGTCATGTGGACTGTATTTTTGGGTTTATAATCTGAATAGTAATGCAAATTATGGAATGCTTTCAGAGTGGTATCTGAGGCAAGTACTGGATATGTCTGAACTTTCAGTTGTAACCAATCCCTTTCTTACAGTATTATGGTAAATGTTCAGGGTCCACTTATGAATGAGAACGTATGGTACTCTGTTCTTTGTTTCTGTGATATATCACTGAGTATAATAGACTCTAAATCCATCCAAGTTGCTGTGAATTCCATATGTTTGTTCTTCTTTATGGCTGCATAATATTCCATTATGTATATGTACCACATTTTTAAAATCCAGTCCAATTTTGATGGGCAGCGTGGTTTGTTCCATGTTTTTGCTATTCTGAATAGTGCTGCAATAAACATGTATGTGCAGGTATCTTTTTTGTAGACTAATTCGAGTTCCTCCGGGTATATTCCCAGCATGGGGATTGCTGGATCATATGGAAGGCATTATCTGGTTCTTATAGAAATCACCACAGTTTTCCAAAGAAGCTGCACTAGTTTGCATTCCCACCAGTAATATAGAAACATTCCTTTTTCTCCGTATCCTTGCCAGCGTCTGTTGTTATTTATTTATTTATTTTTTTTTTTTTTTTTGAGTTGGAGTCTCACTCTGTCGCCCAGACTGGAGTGCAGTGGCCACTCCTGGCCACCACAGCCTCGACCTGCTGGGCTCCGGCAATCCTTCCACCTCGGCCTTCCGAGTAGCCGGAATTACAGGCATGCGCTACCACGCCCGGCTGATTTTTTGATTTATTGTAGAAATGAGGTCTCGCTGCCCAGGCGGGTCTCGAACCCGCAGGCTCAGGCGATCCACTCACCTCAGCCTCCCAAAGGCGCGGGATTACAGGCTGAGCCACTGAGCCCGGTTTGCTGTTGTTTATTTTATTAATGATGGACATTCTTACTGGAGTTAGGTGGTATCTCAATATGGTTTTGATTTGCATTTCTCTGATGATTAGTGAGGCTAAGTACTTCTTCATGTGTCTGTTGGCTGCTCATATATCTTCTTTTGAGAAATGTCTACCCATGTCTTTTGTCCACTTTTAAATGGGGTTGTTTGTTTTTTTCCTTTTGACACATTTGAGTTCCTTGTAGATCCTGGATGTCAGGCCTTTGTCAGAGAAAAAATATTCTTAGTATACTACATAGCCAAGCAATCAAAGATGTTTACATACTCACAACAATCTAAACAATGAATACTGACCTAATCAAATTAGAATATAACTATTGGAAGGGTGAGTATTGGGGAGGATGGGTGACTGTGGTATGAAAGAGATCTAACCCTTGCTTTGCATAGCAGCACAATGTCAAACACTGAAACAAACTGATTAATAGACAAGAAACAACAATATAAATATGCTATTTAGAGCTATAGCAATACATCCCAAATAGTCAGCTCAAAGAGTTGAAAGTGACATCTCTGGGGAAAGGTACAAAGAATTGCCTTCTAGGACTATTTTAGTGAGGAGCATATATAACTACACAAATAAAAATGACTGACTAATAATAACAAAGAACCAAATAGAAAGTCTAAAAATAAAAAATAAAGCCATTGGAATGAAAAGTTCAAGAGATGGATTAAAGAGAGCAATAGACACAGTTTCCCTATGGTGTTTTTGGGCCCAACCAGTAAAGTCAGAAAGATTAGAATGAGACTGTGTAGAACAAGGGTTTTGACCAAGAAACTGAAGCCTACTAAGCATAGTAGGGAAATTTCCAAACCAGTTACCCTTACCCAGCCCTCTTCCACAGTCTGGTTAAAGTATCACGAGAAGGAAGGGCAGCCAGTGGTGCTACCTCTTGTCCATCTTTGTAGTGAGACTTGATTTGCAGCACCACCTCCCTGCTCTGACCCACACCAACAATAACCATTAACATTAGTATTTTAAGCATTTTACATGAATTAATGTATTAGCATTTCATCCTCACAACCATTTTCTGAGGTATTATCATTCTCATAATTAAAACAGAGGCTCCCAGATTTAAGAAACTTGCTTAAGAACACCTCATTGGTAAGTGGTAGATTTGAGATTTGAACCCATATTCTCAATCACTGTGTTATAATGCATCTTGCTACACACACACACACACACACACACACACACACACACACACACACACACACACCTGAAATCTTCAGCAAGGAGTTTATCCTTGAAAACAAATTGAGAGGCCAAGGTGAGAGGATTGCCTGAGCCCACGGGTTTGAGAACAGCCTGGGCTTGGCAAGACCTCATCTCTACAATAAATCAAAAAATTAGCCGGGTATGGTAGCGTGCGCCTATTGTTCCGGCTACTTGGAAGGCTGAGGAGGAAGGATTGCCTGAACCCAACAGGTTGACACTGGGGTGGCTATGTGTGTGCCACTGCAATCCAGCTTGGGCGACAGAGTGAGATTTCAACTAAAAAACAAAACAAAAAAAAACCAAATTAAGAATCCTTCCTATAGCACAAATGAGAGTAAGCTAAAAGCAGAATAAACTCATAAAACAGAGGAGTGCACAATTGTTCATTGATTTCATTTATTTCCTATGTCATTTTTTGAAAAAGATATGAATCAACTTCCAAAAAGTTATGTGTAGTATGAAAATAAAATAAGAGCAAAATTTTTAAAAATAGACAAAGAAAATAGATAAATAAATACATCACCAAAAAAATTCAAGACATTTACTGCATCTGAAAAATAAAGCCTGAATATGAGCTTCCTGGCAACCACAGCAAAGAAAAAAAAAGCAAGTAATTGCAAAACGCATTGTAAAATAGAAAAATTGATTGAACATTTATGTGATGTACAAGTTAAGTGCATGATGGAGAAGGAAGAATAGGGGAGATATATATTTAATTACACATTGAGTCACTGTAGTTTTGGAGAAAGTTACCACTTTTCTTTCAACAATTAGGAGAGTAAGTTTGGAAAGGACTTATGTTGCCCTTTGTCTGCCTTGAAGGTATCTGGCTTAGGTTCATAACATTAGAATCATAATCCAAATTGCTTTCATACACCATTAGAGCCATCCTCAAGATGAATCAAGCTAATGCCAAGTAAATAAGGAAAACAGCCAGCAGAGGTCTGGGTAGGACTCAAACCCAGACCTGGAAAAGTGGAATGTAAATGTGTTTCCTATGCTCACAGGGCTTGTTGGCCCATCCCCTTCCTCTGCTACATGGAGGAATTGATCGTGCAGATTTTATAAAGCTCTGATGTTCTTAAGTCAAGCTGGGATGGAGTCCAGCCGTATACAGGCAGCCAAATGCGCCAGACGTCTGAACTGAGAATAGAGTCCTTAGGGTGCTCCTGGGATCTTGGGTGCCCTGGCAAGATAGCAGCCACAGTCAGTGATATTTAAGAGAATAGATGACAGCCAAGTAGTGAGCAGTTAAAAAGCCTGCACCTCTTCTCTCTCCTTGACCTCTCCTGGGAGCCCCTCTTTTCTGGGAAATTAGTATTGACCTCAAGTCCCAGAAGACTCAGAAATTAATAGAAGTTTAAATAATCATTTGTCAAGATGGTATCTGATGGGTACCTGATATGACTGAGTCACTTTAGCACAAGTCATCACTCGCTACCCCCAGCAGCAACCCTATTTCTCTTGCCTCCAGTCAAATTGTTTGAAGGACTTGTCAACATTTGCTGTCCCTACTTCTTCTTTTTTTTTTTTTTTTGAGTTGGAGTCTCATTCCATCGCCCAGGTTGGAGTGCAGTGGCATGCTCACAGCCATCCCAGCATCGACCTGCTGGGTTCCAGTGATCCTTCTGCCTCAACCTTCCAAGTAGTTGGAACTACAAGTGCATGCTACCATGTTTGACTAATTTATTATTATTATTACTATTTATTGTAGAGATGAGGTCTTGCCAAGTTGCCCTGGCTGTTCTCGAACCCATGGGCTCAGGAAATCCCTTCACCTTAACCTGTCCCTACTTCTTTATCTTTTATACAATACCCTAGTGAAAACGCTCTTGGTAGAGTAGCTAATGTCCTTCTTGTTGCTAAAAGGAATTTATACTTTGGAAACACTCACTTCTCCTGGCTGCCATAACTCCACAGCCTTGTGAGTTTTCTTCCCTGGCTCTTGCACTGGTGCCCTGAGTTTTTAATTGCTCTCCCGCTGCATGGGAACTTGGTGCCTTGTGAGCTCTGTAAGTGGAAGGATGGTCTGTTTGCTCACCATCATTTCTCCCAGCGCCTTACAAAATGCCTGGTATGTATGAGGTGATTAATAAATAATCCTGAAAGAATGAACACATGTGAGTTTTGTTTATATTTATTTCAGATTTATATTGACAACTACACAAAGAAGAATTGGAGGTGGTTTATGATGTTAGAGTATATCTAACAATATAATAAAAGACAGATAAAAGAGAAAGATAACAGAAACCAAATAAAAGTGAAATGAGATAAACATGATGAATTAGTTGCTTCAACTAAAAACTAAATTCAGTGCTGAGCTTCCTGGTAGGCAAAGCAAAATACATCAAGTCTTATAGTTCTCACTGACAAATAAAAGGAAACATACAAATTTTACTACAGATAGAAATCTTTTCTGGTACTAAATGTCAGTAGGTGTTTTATCATGCGGTTACTTTTGAACAGAAGAGTCATTAGACATTAGGTAATATATTGGTTAATATCTTTGACTATCATTTTCTAAAATCTATGAGTCCCTTTCCAAATTGTTCTTTAGACATTTGAATGATACTAACGAAGGATTAAGCATTCCATGGCACACAATAGCTGTCTTATTTGGGAAATAATAGATTGGGGTTGAGTAGAATAAACTTCTGGGTACCAGGCACCCAGAGGATATATTCATAATGTGAATTCAAACACTGTGGCTTTCTCACTCTTGCTGAAAATGTTAGTGGAAGCCAACAAGGACTGCCTATGCCTGTACTCATTTTCACAGGGAAGCACACACAGATATCCTAATACCTCTTTCCTTCAGAGATTTAACACTATGGATTCATGAAAGCTCCAACTTGGAAGTGAGGAAAATCTGCCATTCTAACAATCAGACCTCTTGGGAACATGTGATGTTAAAGTCCCAAAGGAAGACCGGGCAGGACTTCTGCCTATGCTCCCCTCTCCCGCCAGTCCGAGTTATATCCGAAGAGCCAACACATTAGAAGCCATGTTCTAAAATGAGGCCCAAAGAGGCAGGAAAAACCCCATTCGTTTATGCTTACCTCCCTCTCTAACATTCATTCATGTTAAAAATAGCATTGAAAATGGGAGTCAAGATTTTCATTGGGGATGTTTGGAGTTAGCTGATGGTATGCTGAGGGCTCCCAACATCCTTGCACACAAGGAGGAGGAATAGAGGGTGCAGCTCCTTCCCCTCACAATAGAGAGGCTTAAGGAGAACTTAATGTGGTCACCTTCAGGTTGGGGACATAGTGGATTGGACCAGCCTGGAAAACCTAAGAGGGCCAGCTGGCAGCCTTGATGGAGGAGTGAGGAGACAGGGTTGGGTTGGGCAAGAAGGTATGGGGAAAGGATGTAGACAGGAACCTGGATGCTGTCCGACTGAGTCTCCTGAGGGGCAAAGGAACCTCAGCCAAGAGAAGCAGAGATGCTGACAGATTTCCGGGAACCAAGGACCCATAGGCAACTGCTGGAATTTAGACGTATTGACTGGGATCCTGGGACCCGCAGGTGGGAGAACCCAGTGATGATGAGGTGGAGGGAGTTCTTGAAGAAGACTGAACTTGAATACCAATCGGGTCCTTAGAAGAACCACCGTGGAACTTTCCTGTGCCCTTCTCCAGTCCTCCCTCCTCCTCCAACACTGGAAGAGAGATAGGGGTGTGTCTCCAAACTGTGTTCAGCAGTTGAAGGGAGAAATAGGGAGGGAGAGAGAGTGGACCACAGCTGCTCCATAGTTGACCTGAGCTGGGAGCAAGATGAGGCCTCAACTTTAAATCCAGTTCAGCATTTTCATTATTCCGTAGGACTGGATATTTAATTTCTAGATTGAGATTATATTTTAGGACTTTGATGATGGTAAGCCTTTTTTTTAAGTTCAGAGGGACCAGAAAAGTCAAAGAGCCTGTCAGAGTTTCCTCCAGGGCCAGGGAAGAGTCCAGAGTGCACATTCAAAGGGGTCCTTGAAGACCACACAGTGCTTCTGTATGATCCCGGCACAGCATGGTGGGACACGAGCGAGTCCAAGCCTGCCCCTGCCCTGAAGCTGGGACAACGAGGGTAGAGGGTCCACTGAAGGCAGGCTCATGCAGGGAGCACCTTCAGAGTGGGGCTCTTCCCTGGCGACAGGGTAGGAAGCCCAGCTCACTCTCTGGCACCTGCAAGTCTGGGGAGTAGACCTGGCTACAGTGGAAAGGCTTCTGGCAGCAAGGGGCTGCCGGAGCCCAGCCCAGAACATCTGTGAAGGCCTGTGGGTCCGGCCCAGCCTGTGGGGGCCATGCTGAGGGGAACACTCCTCCGGCAGATAACCCAGAGAAGAGGACATGCCAGACACCCAGGGAGGTTAGCCTGGTGATGCGACCCTTATGCTCAAGGCTCAGGGAAGGAAGGTGAGTTCAGAATCAGAATCAAAAGAAGGTGTAATTAGAATCTGCAAGTAGATACGCACGAAGGCGGAATACCTGCCCTCACACTGTTTGGCGTGCTCGGGCATTCTGGAAGAAAGACAGTGTGAATACAAAGTAATATTATTATCATCTTAATTATAATTAGAACCAGCAAGTCGAGTCTTGAAAGACATTTATAGCATATCCTTACTTGTTTAGGTCAGCTTCCCAGAAAGAGGGGAAAAAATAGACTTGGACATTTTTAATTTAGGTAAGAAATAGATTGGTCCATGTGCCAGGGTTACAGTCTAGAATCCCTCCTAAATGAGGGATGCCTTTTGGGGCTCAGTTTATTAAAGCTCTCCCTAGAGCCTAAAAGCTCAACATAGCAGAAAAAAGCCTTGTTTTTTAAGCTTTAGAGGGCTACAAGCCAACTGGAAGCTTCCAGCAACTGTGAAGTAACACAACTGGTAAATCACCCTTGACTCAAGACCCGCTGAGTGATGGGTTTGCAAAGCAGAAGGCTAGGAGAGGATGCTGAAAAGTATCTGGGGGAACCCCAACAGTTCTTGATTAGCCCAGGGCTAATTCAGACTCCTAAGCTTTTTCCTCTCACTTCCCACCTCTCTTAGAGGACGGGAGGTATCAGAGTGAGGCCCGCTGGGGAAATGCTACTCCCTTTTTTAGCTGTTTGTGAGAAGCTCTGTTGAAACCCCCATAAAAGCAGGTTAGGGCTGACGGTCTCAGTGAGATCTCTGCTTCTGTGAAATTCAGCCGCCCACGCTGCTCCTGTGCCCGGTCCCTGTGAACAATCCAGAAACGGCTGTGATTAGCAAAGCCTCTGAAACCAGAGCTTAGTAGATGGGGTGGAAAGAGTCACGCCACTGTGTGGTGCAGCCAGGTTTGCAGGCTCCATGACGGATAGAGTCAGATGTTGCACAACATCTTATGAAAAATTGGCTTAAAAACGCCTGCATACCTGTGTCATAGTCGATGAGAACTTAAGTAGATGCAGCCAAGAGTTGTTTTGCCTCTGTCCCATCTCCTCTTCCCACAACTTAAGCACCCAGTCTCCCTTGGCTTCCCAGGGCTCCTTTCATGCCTGACTCTGCCCCGTCTCATACTTGGAACCCGTTTCTTCATCCCCGTTCCCTTCTCCACTCAGTTCCTTCATTCCAAACTTGCCCATTCTTAATCTTATTCCTTAGGTTTGAAAATTGGCAGTTTGGGGTTAACATATCCTCCCTTCCAGACAACAATTTATCCCACCAGGAGCTTCATGGAGTCTTGCCTCCACCTAAAAGGAGAGTGTTAAGAGTGGTTGAGGCATCACCCAGCCCAATGGGGAGACAGGACAGTCAGGGACATCTCTCAACAGTACCAGATGCATACAAGTCTGAAAAGTCTCAAAACAACAGGAATTTTTTTTTTCAATATTGCTCTGAGATTTTTTGGCTACTATCCTTCCTCAGATAAGTTTTCCTCTTTCTAAGTTTCTAATTCCTAAGTTTGTCACGACTCATATTTAAAACAAACAAATTTTAGTGTCCCCTCCCCTTAAATGTTGTAGCAGTTTCTCACTGGGTGGGAGGAAACCCAGAGTCTGATCCAAAAACTCTGGAAAGGAAACTCCGATCTCTCCAATAAACGCTATATAGTTTTCACTCACAGAAGTAGTTTACTGAAGTAAAGAGTATTTTGTTACTCCTTCTGGGAAATTTTGTGCAAAAATTTACAATGTCAAGAGAACATGGTTATTAGGAGCGAACCATACAACTCCTTATCTGTTTCTCCACAGGCGCTAGCCATGGGGTTCAGAGCCAAGTGCCAGCTCTTTCTGCTAAAAATGTTCTCAATTTGGTCTCCACCAGCAATGAGGACTGCAGTGTGAATGTGTGAATTCTTGCTCCAAACTGGCTAGACCCACATTTTGTAAATGTCACTTCTTCTTGGGATGCTGTTTTATCTGAGAAATCACATTTCACCAGCAGTCCTGAGACTAGCTGATGATGCCATATGAGTTCTGACTCCTGCAGAGAAAAGCTCTTTGGGGGCCTTTTTTCAACACGACAGACATATTTCTCATTTAAGAGCCTTTTTAGGACAATGTTAAACTCTCACTTCACTCCATAAATCTTATGAAATGAAAATCAAATTCAGTACTGTTACAAGCTGTTCAATCCCACCTTTTCCTTTCTAACACTTGATGTAGCTACTAATATAACAGAAAATTTAAAAATCCTCTTTCTTGCTGTCTACCAAAGGACCAACATGGATTCAATGTACACTAAAATGTAGAACTAAAAATAAATTATATATTTAAAATACAGATTTTTGTATAGCAGGACAATAGTCCTGGATCTCCTCCCTTAAAAATTAATGTCTCCCGCGCCTTTGGGAGGCTGAGGTGAGTGGATTGCCTGAGCCCGCAGGTTCGAGACCCGCCTGGGAAGCGAGACCTCATCTCTACAATAAATCAAAAAATCAGCCGGGCGTGGTTGCGCATGCCTGTAATTCCAGCTACTTGGAAGGCTGAGGCGGAAGGATCGCCGGAGCCCAGCAGGTCGAGTCTGCAGTGGCCGGTAGCAGCCACTGCACTCCAATCTGGGAGCCAGAGTGAGACTCCAACTCAAAAAAAAAAAAAAAAAAAAAAAAATTAATGTCATGGCTGGACTCGGTGGTTCAGCCTGTAATCCCAGCACTTTGTGAGACTGAGGCAAGTGGATTGCCTGAGCTCGCGGGTTCGAGACCCAACCGAGCAACTTGATAAGACCTCGTTTCTACAATAAATCAAAAATTAGCTGGGTGTGGTAATTCGTGTCTGTAGTTCTGGCTACTTAGAAGCCTGAGGCAAAAGGATCACCAGAGCCCAGCAGTTTTCCCACTAAATGCAAGATTTAGTGAAAATATATAACATTAATATGGCAGGCAATGAATAATAAAATGAGGAAGCCACAAAAGTTTAGTATAGTTAAAAGCTGGGGTTGAAAACGACCGTTTATTGTTCAAATTACAATAAAATCTTATTTGCCTGGAATTCAAACTATTAGAAACATCAAATAAGAGAAATACTTTGGAAACATTCTGTCTTTGTGGTTCTTATGACAAGACTAATAACTAAGTCAATAAAGAGGTGTACATAAAAAAAAAAGAGAAAGGTTGCAACTTAGAAGTTGTGTGGTTTCACCTGAAGTTAGTCACCATCTGAGGATATAGCGCAAAGTTTTATGCTCATTGGGAGGACCCTGAGTGGTTCTGAAAGGTTGTGGGCACCCAATAACTAAGTACAACACCCACAGAACAAAGCGGTAGAAAATGGTAGTGTCTAAGTGTATGGGCTCTGATTCCAGTCAGCCTGGGTTCAAATCCCAACCCATTTACTTGCTGTGTGACTTTGGGCCAATTATCAATTCCCTTTAGCCTTAGTTTCCTTTTCTGTTAATATACAAGTAAAGTCACATTATTGAATTGTTGTGAAGAATATTTGATGTAAAGTTTCTAGCATAATACATAGAAGGAACTCAATAAACATCAGTAATTACCATTCCCAAATGTTCTTTTTCCCATGAATTCCTTAACCTGATGTGACAGGACCATTTTCAGGAGGGTTACCCAGAAATGCCTGTCACCTTTCTATTACCCCAAGTTTAGCTCCTAAAATTCTATCACTTGAGCAAGGGTAAACAGAAAATGTATTTAGATGTTGAGCACAAGTGTCACTATTAGCAGAAACAACAGCAAACACCTTTCTGTAAGTGTCACATGTTCTGCCCCAGAAGCCAACTGAGATATGGGGTTCTGGCCCATCTGAAACCCAGAATTCCCAAGCTCCTATTCCTGATGTCTTCAGCCACCAAGCTCACCAGTCCTTGGCCCTCTGCCCAATCACAGATTTATCTCACTCCTCCTACTGATTGCATATGCCTGGTTTAAGAGGAATGGTTCTCTTTAATCAAGGCCAAGTTAGAGAAAGCATGAAGGAAACATTTGCTTCTCTTCCCAACTTGGCTGTCGGATTTCTGGGAGTTAGCCAGAAGGAAAGATGGTACCACAGGGAACTGCAAAACCAAGTGTCAGCTGCCTGGATGTCGCAGGCCATAACAGACTTCTGGGGTGAAGATTTTTTTCTAACACTCAAGAGGAGGGGCAGGTACCCACATCCCACATTTGGTGGAAGCCAGGTGTCCCTCCCCCCACAATGTCTCTGGGAACTCTCAAGGAGCATACTGGTCTCCTAGTCATCTCTTGCTTGGTTTTTTCCCTTCCTCAGCACTTTTGCGTGAATCCTGTGTCTTGCTCCCTAGGACTGCTCTGTGCTCCATACTGCTTTGTATCATGGTGGACACTGCCCTAATTCCTTTGTTTTCTCCAAAGCACACCCATACAAGGCTGGGGTGTGCGTCAGTTTTTGAAGCAAGAAAGGAATTACGGTACAGCTCAGCACAGGGACAAGAGATGGCATTGTAGAGAAAGCCCACCTGTTATTGCTGCCACGGGACTTTCCTGCTGGCCATAGTACCCCTTAGGCCCATCTTGATGCTGTTTTCCCGGGTTCCTCCTTCCTCCTCTCCAAGTCCTTCTCCCCTAAGGGCCAGTCTTCTCCCCTAAATCTGGACTTCTTTCTTATGCATAGTGTCTAGCTCTCCATCCCTTACTCCCCACTACCCTCAGGTCTACCTTTGCAGATTGACCAGCCCACCAAAGTCCTTTGCTAGGCAGAGACCCCTTACTCAGGGCCTTAAGTTGCATAAAGACCGGACAGCAGCTTTGAAATCTCATGATCAAACCATACATGGGATATTTGTTTCCCTGGGTCACATTTGTTTCCCCCAGTCTCTGTAGGAGGAAGGAGGGCAGTATATAGGTTAAGACAGAAGATAGGCTTGGCTCACAGTCATAGAGACCCAAAATAACGGTGGCTCACATGAAAAGGAATTTTTGTTTCTTTCACACGTACTTGCCTGAGCTAGAATTAGGGCACAGCAGCATGAAGTCGTCCTCGGGGACCCAGGCTCCTTTTATCTTATGGCTCCACTCTCCCTAAGGTGTCATCTTCATCATCTGGTTCCATGTCTCATGGCCACATCCTGGTTCAGCCAGCAAGAAGAGGTAAAATGTAATGGGAGGCATGTCCCTTTCCTTTAAGGAATAACCTGAAAGCCACCCACATCACTCCCCCTCACATCTGCTGCTAATCACATGCCTGCAAGAGAGGCTGTGAAATATAGGCTTCATTTCAGGTGACCATGTGTCCAGCTAAAAATTGGAGCTACTATAAGCTGCACCTCCAATATGGTAGCCAGTAGTCACATGTGGCTATTTACATTTAAATGAATTAAATGCAGTTTAACATTCTGTTCTTCAGTCAGCCTAGCCACATTTCAAGTGCTCAGTAGCTACATGTGGCTCATGGTGACCACCTTAGACAGTGTAGATAGAGAACACGTCAATAATCACAGTGCTACTGGACAGTGCTGCTAAAGAAGAAAACGTGAAATACTGGGGTCCCTTTGGCAGTCATTGCCACAGTACTATAAGGATTTATTCTTCCCTGTTAAGAGAAAGTCTCTAGGATTTGGGGATTCTTTCCCAGCCCTACAGAGTGAATTCTGTGCAGCCGTTGCCCCTTGTTTGAGTTTGCCCTGCAGTTGCACCAGACAATGGTCATGGGTACAGAATCTAGCACATGCCTGGCACATACTAGAGAGTCAATAAATGTTGACTCTCTCTCTCTGGGCCCTCTCCCATGTCCCTATACATACTCACAGTCTCCCTGCCCTTTATGAAGCTTAGTTACAGAGTCCTGTGTCACCGCTCTGAGGGTGAGACATTATTAATCCCCCTACAGTGCAGCTGAGGAAATGGAGATCCTTGACCTGTCCCAAGTGAGGGAGCGAGGTACATGCCCAGGTGGAATTCCAGTGTGTGCTCCCTCTGCTTATTAAGTGTCTGCTTCCATGCTGTGGGAAGCCTGACAGTGACAGATGACCACCTCTTGTGCCTTTTAAGAATTCAGGGAGAGAAAATGATCACATGTGCTTACAGAAGAGAGGGAGGTTGTTCTCTCCAGCTCACCCGGCTCTCAGCCTGCAGGCACATTAGGCTGAGAAACTGTTTGCTCAAAACCTCGTGGTCCATGAGCGAACACTCACCAGAACTTTTTTCTGAAGAACTGCTGGTTCCTGGAAGCTAGATCACTCTGCCTCCTTAAACCTTGACTTCTGGATGCCCTGTGGACATAGATACCTTCTCTGATGACGGGAAATCTACATCCTGTAGCATTTCACAGCCCCTAGATGGTAGTGGGGTTGAGGGTGGTGGTAAGAGACGGGAACCAAGTGAGGGAGGACCAGAAGGCTCAATATTAGTCCCTCAAGCCAAGACATCTGTGTTTGGGCTCTTGAGTAAGAGGGGAAAAGCATGGAGCTGCTAATTATTAAACTTTGTGAAGTCATACAACTGTTTGAGGATTTGAGAAAAGCTATAGACCAGACTGTCTAAAATAAATGCATGCACACACCAAAATATACAAACATCTAAGAAGGTTACAGACCTACTTAACAAAATTATGTTACCACTTGACTTGATGTCCCAAATGTACACTGTGGCTTCATAAAGTTTTATAAAAGAACATTATCAGGTTTAAAAAAATTCTGTTGGGCCCTAAGCCCTAAAGGGTCAGCCCTTGATAGTGGCCAGTCATAAAGGAATATCACAGCATGTAGTTTCCGTTTTGATTTCTTTGTCTCTGGGTGTGCGAGGGTTACCTTCTTGGGGTTCACCCCAGGGATGAAGACAGCCACATTCCCCAAGGCTGGGATAATACCTGGAGATGCAAAAACTGCTCAGCTTTGAAGACAGAGAAATTAAAGTGCATGAGAAATGAGACTATATCAGGCTCAACCACTCAAGCCTTCAAATGGGAAAATAAATTTCTTGATTTGAAATCTCCTTGAGGAAGAAAGGCCTTTGTTATGTTATGAGAGCAAAATATTATTGCATGGATGCTGAGAGGCTCCCTGAGGTCTCTTGGCTCAAGTACAGGGAGTAAAGCCTGGGGCAGGCTACAGATACAGTCACTGTATTATTATGTATTACTATGATGTGTTCTGTGTCTCCTGGGTCTGCCCTTCAAATCATTAGCTCTATCCTTTAAATCAGTAGCTCTCATCCCTGGCTGCACATCAGAACCACCTGAAGACTAGAAAAATATTGCTGCTTGGACACCACCATTTGGTGGGTCTGGTGTGGGACCCAGGAAGCCCTTGCAGCTCTCCAGGTAATTCTAAAGCACAACCAGAACTTCGTGTTGTTAGAAACTACTGCAGGTATTCTGAGGATCTGTAGAGAATTAAGATACTTAATCAGAGAAAATCTAAAAGAACTGTTGTTTTTAACCAATACCATAACCTTAGAATTAGGAAAACAATGTAGTCAAATAAGGTTGACCGGGAAAATGTGTTTGTGGGTCTGACATTTGTCCTCTTTTCGGTCCTTAAATAACAGAGCCTGATCAGCTTCGGTAATGAAAGTGAACTTCTGTTAAATACTTAATGAGGGTTTCCAGAGAGAATTAATCAAGAATGAGTTTAATACTATTCCAATTAAGTGTGGGTTAAATAATACGCCACATAAAAATTCAAACCAAACAGAAACAGAAAAGACTGGGAGTTCCTCATGGAAGGCTGGGGATTGCTGGATTCATGAAGGTCAGCACTGTCGGCCGTGCACATTGCTTGGTAATGAGAACCAGTGATTACGCACTTTGGGGGGGTTAGCTGCTATTCCAATGAGGTGTAACTTAGCTGTCACCTTTCTTCCAATTAGAAAATTCTTGTTTTGAGGAAGGAGGAGACAGGAAGTTAAGGGGGACCCTGAGGACTGTTCATTTACATGCACAGAGCAGTCAGTGAGATGGATGTCTTAGTTTGGGTTCCCAGATGCGTGTTTCCCAATACGGATTCAGGTACAAGTTGTCCTTTGAAAAATGGTCCCAAGAAACACTGGGAGAGGAATGAGGAAAGGAGACATGGAAGAAAATAAAGGCAATGAAGCATGGAGACATGGAAGAAAATAAAGGCAATGAATCCAACAGTTACTACTGAGGGTAGCCAGGGGTTAGTCTTGCAGTGTAGACAAACCTCAGAGTCACCCAACTGAGTTGTAAGAAAGCTGACATCTTTACCAAGTTCCCATCCACTGTGGGTTGAAGGCTGTTTCTAGGGCATTAATTCTTCTTTTCTGGCTCCCAGGCCTAATGTTCTTCCCTAGTCAGAAAAAGGCTAAAGAGATAGGGTGGCAGATGTGTGAAGTAAATGGACTTTGGAGTGTAGAAACAAAAGCAGAGAGAATATGGGCGGGGCACTGACAGTGTCTGCCACAGTGGACAAATCCAGCCATCCATCCTTTCATCCACCCATCATCCATCTACCCATCCATTCATTCATCCATTCACCCATTCATCATCCATCCATCTATTCATCCAAGAATTATAAAATGACAGACATATGTGTGGGGGACCCTAAAAAACCCAGAATTTATTTATTAAAAAAGTGTATTTAAGCCGGGCTCGGTGGCTCAGCCTGTAATCCCGCAGCTTTGGGAGGCTGAGGTGAGTGGATTGCCTGAGCCCGCCGGTTCGAGGCCCGCCTGGGCAGCGAGACCTCATCTCTACAATAAATCAAAAAATCAGCCAGGCGTGGTAGCACATGCCTGTAATTCCAGCTACTCGGAAGGCTGAGGCGGAAGGATCGCCAGAGCCCGGCAGGTCGAGGATGCGGTGGCTGGGAGCGGCCACTGCACTCCAGTCTGGGCAACAGAGTGAGACTCCAACTCAAAAAAAAAAGTGTATTTATTCTTACATGTTTAAACTTCAGTCACCTTCAAAGTACTCTTTGTTATAATGCAATACACCTCTCGAGATGTTTTTTCCACTGCCTAAAATAGTTTTTGAACTTGTCAATTTTTATGTATTTTAGTGCTTTTGCCGTTTTTTGTTTCATCTCTTCCACATCAGCAAAGTGTTTCCCTTTGAGGACTTTTTTCATCTGAAGAAAACAAAAAAAAAAGTTGCTCAGGCAACTTTTTTTTTTCGGGGAGGGTGAAGCATAACTATCATGCTGTTCTTTGGTCAAAACCTGCTGAACACTTAGCGTGGTATGGGCAGATGCATTGTCATGGTGGAAGAACCAGTCACCTGTTGTCACAAAAAAGTGCACTGAAGCTGAATGCAGCCTCTCACAGCAATGCCAGCTGGTACACTCATGTCAATGGGTTCCTAGACTACTTACCTAGTCCAGGAAGCCTGTACTACAAGGGACTCGCCCTCCAAAAGATAATTCCAGGTTTTTGGGGGGTCTCCCCTTATACAGTTTGGAATAAGGTCTGGTCACACACTCACACAAACTCTCATAGATTTCTAAATAGTGGCCATACAGAGAAGAAAGGAGTGTATAAGCATACCACCTTTTTGTTTTAGCTGCCTGCCAATCTCCCAGCCCACCGATCATTGAATCTAGGAGGTAACATTTTTTTTAACTCTCCAAAAACTTATCATGCTTAATATTATTTCCTACGATCCTCCTAACCCCACTCCAATGCTAAAACCTCAATTACAGGTTAACAGGTAGGCTCCCATGGGGTCTGACGAACTGGGACTAGAGAGAAAAAAAATCACTTAAGTGTGGTTAAGATTAACTGACACTAACAGAGATGACCCAGTCAGGACTAGCCTCCTGACATTTCTGTCATTATTAACTACTCTGCTCCTATTGCCAAAGACCTTGGCTGTGTCCTCCAGATCCAGCCAAAAGCATGCATCCTTTAACAGCTATGCGATGCTTATTTCTAGTAACCAACGAGATTCTCACTAGTGAGAGTTGAGTCAGATGGTTTGAATGTTTGTCTCCTTTCAAACTCATGTTGAAATTTAATTGCCATTGTAATATATTGAGAGGTTGAACCTAGCCAGGCTCGGTGGCCCAGCCTGTAAGCCCAGCACTTTGGGAGGGCGAGACGAGTGGATTGCCTGAACCCGCAGGTTTGAGACCCACCCAGGCAACTTGGTGAGACCGCGTCTCTACAATAAATTAAAAAGAAAGAAAGAAAGAAAATCAGCCGGGCTTGGCAGCACGCACCCGTAGTTCCAGCTACTTGGAAGACTGAGGCGGAAGGATCGCTGGAGCCCAGCAGGTCGAGGCTGCGGTGGCCGGGAGTGTGCCCCTGCACTCCAGTCTGGGCGACAGAATGAGACTCCAACTCAAAAAAAAAAAAAAAAAAGAGGTTGGACCTCTAAGAGGTAATTAGGCCATGAGGGCTTTGCCCCCACGAGTGGATTAATGCCATTAACATGGAAATAGATTTGCAATTGTGGGAGTGGGTTCCTTATAAAAAGACAAGTTCAGTCCCTTTCTCTTACTCTCTCTGTGCCCTTCCATCATGCAGGGACACAGCAAGAAGGACTTCAGCAGATGGAGCCCCTTGATCTTGGACATCCCAGCCTCCAGATCTATGAGAAACAAATTTTTGTTTATTACAAATTATCCAGTCTGTGGAATCATGTTATGGCAGCACAAAGTGGACTAAGACACAGGGTCACAGCAAGAAGAGGTAAGAAATTGTCTCAAATAGCTAAGTAAAATTCGAATGCAGTCACTTCATGTGGGAATAATTTGACACGGCCAAAAACCAATCAATCAACCTACTAAATCTTAGGGTTTTGTTTTTTTGAGTTGGAGTCTCACTCCGTCACCCAGGCTGGAGTGCAGTGGCACACTCATGGCCACTGCAACCTCAACCTGCTGGGCTCAGGTGATCCTTCCACCTCAGCCATCCAAGTAACTGGAACTACAGGTGTGTGCCAAAATGCCCCACCTTTTTTTTTTTTTTTTAATTGTAGAGATGAGGTCTCACCAAGTTGCCCAGGTTGGTCTTGAGCCCCTGGGCTCAGGCAATCCTCTTGCCTCGGCCTCCCAAAGTGCTGTGATTACAATCTTGAGCCACCATGCCCAGCCCTAATCTTAGGGTTTTAAAAAGTAAGCGATGCTGTGCAAAACCAGAAAATCTCACTCCATCAAAGAGGACATTTGAACCATGACATTATCTCTTTTTCTTAACTTCAGAATGCCAAGAACAAGAACTTCAATTAAATTTCTAGTGCTTCTTGAAATAGTTTTCAACAAAGGCATATATTAAATACTTTACATTTCCTTCTAAATTATGATTTTTAGAGACTAATGTAGCCTTAGAGTCTTACCCAGTTCAGACAGACTTTTAAAAAAATTTTTTTTTTTTTTTTTTTTGAGTTGGAGTCTCACTCGGTCACCCAGACTGGAGTGCAGTGGCTGCTCCCGGCCACCGCAGCCTCGACCTGCTGGGCTCCGGCGATCCTTCCGCCTCAGCCTTCCGAGTAGCTGGAATTACAGGCATGTGCTACCACGCCCGGCTGGTTTTTTGATTTATTGTAGAGATGAGGTCTCGCTGCCCAGGCGGGTCTTGAACCCGCGAGCTCAGGCAATTCACTCACCTCAGCCTCCCAAAGGCGCGGGATTACAGGCTGAGCCACCGAGCCCGCCTAAAAATTATTTTTATAGCCTTTTCTGATTACAAAAATAACTCACCTCATAAAAATTCAAGACCATTAGAAATAAAGGAGACTGTGGGAGCCCCTCTTACTCAGGGTGGGGGTTACAGACAGCACAAAGTGGAGACTGGCAGTTGTGCATGTTACTTGGTAATAAAGCCTAGAGATTTTATACTTTGATAGGGACACTGTGTCAAAATGGCTTCATCCTACTGGCCTCCTCCAAACGTCCTGCCTCCTGGGAATTGAGAGGCACCAGGACCCCTGGCCTGTCTTATCCCACATATCACACATCATTCAACAAATGCTCATTGAGTTCCAAGCAGAGAGAAGAGGTGCTGAGTAGGACAGACATGGCACCTGCTCTCTAGAAGCCCACTTCCAATGTTGAGGGGGGACAGATCTAAAAAAAATAACCTCGTTCCTCCATGGACAGCTGTTGTCAGTGATGAAATTTCCCAAGGAAAGGAGCCTGCTTCTAAAAGAACACATAGCAAAGGACTCTGCCCTAGCCTAGGGATTGAGGAAGACTTCCCTGGGGAAACACAGCTGACAACAGAAGGAGAAGGCATTAACTAGAGGAAGGGGTGGGCAGTGGAGCTGAATGCCATGATCATTCCAGAGGACAGGAGCAGCATGTGCAACAGCCCTGCGGTAGGAAGGAATCTGTATAGTTCTAGAAACAGGGTGGCAGATAATGTGGTCAGATCAGGCAGGGCTTGTCAGCCAGGCTGAGGGTCTGGCGAGCTGAGCAGCATGTTAACCAGGGGTTGCGTGCATGTGACTGAGGTAGGAGTGCTTGCACGTGGAGGGTGGGTTAGGCAGGACAAGAGCAGCAACAGCATGGTTGATGAGCGTAACCCCGACTGGTGGGCTAGTGCAGTTGTCCTGACAAGAGTGGGCAGAGGCTTGCAGGGCTGGCAGGGTCCCAGAGTGTTTGCCTCCAAGCCCTCTTATGGTTACACACAGAGCATTACTGTTGCAGCTACTGGCTTCCAGACACTGGTGCACTGTGCCAGCCCAACTGTACCCACTCCCCTGAGAGAGCTTCCAGGGCCTCCACACATGCAGACCCTTGTTTAGTAGGTCTCAGGAGGACCCAGAAAACAGACATTTTAAAGCTTCTCCAGGTGATTCAGATAGGCCTTTGCAGTTTTTCCATTTTCTCCACAAAGATTTACTTGTAATGAGGGTATTGAACCCAGGACCAACACTAGGTGTTAACTCAGTTCCACTGCCTTAGTCAAAAGGCATATCACCTCACAAGTCTCAACTCCACCCTCTGTAAAATGTAGTGATAATTTTATTATAAGCCTCATGAGGTTGTTGTGAGGATCTAGTGAGATGAGTTCGAACACAAATAGCTGATATTCTTTACCTGTAAAACAAACAACAGTTTTCAAGGTGGAAAAGGTGATCAGATTTTATTACATATTTTTGCCCTTTTTTTCTCTCTGCTACTGGATAAGTAGGGGTATATTAAATAGCACTGGAGCTGGGCTCCAAACACCTCCTCCCATTCCACTGAGGAGCAAGTGCCCCTTCCCCAGGTCCCAATGAGTCTCCATTGTTCCAAACAATGACTGCCACTTACCCTCCCAGTTGCTCATGAGGTCATCACCACTGCAACCCGCACTCACAGCTCCCGCAGCCTCTGGCTGGACATCCGCTGACATTTGCTATGCGCCACGTGTTATCAAAATTATCTCTATCCCCTCCCCTTAAGAGATGAGACTGAGCTTTAAGAAGGTTAGTAATCTATCAGAGGTCACGTGGACAGGACAGCAAGAAGGTGCTGTTTGAACCCATGAGTCACTGCCTTGTACCATTGTTGGTAAAAAGGAGAAGTTTCTTTCCTACCTGGAGTGTGACCTCCAAAGATAGAACAGCCTTTCCTCCCACTTTTTGCTGGCCCTCGTACTCTGTGTCCTGGACATGTGACCATTAGTCTCTAACTTCTCCTTCACTCTTTCTTCCAGTAAAACAGACCATCAAGCAACAATAGTTCCTGGGAGGAGTGTGTAGATCCAGCCTTGACCCTCATTAACTACTGGATATGTTCATAAGGTTGTGAGCTTCCTGAGGGCAAGGACGCTTCTTGTTCATCTTTGTGTGAATGGCACGAAGTAGGTGTTCAGTAAAGTCTGTTGATGAATAAAGCACTGGCAAGGTGACTAAGGGGAGAAAAGCATTTATCAATCTAGTGCTGGCTCCCAACACTCTACAGATTACAAAATATGAATCAACCTACAAATGTGCATCCTGTGAGATGAGATGATTTTTATCCCCATTAGAATGAAGATAAAATTGAGGTGCAGAGAACTAAAGTGACTTGCAATGCTCCAGAGAGATTTAAGAGTGCTGATGCTGAAGTCAGACAGATGGATCTGACCCTAACTCTGTCTTGAACTAACTAGTTATCATGTGGTTATGTGGCATTGAGCTGGGTACTTATATGTTAGAAACCCTATTTTTCTCATCAGTAAAATGGAGATGACAATAGCACCATTTATACAGGATTTGCTTGAGGGTTAAATGAGATTATGTAGTGCCAGGCACATAGTAAGTGTTCAATAAATACTAGCCCTTGCTAGCAGTCACAAAGCTGGTGAATTCTATGGTCATCTGACTTCAGTCAAATGGTCTTTGCCGCAGATTTGAAGTCTGTGGTCAGCACATTTATACTGAACAAATGCATGACAGAATATTGTGGAAGAATTTATAACAAAAATACCTAAAGAACCGGCATTTGCATTGATGAAACCAAAAGTAGAGCCTTCAGTACTGATCAAGGAGAAAAATTGTAGGCATCTTTAACAAACTTGGGTCCTTATTTCAGACCTAGGAAAGAATCGTCTCTGCTGCCTATTACTACAACGTTCAGCATAGTGATGCTGGCTCAAAGTCGCCGACTGATTTCAATAGTTCCTTGAGGCATCACTTGAGAATGAAATATCATTCATTCACTCAGCAGATATGTCTTGGGCACCTGCCATGTGCCAGCCACTGTGCTAGGAATCAGGGTGTAATGGTAAGCACAAAGGCAGAGCCCATGACTGCATGGAGTCCCCAGTCTAGTGGGAACACTGCAGGGGCTGTTCTTAGCCCTGGAGACTCGGCACCCAGGAACCACACCCCTGATGGGACAGGGATTACTTAGGCAGGCGATGACCAGGCTCTGCTATGAGTCATTTTCTCTCAGTGGTAAAGTTGTGAGCAAGTCTCAAAGCCCGTTTCTTCTTAGCAGAAATACAGGCAAGAACTGAGCATAGAAAATAAGCCAGAGAGGAGGGCTCTTTCTTTGGATGAGGTGCCAGGATGCACGAAAACATCTTAGATATCCTTTGGCTGTATCCTCATGTCATCTAATTGTGTATCTTTTTAAATGCTATCCCAAAGATTGTATGTTCTTGGCTAGATGGGACAGGGGAGAAAGTCCCTTTGATTTTCCTTGGTGAGACTTATTTCCCTTCAATGTAGATTCACAAAGAGTTGGTGGCTTGATAGAGAGATCTAAATTATCCAGAATTCACAACTTGACATTTATCGTGTTAGCCTCATAACTACTGGTACAGAACCAATCAGAACTAAAGCAGCTGGCTTCTAGGCCCTCTTCTTAGGAGAATATGCTTATTTCCAAAGGAAATGCATTCTCACATCCAGGTCATATCTGGACCAAGGCATAATTTGTGTCATGCCTTTTGATTTGTAAAATGCCAAATGTTTTATGTAGGACCTGACTCATAGAGTCAAATGAAACCATACATGTAAAACCCTTAGCACAGTGCCTGGCATGTTATGCAGTCTTGCTTGCTAGCCATTTGTAATAGATGTCTGGTTTTGGTCTGCCTAGAACCCATATCTCCTTTGGGAATAGTCCCCCTTTCAATCCACCTGGTCTTGATGGACATAGAACCCCAACAAGGCTGATTGTGGTACCCTTTTTCCCAAATGCAGCAGAGAGAGTAAGGCCAACATGCAAAGATCTGAAGAGATGAGAACAGGATGGACAAGAGAGGGTCCTGGCCTACTGGGGACCAGCTGTGGCCCCTAAATAACTACCAGGTTCCTATGGCTCCTTTTTCAATTCTGTGAGTCACCCTGGACCAAGCCATAAAGGTAAGCAAAAAGTTACCTTTGTGCTTCGTTTGAGTTGAGTTTCCATAATTCACCATTGAGACCCTGAGGACATGAGGTCACAATGCCAAAAGTTCCACAGGGCAGGGGAACCGGGCAGGTGCCCACAACTGAGAGGTGAGAATGTTTTCCGAACACCCCGGTTTTAGTCACTGACATTTAAACAGACTGTGGATCATCTTCCACCCGCCTCTCACGTGCCCTTTGTGAGTTACATCATGTGGCTTACCATCGAAAGTAACACCTCCCTTCCGAGCAGCAGAGACAGCAAGTCAAGCTGAGAACTTGGAGCTGTTTTAGTGAGAGGAACCTCCCACAGGTTTACACGAGGAAGGATGTCCAGTGGCCTTCGCAGGTCAGTCATGCCCCTGGCCAGAGACTGGAAGGGCAGCAGAGTGGGCATCGCAGGCAGTGAATATAAACTGGAAAACAGATGTCACTCCCGGGGCAGTGTCTGGGCTTTGTTCCTCTCTGGACCCCCAGAGCTGAGTGCAGCATCAAGTATCTGCAAAGATCTTTATTAAGGTCCTGATGAATGGCACAGAATCTGCCCAGGCTGGCCGCACATCTTTAGCCACACTCAGTGAGATCCTGTGGGGTGCAGGGAAATTTTTAGGAGATTTAGGCCTATAAGGTCAGGGAGATAAAGCCAAACAGCTCAAATAAAAAGTGTCTTGGCAGGCACAGAGGGCTGTCGCAGTTAGGCGAGTGGGGGTCATGGTGTGTTCAGTTTTTGTTAGTGTGTTAAGTTTTGCTGACAAGGCAGTGTTTGAGGAGGACCTTGGCCAACTGGGGGGATGTGGGGTGAGGTGCAGCTTTTGAGGATGTGGAGTGACATGGGCAAAGTGTGGTCCTGGACCAGTGGCATCAGTATCCTCTGGAAAATCGTGAGAAAGGCAGATTCTCGAACCCACCCACATCTATTGATTTGTGATCCAGCCAATTGGCGTTACAAGTCTTCCAGCTGACTGTGCTGGCCGGCCTAGTGCAGTCAGTGTGCAGAGAGTGGCTGACAGGACCAGGCAGCTAAGGCAAATTAGCATCTGAGTGCGGGATCCTCAATGTTAGATTTTAGAATGAAGGCATTTTCCATGCCATCGAGCAACTCCTGAATTCATCCATTCATTCATTCAACTCATATTAACCAAGCACCTACCATGTGCCAGGCCCCATACTGGGCACCGGGATCCAACGGTAAACATACCCACATTAGTTCAGGACAGCTTTTAAGCAAGAGCTTATCTAGAGACAAGATTGCTATTGTCTGTCTTTTCCATCTGATTTACTAATGGAACATACATCTGTTATGCTCTCCAGAAACAACTCTGCTGCTTATCTCGGACATCAGGAGTTTTTCAGAGAAGCATTTACTAAAGTTTCAAACTCCAGTGAAGTGAACTGCTACTGGGAAAGCAGGGACACGCACACACACAGTTTTAGAGGGGCGGGGGCTGGTGGGAGAAAGCATGTTCCATTGCCGTCTGCCAGAGAGCTGCTGGTATCACCAGGCATTCTTAAGATGGACCCGGCAGGCTTTGGCTTTTACCCTGTGAGAGTCAATTAGCTCCAGGTGTTTCTGTGTTCACCTAATAGTTTCAGGAAGCCGTGGGCCGAGAGGGTGTGGGTGAAAGAGAGGAGGAGAAGAGAAGGGAAGGAGAAAGGCTGTGGGTAGGTTCTCTTCTGTTCTCACATGTCAGTTCTGATGCAGTTCAAGTGTGATTTCAGGGACAAGCAGGCCAATGAGCTCTTCTGGAAGACCAGACCTACTCAGCAAAACGGTTAGCCCTCTTTCAGTTTGGACAAAGAAGCGTCCCCTGGGTCCCCTTGCCTGGCCACACAACTCCTCTTGGACTCCGCGGGTAGGCTGAGGTTGGTGGGCATTGCCCTCTGCTGGGGTGGATCAGGAGGAATGAGCTAAGGCCAGGGATGGTCCGTCCAGTGGCAGAGGACAGGATTTGGAGAAGTCCCAGAGCTATTCCAGTTTGACTTCTGGCTCCCTGGCCCCTGAGAAAGCAGACATTTCTGATCTACCCCGAACCCTCCATCTCCCACGTCAGGAGTTTTATCAGCATCCCTAAAAGACTCTAATTCCTCTCCTACTGCTCTCATCGATTCCCTTTCTCTGAAGGGTCTGTAGCTTGTACCCGTTCTGAGGGGAGAGAGAGAGGAGCATAAGGGAGAAGCTGAGAAATCTCTCCTGTCCAGCACTGACACTGTCTCAAGCTCTGTGTCCAGTTTCCTTGTCCTATATTTGGCAACACAGCAGCAGCCTTTCTGGCTGATGCAAGACCCTCTCCCCTTCATCTCCAGGGTTTTGATTGCAGGAGACGAGCATTTCAGAGAGCAAGCTCCGCTTGAGCATGCCAGTAGGCAAGCACATCATCAACTGCACCACGGATCTTATTTTAAACTAATTACATTACCAAAGGGTGGGTAGGAGGGAGGATGGGGGGGTAATTATAATCGGGGAAAATTTTTTTTTAAGACCTAGTTTCAAAAATCTCAGACTTAATTTAGTAAATTTCAATTACATCGAGAGTTACTAAGCTGAAGATCATTTGCATTACATCCTTAATTACTACTTCATTTGTATCTGAGATCTTCAATAGAGATTCTTGGGAATGTGTACTCGGAATAAGCGATTGATCCTAATGAGGCCTTTGTTCTTCCCCGGGTCTCACTTAGGAAGCTATTTAGAGTTTGCCAAGCCGGGTGGAGACACCTTAAATTAGAAATGAAGCCTGTGAAGAAATCAAGAGATTTTCAAACTGGCTGCACCACCAGGGAGAGAGAGGCTGCCAAACTCAAGCTCTGTCCTCCTGATGGTGCCTCATCGGGCTTTAATTGCTCTCCCCTGGAATGCATTAGCTCTGCTGCACTGTTATGGATGACTTCTCTCCCGCCCAGCCACAAATGTCCGTCTTTATTAGCCAGCAACAGAGGAAATAGCCTTTCGGGGCTGTCCCCCTGCACATGATGGATGCTGTCAAAGGCCTTCCTGCTTCAGCTTTTCCTGCTTCCTCTAAGGAAAGTGCATCCTGCCGGCCTGGCCACCAGGTCTTTATTGGAAAAGCTGTTTTCCAAGATCATTTAATTCTAAAAAGGAAATGAAGAGCCCACAAGGACTGAAGACCGTGTGTGCATAAGTGTGTGTGAGTGTGTGTGTGTGTGTGTCTGTGTTAAGGACAATTTGTAGGAGACAGACGTCTTTGGGCAGGAGAGGGCTGGGAGGCAGGGAAAGGGCAAAACGAATAAAGATTCTCTTACCTAAATCCTGCCTGCCCACGGTTCCTTCGTCATGTGGTACCCCGCTCTCTACAGGACTTATCCAAGCACTTGTTCATCACCAGCTTACAGGTAAGAGAAGAGATGCCCTCGTTCTACAAGTGAGGAAATGGAGGATCAAGGAGGTTAAGCAACTTTGCCCAAAGTCACAGAGTGGGGACCGAGTCCAAGTCTCTTAATTCTGTGCTTCTTCCATACCCCACACCACCTCTATGGCCTGCCAACAACCTGAACATTTACCCCATTATGGAGGTCAGGATTTGGATCTCACTGCAGAGTGTTACCCTGTTTAAACCTTCTTTCTAAATCTGTATATTTATGTAAACAATTTTGTTTCAGAGGAATCCAGAGAGTGGCCTGACTTAACCTTCTTTGGGAGGTGTGTCTATTTGGTGCCGGATGGTGGAAGGACTGGGAGGGGAGGACTGGGAGGAGCCGGCAGGGAATTTTCCCAGTTTTCCAGCAGATGAGGCCAAGGCCCAGGGAGTTAGAGACAAATTCACGATTCTCCTGGCATTCTGTGTATTTGCCAGATCCCTACTCTTTGCTCTCATGATTCCTCTGGGGTGGTTTCCAAGTGTGAGAAAGTGTAGGCTGAAGTGTCTGTGTTGAGGGAGAGTGGCAGGACAGACGCTGTGAAGAAGGAGGGTGTTTACGCCAAGAGTCCAGCCAAGCCTTGGGGTCACAGGGACTGGCCCATAGCAGGAAGTGTCCTCTGAACTTGAGGGCGTTTGTCTCCTCAAGAACCTCCTGAAAATTGCAACTTCTTCTGCCATAGCCACTAGCCCGACAGTGCAGAGATTGTGGTAAAATGAACAAACATTTTGGAGCTGAATATTCTGGGTTCAAGTCCCACCTCGGATTATAAACTGAACAATCTTGAGAAAGTCACGTAGCCCCACCAAGGATCAGTTTTCTCATGTATGAACTGAGAATGCTAATATCCATGTTCTTGGCTGTTCTGAGGTTCAAATGAATCACATAAAGCAAATAGGAAGTGGTGGCTTGAATTAGTGGAGGGTTAGGGAGCAACCAGGAAGTGAAGGAGCCAGGCTGCTTGTCCCGCAGACAATGGCAAGGAGCAGGAGTGGATCCAGCAGCTTGCAAGGACTTTTGTAAATAGCCCATATGCTGGCTCTGGGAGAGCTCTGAGAAACTAGTTTGAAAAGCATAGAAGTCATAAAAAATAGCATCAGTATTTTTTTTTCTAGTGTGAGCAAAAAATATTCATGCAGACGAATCCAAGCCCATCTTCTGGGACGAAGACTCTAAATATTACTTGTGAGTCACCCCAGCTTCCCAAGAGAAAAAGACTCCCCCATCCCCTCACCCAACACCCCCATTTGTGACACATTAAGATTGTAGCTTTTCAACTTCTCCCACCAAACTCCCTGCCCCTCATTGTGGGCATGAGGACAGCCCTGTGAGCAGAAAACGTGTTTTTCCATTTCAGTCCCTCTCTTGATTAGAGTCAATTTCAAAAAGAAAAAGGAAAAAAAAAAAAAAAAACCCCAAAAAACTCATCCTGAGAGCAAAGCTCATGACAAGCTCTGCCACGGACACTAGGTGGGGCTAGACACCACATTATTAAGGCAACTCGAACAGACCACCCTTTTCTGAAAAAACGTTTGTTATGAAGTCCTCTCCCTCCCAGAGACCTGGGGAGCTATTTCAATTTATACCATAAGCATAGAGAGCCACTAGAAGATTGCGTACTATCTCACAAGTCTCATCTTTGCTGCTAACCAAGACCCTGTGAGGGTGTGGCTGCAGAAGGCAGTTTCCAGACCTGAGGCTAGAAACCCGGAGTCCTTTGCTGAGCTATAAATAACGCAAGGAACAAGTAGCCCTTTTCAACTTCTGCTGTGCTCTGAGGGGCAGGAAGGAAAAACACTTTTTCCCTCAGGAGGAGGAGGGAAAAGGGGGGGGGCAGCTCCTAGAAGCTCCTTTGTGAGGGCAGCCAAGAATCTTTCCTCCCTCCTGTGCAGAACTGAGTGCCTCCCTCCCCACTCACCCTTCTTCAGGCCATTTCATCCCAGGGCTAGCCCCCTCTCAAGATAGAATATATCCTCAGTGCCCTCGGGAGGTGAGCTGTAGGTTCTTTTTGTCTCACCGGAAATCTAGGTCGAGGTTGCCCTTCAATGTCTGTTTCGTTTTAATGCACTGAGAGCACACCCTCACATACTTCAAGAGCTCCCCGTTGCTATGACCCCAAAGCTCTTATGAACAATAGCAATACTGGCAGTTATAAAGCAATTTCCAGTTTTCTAAGCATTATGAGCACTCTTTATGCCTGGAGAGGCAGGTGAGTAGCATTTTCTCTTTGCAGATACAGTGACTGACACCCTAGGGTCTCATTGGACCTGCCAGCACTGATGTTGTCTCTTTGAAATGATGATGATCATTGTTGCTTACGATAATTTTCACTGTTATGGTCCCTTTGATATGCGAGAGGCCAAACAGAGCACATGTTTAAAGACAGTTTTTGGCTGATGGGTTTCTAGTTGGCTGATTCTATCTCTGCAAAGAAAGGCTGAATGTGGAGAACCACTGAAAGGAGCAAACTCTTACCTTTCCGACCTCGTGGGAGTTTCCTGCTATGGGAGGCTGTATGCTGCAGAGTTGTAGGGTAGGTGTGTGGGGAAGGCTTCCTCATCCCTTCCACCATGTGAGGACACAGCGAGTTGGCCATCTATGAACCAGGAAGCAGACCCTCTCAAGGCACTGAATCCCCTGGCGCCTTGATCTTGGACTTCCAGCTTCCAGAACTGTGAGAAATAAATGTGTACAGTTGTATAAGTTGCCCAAACCATGGAATTTTTGTTACAGCAGCCCAAATGGACTAAGAAATTGGCATGCCTCTGTGAGGTTGCAAAGACCTTCAAGCCCCAAAGAGCTTATGATGCAATGTAGTTGAGGCAGGTACAATATATACAAATTCAAAAGATGTCAGATAGGGTGCAGTGTTTTGCTACATGGGTTCTTTTGACTCAGCCACATAAAAGAATTTCAGAGCAAGTCCCAAGTATAGTTTAAGACAGAAATTTGATAGAAAGAAAGAGACATGCCCAAAGGACATGGGTGCCTTAAGAGAAAGGACATGTGCTTGCCTTTGACAAGAAGCTTTATATACTTTCACAATTATTAAGCAAACCATGAGCTAATAACAGTGGGTTGCAGGTGTCTGGTCACGAGTCTCGATTACTATTTTTCAACCTTCTGAATAACTAAAGTTATTGCCTAGCTAGATTTGGGATTTTCTTAGAACATCATGCCTGTGTTTTAGGTAATTCCCTACTGTTTCTGTGACTTACTGCACTGGTAGATCCACATTCCAGCTCACAAGGAGGTCAGGTCTGATGTGTCTGGTTGGTGAGGTGAAGGTCATGTAAAGATGTCTGAACAATTACCCTGTTTTAATTTAAATAGCCTACAAGGAAATTATCCATGTCTAACCTGTACTGAATAACCTGCCTCAACCCTCTAGCCCACATCCCTACAAAGCTGTGCTCCCCAGCTCCTTGAAGGCTTGGGTACAGCTCCAGGTCCATGACCCTCAATTACCAGAGAGTCCTCAAGTCCTGGTGACTCTGCTCCAAACTCTCCCCCTTCCCTCTCTCCTACCCCCGCCCTTAGGGCTTCATCACAGTTCGCTTGAGGAGCTCTTCTTTTTTAAAATGAAATGATTATTTATAGGAAATGCATGCATGTGTAGAAATCTAATGAGATAATTTATGGTGTGTCTCCTTCCCACCCCTATTCTCCAGCCAGGTTCTCTGCCCACAGTCACCCACTGATATGAACCCTCTAGGTCACCTTCCTCTTTCCCTACCCACCGAAGCTTCTTTCATATACCCTTCTCTTGTTTCCAGGATTTTGATTTTTAACAGTTGATCCTGTTGTTCCTAACTGCCCTCAGGACATGCAAAATACCCAGCCTGAAGGCCCCACAGACATCTCCAGCCTCCTCACCCCAAAGCCACCAGCCACTTGCAGTGACCTCAATTTGTGCTCTCATTTGCCACTGTGTATTTTTAAAAACAATTTTTAAATATACGTTTTGGTAGATACACACACACTCTCTCCGTTACCTTCCTCTTCCTTCTGTTCACTAATCTCATTCCCCACAAAGATAACTTTTCCTTATTAATTTCTTGTATTTTCTTCCAGATAATTTTTATGCATATTAAATAAAATACAAATGCATTCTTCCTTTTTTTTTTTGCCCAAATGGCAACATGCAATTCACACTTTCTAGATCTACCTTTTTTAATTTTGGTAATATATCTGGGAAACATTTCTGTGGCAATACACACAGAACCTTTCCATTGCTTTTTGTAGCTGTGTATTCAACAGCATGGATGTATTCTAAACCAGCATAATTTCCTGTAAAGGATAGTAAACTTTTAGGATTCGTAGGACAGGACATCGAGTCTCTGAGGAAACTACTCAACTCTCTGTTATGGTGCAAAACAAGCTGGAGACTGTGTAAACAGAGGCATGGCTCTGTTCCAATACAACTGAATTTATTGATGGTCTCTGATATTAGAATTTTATATAATGTTCTTGTGTCACAACATAATTCTTCTTTTTTTTTCTCAACCATTTAAATATGTTAAAACTATTCTTAGCCTGAAAGCTCTACAAAAATAGGCAAAAGACCAGGTTTGACCCCCTGGTGGGAGTTGGCCTACCTCTAATTTATTTAACCAGTTCTCTACCAATGGGCGTTTAAACTGTTTCTACTATTTTGCTGCAATTTATAATCTTGTATATATGTCACTTCAAATATATTTTGAAATGCAAATGTATTTATCTGTGACACAAGCTCTAAGAAGTGGGATTGCTGGGTCAGAAAGTATATGTGTTTGTTATTTTGGTAAATACTGCCAAACTGTCCTCCTAGGGGCTGTACTAGTTGACACACCCACCAGCAATGGATGGGAATGTCTATGTCATCACTGCTGTGCATTTTCAAATTTGGGTGTTTCCCAGTCTGAGATATGAAAAACAAAATAAAACAAAACAACAGCAACAACAACAAGAAAACAAGATATCTTGGTACCTTTAATTTGCATTCTTATCATGAAGAGCTTGAACATTTTTTCATGTGTTTAACAACCATTTGTATTTCTATTCATTGTTGTTCTGTGCTACCTTTTCATATCCTTTGCTTATATTTGTATTGGTCTTTTCTTTAGAGATTTGTTTATATATCTTTATAACTTAAGAAGATCAGCCCTTTGCTGAGTCACATATATTCTTTCCAGGTTTGCATTTGTCTTTTGATTTTGTTTATGCAAGTTTGCTTTTTTGTTTGGTCCATATACAAAAGCTTTAAAAACATTAAAAAACTTTTATTAGCTGAACTCATCAATTTGTTATTTTATAGCTTGTGGTTTGTGAGTCATAAATAGGAAGGACTTTCCCACTCCAAGATTATAAAAGAATCTCCCACGTTTTCTCTTGGTAATTTTGTGGTTTTATTGTTTACCTTTAAGTGTTCAATCCTTTTGGAATTTCCCCTCGTAGATGATGTGAGGTATAGCTCCAACTTCATTTTTTCTAGGTGGTTACCCAGGAATCTCAATACTATTTATTGAATAATCACTAGACTTGGATTGCCCCTTTCATCATAAACCAAATTCTGGCATATATTCTCCCTAGCATGTTCCATTGGTCTATCTATTCATGTGCTAATCAGTACTATGAAGTTTTTAATTATCAAAGTGCTATGATACATTTTTATATTTGTTGATCTGGTCCAAGTTTCCTCAACATTTTGGTCCAGATAGAATTCTTTGTTGTGGAAGACTATCCTGTGCATTATAGGATGTTTAATAGCATCCCTGGCCTCCACCCATTAGATGCCAGTAGCAGATGCTTGCACACACAATTGTGATAAGCAAACAAAAAGTCTCCAGCTGATACTAAATGTCCCTTGGAAGTCAAAATCACCCCCGTTGGTCTTGTCATTAATAGCTGTTCTTTTTCACAGCTTCCTATCTGTTTACTTCATCCCTATGTGTTTGCACATGCTGTTCCCTGTGCTTGAATGTCCTCTTACTCACTTTCCCATCAGTGATCAGCTCAGACACTGTCTCCTAGGAAGCCTTCTCAGATTACCCTGCTCCATCCTGTGCCCCCAATCCCAGGTGCTGAACCCATCATTCTCTATGGGAATGAGCTCTTTGCTTGTCTCTCACCCCTAAGCAAGGATCTCATTCATGTCTTTATCTCCAGCCTCTGGCATTGAACCTGGCACAGAGCAGGTGCTCCATCAGTACTGTTGGATGAACAGATAAGTGGATACTTCTTTGACCCACCTCCCAGTAACAGCCAGAAGTCTGGTCAAAGAAGACATGTGTGAAGGATGAAATGTCAAAAGTGAAGCCTAGTGCTGAGAAGCAACAGGGGAGCGGGGAGAGTCTAGCCTGTGTTGAGTGCCTGCCACAAGTTGGGCATGGTAGTAGAAGAGATGTCTGTGATCTCCTCTTTCATTATCCTGCTGTTCACAGCTACCAGCATGCACTCAGCTGCTCAGGAACAGGAAATGGAGGAGAGCTGTAAATAATCAGAGGTCCTCCATGTTCTTGGGAAAACAAAATAAATAGTGTTGAAAGCATGAGCCCTGGAGCCTGACAGCTTAGATCAAATCCCTGTTCTGTCCACTTGCCTAGTATTTAACCTCTTTAAGTCTCAGTTTCTTCATTAGCAAAATGGAGGTGATAAGAGTGGCCACCTCTGAGGGCTCCTGTAAGAATGTAAAGCATTTAAACTCTACTGAGACATAGTGAACATTCAACATATGGCAGGTTCTTAGTATTACTTCCTCTTCTAACCTTGGACTGAGATTTTTTTTTCTAGCTGGGGGTTATTTAAAAGTCTCTGAGGCTGCTGTAGACCCAGAGTGGGATCATTTTGGGGGGGCTCCTTGTAGGGAGCTAGAACTCTGGCAGGAGCCTCCTCCAAGAGCAGCAAGGCCCCCTTAGGTGGGTTGTTTGTGACCAGACAGATTCTCTCAGTTCCCTTTGACCTGAACCACCTTGGAGAAAGGAGAGCAAAATGAAATGATTACCCTGAGGTACAAGCTGGGCCAACTAGTATCTGTGAAACAATGATGGTTATGATGGTGTCTGAGGGCTTCTTTGGTACTGACTGACGTTTTTCTAAGCTGAAGTTTGCAGGTGGGCCTCAGAGGTCAGGACAGTGCCAGCCACTGCATATGAAGTGTCCCTCAGAAGAGTTAACACCAAAAGTATTCATCAAAGATCTTAATAGAGTGAAAATTTTCAGTTATGTGCATAGGAAAAAGTAATAGTAATAAGTAACATCTACTGAGCACTTAAACGCGAGGCACAATGTGCTAACTGGTTGGTATGCAATTACATGACCAGTCTGTGTCTCCTTTGTCAGACCAGGTCTTCATCTGGTGATGGGAAGGGGTGCAGTTATTGTTCCCAGCCCCCACCCTCATTATGAATTCCCTTATTAATCCCAGCCCTGTTTATCTACAACCTAAAGGCTGTGCTGAGCAAGCGCCTACCTGTCTGCCATGCTTTGCTCTGGGTAGATTTAGCTGGGAGCTGGACGCAGACAGAAATGAGTCAGACATGAGTGCAGACTCTGCTCTTGGTGTTCAGGGGCTTTTATTCCACAGCTGCTCGTGGCTGGTGGAGATGAGGCTGTTGCCAGCCCAGCCTGCAGCCTCACCCCTGCTGCTTGTATTTGCGCCAAGAGACAACAGACTTCAGGTGAAGAACATGTGCTTCTTGTGCACATATTTCCCATGCCTACCTGGAACTCTTGGGTGCTCAGTGGATGTTGAAAGTTTGCCCTGGTCATAGCTGCATTTCTAGGGGTGTGATCCAAGTGGTTTAAATAGGGCTGCATCTTTCAGAAGTTCTTCCAAGAAGGGAAAATGTTGTGTCCCATTGATTTTGTTTCCACCACAATCTTTGTTCAGTCCACCCATCACCTTTCCCCCCAAATCTACAACTTTTTCAACGGTGGCTCTGCCTCCAGCCTTCACCTGCCCCATAGAGCTACACTTAATGGCCCTGAATATCCTTCTTGTGACTGTTCTCATCAAATGGCTATAATCTCAGTACTCACCTGCAGCAAACTGGGTGAAATTCAAGCTGTTCTGCCTTTTCCTAAAATGTTCTCATTACCACTGGATACTGACTTTTCCAGAATGTCTTGTGGATGGGGGTGTTAATAGGCAGTAAGCAGAAAACTTTGTTTTTATTTATTCTACCCTATGAATGAGTTTAGAAAATGCTGAACTAAAAGGGTTAAAGTGTTTGTTTTTCAACTATAGAACTTCTCAGACTCTTTGAAATGCTGGTGTGCAAAAGGGGGTATGGGCTGCATGTTTCTGTTAGCAGGTTTGACATGGAACCCTAGAAGGAGCACTCATAAGACCATTGGTCCACGGAGCACAGTTTGGAAAACACTGTCCCGAAGAAATCCCCTGAGCAAAATGTTTTGCTGTCCCTCTTTCAGCTTTTGTCCTCGCTGTCCTTCCCCTTGGAGGACTTTTCCAACTTAGCCTTCTTTGCATCCTAGTTTGCCCTATGCTTTGGAACCAGGATGGAAGCATACCTCTCCTAGTAAGCATTTCATAGTCAGGCCCATCATTCATTTATTCATTAAATATTTTTTGAGCACTTTCTTCACGGCACTGCACTAGGAGATACAGTAGTGACCAGGGAACATCTCAGTGGGGGACAGAAAGATAAGACACATAAGGATGGATCTCAGATTGAGTCCTGGATAGTCAGAAAGACTTCCTGGAAAAAAAAAAGACATTTTTTTTCTTCATTTCTCCACACTTAGCCATCTTTCTGTATTGGTTTGCCATATATTAATTCATTCACCAAGTATTTATTGAAGACTGAACACTGTGCAGAGATATTAATCTGGACTTGACTTGAAGGGGTTAGGGAGCCACTGAAGGGAGTTTAAGCAGAGGAGGAACATGATGTATCTATATTAAAAAACGTCACTTTGGTTGTAGGACATGTAGATGAGCGGGAGGCAAAGACTTGAGGCAAGAGCTTTTGCATGAACCCAGATAAAAATGAGGATTTGGGCTAAAGCAGTCGCAGGAAAATGGACTTGAATTGGACAAATATCTAGGAGCAGACCCAACAGAACTTGGGCAACAGTGAGCCGTGTTGGAATGAAAGGGAGGACTTTAGGGGACATCCTCTTCCCCATCCTTCTTCCCTCCCACTCCCACCCCTCTTTCTGGAGAACTTCTGGGCTGTGGAGAGAACAGAAGAGGAGGGGCAGTTGCAGGAGTCAGTGTAGGGAGGGAAAGTAATGGGTTTGGGTTTAGACATGCTCAGCTCATGACTCCAATTCCTTTGAACATTCAAGTAAAGATATCCAGCAGGCAGATTTTTCTCTCAAGATAAATCAAGTCTGGAAATACAGATCTGAGGAAGCAACTGCAACATATGGGTAATCGTCAAAGCCTTGGATTTGGTTGACGTCATTCAGCCAGAGTGGCGAGTGAGATGGATAAAGAGGGCCCCTCTTCGTTGGGTGGATAATGAGAGAGGAACCAGTGTTTCAGGCTGGAAAGAACTGCCCTGAGAGAAGAAATGTCAGTCAGGAGAGAGTCTAGAAAAAGGACACTGGGCAAAGGGAGCTTGGCAGTGCTTCTCTGTACCAGGACAGGGGTGACTGGCAGATACACATGTCTGGTTCACTTGGAGAGAATGAAAGCCTAAGGGAGGCAGGTGGGCAGCAGGTAAAACAGAGTTCCCCTACGCTTAGCCTTCTAACTGCTCTGTCCCCGCTTCTCCCACCATCTTCAACCTACTCTCCACTCAATACCAGTTAAGTATTTTCAAAACACCTCCCTAATCATGCTTCCAACCCTCCCCGAACTCTATTAAAACGTCTTAATACTTCTATGGCTCTTAGCATGCAGACCAAATTCCTACCTGGCCTGACCTTTACTTCCTTCTCCAGGTGCACCTTGCACCAGACTCTCCTTTGCCTCTCTCTCCTGCAGCCACCTGGCTTCTGTTCAGCCTCTCAGACTTGCTGTCACCTTTCCCCTTCCTCTGATCTGCTGGTCACTGTCCAAGGCTCCTGAGCAAACTGCCTTCCAGTAAGGTTCAGCCAATGGGGGAGTGAGGGGCAAAAGTATTGGAAGTGAGACGAAGAGAGAAGTCCTAAACTCCTCTCTCTCATTCTCACCCATTCCATTGTTGCCCAAGTTCTGTTGGGTATGTTCCTAGATATCTGTCAAATTCAAGTCGACTTTCCTGCTACTGCTTTAGTCCAGGTCCTCATTTTTAGCTGGGTTCATGTAACAGTCTCTTGCCTCAAGCCTTGCCTCCCGCCCATCTGCATGTCCTACAACCAAAGTGACATCTATTAATGCAGATAAATCAGGTCCCTCCTCTGCTTAAATTCCTTCTTCCATTTTCTCTTCCTTAGGAGACTCTTCTGTGGCTACAATTCCTACTACACTGCCCTCTCTGTAATCTCTGCTACCCAACCTGGGAGGTTCACCTTAGTTCTAGCTTCTCTTGTCTTGGCCTCCAGCAATATTGATTCTTCCCTGTTCCTCCAACTCCTAGGGAATGCTATGAGTTGAATTGTGTCCCACCCCCCAAATTCATATGTTGAGGTCCTAACCCCTAATACCTTAAAATGTGACCTTATTTGTAGATAGCGTCTTTACAGAGGTAATTAAAATAAAGTGAGGTCACTAGGGTGGACTCTAATCCAATATGACCAGTGTCCTTTTAAAAGGGAAATTTGGAGACAGAGGCGGACACACATAGAGGGAAAATAACACGAGGAGTATATAGGTAGAAGTCAGTATATGGGTAGAGTAGATAGTATATAAGTGTATAGGTATATAGATAGAAGTCAGCCACCTGTTTCAGTCAGAGGTCTGAAATAGGTACTTCTCTCACAGCCCTCAGAAGGAACCAACCCTGCTGACAACTTGATTTTGGACTTCCAGCTTCAGAACTCTGAGACAACAAATTTCTGGGTGAAGCAACCAGCCAGCAGCACTTAGTTATGGCAGCCCCAGCAGACTATTATAGGTAGCCCCAACTTCCTGGAGTCACCACTCCAGGGTGTTCCCACAGGAGCTCTTTCAGCTCCTCTGAGACCTCATATGAAATTCCTGCTGCTGAATTACCTAGAGCGGATTTTGCTTTCCTGGCTGGGTCCTGATTAATGATGCCTGTTGTGACCCCTCTGCCACAGAGGACATATCATTTCCTCTGCCTGGTATTTTTCCCCCTCCCATCTTTACCTAGTGAACTCATTTAGGTCACAGGTAAATGTCACTTCCTCCAGAAGGCCTACTCCTGAGTAATCACTACCAGCTCATATAGCTCTCAGTACCAATACTCAACTTTAGATCTCTGTGTGTGATTATTAATTAATGTTTTCTCCCCAGTCTATGAGGGCAGGTAGTCTTTTTTTTTTTCTCCTTACTACTTATCCCCAGAGCCTAGCACAATGTCTATAGTAAATACTCAATTAGTCATTGCTGAACAATGGGGATACTTCTGAGAAATGTGTTGTTAGGTGATTTTATCACCATGCAAACATTATAGCATGGACAAACTAGATGGTATAGACTACTACACACCTAGGCTCTGTGATATATAGACCAGGGGTCCCCAACCCCCAGGCCACAAACCGGTTCCAGTCTGCAGCCTGTAAGGAACCGGGCTGCACAGCAGGGGGTGAGCAGTGGGTGACCAGAGCTCCACCTGCTGTGAGATCAGTGGTGGCATTCGATTCTCATAGGAGTGTGAACCCTATTGTGAACTGCACATACAAGGGATCTAGGTTGCATGCTCCTTGAAAGAATCTAATGCCTGATGATTCCCCCGCCCCCTCCTTCTGTGGAAAAACTGTCTTCCATGAAACTGGTCTGTGATGCCAAAAAGGTTGGAGAGTGCTGGTATAAACAATTGCTCCTAGACTACAAATCTGTACGGCATGTTACTGTTCTGAATACCATAGGCTATTGTTATACAATGGATTTTGTGCACCAGAAAATATCTAAACATAGAAAAGGTACAATAAAAATGTGATATTACAACCTTATAGAATCACCATTGTACATATGGTTTGTTATTGACTGGGGCATTGTTATGCAACTCATGACTACATACTTATTGAGTGAATAGTGAATGAAGAGAGGTATACCATTGTAGATTATGCTAATATTTTTTGTGCCAATAAAGTTCTAAGAGTGTTACAAACATGACATTTAATCTTTTGATCCTTGTAAGTAATATTACCTCTAGTTTACACATGAGAAAATTCACCTATGATTCCATAGCTAGTAAAGGCCAGGATTTGAACCTAGGGACTCTACCCCAGAGCCTGAACCTCTTAATCACTGTTATCCTGGCCTATGCTGTTCTTTCATGTTTTAGTAAATCCACAAATTTTATTTGATGTCAGCTTGCTATTATATCATACCTTGTACTTCTAACTTACAATGAATTGCATTTGACTTGACATGATGTTAGAAAATTTCCTTGACAAAATGTTTTATTTGCCAAATAGCATCCTGGTAATATGCACCCTGAATTTTAGCAAAAATTAAATTGTATATATTAATCAAAATTTGGTAGCAAACCTGTGAACACATATCATAGTCCATGGGTTGAAAATCACCAGTCAACTGGGTGACAACAAATCTCCAGTACATTTAATTGTTACATTCTCTTTTGTGGATCATAAATAGAATTTTACTTCACCATTTTCCTGAGAAAAATAGGTTTGCTTGGAGTTGGTGTTATGCTTCATCTTTCTTCTTTGCAAACCTCTGATGATGAGGAGAAATCAGGCCTCATTCTGTCCCTACTGACCAAAATATCCTTTCCCTGGCATTTACAGAGTAATGTGTCAGAGTAATGTGAACCCTCGCCTCAGAAGGTCAAGGCCAAGCTGTATTCAGAGATTTTGATTTCTTTACAACTGTTTCCAGTTCATCTATAGTTTGCAAAATTATCCTCACCTCATTGGAGGAAAGTGCCAGAAACTTTACCCTGGGGCTTTCTTGGGTCATCAGCACTTTTTCACTTTTCTAGGGGAAGTGTCATCCCTGGAATGTCAGAGTCTGTATCCTGGAGATTTGTTTGGTTCCTTTACCACCCAAGCCAGTGGGCATCAGGGAGCTGGCAGTGTGGATGGGGTTTCCAAGACCCACTTAGAATGCCTCGATCAGATTCTGCCTGAGCTCAGGCTGGTGTCTTTCACTCCTGCCTCTGAAACCCCACACTTACTGAGCATACTGAATCTCTTCTGTTTGCATCACGTCCCCACAACCTGCTGCAGACTGATTCTCCTCACTTTTCTGCCCTGCTCTGCTTCCAGGTGGGTTTGGCCATTGGGACTCTCCATAGTCTGCAGAGGATCTAAAGAGAAGAGTTTAAAGTTTTATTCCCACCTCCCTCCCTGATTGGAAAAGGCCCTGGTAGTGGCTGGGGGTTCCTCTGTGGCCACAGTTATTATGAAGTTGCCCCTCTTCTGTAGTTCCCACTGGACTCCAGTACAGTACAGCAACTTACTCCCCTTACTCCCTTTAGACATAAGAGTGAAAATGGCTTCCCACTGTTGCTAGCTCCTGGGTGCCTCATCATCCTTTGTGGTTCCTTTAACTCTTCCCATCTCACTATAAACAATCCTTTTATTTAAGTCTCTCAGCTACATCCTTTTGGGTGTGCCATCTTCCTTCGGGGACTCTGGCTGATACCCTGGAACTTCTTGGGGCCATCCACTGGCTTTCTCATGTGTTTATGGCACTTGACATTTCCATATGACTGCAGCAGGCTGGGCTGCATCACCTGTGTTCGGCACTCTCGCATGTGGAGAATACCCTGTGCACTCAGACCATGCAAGTTACTGTGGATAGATGCCCTAGATCGAGACTCTTCATACTCTGTGAGCACTGCAGCTCAGAGGAAAGCAATTTGCAGTGATTTATTTGTGGTTTTACAATGATCCTAAATCTTCTTCATGACTTAAAAATAGAAATTCCTTGAGGGCACAGCCTACGTCTTGTTGTGGTCCATAGGGAGGACCATGGTGGCTATAGTTTTGCTTGCTGGGCTCACTTTCCCGTCCTTGTTTCTGTGGTAACAACTCCCCACTGTTCCATGGGGGGATATCTCCTCCTCCATCCCATGTGGTGGAGTGAGGCTCCTGGCCAAGCACAGGACCACTCCATCCTCTTGGCCGCTGTGATTGGGTCAGGGATAGGACCTACTAGATAAAACAGAAGGACTCTTCCTGATGATGTCAACCTGCTGGAAAGATGAGAGTCTGTGGCAAATCGTTGTGTCTGCCTGAGGCATGAAGTCCGTAAGACCTGAAGTCAAGAAACTGAAGAAGACAGAGCCTGATAACAAACACCATTCAATACCTGGACCCTCCTGTCCCTGAAGTTAGTGAATGCTCTGTATTCCCCAATCATACGAACCAATAAAGTCCCCTTTTCCTACTTTAGCATGTTTAGGGTTGGTTTCTTCACTCACATCCAACCATTCTGACTGATAGAGTTGTGGAAACTTCTTTCTATCTCTAGTGTACCTTGTACTCTCTCTTCTACAACTTCTTTGACACCAACAGAGTTTTAAGATCACTGCTGTGTTATGCATTATCCTGTCTGCATCAATCACAACATTTAATATCTAGGCTGGTTCTTACTTGGTTGTCTGTCAGCCCCACACTCATCTCTTATTCTGCTCTTTATGGGGTGGGTTAGGCTGAAAACTACATTTCCCAGGCTCCTTTGCCAGCCGGCTTCCCAGTAGGAGACTCTGGCAGAGAATAGCGGATAGGAGATGAGGAGAAGGCACTTATCTCTCTCTTTCTCGCTTCTCCTCCCTGATTTGCATCTCTGAAAATTTCTGAAACTTCTTGGTGATCCCAGCTTCAGCCTCAGCAGCTTTTGCTCAGAGGTCACAGCTCTAGCCTGGGTGGTTCCAGCACCTTCAGCAGTGACAACAGCACCTCCAGCAGAGCAACGCTTACTTCTGAGAGCATCCTCTCTCTCCACATTCTTGTCATTCTCTCCATTTTCCTGTCATTATTGTTCTCTGGTTACTACCTTACTTTAGGTTTTTGTTCTTTCAGCCTTTCCAACATTTTTATAACTAATTCCCTGTAAGAAACACTCTGTTTGAAACATCTACCATGATTTCTGCTTTCCTGACTGATTCAGTACCATATTGTATAATACCTACTTCACTAGTAATTTTGGGTGTAAATGAAGTTTCTTTTCCACAGGATGATACGTTTCTATTGGGCAGACTCCATTTATCTCTCACAGACCCCTTGTAGTGCTGAGCAAGTATTGTGGATCCGTGATTCTTTCATTCATCCACAAGACAGCTCCTATCTCAGTGGCATCTACAAACTTGATGGTACATGAATGCAGAAACACTATCAAAGTAATGTTAAAATTATATTCAAACTTATACAGCTGAGACTACTCATTTCGACTTGGGAGCAGCGTCCTTTAGTGATACTGATCCAGGCAGGCTTTCTGGAAGAGAGAGAATCTCAGGCTAGGATGGATGCAAGACATTTTCTTATCACTTCTCTGACTCTGGGAAAGAGTGATAATGTAAACTTGAAAGGAAAATCAAGGTGAAGCTAAAAATGTAGGTGACTCTACATCAGAAAAATGCATGCCTTCATTCAACAGACCTTCATGGAAGACCTACAAAGTGCAGACCACATGCAGTTGCATGGCTGTACAAGTCTGCTGTCACTCAGCGTTTCACTCAAGTCATGTCTTTTCATGTGTTTTGTAGAGTATGCACCTAGACAATGACTCACCTAAAATCTACATTTTCTCAGATTTAAAATATCCAAGTACTTGAGAAGTATAAGCTGGCTATTACTTACAATTCCTTGGCCAGCCTTTCAAGGAGGCAAGTCTTTCAAGGTCAGTTGCAGGCTGCATCTTGCCTCTTTCTATTGTCTGACTGTGGAATGTTTAGATGGTCTAGGTTCCAGCCCCTACATGTGGCTGGCCTCCATGGAACTAGACCTTGATGATAGCCATGAGCATAGCTTTAGGTGTAGTGATGCAGGGATCCATGTGACCTCCAATCTCAGAAAGGGCTTCCCAAACAGTATAGGAGGGTAATCACTTCAGGCTGCATGGGACAGCTGTTGACATGGATGCCAGCCAAGATGTTACTTGGTCTTCAGTCCACAGAGCTTAAAAGTATTTATTTATATAATAGTGAAAAACTGGAAGCAACCTAAATGTCTATAACAGGAATAAGTAAATTGGAGTACTCTCCTTTATCCATTGAGGTTATGTTCCAACATCTCAATGGACACCCAAAACTGAAGATAGTCCTGAACTCTATATATACTACCTTTTTTAAAAAATCTGATAACTGAGGTGGCTACTAAGTGACTAATGGGAGGATAGGATAGACAGTGTGAATATGCTAGACAAAGAGATGATTCAAGTCCTGGGCGGGACTACCTAGAAGAGAGCAAAATCTTAAATGCATGAATTATTTCTGTTTTTTTCATTTAATATTTTTGACCACAAGTAACTGAAACTGTGAAAAGCAAAGCTGTGAATATGGGAGGACCACTGTATGTGACCTATTGTGAAATATTACTTTGCCATTTAAAATTCTGGTGGATATATATGTACTGGCATGGAAAGATACCTAAATCATGTGGTTAAGTGAGAAAAAACATTACAGAATAGCAAATATAGTTTAATTCTGCAACATTAAAAGATTGTTTTAAATATGTATAAATGTGTGTGTGTGTGTGTGTGTGTGTGTGTGTGTGTGTGTGTGTAAACAAGCAGAAGAGAGATGAGAAGAACTCCAATCAAGATTCTCTGGGGGGCTCATTCTCAGAAGCAGCAGCAGGAGTGAAAGGGATGACCAGGCTCAGTGGCTCAGCCTGTAATCCCAGCACTTTGGGAGGCCGAGGTGAGTGGATTTCCTGAGCCCGTGGGTTCGAGACCTGCCCAGGCAACTTGGTGAGACCTCTACAATAAATAAAAAATTAGCTGGGCGTGGTAGTGCATCCCTGTAGTTCCAGCTACTTGGAAGGCTGAGGCGGAAGGATCGCTGGAGCCCAGCAGGGCGAGGCTGCGGTGGCCAGGAGTGTGCCACTGCACTCCAGTCCGGGCGACAGAGTGAGATTCCAACTCAAAAAAAAAAGTGAAAGGGATGATGAAGGGGAATTTTTTCTAATTTGGGGGTACTATGCTTCTGAACACTTAGATCTTTACAATAAGAATATATTCACATATCAGATAATCAACTCCTCTTCCAAAATAAGAGAGAGAGAAATAAAGAAAAGTATTATGAACACTGAAGAAGTGAGGGAGATGGGGAGGGACAGTCAATGAAAGGGCTCTTTTCTTTTTTACTCTATATACTTCTATATTATTTGAATTTCTGAACAATATTGCACTCAAGTATTTCTTGTGTGGTTACTTTTTATCATGCTGTGTTGGGAGCCAGCCTTGGAGGCCCACCTGATTGACAGAGTCCTGGTGGGCCGAAGACCCCGGGCCACAGGGCAAGCCCGGGAAGCTGAGGCCCTTCTGTCTTCCACCTTTGCTGTTTGGTATGGCTGAAGAATTCTGTGCAGTTGTGGAAGAAGAAAATGGCATGTTTATGTGAAGTACTCACAGCTAACCTGGGAATGTCATGGTTCATTTTTCCATTTCCCACTATGCCGTTTGGCCTTTTCTAACAAATGCAATGGTTAAACTCTGAAGCACATCAAGGATGCTTTCTTTCACTTGGTTATAAGTTACTAGATATTGCTTGAGTAACAAATGATATAAGTATATTTACTCCTTATTTGATTTAGAATTATGTAGTTATGTAGTTTAGTATTTAGACATAAACACAAGTTTAGAAGCACAAGTTTACAGTAAGTTCATTATGAATTCATTATAAGTTCTAACACTTATCTTGGAGATATGTAGGTGATTTATAACACTGTTTTCACAGACTTAGGATGAAGATTAATTGTTAAGGTTTTTACTTAATTAAATAGTTAAAATTCTAAGTTAATGTTTATAGAGTGGGTTTTCACTGAATTCATAATATACTAATTGGATACTTTTATGATAAATTAACTAAATACAGAAAACAAACTTGGAGGCCTGGGAAACATCACTAAAAGCTTCCTTTGAGTTTTCTTTAGAAATAAACACTGCAGGATAAGAGAAAAGTAACAAAGACACCTGGACAAGAGAGGCGATTACAAAGCTTTGAGGGTCATAGAAGCCCCAGAGAGAAAAATTCCTGACACATGGAGAAATGTGCACTTGGAAACTTTCTTGAGACATTTCAAGGTCTGTAATTCAGGACTTTGAACTAAAACTATCATTTTTGGCTTTATGATAAAGACTCATTAACTAAAAGTAGATAGTGTCCTTGGCTTGTTTGTCGTTTCTAGACTGCTAGATGGTGGTAACTTTTAAAGCATATGTACGTGAAGGAATTTTCTTTGTTTTGCCCCTTTATGAATGGTATAAAAGCTCTGTGCTAACTAACATTAAATTGTCATCTGTTCAGCAAGCAGGTGTCCGAGTATATTGTTTTTGTCTTTTGCCTATTCGTCCCTCCTTCAGGAAACCCAAGACCCGGCAGGGGCAGGACCCCTGCAATGCTGAGTTTCATTTACGCATTCAACAGCTAATGTTTTTTGACCCTTTCCTCGATGCTGTACACTATGCTTCACATCTGATCTCCTGCAATCCTCACAATATTCTGTGAGTCCCAAATCAGCATTCCATTTTACACAAAGGGAATCTGGGGCCCAAAGACTGCTTGGGCAATCTGCCGGGTTCTCCATCTGGCTAGCAAACAGTGGGGCTGAGATTCAACCACATCCTGGTTGTAGAGCCCATGCTCTCACCTACCGCACTCCACATCTGGGCATGATGTTAGGACCAGCCTTTGTGAAGTAGAACTCAGTCAAGATAGAAAATGTGAGAGAAATGCTAAGGAAATGAGCAGTCTGAGGAGAATAAGCAGGAACATTTAACAGAAAGAAATGCTCAGAGAAATAGCCTTAGTAAAGTGGAGTGACACTAAAATGGCAGAGGTGATTGGATGAACTGGAGCACTCATAAACATTTTCGTTTGATTCTGCATACCCAGAAGCCATGTGTCATACTGCTGCTCAGTCCAGATGATTCTCATACTAGCCTGACAGAGTCCTGTGATTGGAGGGGACTGTCAGAGGTCACTGTCTGTCCTCTGTCTGCAGAAGGGAGTAACTGAGGCACCAAGTAACTTAAATTACTAGATCAAAGTCACTTTTCCACCCGGCCCCCAAGTCAGCAAAGGAGTTGGAACTATGTGCTGGAGTTCAGGGATGAAGTGACAGTCACATGAGTCAGCATGTGGAAAATTATGTTCATACTGCAGCTCCTTATAAAGGAAACAATTGCCCACCCCCCTTTCAGCTGTAAAACATCTGGTTGGGGGAAGGATGTCAGCTGAGGAATGAAAAGAAGCCACTCTAATACTCCTTCTCTCATGGTGGCCTCTGCAGGAGGGAAGGGCCAGGTTGGAAGGAGACTGGGGGAGTCAGGTTGAAGCTGTTTCTGCATTGTCAGTGTTACGCTTTCTTGCTATGACCCCTCCTCCTCAGGACAGAGCTCCATTAGCAGGCCCAGTCAGGCAGAGTGTTAGGAATGATTAAGGGCCTTGCAGGAGATTAAGAGAATTACGTTTGTATACTCCCTCTAGCCAAGGCTGAAGGACAACTGCTGGTGATTCTCTGAATAGCTTTACACAGGAAAAACAGAATTACTGAAGCTGATTCCAAGGATTAGAGCTTTGACTGATGAGGGTGTAATACAGAGACAAGTTCTCTGAGAGGAAGCGGTTCCTCAGTCATGGGCATTGAGGGGACTATGAATGGTTGGGGAGGATTTGAATGAAGATACACATTCAGCAACAGAGATCCAGAAAGCAATCTGTAGGGCAAAGTTAGATCTGGGCTGCTGTGGCCAACAGGTACAAAGTTTAAGGGAACACCAAAAACTCAGTAATCAAGACAAATGATATTTTAGTGCCATATTTTTAAAAAATCAAAATTAAAACAAAAAGATAATGAACAAATATTAAGATGATAAAATAAAAACCAATGCTGGACCAAGCCATACCGGAGCCTGAGGTAAAAGGAAAATTTGCACCCTGTATTTAGTGGAAGCAAACTCATCCATCATATTTTCCAAATCGACTTATCTTCTTCAATTGAGAGAAGTGCCGTGTTTGACTATTTCTCTTGACATATACAATCTTAAATAATTTGTCATTAACTTAAGCACAACAAAAATTATAATAAATCTAGTTTGGTAATAAATCAAATATTTAAACCTAAAATAATGTGACTTTTACATTTTTCAACAACTTTAATGTTCTGGAAAAAAATCAATCACTTTTAAAAATGAATACAGGGGTGCCCAGCTTTCTTTTTTCTTCAGGCTCCAACATGACTCCACAGGTCTCTGGTGGTAAGCCCCAAAAGGTGGTCTCCAGTGGGAAATGAAATGTGTCTGCTTCAAAGATGGTTCCTGCAGATTTCTCCACCCCTTCTGTCTCTCTGGTGTCACCTTCAGGAATGGAGATGCAGGGAATCATCTCTCAGTTTCACACCTTCCTCGGAGGCCATGAGATTACTGGAGACTGGGGATGACACGTGGGAGTGCCTGGCCTTTGGGGAGAGAGCACCCTGAGTTGAAGGCCAAGGGTACAATAGAACATTCCTGACACAGAGCTTATGCCTGTGAATACTGGACTGTTTACCAAGCATCTTAAACACTGTTTGGAATTTCTTGGCTAGAAGAAAGTTTCTGAGATAGTAAGGCTTAAAATTTTTAAAGTGTGTGTGTGTGTGTGTGTGTGTGTGTGTGTGTGTGTGTGTGCGTGTGTAAAATATATCCTCACATGGCTTAAAATTCACGATGATGTAAAAAAAGTAAACACTGAGAAAACTTTCTCCCACCCTTATTCCCCTCACCTCCCAAATAGTCAATAACTTTTAGTAGTTTCTTGGTAATGGAGCTTCTTTAAAATTCATATTATGGGCAACCCCTTCAGGTCCCCTCCTACTGTGGAGCTTTTCTGTCCTCTTAGTAAATCCTGCTTTCTAAAAAAAAATCATAGAAATATGTTTCATGAGTTAGACTAAACGCATCCAGCTCTTTCTGGAAGAGACTATCTAGCTGGTGCCTAGTAATGAGCAGTGTGGTTGTGCTCGGGGACAACAGAGCTCCAGCTGGAGACAGCCCAGCACTCTTGCAGACTGGCATGGTGTCCAGTATGGACACTGCTGGATACCTCACAGCCAAACTGACGGGGCACAGATCTGAGCCTGTCAGTGTGGTTGAGGTTTTCCTCCTGTGACATCTCTGCTCTAATAATAATCCCCCAAAGAAAGGGTATCAGTATTTCCTAAAAACACATGGCAGAGTTTGTAATCTGTCCCACACTCAACCGCAAGCAAACTTCTGCATACCCGGGATTACACGCATCCTAACAATTGGGATGACATTCCAAACCACAAGCATGATGCTTTGTTTTCATGGTCACCATGCACAAGATATCAGTTGATATCCTTTGCTCTCTTGGTTATGCTTGAGGAGATGAGTGGGAGGAAGGAGACCCGGAGTGGAAGCAGAGGCTGGACTGGGAGGGAGTCCCAGGCAAGCTGGAGAGAAGTGCTGACTAGACCACCATGCCACATTAGCTTTACAATGTGTCAAAGGCGTCTTCTCCTCACGCCTCTCTTGGCCACATCCCTACTCATCACTCCTGTCTATAAAGTTGCTTCCCACTGAATCACCCACTAGGGCAAACTCTCTACTCTTTCTGGCCTTCAGCCAAGGCCCCTCCCAGACTTCCCCACTCGTTCCCACCCTCCACAGGGTTCTGGAAGCGTGACTGAAAACTCACTCTCTAGTGCCACAGTGCATCCTGAGCAAAGTGGTGGAGGAAAGCCAACCACTTGCCCATTGCTCTCTCTGGACTGTCTGATGTGATTTTAGGAGGACATGGAAACTATCAGGCAAAGAAAAACCCAATAGAGCTGTGGCTCCACCCTAGGGCAGCATGTTATTGCTTACCTAGGCTAAAGTAAACACATTTTTCTGTTTGGTTCAAGTAGCATTAATTAAGTGTTCAGGAAAGTGATGATTACTGTGGGGACTGTAGGGAGATTTTAAGGAGGAGGGGGAAGGGGTGGAAGCCAGTGTTCAGAGAACAGGAAGCGTCTCGAGAGCTCTGGAAAGACAGCCTGTGGAATTATGACAAGGACCAAATGTGCAAATGCCGAAAGAGACCCATGAGGAGGTTGGACCCTGAGCTGAGACTACTAGAAGCAGCAAAATCCCAAGGGCTTTCCTTATTTTCTTCAAACCCATGGCAGCCTTCCCCCTCCTTCATTTGTTCAGTGCAGACCTCCTACTTCACTGATAGGCACTCAAGAATCAACCATAACAATGTGTTTCTCTGCATATTTTTCTAACACTTTAGGTATCTCTTCCTCAATTTTTGCAAAGAAATATAAGGTTACAAAAATCCAAATACGTTTTGCTCTAGAAGACTGACTTCACTATAATAGCTCATCTCTAGAGATATAATATAGTATTGCTCCTGGGCTGTGGCCAAGGAACACTTTATATAACAAATTTTCACAAATAATAGTCACTTGCCTCCTTGAGGTTTACTAGTTTTTCCTTCCATCCTGGGCTAAAAACTAGATCATTGCTTCATGAGTTAGATAAAAACAGAGCAGAGGAGCGTTACTTTGGCTTTATTGATGCTATTTGAGACACTTGCTATACCTTTCTTAAAATTCTATGTTTTTGAGGCCACACTGACAGAATGTTCCTTTATACTCTTGGTGTCTGGTAATATTTACTTTCATCGTATGGATTAAAGAGAGCTCAGATTTCTATGTCTTAATAAATGTGACCTACATAGTGGTAAACCACCCATAACTTTCAGATATCATACAGTACATCTAACTATGCCTTTTGAAATTCTGATGAGCTCAGGGCAAGGGAGTTTGAATTGCTTACATTCCACTCTCAGGAATCTTGCTGTTAAAGGAGACTTCTCCAGTCGCCCCCAAACACAAACCACCTGGAGGGAAAGTACCAAGAAGTATTTTCTCTCCTAGCTAAGCTGAATAAACTTTAACGACTGTCCTTCAGCACATGACCTGTAATTAAATACCCCTGTCTTGCTCAAGCCAGTTCCTCCCTCTTATGGAAAGATCCCCCCACTACTCAGAGTGTCCCCATTCTCCTTTCTACTGCCTTGTTACCTCTCCCCGTTCCCTGAATCGTTCCATCTGCATAAAAAATAAACATTAAAAACTCCGCTTCTCATATATCCCCTGCCTACAGCTGCACCCTCTGCTCCCTGTTATACCCACATTTCTAGAATGACCTCTCTACTCACTGCCGTACCCTCTGCCTTCATACCGTGGAAATGATCCTTTTCAAGGCCTCAGTGACTGCCCATTGCCAAATCCAATGGTCATGTTTTTGTCCTCACCTTTCAACCTGTCCGTGGTCTTCTCCTAGACCCTTGCTTGGCTCCTAGGCCAGCCTCTCTCCTGAGTTTCTCCTCCCTCACCACCCATGTCTGCCTGGTTTCCGCCATGCAACTTTCAATAGTAGGGGCAGCTCAGATCCCAGGCTCTGATCTCCTCCTATCTACTCTTCCCACTTGAGTCTTCTCATCAGCACCCATGGATTGAAATGCCCTCTTTATGCTGTTGACGCCCAGGTTTGGCTCGCCAATCCAGACCACTCCAGCCCAAGACTGGTTCACATAACTATATGTCTATGTGGCTTTTCCTCATTCAGTGTCTCATGGATTTCCCAAGTCTAGCCCATCTAAACCAAGGGATAATAGGCATTTCTGAGCGTTTGGGAATTAAAGAAATTTATTCTTGCTGCCTTTATCCTGAGTGATGCAGCCTGCTGGTAAAATTGTGTGTATGAAGTGTGTTGTGTGTGTGAGAGGGTGTGACACCTAGAGTTCTCTTTCCACTTACCATGTGTACAGTATCCTGATAGGCAGCTTTGTGTCATTTTCTCTGAGTTTATTACTATTGGACTGACTTTTCCTACTGGTTTTATGGTATTTTTAATCAATCCCCCCACCTCAACACCAACAAATGTCCACATCCCACACATTTCCTGGAATGTTTGGAAATGCTCTATAAACTATGATAATTGTCTTGTTGGGACCATGGGACTAGATCATACCCTTTCAGGTAGGGGTGGAAAGAGAGTTCTCCCAAAGGAAAGAGTGTTCTCACTGTTGTTCAATCCAGAAGAGAGTTGATTCTGGGTCTCATATATATATGTATGTATACAAATATATATATATATATATTTATCCCCGTCTTGCTCAAGCCAGTTCCTCCCTCTTATAGAAAGATCCCCCCACTACTCAGAGTGTCCCCTTTCTCCTTTCTACTGCCTTGTTACCTCTCCCTGTTCCCTGAATCATTACCATCTGCGTAAAAAATAAACATTAAAAACTCCATTCTCATATATCCCCTGCCTACAGCTGCACCCCTCTGCTCCCTGTTATACCCACATTTCTAGAATGACCTCTCTACTCACTGCCATACCCTCTGCCTTCATACCATAGAAATGATCCTTTTCAAGCCCTCAGTGACTGCCCTGTTGCCCTGTTGTCAAGGCCTCAGTGACTGCCCTGTTTTTGTATGTGAGGGAAACCATGACCCCTCTCTGTGTTCATGGCATCAAAGACAGGAGAAACTGAAGACGCCAGTAGCAAGCTGATGCTTGAGAACATTAAACAATGTTTGAAACCTCTTTTTGTTCATGTTGATTTACTCACTAGCCTATTCCCCAGAGGATCCTCCATCCTCTGGCCAGTGATTCTCAATTATGCTATACATTGGAATCACCTGGAAGGCTTTAAAAAATGCTGATGGCTGGGACCCTCCCCAGAAATTTTCATATACTTGGTCTAGGGTGTGGCCTGGTCATGGATAGTTTTCAAAAATTCCCAGGTGATTCTAAGGCACAGCCAAGTTTGAGAGCCCTACTCGGCCATGTGGGCACCAAAGTCTCAAGGCTTTTCGTCATCATGGCTAACTTCCAGCAGTTTGAGTTCAGCTTCAGAGAACCTCCCTTGGGCTTGCACCTATCATATGTTCAGTAATGTTTAGTGTAGGTCTGTTTCACCTGACAGACTGTGAGTTCTTTAAGGACTGGTGTCGTGCCCTTGCATCTGTTTCTCCAGTGTCTAGTACACCATGGAGCTTAACAAATGTTAGCTCAATGAATGGGGGAACACGAGGCAAGGCGAAGCAGACAGTTGTCCCCAGTCCCCATGCCCTTCAGTTGACTTTCTAAGACTAGCATGCCAGTATGCACTTCACATCACACTATGTTCCAAGCTGAGTTTCTGAGGTTCCCATGCGGGTCACTCCATGTGGGATTGTTCTCCACACTTTCATTGTTCTGCTGCTGCCTCCTCCAGTGGGGTGGGAAACTCACTGCAATAGGTCGGTTCCCCATTTGCTACAGCTGGGGACTGTCGCCCCACAATGTTTCATCCAGGCCCTCAAACCTACTCTCCGACTGGCCTAGGAACGTGGGACCCTGAACACTGGAAGATCTGGAACCAGATGGGTGGTTCTGAGAAAGGTCTTGGAAATCTTAAAAGTGAGGGATGGTTTCTCTCCGAGATGAATCACTGGTTTGACATTGTCACCTGTCACTCTCTGAGTCTCAGGATGATATAATTTAGCTCAGGACTCTGAGTATGGTGGCTGGTGGGGCCAGCATTGTTGACTCTTTGCCATTAAGCAGCTCAATTTCTTGTGACTGAACTCTTCAAATGGGGAGTCTTTAACCCCGGGGGCTGGCAGATGGCTCCTGGGGAGGGAGATCCATGACCCCCTGAAATTGTACGTACAGTGTTACCTCAATATCCTCCACTCACATTTCTCTGAAGAGAGAGAACCCTTTGATATTTATCAGATTCTTAAAGTTGCCCAAGACCACAAAAAGTCTGGCTCATCTTCCTCCTGCTGTCTTCCCCACTATTTTGACTTCCCACTATTCCTAGAAGGCCGAGAGAGAGAAAGTTCCAACATCTTTCTGGCACAAAGATCTGGAGGGCGGATGTCTGGGTTAGACCAGCCGTGCACATAGAGATTATGGATTATTTGGTTTTCTGATAACTTAGAAGGTGAAGGAGGATACTGGTGGCCATTCTTCATTCACCAACATGGACATTGATGCCATGCACGTATGTGTACATGAGTGTGTGCATGAATGTGCGTGTGCATATATGAGTGTGCGTGTCACTTGCAGTGCTCACACTGAGCAAGTGTAACATCTGAAAGGCAGCTGTGTCTCATCTTCCCTGGGCTTATCCCTGTTGACAGGCCCCAGTTTTCCTGAGTTTTGTGATGCTTATTCAAAATGGTCAGAATACATCTGTGAGCTCAGCCTCCTAAACCAGCATTTCCACTCCCTGGCCACCTTGAACCCCCGGATCATCCCTTTCTCCAGGGCAAATTCTATTTATTTTCCAAAAGACACATGTGGTGTCGCACCCTCTCTCTCCCTTGGCCCGAGCACCCTGTGCAGCTGGGCACCAGCCCCACCCACTGGGCAACGCTGTGGATGAAGGGACGCCTTGTCTTTCCTCCCGGGAGAGGAGGCAGCCTGTGGAGCAGGCAGCCCAGTGCATGCTCAGCCCCAGTCTCCATGGCAATGGAAAGAGTGACAAGCACAGGATTTCAGCCAGGAAACCAGGCTGGGGACTGCTAAGGCCCTAATAAGACCTACTCAGAGCTAGAGTGACCACGCCCAGGGCTGAGTAACATCGAGTCAGCCTGGGCTGGCCTGGAAATGCAAAGTCAAACCTGCTTGTGTTCTGACTAGCCCAGGACCGGCCCACAGCTGTCCCGGGCAGAGCAGAACGCATGGAGGCTTTGCTCACTGCCCTTCCCGATGGCCTCATTTCCAGTCTCGCTATCTACTGGCTTTTCCCATGCAGCCTTGTATTTCTTCCTGGAGAACATCTCTCCCTCTGGCAGGGGGCCTCCCTCATCAGGCTCTTGGTGCTGTTGTCTAAAAAGGCAGGTTGGCCCCGGGGCACTTTTCCTCATGGACATTCTGCTCTGAAATCGGGGAAGCAGCTCCCAGCATGGATATCGTGGACTTTGCTGTTAAACTGATTGGGGGGGCAAGCCCATTGTTTTTTCTCCTTGCCCAGATTTTTCTATGTGTAAGCCCCAAGTATATATGAGCACCTAGCTAAGAGCATAAGGTACTGCAAGCTGGTGCCTGCTGTCAGAGAAAATCACGGGAGATTGTGGAAAACTTGTCTGCACACAGGAATAATGACAATTATTTCAAAACCATGACTGAGCTGGGCTCGGTGGCTCAGCCTGTAATCCCGCGCCTTTGGGAGGCTGAGGTGAGTGGATTGCCTGAGCCCGCGGGTTTGAGAACCGCCTGGGCAGCGAGACCTCATCTCTACAATAAATCAAAAAATCAGCCGGGCATGGTAGCGCATGCCTGTAATTCCGGCTACTGGGAAGGCTGAGGCGGAAGGATCGCCGGAGCCCAGCAGGTCGAGGCGCGGTGGACTGCACTCCAGTTTGGGCGACCGAGTGAGACTCCAACTCAAAAAAAAAAACAAAAACGATGACTGACATTTATTAAGCACAGACCATGCTGAACCATTGCCATGCACTTTACATGAATTATCCATTTTAATTCTCACAGTATGCCAGAAGTAGGCATTGCTATTATGATATTTTACAGAGGAGCATGAGACTCGGAGACATTGAGTAACTAGCTCAAGGGCACACAGTGGGTAAGTGGTTGAGCTGAGCATCAAATTCGAGGTCATCTCCAAAGCCTGTACTTATCACAACTGCCATGAGGTAACCCTATGAGGATGTCAGGGTGATATGAGCAGTCTGGGGGGGCGGTACAAATGGCAAGTGATAAAGGAATGAAAAAGAATGAAAACCCAGGTGGTAGGAAGGGAAAGAAATGGAGTGGGAAGGAGAAATGTGAATATTCTGGAAAAGACCACCTGAACTGTGCCGTGAAAACCTGTTAGTCCCACTGAAAGCTTGATATTGAGAGGGCTTATATGTGGGATGCCTGTAATAATCTCAAAACTGTACCCAATCTCTCCACTCTGATGGATCCTCCCTGCCATCAGCATCAGGGCCCTTTGACATCTGCTGCCAACCCCAGCCCAGGCTGGCTGACCCCTGAGGAGAGGCTCTACCACACTTTGCCTCCATGCACTCTGTCAGTGCTCCCGCCAGATCCTCTCAAATTCCTTCTCCCAGTTGTGGGAGCTTTGCTTTGAACAACCTGCACATGCAGCTTCCTAAGTGTCCTGTCCTCGGGCTAATGGAACCTGTTTTACCTTCAGAAGCAGGAAGTGCTGGGAATGTGTAAATCCCCAAGGTGACCTGTAGCTAATGGTAGATGACAACTACCTTGCCTCAAGGTGGAACAAACTCTAAGGTGTCACCACTTCTCTAGAGCTCCTTAGAGGCTGGGCTGGTGTTGGACTTCACCTGGGGTGGCACCCTTGCTTGGCTTCTCTACTCACCAGTCCCATTTCCCGTGTTCTCTTCCAATTTCTCCTGCAGCACCGCCTTCGCAATCACATGTGCACAAACCCTCACCTCAGGATCAGCTCCTGGAACCAGGTTTGAGAGAGAGTGACTGTCCAATTCCACCTTCATCTTCAAGGAGACTGAGCTGATTTGAGCTGACCAAGCACCAGGCTAGCTTGAGACTCCGGGGCCTTCATTGGGTCAGAGAACCCCTGAAGGAAGCGGGAGAGATTTCTGACGGCAGGAAAGTGGGCCGGCACTCACCCCTCCACAGGGGATGGCCTACTGCACTCAACCACTCAGATAGCAGTCAGCCTGAAAGGGTGAGCCATGGTCCTTTACTCCCACAGACAGGACTGTGGCCTTTGGCCCCTGCTCACTCCCACACCACAAGCACGGGAGGAACTCCAGTTACTGAACATGAAACAGAAGAGGGGAAATGAGTTGACTCCTAAAGGAGAGGTGAAAGGGTGAGGGAGAACATTCTTGGGCGGAGAACAAGCTGAGCAACGAGGAGGAGGTCCTTTGGGGCCTTCTCTCCCTCAGTGGAGCTAGACCTGGGGCCACAGCCTTGCTGCCCCATCCCTGACAGTCAGATTCCTTTTAGTTCACCTGCAGAGCCCTCACCCCATAACTGGAGCAGCCACTGAATACGGGCCCTTTCTTCCTTCAAGGGCTCCTACTCCTTCCAGCCACAGCAGACTAAGGTGAGAGTAGATAATGGTTCCCATGCAGTTACCTTGCTTAAGGAGCTATGTTCCCCAGAGTTTAAGTAAGTATACGTCAGGGAGAAGAACCATAGAACACAGGACTCCTTCTATGGGGATTCCATATTGCCCCCAATACATGTACGTGCTTGGACACAAACACACACACACACCTCCTGTATTTTCTCATCCGTGTGTTGACCTCAGTCAAGGCCTACTGGGTCAAGGCAGGTGCTGTAAAGCCAGCCTGTGGGGCTCATGCATTCTCCTGCTTGAGCAAGAACTGGCTGGCAGCCTGGCAAAGACAACCACTAGCTCAGGTCACAGAAAAAGTGGTGGGGCTGTGAGAAGGAAAGTGAAGCACCCCAAGCCTTGAGACCTGCCTGACAGCAACAGGCCACTCCCCGGCTTGAGTCATCTCCACTCTCTCTCCCCACCTGCTCAGAGAATGTGACTTGCTGCCTGGGGAATGCAGGTGCCACCCTCCACAGCCTTTTCCAGGAGAACAGCTGTTCCACCTCTGGAGAGAAGTCTCGTCCTTGGCCCTGCAGGGATACCTTCCCCTGTCTTGTTCCTCATTCCCAAAGCTGTGGCAATTCTCCCTCCCTGTGTGATGCCAGGCGTGGTGTTTGCTGGAGTTTATCCTGCACTGGTGGGTGTTTGTTCATCATGAACCAGGAATGTGCTTCCTTCTCTCGGTGTGGGAGGGCCCTTGCATGGGGAACACACAACTCCTCCCTTGTCAGAACGTCCACTGATATTCTCCCCACAGTCAAGCTCAGGTCTCACAGTAGGCTGAGAAAATCTTCAGTAAGAAATGTAGTTTGTAGGTTACATCTTTCTCCACTCAGGAAAAGTAGCAAATTCAAAGTCTCTTAGTAATAGCTCAACCAGGGTTACTATGGACAGTTACGTGGGCTGTATACTACACAAATATGCCCTGCAGAGGGGATGAGCGGAAGCTAGAAATTCAGCCAGAGCTCTGCTTGCCAAGCTGCGTACTCTGGTGTGGGACTGCATCCTTTTAAAATTTGTACAGAAGCACCCCTTTCTCACTGAGCTGTATACCCAGAAGGAGTGCTTTTTCCCAAGACACCCAAGGCTCACTACAGGCTAGCCTCTGCCCTGGCAATCTTGCTTCTCTCACCTTCCTCCGCCTCAAAGCGTTCTTGTCTTTGCTGATTCTTTCAAGGCAATAGCTTTCCCTTCTCACCTCCTCCTCCTCTGTCTGAGGACAGCCTGATAGAATCAAAGACTCACAACCTGTCCTGCCATTGAGAAAGTAATGCCCGTGTACCTTCTCGAATCTTCCTGTCTTCCTACTTCCTCCTAATGTCTTCCTAATCTTCCTATATCCCTTCTTTTCCTCCTATACCATCCAGCAAAGATGATCTCTCACAGGAGGTGAGCAAGGATGAACGTGAAAAGATTCCCCTCTGCCCCCACTCTGCCCCTACCAAGGCCTCAGGGAATGGCAGGTGGAGCTCTTGGTCAGGCCTGGCTCAAATTCGACTTTGTCTTCTATGAAATATTTACTTCTCTTTGCTTGTAGCGTTGGATCTTCCTCTGCCCAGCTATGAGCTGGAACTAAGCATCCCAGCTGGGGGCAGTGTCCAGCGCAGAGAGGCGCTTAAGCAAAGTTTGTGGAAAGTGCCTGCTGGGACAAATGGTCTGCAGGCTTCTCAGTCTGATGTGGTGAAGGCTCTCGCTGCGTATCCCAGACAGATGCTCCCTGCTCCTTTTCCCCCTGGTTTAACTCTTTGCAACTTCCCTCTTCAGCTTTTTGCAGGAAGCAGCAATTAAGGGTTTGCTTTGTATTTGTGGGGCTCTTCAAGCTTCACTCTGAAGTTCCCAGCAGGGCAGACCTCCCTTGGGTCCCTCTGAGGGGTGGCAGCTGGATAGACAATTTGGAACCAATCTGGTCCTCCAGGTAGAGCCCACCCCACAGCCCCAGGCTTCACCTAGCACAGGAAGCCCTGGGCCTGCTAATCCTCAGGTGTGCCCTAGGGGGCTCTGCCCAGCTCACCACCAGGGCTCAGCCTGTTTCCCTAGCATAAAGGGAGTCTGAGCACAGCTTAGTAGGATGGGAGGCAGGGCTCATGAGAGGACAATAATAGACTTTGAGAGACCCAAGAAACCAAGAAACTTAAAAAGCCATACTTACTGTAAATGTAGTGTTTAGTTCACTGTATTTCATATATCCCTACCTCATGTTTACTATATATTTTGTATATTCCTACCTCATGTTCATTGTACTTTATGAAATCTTAGTACTTTAAATCCTACCTCAGACCCCATGGAATTAGGCATATGCCGTGACTGATGGTGTAGTTATATAAAAAATGTTTTAAGTGGTGTTTGTATTTAGAACTCTTAGGTTAAGCATTGTCAGTCCTATTTGCCATACAGACTTCTGCTTTTACAACGGGATGTAAAAGTTAAAGCGATAAGCCCCTTTCAGACATTCCTTTCCTATCACCAGACTCACCAGCTCCTCTCTAGGTGGGCTTTAAATTGATTTAAAGCCACCTGCTTCCATGCCAGTGTTAATTTACACGCAGTGGCTATGTAAACCTGAAGGGAACAAAGACTTATAAAAAAAAAAACTGCCTTGCTATAAAACGCTTGTGATATTTTATAAATTCCCAGAATTAGTATATGAATTTCTACCCCACATTCACTGTATGTGTTTGCAGCATTCATATTTAAAACTTTGTTAAGTTTGGCTTTTGTTGTCCCATAATGACCATGTTATGTTATGTAAATGTTAAGCAAACAAGCTTTCCTAAGCATACCTTGGGATGGATTAGTAAACTTAAAGGGCTAATGTAACCCTTTGCCTGCCGGCTAAGGTTACTTCATACGCAGGGACTGTATGGACCTAACTTATCTAACATTCCACTCTGCCCATTAAGTGGGTTTCTGTCAATCACGGGCAGCACCCACCAATACCAAGTGTTCCCATACCCATTAGGAGAAATTACCCAATCATGTAAAATCAAGTTTAAAGTTCTTTCCCCTCCCTCTGTAATTGTGCATAAAAACTGCTTGCCATTGTGAATCGGGGCTCTGGTCCATGAAGCCTCTACGGGCTTCATGCGTGAGCCCAGACTCGAGCCTGAATAAAGACCCTCGTGTGTTTGCATCGGAGCTGGCTCTTTGTGGTCTCTCTCTCTCATTAGAGTCTCAGGTTTAACATTCACAGAGACCCAGACTGCAGTTTGTAAACACCATTCTCCTCTGAGGAATCAGGGCACCTTGGAAAATTAGCCAGTTCTAGAGCTGGAATAGAGGAAGTAAATGAATCTGGGCTATCTTGTGCCAGAGAGCCAAGTAGTACGCAGAGAACGACAGGGATTTGTCAAAAGGAAACAGAAACCAGATTTAGGAAGCTCTGACTGGCCATGTTTGGGACAATATGAGAATGAAAATAATACAGTAAGTACCCTACATATGAATGGGTTCCATTCTGAGAGTGCACTCATGGGTCCAATTTGTTTGTAAGTCCAACAAAGTTAGCCTACGTACCCAACTAACACAAATGGCTATATAGTACAGTACCAGGTGTAGCACCACTGCTTTTACACTTGCTTCCAGACATCCTGGGCTTAAAATAAAGATGCTGTACTGTTGTACTCTCTACAGCACCATAAAGTACACCAAAGCTCAACTACTTGTAAAGGATGCACGCACGTGACAATGTACACCAGACATGTGAACTAACTTACATGACTGGACATGTGACTAAACGTTCGCATCTTTGAAAGTTCATAACTTGAAGGTTCATATATAGGAGACTTGCTGCAATAATAATGGATTGTAATGCATTTAATAAGATGGGAATCTTTAAGCCCATACTGATATAATAAATGAATGAATAAATTGCATGTTCAATAAACAACAGGGTATTTACATAGCCTCAAATTACTTCCCCACAAAATACTTATTAATTACAAAGGTAAAAAATAATACTTTACAGTGATGAAACTGGCAGATACTACCTTAATCAAGTGATTAAAGTAAAGATAACCAGTTATGGGAAAAACAGAAATCAGATGCCACCTGGTAAAATGCAATGTCAAAAGCACAGCATCACTGCTGTGACATGACTTCCTGAAAGGCATAATCTTCTAGTGTAGGAATGTGAGTCTAACCCAAATTCTACAAAATGAATGTGATTTTCAAAAGTCTCAGGGTCCTAAAAATCAAGGAAAAATAGAAAAAACTGTTCCAGACTAAATGAAGGACACTAAGAAGATTTTACTATTCAGTGCAATGTGTGATCCCGGCCTGAATCCTTTTACTATAAAGAACACACTTGGGACTATTGGAAAAACTCAAATATGGTATAAGAATAGAATGGGGCCGGGCTCGGTGGCTCAACCTGTAATTCCAGCACTTTGGGAGGCTGAGGAGAGTGAATTGCCTGAGCCTGTGGGTTTGAGACCCACCCAGGCAACTTGGCAAGACCTCATCTCTACAATAAATAAAAAATTAGCTGGGCATGGTAGCACATGCCTGTAGTTCCGGCTACTTGGAAGACTGAGGTGGAAGGATCACAGAGCCCAGCAGGTTGAGGCTGCAGTGGCCGGAAGTGTGCCACTGCATTCCAATCTGGACGACAGAGTTAGACTCCAACTCAAAAAAAAAAAAAAAGAATTAGAATGGTAGTAATATATCAGTCTTAATTTACAAATTTCAAGTGCTGTTCATGGTTAATGTCAAAGAATATCCTTATTTGTCCGGGCACAGTGGCTCACACCTATAATCCCAGCACTTTGGGAGGTCAAGGCAGGAGGATCACTTGGGATCAAGAGTCTGAGACTAGCATGGGCAGCATATGGAGACCATCTCAAAAAAAAGAAAATCCTTATTTGTAGGAAATACATGATAAAGTATGATGGAGTAATGGGGCATTATTATGTAATAAATATATTCTCAATTGTTTCTGGGTAAAGCAATATTTTTCTTGCAACTATTCTGCACATTTGAGATTGTTTCAAAAAAAATTTTTTTTTTTGAGTTGTAGTCTCACTCTGTCGCCCAGAGTGGAGTGCAGTGGTGGCTCCCGGCCACCGCAGCCTCGACCTGCTGGGCTCCAGCGATCCTTCTGCCTCAGCCTTCCAAGTAGCTGGAACTACAGGCACGCGCTACCACACCCGGTAAATTTTTTTATTTATTGTAGAGATGAGTCGCCTCACCAAGTTGCCCAGGCAGGTCTCGAACCCGCGGACTCAGGCAGTCCACTCACCTCAGCCTCCCAAGGCGCAGGATTACAGCCTGAGCCACCGAGCCCGGCCTGTTTCAAAATTTTTAAAGATTTTAAAATGAATTAAATAAGGCCCTGTACCTATGATTAAATTCAGGACGGGGAGACCTATTTTCTCAGAAGTTCAAGTATAAAGAAGTTGAGAATTTTATTTGGATCAAATTTAATATATATTTGAATAATATAAAAAAGGCAGTGATAATATATAGCTTGAAATGTTATTCAGATTAAAAACAATTATATCAGACTGTAAGGGCAGAAACTTGTCTATTTTATTTACTACTATATTCTCGGTATAGCGTCTGGAATTAATAGCTACTTGTTAAAAGTTAAATATTGGTTAAATAAATGAATAATATGTGGGAAATGATAACCCTCAATAAATGGTAATTGTAACTGTCATTGTTATTTATAAGGATGAAAGTCAACCACGTGAGCCTGCCAAAATGCTGATCTTGGGGTGGTATATGGTAGACAGTAGCCTAAACACATACCATATGGTCATGCCAAATCTGGGCTATCATGCTCAGTTCTAAGCGCAATCAGATACAATTGATTTCAACTGTAAATAATAGAACACTTGATTTATGATGTCTTAAACACGTGGAGGTTTGCTTTTCTCATGAAACTGAAGGTCTGGAAGAAGGCAGTTGGTGGCAGCAATTCTGTACCTCAACAATTCTGTACCTCGCCTGAGTCTCTCAGATTTTTTTTTTTTTTTACCTCTCTCTCATGGTTATAAGATGGCCAAGTGAGTTCCAGATATCAGATCCACTTTCAAGCGAGGCAAGAAAGGGAAGGGACTGTGCAAGTAGCATCTATCATTTCAATTAAAAAAGCAAACACTTTCCCATAATTCCCCCTTATTAGGTCTCTGCTTATGTATGATTGGTTGGAGTTGGGTCACATGGTCACCCCTAGTTACAGGGAAGATTGGGAAAGAGAGTATTTAGTTTATCATTCTTTACAATGTGGGTAGTCAAGGTGAAAGAATTGCAAACATCTGCTGAGTTGCTGAGTTAGTCAATGAACATTATCTGCCATGGATGGACACTAACCAAAACATGTCCAGAGGAATGTAGTTAGGCTGCTAAGGCATGTGGAGATCATATCATATTGGGAATGGTAGAAGGCACTGAAGATGTTTAGACTGAAACAGAAATAAATTAGGAGGAGAGAACAATCACCTTATAGAAAGTCATTCAGAAGGGGAATTGACTTACTCTGCACTGCTGTAGAAGACAAGAGTAGGACAACAGGTGAGAAGTATACAGAGGTACCCAGTGCCTAAAGCTGGCCCTGCCTGTGACTGGAGCTGGGACTTCTTCATATAGCTATTTTGTGAGGGAGTAGGTGTCCCTTGTCTGGGAGTGATCAGCAGTGACTAGACCTCACATATCAGGGATATCCTCTATGTCACAGGAGAATGGAGTGAAGGACCTCTAGGGTTCTTTTCAATGCAAAGATTTACTGACTCTTCTGTTACCCAATGAGAAGCCAAACCCATGGAGAAGTAAGTTGGTTTCTCATTGCACCTGTTACTACCGTGTAACTTTGTTTTCAATAGTCTCTCAGTAAAAGAGAACATCTTTCTTCTGAAGAACTCAAAGTGCTTATTTATCTCTTTGACTGCATCCTATTGGGCCTCTTCCCTACTTATATCTTCAGGGGTGTTTTATCTGCTCGTTTGCTTGGGTTGTGCATAATTGAGGACTGAGCAGTTCCTCCCAATCAGTGAATGCAGCAGGAAACTTATGCTGGGCAGAAGGTGGAGCAGAAAGGGTGGCATTTGGACCCCATGACTCAGGTTTTCCTTAGGGATGAAAATAATACATTATTTTCTTGGCTTACCCAGCGGTAGGGCTGAGTGTTGTTGAATTGTAAGTCTTCGCATGCTCAGTTAATGAGAGTTATTACGATAGAGAGATGTGATTATTCTGTCTTCAGTCCTGTCCAGTCATAGAGAGAATATTGAACTCCTGGATCCCCAGAAGCTTTGTTTTTGGTTTTTTTGTTTGTTTGTTTGTTTTGGGGGGTTTTTTTAGTTGGAGTCTCACTCTGTCGTCCAGACTGAGGGCAGGGGTCACTCCCGGCCTCGACCTGCTGGGCTTCGGCGATCCTTCCGCCTCAGCCTTCTAAGTAGCCAGAATTACAGGAGCGCACTACCACACCCAGCTAATTTTTTTTTTTTTTTTTATTGTAGAGATGAGGTCTCGCCAAGTTGCCCAGGAGGGTCTCGAACCCGCAGGCTCAGGCAATGCACTCACCTTAGCCTCCCAGGGCGCAGGATTACAGGCTGAGCCACTGAGCCCAGCTCCCAGAAGCTTTGAATTGGTAAAGAGTATATCTTCCCCAAATGGCTGTTATCTCTTCATTGGGCCTTCATTAGCAGTTGTTTGAACATTTCATGAGTTTTGTTTTGAACATTCTAAACTGGCAGTGAATTTTCTGCTTCTGTCTCAGGAGACTTCAGCAAAAGAGATTAGGCTGGGTTAGTTCCACCCCCACTCCCACCCTCAACCTTTGAGGTTACATCCCTGATCCCAGCCTTGGTCCAGAATATGACCCAGAGGGACCCAGGAAATATAAACCACCTTTAGGAAAAGTGTGTTTTTCATGATCCAAATGGCAAACATCACCTGGAAGAAACAATTTAAGTTGCTGTTGCCAAAGAGAGAAGACAAGAGAATTGATGTTAGTTGTCCATGGAGCATTCTGTGCTGGGCACTGTGCTAGGGGCTTCAATGTTAACACATTTTCTTCTCAAAACAATTTGTACAAAATAAAGAGAATTGGCTTTATATTACATAAATGGAAATGGAAGTTAAGTAGCTTGCACAAGGTAGCATATCTTACAAGATGGTGACCAGTTTTTGAAACGAGAGTTTTGGGCCTCAAAGCTTGTCAATACACACTCATCATACACAGGATGGCCAGGTCGAGGCTGGTTCTTCACAGTTTTAAAACTAGAGTGTCAGGAAAGGAGGTAGTGTGGCTATGTGGTGAGGTTAAGAGTTTGGAAAATGACCTTTATTTAAAGGTGCTAAAAAGCACTTGCAGGAGTTGAAGGAATGGTTCGCTGAGAGATCTAGGGACTAGACTGAGGACAGCTGCTTCCGGACACAAGAGAACAAGAAAAGAGAATATACCAGGGCTGTCTTCAGGGTGTGTGGGATCTCAGGCAAATATTTTTAATAAAATTCTTGTCTATATAAACTATTTGGTTTAAAAACATGCTACAAAACTCATGGGTTCATGTTAGATATAACCATTTATAAAGGAAGATTTATTATGAAAGCTAGTAAAGAGGTGTGTCTGTACGTGTTTACTGTCCAGTCAGTGTACCTAAAGATTATTTAAAATGCACCAAAAGGGTGGCAGCACTCTTATTTCCCACAATGTCATGGCTCTTTGGAACTTGCTTGTATTTAGACAATATAGACTTTCTTACCTCTAAAGTTCTGTCATTGTAGTTTATTTGATACTGGTTCTATCATCACTCATGACTCTGTATCACACAACACGCCCCCTGGCTGCCAATCACTCTCTTAAAGATTGTTCTAGGCTTCACTGATGAAACCAAGTCTGAAATTTTTTACTCAGAGTATGAAGGAAAATGTGAACTGAACTGTATTTTTTAAGTCACATTATACTTACTGATAAGAATTGTGTAGGAGAAACATGGAAAAATATCTTTCCATCTTGCCTTCTTTTAAAACTCCTTAGTCCATAATCACTGCATCCCTACTATGTGATTTCTTTTGATCTTGATGGCACCCCTGCCTTCCAAACACCAGCAGAGAGAATAAGTGGGGGACCCAGGGGCAGGGACAGAAGATTGGCGGGGTGCAAAAAGTCAGTCCCTGTTCCTTAAAGGCTTAAGACTCTCCTGGAAGACCATGACATCATGGACTGGAAAGGCCCATTGGCATTGAGGAGCAACAGTCTTTAAATCCCTTGAGAACACAGGCACGACCACTCCAGGGAATAATCTGACACTTGGCCTAGGGCCTGGTGGGGAGGGGGTTGACTGGCCACCCTGGTTGTCAGTGGCAGGGGATGGCACAAGGTACAGGGATACCCATCCATGCTCACCACCATGCACCCTGTCCGCAGGTGCTATATGCCACAGGTGGCACTGCAGTGGTAACACGTGGATGAGAATAAGCCTGGCTGACACATGCACGGTCCCAGCCCAAGTGAGCAGTGGACCATGGACCCTGAAGGCCCGACCTTGTCCTTAGTCCAACATGAGTGAGAAACACTCCAAATTAGCACGCCTGCACCTTTCTGGTGGCCCAGTCTCCTGTGATCCCTGAAAACAATACTGCACCAGACAATGAGAGCAATCTGCCCACAATTCCTTCCTCCTAGGAGCAAGGTCCAGCCACAGGTCACCTCAAATTTTGACACAGCATTCCAAAGCAGCAAGGTCAGGTGAGAGCAGACCAACTTGCCCGGATCTAAGAAAAAGCACTCTCTCTCTGCTTCTGCCTCGTACTGAGTACCTCTGGGAAGAGGCGGTATGGAAAGAGTCAGTAGGAGGTGTTCTCAACAGAGTGGCTCTAGATCCCTGTGTCCCTTCTCCCTTGGGAGGGTAGGGACAGCAGCCAGGAGTAGCTGATGGTCACAGAATGGTTTATGGGCACATGGTGTTATCTTTTTAAGAACTTCCAGAAATGCTTGGGATACGCTTCAGATTAGGCAGAAGTGACTGGGGGATAAGAGGTTGAGGTCCAATAATCCCCCTTCATTTGGGGAATTACAAGTTTGATCTCATTTGGCACTCAGAGGTGATAGGGCTACCAGTTCAGTTAGGTGATTTTTAAAAAAACCTTACTTGATATAGATATTCATACATACGTATACAAGTATTTGCACAAGAGATGTTTCAAACCTTTTTATTAAATTTTTAATAAATAGTAATAAAATAATAAATATAAATAAATAATAAATATTTTTTAAATTATCATGATCAATTCCTAAGATTAATAATTTATTACTTTTTCTTATTTTGGAGGTGAAATTTACCTCAGGTAAATTTACCTCAGGTACAATCTGATAAATTTTAAGTTATGTGCATCTGTGTGGTCACCATCTCAATCAAGGCATAGACATTTCCATTATCCCAGCAAGTTCTCTCAACTCGCCCTCCAGTTAAACCCATCAATAGGCAACCATTTTTCTGTTTATTTTATTTTATTTTATTTTATTTTATTTTGAGTTGGAGTCTCATTCTGTCACCCAGACTGGAGTGCAGTGGCCACTCCTGGTCACTGCAGCCTCGACCTGCTAGGCTCCAGCGATCCTTCTGCCTCAGCCTTCCGAGTAGCTGGAATTACAGGCATGCGTTACCACGCCCGGTTGATTTTTTGATTTATTGTAGAGATGAGATCTCGCCAAGTTGCCCAGGTGGGTCTCGAACCCTCGGGCTCAGGCAGTCCACTCACCTCAGCCTCCCAAAGCGCGGGATTACAGGCTGAACAACCGAGCCCGGCTATTTTTCTGATTTCTATCACAATGGATTGATTTTGCAGGGTCTAGAACCTCATACAAATGGAATCATGCTTTTTTTTTACTCTTTTTGGCTAGCTTCTTGCACTGAACACGTTTTTGAGATTCATCCATGTCGCATGGTGTGTTAGTAGTTCATTCCTCTTTTTAGGGCTGAGTTTATTCTTTTTATATTCCATTGTATGGATGAACACAGTTTATCTATTCTTCTGTTGATGGGCTTTGTGTTATTTCCATGACCTGTGATTGTAAGCTGTGTTCTAAGGTGCCTCCAGGTCACCTTGGGAATCCTTTACCCAGCCCTACTTCTATTAAATATTTGTTTTACAGTACTTATAACTTGGGATTGCTGTGAGATAGGATTAGCTGCAAAAGTAGAGTTCAAACTATGAACTATGCTGTGCCTTGATGGGAAAGAATTGTTTAGCTTTTCAGGGGCCTGGGATTCCCTTGGCTTGTTCATCCTTTGGTGCAGCATCTGTGTTAAGAGGCAACCAAGGTAAGTCAGAAACCAGTAAACAAGGTGCAGTCACAACTGCCAGACGGTTGGTTGCCAAGCAGACCTGTCCAGATATGCCGCTTCAGCTCACTCTGGTGAGTAACTCTGCCCCTGGAACAATGGCCCTTCTGTAATTAACAAGTTCCCAAAATGAATTGCACTCTGACTGCCACATTCCAGAACCATGAACCAACTGAAGGTTGAGTTGGGAGCCTCAGCTTCAGCTGAAGTTTAAGGTCTGATGTGTAAATACAAAGGAATAAAACAAAACTGTCTGAAGTGTCTCCAACTTATCATTCACCTAGAAAGTGGAATGTGGGTGACGCATCTCTCACAGAAAGAAGGTGAGAGAGGGGAAACAAGGCTGGGGTTCTCAAGGTGGGTCGATCATCTGGGTTTGCTGAGGCCCAACTTGGAGACTTGGATGAAACAGGAGTTGTGGCCATCTGTAGAGCTGGATTTTCAAAATGAGTTCTCCCTCCTAGCCCTTTCTTCCTCTTCACTCCCAAAATATTGGACCAAGAGGAAATGTAAGACTGGATCCACCAACTCAGCTCTCCAAAGAGATTCACAGTGACTCACCTACATTCTCCCGTCAGCCACAGTCTCACTTTCCTCATTGTTTCCTCATCTAGTTTCATAGGAAGTTTTATGTCTTCTGCATGTTGCCACCGATAAACTTAGAAATACATTTACCACCCAAACATCTCAGGTGCATAAGACCTTATAGTCTGGATAATCTATTTTTGCTGGTCCTTTTCCTCATCCTACTTTTTTCTGTATTTATAGTTCACTGATACACTGTGTATTTCCTGCGAGTTGCATCTAATCCTTTATGGAATGAGGTAGCATATGAATAAATAAGTCATAAAACCTGACCTTAGAGCTACATTAAAACAACCCACGTCTCTTCTGGACTCCCAGCCAACATGGGCAGCTGATACAATAGCTTCTTCTTCCTGCAGAAAGAGTGGACAAGCAGGAGCGTAGCTACATCTGTAGATGACGTTACCCAGCCTTCTCATCAGTACTTGGAATGTCCATTCATTCATTCAACAAGTATATATTGAGCACCTACTATGTGTCAGGTACTGGGAGACATAAGCAAGGTCTCAGCTCTCACAGAATTTACTTTGTAGTAGGTGAGATAGAAAATAAGCTATTGAATAACAACAACCCCTTCCCAGAAACTCCATGATTTTAGATAAGTGCTATAAAGAAAAAAATGGGGTAAGGTGATTATTGTTTTGGTGAAGGTGGTCAGGGAAATCCTCTCTGGGGGGATATTTGAACAAAGGTATGAATAAAAGGAAGGAGGTGAGCCAAAGGAAGGAGTTTCTAGGCAGAGGGAACAGCCATGCAAAGGTCCTGTGACTGGAACTTGCTTGATCCATTCTGAGAACTGTTGAGAAAGCTCCAGAATGTAGCTGAGCCTGGCAAGTAAGGAGGCAGGGGAAGGTAGTGGGAGATGAGGAGGCTGGACCATGTAGGGGGGCTCATATGCTGTGGGAAAGAGATTGGGGTTTATTCTGAGTATAATGGGAAGCTGTTGAATTTTTTGAGCCAGAGAGCAGGGTGAACTGATTTCTGGTTTGGAAAGAGTGCTCTAACTGTGTGCGCTGAACAGACTAAAGAGAGCAAAGAGTGGAGGCTGGGGAATGAGTTGGGAGGCCCCCGCCGTGGTGCAGGGAAGAGATGCTGGCTTGGACCAGAATGCTAGTGGAGGAGATGGTGAGGCGGTCAGATTTTACTAAGGAAGGACACGATGACTGTTATCAAATGGGGGGTGTGTTTTAGAAACAATGAAACATGTCCCCTTCCCTCTCTTGGAGAGGTGAATCAACTCTCTCTCTCATTTACTTTCTAAATAAACTATATTTTCTAATCTAAAAAAAAAAAGAAACAATGGTATATGGTGTCTAGAAAATAGAACCTAAAGTCTTGCTGACAGATTGGATGTAGATGGGTAGGAAAAGACAGGAAACAAGGATGACTCCTAGGTTTTTGACCTGAGTGATGGATGGACAATGGTGCTATTATTGACCAGGAAAGGGAAAGCACAACCCTGGGGACAGAGAGAATGAGCAGAGGGCACGAGGAGTTTGTCTCCATCATGTTAGTTTGAGCTACATGTTAGACATCCTGATGGAACTGTGAGGCAAGGCCAGCCCACTGAACTTGGATAAGTGAGTCTGGAGCTTGGGAGAAAGAGGGCCGGGTTTATAAATCAGCACAGAATTGTTTATAGCCATGAAATAGGATGCAGTTGCGCCATTCTCCTTTTCTGGCACCCCAACCAGAGACCTCAGTCCAGCACGTTGCAGAAAGCAGAAGGAAAAAACAGGAGGATCTTATGTCACTGTTCCCCATCTCTCTCCAGGACCCTTCCGTATACTTGTCCTATGTAGGTTTCCTCCAAAAAGCAAAGCCTGAGACAAGGACTTTAATGCAAGTAGTTTATTTTGGAAAGTGAAAAAGCCAGAGTGGAAGAAATTGGATGATAAAAGGAAAAAGGAAGGAAAGTCAACCTGAGGGTGCTTGCTGGAGCTAGTCACCTGTGTGGGCAGCTTCATCCCACCAAGACCTTCCAAGAAGCCATGTAGAATGCACCTTAGAATTGTCCACCTGAGACTCGCGAAAGGGCAGCATGCGTCCACCCTCTCCTCTACCCCATTGGTCAACAGTTGCTGGGGCGGTTGTGGTTAACACTCTTTCATTCCCAGGTGTGTGCCTGCTCCAGGAAGGTTGGGCGGGCTCTTCCTGGCTTCCCATTCAGCAAAGGCAGGGGTCCTGGGGTTGAAAGCAAAAGAACAGAAGCAGCTGAGGGAAGAGGCTGCTAGACCACACCAGCACACAGCTGGTCGCACCAGTGGCCAGGACAAAGAGCAGGCCAAAAGCTGTGATCCAGCATGTTACATGTCTCTGCCAGGGTACCCTTGAACTCTGTTGCAAATCTGAGTCAGTGTTTGAGGGAGGATGTCCACAAGGGCCTAGGGATACATGAGACACAGAAATGTAGTATAAAATGAGACAATCATGCAAGGTCAACTGAATTTAATACTTTGTCTAAATTTCTGGAGACAGGAGGCTTTTCAGAGCTAATTCACTTGTTACTACAAAACAGAATTAAAATGCTTCCTTCCAACTCTGTCTCTTTCCCACTTCAGGTACAGAGAACTTTTCTCCCAGGATGGAAGCTCTCCTAGAGTTTGACAGAATTCTAGGTCCTGTTTGTGTGTGTTTGTGACTTGGGTAAAGATGTGTGACTATTGTTCCTGGTCTGCAGGCATTTGACCTCTCACCCAAAAGTGGATGATATCTCTCTTGACCCAGAAGTGATTTTATTTGGCCCAGCTTGAGGCCATATTGTCTGAGAATTGACACCATAGCCCTGGCTTGACTCTGTGCTGGGACACTCTGTGCCACAGAGTGATGTGGATGACCCAAATGAGCTAACTCTGGATTGCAAGGTCATGCATCAGGAAGATAAGATTTCTCAGTGTGCTATGATCTGGACTTCATAATCTCTTACAATAGTCACATTGCCACCACCACTACCAACCCCCCACCACCAAAAACATGACCACCATCACCATCAACACCACCAACTCATGGTGCAGCAAAAGCTTCCTTAATAATTATACTAGCAAATATATATATACTAAGCACCTACTATATGAAAACACTATTTTTGACCAGGTGTGGTGGCTCGCACCTGTAATCCCAGCACTTTGGGAGAGGAGGATTGCTTGAGCCCAAGAGCTCAAGACCAGCCTGAGCAACAAATGAGACCCCATCTCTACAAAAAAAAAAAATCAGAAAATTAGCTGGGCATGGTGTTGCACACCTATAGGCTACTTGGGAGGCTGAGGCAGAAGGATTGCCTGAGCCCAGGAGGTCAAAACTGCAATAAGCAAGATTGTGCCACTACATTTCAGCCTGGGCAACAGAGTGAGACCCCCAACTCAAAAGAAAAAAAAAACCAAAGCATTATTATTAGCACTTTCCACATAATAGCTCCTATAAGCCTCACAACTATGCCAAGAAGAGAGTACTGTTATTATCACTGTCCTTATTTTATAGATAACGAAACTGAAGCATGGAGTAGATGAGTAATTTTCCCAAGGTTAACTAGCTAGCAAGTGATAGAGTCAGGATTCGAACACAGGTGGCCTGGCCTTGGAGTCTACATGCTTAACCACTACTCCATGTGGCCATGTTCCTGTAATGCAGCCCTGCCTCCAATGCCCTGGCTGATGGGTGCAATGCCTGGTAGGATGTTAATGGGAGAGGCATGCCTTCCCCTTTCTCCATCTCTCTGACGGGGATACGAATATGGTGGTGAGCCATCTTAGACAAGGCAGATGAGAGCAATACTTGAAACTTAGCAAATAAAAAAATAGAAGGAACCTGGGTTCCCAGGTCTATCAGTTCAGGACTGCTGAAGGGAGAGAGAAATCACCTACTGCTTGGCCTCTATTATTTTGGGTCTTAATTACAACAGCTGAATCAATATCTATTATGATACCATGGGCAAGGTCAGTCTGGAGAGCCGAGGTTTGCCAGTAGCACAGTCACTGTCCCCATCTCAGAAGCTCTGTTCCCAGTTTTAAAACTCCAAGGACCCAATTCTGTCTCTGTGTGAGATTAGACTTTCTGAAGACTTCTGCCCCAAGCTGTGCAAACCAGACTCTCAGGCTGGGAGTGGGGAGGAGCCCGTCTCCATGAGAATCAGAATGTTATGTTTGTATTTATGTAAACTCATAAATGCTTCAATAGTTTTTATGAGCATAAAGCAGAAAATTATCAAACCAGAGCAAGCCTTCCTAAGCAAAGAGTTGACACTCCAGCAAAAGACCTTATCTCGTAAAACAAGGTGTGTGTATATTTGGAGAAACCAGATAGGTAATCTAATCTGATCTAAGGTTGGGAAACAGAAAAGGAGAGAGGCAAAGGAGGTCAAAGCTGAGTGGAAAGGTTGGAACATGAGGGCTTGGGAGGTGTGAAGAAGGATTCCGAAGTATTTTGCAAATCACTTTTGTGTGTGTGTGTGTGTGTGTGTGTGTGTGAGTTGGAGTCTCACTCTGTCGCCCAGACAGGAGTACAGTGGCACGCTTCCGGCCACCGCAGCCTCGACCTGCTGAACTCCGGCGATCCTTCCACCTCAGCCTTCCAAGTAGCCGGAACTACAGGCAGTGCTACCACACCCGGCTAATTTTTGATTTATTGTAAAGATGAGGTCTTGCCAAGTTGCCCAGGTGGGTCTCGAATCTGCGGGCTCAGGCAATCCATTCGCCTCGGCCTCCCAAAGTGCTGGGATTACAGGCTGAGCCACCGAGCCCATCTGCAAATCACTTTTTAATTGAAAAATCAATAGAATAGTGAAGAAATTGTTTAAGTCTGTATAATTTCACTAATCCCTATCAGAGCTTTTGTTAAAAAAGGAAAATCTCTTCTCTATCTATCTTTGTACCCGTAATCATCAAGCTTATCTATGAATGTATTCAACTTTTCTCACTTCTAATTATAATTCCCATATTTCTACATATCTGTTGGGAAAGTCCCTTAATCTCACAAAGTCTCAATATCTTCAACTTTAAAATGGGGCTAATAAAAACAAATGGAACTAGTAATACCTAGAGGAGTTGTTATAAGGATTAAATAGAGTCAAATGCTTAGCAGAATGCCTGCTACACAGCATAAACAGAGACCTCCCTTCTCCCTGAAGATTAGATAAAGTTTCCCCAAAACTCCAACTCAAGGCTTCTCTCTTCCTCCATGTTCTGTGCTCCTACAGTACTTCTTGTCTGTCTACAGTGAACAAGTAAAAGAGTAACTTAAATGAAGGCTTGAATACAAAAAAATCAATTACAGTACCAGTCATCTGATGGAATACTAGACAGCAATAAAAAAGAACAAACTACTGCTGCACACAAATGGATGTAGCTCATAGTCATAATGTTGAGTGGAAGACATTAGGCCCCAAATAATACACACTCTGTGATCTCACTATATAAACTTTCAAAACAGGAAAAACTCATCTATGGTGACAGTGGTTCAAATAGTGCTTACCTCTGTGAGGAGGTGACTAGGAGGGGACACCAAGGCAGCTTCAGATAATGTCTTATATCTTAACCAGGGAGGTGGTTCCTTGGGATGTTTACTTTGTAAAAATACATCACATTTACCCATGCACAGCTTATTATATGTTATGCTTTAGTTTAAAAATTTCTTTATAAAGTGAAGATTTGATGTGTCACAGGAGAAAATACCAACACAGGATGCTTGGCTTGCCCTGGTCACTCTGGCCCCACCCATTCTCTTCCATCTCCTCTCTATTATCTAAGCATATTTACCCCTTTGTCAGGCAAACTATTTTATTCAACACTTAAGGTCCCAGGAAAGGTCAGAGTCTTATGCGTCATGTCAAGAAATTTCTTCCCCAAAAAGTTATTTTCTCATTCATGTCTTGGTGATGAACTTATTTATTTGTATGTACTTTTTCTTTTGGATGAAATTTCAGGGTGAGAATCCACATTTTTGACTTTTATTCATGTGGCCACTTTGCTTTCCTAAGATGGCTATGCCCTGTCACAACCCCCAAGGCATTTTGTACACACCCAACAATTAGTTCTCTGTGGTATGTGAACCAGAAGAACAATCCAGTCCTGAGGGCACTGACCTGGCTATGCTTAGGCTATGGGTCTGCAGGGAAAAGTTCCCCCAAAGTGATGCTGCTTCTCAAGCATGAGGGTGGAACTCCCCCACACACAAAAAAAACCAGAATTATCTTTTGGAGAGAGGACCCCTTGTAGTACAGGCTTCCCTTGCTAGGTAAGTGTCCTAGGAACCCACTGACATCAGTGTACCATTGTTGTGAAAGGCTGCGTTTGGCTTCAGTGAATTTTTTTCTTTTTTTTTTTTTTTTTGAGATTGCATCAGTGCATTTGCCCATTTCATTATGGGTGATTTACAAGCACACCTGCCCACACCATGCTGAATGTTCAACTGTTTTTGACCCAAAATGACATGATCCCTCATGCCCACCCTCCCTATTCACCCAATCACACCCCAAGCGACTTTTTTTTCTGATTGAAAAAAAGTCCTCAAAGGGAAATGTTTTGCTGATGTGGAAGAGGTAAAACAAAAAATGGCAGAAGCACTAAAAGGCATCAAAATTTATGCATTCAAAAACTGTTTTGAGCAGTGAAAAAAGCATATTGATAGATGTAGTGCATCAAACAGAGAATACTTTGAAAGTGACTGAAGTTTAAACATGTAAAAATAAATTCTGAGTTTTTTTGGGGGGGGCCTTCCCTCATAAGTGAGGTGGTTGTTTGTCTCAAACATGCCATCATCACATTTAGGCATTCCACAGACATGAAGTGCCTACTGGGGCCTGGCATGTGTCATGCCTTAGGATGTATGTTGCAGTGGTATCTAATCAATCTCCAGTGGTGCTCTCTGATCTCTGGTAATGTGACTCATGGATGACAGGTCCACTGGTGGCAAAGTGACTTGCAGACAACAGAATCTTCAGTTGCCCTGTGTACCATCATTAGAGGAGGCTTACCAGACTCAAAAAGGAGTCTAGAGTTATAAGCACTCTTATAGATGATGAGTTACTTCCTGGAAAATGAGTCCCAAGAGACTGTGCCCCTTTTCTCTTAGTTACAATTCAAAAATTCTCGGGAAAGATTCTGATTGGCCCTTCTTGGATGATCAGCCCATCTCCTAGACCTATCAGGCCCAAGTGGAACCGTGTAAGGGACAGCTTCCATTTGGACCACACAGTTCTTGGAGAAGAGAGAGAGGTACCCTAAAAGAAGGGGAACATCTTTCCTAGTGGGAAAGAGAGATATTGGACAAAACAAAAATGGCCTTTATGGAAGGGTGAACGTGCACGCGCGCCACACACACACACACACACACACACACACACACACACACACACACACAGAGGGAGGTGGACTCTGTCTTGGTTTCAGTTCCCCCAGAAAGAAGCTCTGAAACAGAGATTCAAGTGCAAGCAGTTTCTTTGGGAGCTGATCCAAGACAACACCAACACACAAGTGGGGAAAGGAAGCTGGCAGCGAAGGGAATATTCTCAAGTCGGTTACCACTAAAGGAATCTGGGGCTTAATCCCACTGCAGAACTCTGGGAGTTAATGTGGGACAGTCACCCTAGAGTTGGCCCACCCTAGGAGCTCTCTCTACAACAAAAACTGCCATCATTCACTGGTGGAGGGTTGCTCCAGGGATTGTTAATTCCCTGAAACATCTGCCTATCATGCATACAGACAGTGCAGGCTCCAGCCACCAGAGAAATCCTGCATTTCGTTGGGAACCTGCAGGTGTTCACATAGTGGGAAGGCCCAGGGAAATATTGCCAGGACACTGACAGCTTCTGCTTCACACATGCTGACGTTCCAGGGGGAGAGACAACTATGGAGTCCCTATATCTTTATATCTAACATCAGGGGGACAAGGAACTTGTGCTCCCCTTCAGTGTTCATGGGGGTGAGGCTCAGGTGATAATGGCTTTTGAGGGATGGGCAAAGTAGGAGAACGTCATCTGAAAATCTGTTGTCTCCACCAGGCAAGTCCACTTATAGTGCTGGGCAGGGCATGAATAGGGTGTTCATGGGAACAGTCATGTGTATGGAGCACACCTTTTTGTTTCTTCCCTGCAGGGTGCAAACCTAACTCTGGCCTAGGTAATCAGTCTATTTCATCCTATTACCTATAGTACCTGATTTAGGAATGAATTTGTGGCCTAAATTAGTAAAATTCAGAGTTAATCCTAGAATGTTTGCCAGGATGACCAGGAAAGGATTCCTCTTTCTGTAGGACTTGAAACAGGGAGACTGTTAGCATGTAGCTACAGAGGTAGCCAAGTAAAGAGAGCCTGCCTGAAGAAAGGCAGTGAGAAAAATTAAAACTGCCAAGGCTAAGGAGAGACTGAGGGCTGATAACAGCACACAAGCCTGGATCGAGCTATGCCCGAATGCCTTCCAAATCTGACTTTTAACCATTCTGGTATGTGTGGTAAAATGAATTTTGCTGAAGCAATTTTTGTTGGTTTTTCTGTCACTTGTCCCTGGAAGGATCCTTACAAATACAGGATGTGAACTTGCAGGACAGTATGATTCTCAGAACTGAGAGAAGTGTCCGCTGCTTATATGTTTCTCAGAACTAAATTCTGGAGACTTAGCAATCAGCTATGAGCATCTTAAGGGCTACCCAGGCAACAGGATCCGTCAGTCCTTAGAAGTGAATTTAAGCCTTTCCTTCTTTATTTCTGGAAGATCACTGATAGTACATTTGCTTGATAAAAATCTACATTGGCTGATTGAAGAACTGACCTTAGAGCTTTCCATAAGTTATTGGCTCATTATGGCATCAGCCAGACCTTTCTCTGTCTTTTCAAGGTCAATTAGGATAAGATCAGAATAAGATCTCATAATAGTAGCTTGCATTTTTGCACACTTATGTCAAGCATTGTTCTAAAATGCTTCATATACATAACCTCTGCAACCCCACATGGTAGGCACTGTTATCTCTGTTGTCACAGAGAGTCACGCACACAAAGTCACATAGCTAGTACATATTGGACTGAGGATTCAAGCCCAGATCTTCTGAATCTAGAGCCCACACTAATCACCCCTCCAAGGGGAAAGGAACTGCTTCTCTCAGGATGAGATGGACCAGGAGGAGACAGGTATTCCTGGGGCAGGGACTGCTTTATGAAATTAGTTGGAAATGCACAATCTGGCTGAAGTCTTAGAGGACATTCCTGGGAAAATCTGGGGTCTAGCTATTGCTCGGGGATCTCTTTCCTCATCCGCTTCTTTCTCATTTCCCACAGTAGCCACACTGAAGTATCCTTTATCCTTAAGTCCCCATGTCCCTCAATTTCAGCTAATGGCCTTATCACCCACTCCTCCAAGACAACAGGGGCCATAAGGTAGAAACCCCTCAGCCTCCTCTTCCTATAAACTTACTGGAGTCTCCAAACAGTCCTGGGTTCCTATATTCAGACTAAGAAATTGTGCTCTTTGCCACATCCAGACTTTCCTACTCTTACTTGACATGCCTACCACCTTTGGAGACCCTTTCTCCTTTTGTAACCATGAGCAGTAGAGTGTGGTGGCAAAAAGTGCTGCCCAGGAGAGAGACTGCCTGGCTTCAAATCCCAGTTTCTGCCTGTGTGACTTGGGCAATGGGCAAGTGACTCGACCTCCCTAAGCTTCACTTTCCTCTGCTATACGATGGTGCTGATAATGTGCTCTACCTCCTAGGGCTGTTTAAAGATAAAATGGAAGGATACATATAAGGCCATGCATCTCCCTTTCATGGATGCTGACTTTGGAATTCTTTAGAAAATCTTTGCAGAATTATTTGGTCCCTTAGAGATGATCTTCATGGAGTACACACCCTAGGGAGAGAACATTTACGCCCTTGGAAGTACATGGTATGCCACCCATCAGTGAAGTTCTATTCTCATTCACATCATTTGGTCTGAAGTAAGTCAGATTCTGGGTCTGACTATTTCAGGGTATGGACAAGATCAGATTCCTGGGCCTACAGAGAGCGACTGGTACTTGCCCTGAGAGGACTGAGGTTCCCTGCCGCAAATGAGGGAGAAGGAAGCATCTAGAGCAACTCCCAGGTTTCTGCCTTGGGTGACTGAAGAACTCACGAGATGAGGGACAGACCCAGGGACAGGGACCTCCCGTGCAGTGCGGTGTTAGAGAAACGAAAGGTCCACCCAGCAGTCATGTACCACATGAGATACAACCATGGTGTCGTCAGCCTGTGGATGGCATCAGGGAGGAGGCTCTGCTTCCTGTTGCTTTCTCCCAGTTGCTACTAGTTACCACGTTTCCTCAATCCAGATCAATGCAAGTTCTCCCATCTCTGACAACTGCTATTGTTTGCTTCCAACATCACAACCTGACACCCACTTACATTTTCAGCTTGCTAATTTCTTGGACCACACTACAGGTGTGAATTCAGACCTCAAACTTGCATGGGAACCAGTCCGTGGTCCAAATTCTCAGAAAAGATTGTTGTTTTCTTCCTTCTGCCTAGTGCCAAGGTCAAGGCAGTCAGGCTTCCTTGCTGACACTTGGAGCGAGGTGAGTTCATTTCTCATTTACCCTTCCAACTGAGAGGGTAGCTCTTTGGTATCCTACACTCCCTGTCCCCTCCTCATCTGCCTTTGCTTTCTTAGAGGTACATATGGTAATGGTGGGTCTTACAATCAGGTGCCTTAGATTAGGTGATATGTTATATCTTCCTAAACACAGAGATATGATCTTGTTTCTCCCCATGGAAAGTCTTAGTGACCCTCTTTTGCCTGGAGTGTAAGATCTAACTCACTAGTCGTGAATACAGGGGACATTCTCATCTCTCACCTCCTGATATTTTCCTTCCCAGGAACCTCGAGTCCACTGATATCAGATGCCAGTGATTCTCCAACAGATTCACCAATGCAGGGACCAGTTTGGAGGGTGACACAGAGAGGATGCTGAGCTGGGGTCTCTCTCACAAAAGTCAGCACCCCTTCATGGCTCACAATTTGTTTTTCAGTATGAAATTAAAATAGTAGATTTTCAGGTTTTAGCTTGGAAATGGAGAACATTTTTGAGAAAAGAATGCATGTAAAAGTAGGATTAAATTTGAGAAATAAAAAGAACATGTTTTGGGGAAATAACAGTTCATAAATATACAAGTATTGTTCAGTATGTAGATATCTTCTAATCCATATTTAAGTGGTTTCTACATTTGTAATAGAAAGAGTTGATTTTAGGAACAAATGTAATACCTAATTCAAGTACCAGTATCCCACCAGAAGCATTTATCACAGTGTTCTTGAACCTGGTGGTGGTTTTTCATTTGTTTGCTTTTTACTTTTAGTTTTGAAATAATTATAGACTCACAGAAAGTCACAAAAATAAAGAGAGATTCTGTGTACCCCTGAGATCTGTCCTTAACAGATGTTACAGTAGTAACCAATGTAACAAAATATGTCCATAACATTGAAACGTTCAAAGAAAATTTTATAAAGAGATTTTAGGCATGATATGCATCCTCCCATTTAGTAAACTTGACATTGAAATTTTTCCATACTCAATGCCTTTTATCTCTCATGTTCCCCAGAGCTGATGTGAGCCTAATCATTTGCTAGATTTTAAACATTAAATATTAAATCTCTAATAAATTGAAATTAAATCATGAAATCTAATGCTAATTTAGAGAAATCGTGGAAAGAGTGTTTGGAAACCTGTTATTTTATGAGATGGTCCTGTACACTTCTGGGCCCGCACAAGCCTTCTGCCCCTGCCTCATGGGCCTGGGAGGGCTGGGGCTCATCAGATGTTCCGCCTTCCAGGAAGTCTGATCTAGAACGTCTCTGCAGATTCTCCTCAACTGATTTCTCCATGCTGCCAGGATAATTCTTCTCAACTGTGTTAGAATTAATTGTATATGTGTTGTCTCTTGGTAAATTATGGGAAAGACATTCAGTATGGTGGGAAACACAAGTTTTGGGGGCGGGGGAGGGAATATATCTCAAGTCCCAGCTACTCCATAATTCCTTTTGAGTCTCAACATTTCTCATTTTTCAAATGAGTACAACCTAGCTCAGAGGAGCTACAGCAGATCAAGCATGTGCTGTCATTTGGCACAAAGAAAGACATTGTTGATATTATTGACAGTAAAAAGAAGAAAAAAATTGTTATTTTAAAAACTAACAGCTGTCTGAATAAATGCCCCTAGGAGGATGAGAGAAATTCTCTCAGAGAAAGAACTGCCCTTTTGTCTAAGAAAATTCCTTGGTTTTTCTTCTCCCCACTGTGTTGCAAAAGTTGAGACCCCCTCAGGGCTTGGCTTAGAAGAAAAAGAATGAGCTTAAATTATAAGATAATAATAATAATAATAATAACCAAGCTAAATTCATCCCTTTCTTTTCCTTTTTTTCTGGTAGCTTCTCTTTCCTTCCTGATCCATTTCATCCCAAGGCTGTAAGCAAGTGAGGCAAGACAGGTGTTCACAGTGAGGCACCCTCCATGGCCAGGAGCAGCGTCTTAAAACCCCAGTGGGATGAGGAGGCATCCACGTGTAGGGACAGCCAACTGCGCAGAGTCAGAGCCCACGTGTGGTGAGGAGGGCATCGAGATGGGGAAGAGGATGGTGTAGAGACAGAAAACCAATTACATGTTGATGAGGATGTGGAGCAAATGGACCTCTCCTACATTGCTGGTTGTGAAAATGGTACAACCATTTTGCAGGTCCCTTTGTTGATGAGGTGTGCCTCCCCCTCTCCTGGCAGTTTCCCACTACTACCCATTCCGCACCCACCCTCCCCTGGCAGTTTCCCACTATTACTATTCTAGTCCCGTAGAAAATCTTAGATGCCTCTATCAAAAATTAATAAACCATATGTGTATGGGTATATTTCTGAAGGTTCTGTCATGTTCAATTAATCTAATTGTTCATCCTTACTTAAATAACTGCTACCATAACTCTATTAGCTCCATACTAAGTATTGGAATCAGGTAGTGTACATCTTCCAGCCTTGGGGTTCCCCTGCCCCAAGATTGTTTTGACTATTCTATGCCCTTGTACTCCATATAAATTGCAAGATCAACCTGTCAATTTCCACAAAATCTGTTAAAATTTTAATCGTGTTGAATCTTTAGGTCATTTTATGTAAACTTGACATTATAACAATATTAAATCTTCTAATCCATGACATGTATCTTTCCATTTTGTAGGTCTTTAGTATCTCTCAAAAGTCTTTTGAAGTTTTTAATGCAAAGATATTATGCATATGTTATTAAATTAATTATTAAGTATTTTTTGTTTTTGAATTTCATTTTTAAAATGTTTGTTGCTATTATATAGACATGTAATTTATGTTTATATATTAGTCTTCTATCTTTAGGATTATTTACACAAACAATCCTGTTATCTGCAAATAAAGAACGTTTATTCATTTCTACTCTTTAATCATTTTATTTTATTTATTTTTTTAATGCTCTGACTAAGACCTCCAGTTACCAGGTTGAATAGAGGGGCCAGAAGTGAACAACCCTTCCTTTTTTCTGATTTTAAGAAGGAAATATTCAATATTTCACCATTGTATATTATATTTTAGCTGTAGGTTTTTCATAGATGTATTTTATCAAATTGAGGAAGTTCCCTTTCATTACTAGATTTTTAAGTGTTTTGTTTTGTTTTGTTTTTTGAGTCATAATCTCATTCTATCACCCAGGCTGGAGTGCAGTGGCATGCTCACAGCCACCGCAGCCTCGATCTGCTGGGCTCAGGTAATCCTTCCGCCTGAAGGATTCTTCCAAGTAGCTGGAACCACCGCATGCCTGGCTAATTTTCTGATTTATTGTAGAGATGAGGGCTCGCCAAGTTGCCCAGAGGTCTCGAACCCCTGGGCTCAGGCAATCTTCTCGCCTCTGCCTCCCAAAGTGCTGGGATTACAGGTGTGAGTCACTATACCTGGCTACTTTTTAAGAGTTTTTATCATGAATTGGTGTCAAATTTTGTCATAAGCTTTTTTTATTGTTGTTTCTACTGAGATGATTATACCGTTTTTCTTTATTCCATTAATATTGTAAATTACACTTATTGATTTTCAAATGTTAAACAAACTTTACATTCTTGAGGTAAACCCTACTTGGTTATGGTGTATTAACATTTTTATGCATTTATAAATTTCATTTGTTAATATTTTGTTAAGGATTTTTGAGTTTATGTTCACAAGCATATTGATCGGTCATTTTCATTTCTTCAAATGTCTTTGCCGGGTCTTGGGATCAGGGTTATGCTGACTTTATAAAATGAACTGAGAATTTATCTTCTCTCTTTTTCAAAGTGTTTATTAAAGACTTGTATTTTTTTTTTCTTAAATTTTTAATAGAATTCACAAGTAATATCATCTAGGCATGGAGTACTCTTTGTGACAGTTTTTGATGATGAATTCAATTTCTTTAGAAAATATGAGTTTTTAGATTATTTATTTCTTCCTGTGTTAGTTTTGGTAAGTCATACTTTTTAAAGTATTTGTTCATTTCACATAAGTTATCAATCTTATTGCCATATGTATTGTCATTTACTGTTTATAGCATTTTCCTATTATCATTATAACCTATATGATTGGTAATGCAGTCCTCTGTTTTAGCCCTATACGTAAATTGTATTTTCTATATTTTTTATTGATCAATCTTGTTAGGGAGCTATCAATTTTATGATACTTTTCAAAGAACCAATTTTTGACTTTGTTAAAAATTCCTACAGCTTGTTTTCCAATATATTGACTTCTGCTTTTACATTTATTATTTCCTTCTACTTTCTTTAGGTTTAATTTTCTTATTTTTTCTACATTAAGGTAATTAATTTTAAACCTGTCTATTTTTCTAATATTATCAAATTAAAGCTATTAATTTCCCTCTGGGTGCTGCTTTACCTACACCACAATAATTTTGAAATGTAATATTGAATTTTCATTACCATTCAATTTAAATATTTTTAAATTCTCCTTAAAATATCTTCTTTGATCCATGATATATTATTTAATTTCCTAATATGCAGGATTACCTAGGTAGTTTATTGATATTTCATTTAACACCATTATGGTAAGAGAGCATACTCTGTAAGATTTCAATCTTTTGAAATGTATTGATATAAAACAAGTGTAGGATTTACCTTATAGAAAGTAGAAAGTGGCCATCAGAGAGGTGAAGGCAAAGTGCCATGGGAGTTAGAGGAGGGACAGATAAATTCCAATGGTGATAAATCATGGAAGGCTTGTGGAAAGAGGTGGTACCTGAGCTGGGCAAAGATGGATAGAATTGGGAAATAAGGAGACAGAGGGACAGCAGATAGGAAAAACTACAATGAGACAACTTTCCTTAAAAGGAAGAATTATGATTATCTTTTATAAAACCCAAGACCTCAGAGCACTGCTAGAAAAGTAACTACAGCTCCATGGCCCCAGTACTCTACTCTAAGTTGCCTCTAAGTATCTGTTTGCAAATAACCACTTAGATATTTTAAACTCTGGATATGGCCACCTCCTGTTTTTAGAAACTGAATAGCACCGTATACTTTAAACTAGCAATGATAAGGGCCAGATTTCATAACTTGAAAGCATTTTTCTTTTTATTTTTAGGATACACCCCTCTAAGATCTCCTTTTCTTCCCACAGATCTGGGAGTATAATGAATGGGATACACTGAGAAGACTGAACTCCCAGTCACAGCCTCTCCCTTTGGGGAAGGTTAGAATTCCCAGTGATGTCATTATAGAAAAGCTTCACTTGTCTCTATGGTCACATAACAAGAGTCACTCTTAGAAGTGTCATAGGTAGGAGGCAAGTGCCTCCTGGGGATCTGTGTCATCTGAGGATAGCTCCTGGTCAGTCTGACTGAGTGATGCAAATAAGTTTAGGCCTGATACCATTATCTTTCAGCCAAGCACATGTAGGCCACAATTCTGATCTGCAGGCATCTTGGAGGATTTACAGCCACTATTACAGTTTCAGAACAAGGATGACATTTTTTTCCCCCACCGTAGTGTTTGTGAAAGTTCAAGTGAATGGACAGGGCCAGGTAGAGCCTTCCTCTTCCCTGAGCTCTGACGTATAGCAGGAGTGGCCTTTACCCTGAACTTCCCTCTGAGAGGTAAGACTGGTGCCCTTATATTTGGTGATTCCTGGGGGTTGAGTTCCCAATGTGCAAACGTTTGTTTGGAATGTTTTCATAGATGCAGTCTGATGTGCTAACGCCCACATTCCCGCCTAAACTTAATACTCCTGCCAGCCCTTCCAGACATCATGGACTTATCGTCGACACAGATGCCCTGGGAGGAAAGGGATGAAGTGCCGACCTGAAACAAATATAAGCCCTTGATAGCTGAGTCTCAAAAGACTGAGAAGCCACAAAAATAAAATGTGGCTATCAAGGCCTTCAGTTCCAGATAGAACAATTTATTACAATTCCTGGCAAGAAAAGTGTAATCCAAAGTCCAGCTAAGAGTTAGTTTTCTGTGGGTCTAATTAAGCCTAATTGATATCTCATTTGGCCTTGCTGAAGTCAACGTCATTTGACCAGAGGCTATACATGGGCACACTAAATGCCTGCCTGTGTGTGACACATTTCAGTCATGTGTTTACAATGAAACCTGCCCCAAGGACTCCACCTACTGTGAGGGGCCCCTCCCTGACTTTTGCAACTGAGTCTGCAAGGATTCCCTATCTAGAATGGCTATGAAGACGAAACTCTCCTTAGAATTTATCTCTTCAGAGGCAGCCTGATGAGGTCGTGTCAGAGACATAGACAAGGTATAAGAGCAGAAAGTACACTGGCATCTGGTTGTGAGACGTTCAAAGCTGAGTGGTCTCTACAAAGCCTGCCAGTTCTTAACACTGGGCATCTGGCCCCTCATCCTCCAAGTGAAAATAAGAGAAGCTTATGCGCTAGGGGGCCTCGGAGGCTAGTTAGCCTGGATGAGTCTCAGAGAGTCCAGTGACAAACACTTCAAACTCAAGTTCAATGCCTTCTTCCTGACTGTTGCCTTATATTGTCCATCCCCATAACAACTCATTGTAAACTTTCCACTGCCTCCTCTCTGCTTTCCTGTCTCCTTGTAGTGAGGAAATACTACAGGGCCAATATTGAAGAGCCCAAGATGAGGAGGCATTGGGGCTGAGACTAGGAACTAGAAAAAGATCCAAGTGAAAAAACTAAATAACTGACCAAGCATTATGGCATGTTTGTCAAAGAAGAGGAGAAGGGAATGCTGATGACCAGAAAGGCCAAGGCAGACCTCCTTAGAAACGCCTCCTGCAGATTCTGGTCATGCATTTGTAAGCCAAGCCAAATGCCACAGAGAGACATGTTCCAAAAGTAATGGGTTTGGCAGGCTGGGGTAAAGTGAATGTCATACTTGTTTGAGATGTTTCCAGCATCTTTCCAGACTATGCCCAGAGCAATAACTATTACAACAACCTCACCGAAACAGGAGCGCCCGGGAGTACTCCACCCTCTACTTTGGGGGTTAGGCTTTGTCCATTAGCACCCATTCCCGACACTTACCAGAACACCCTCCTTGTGTACAAGATACTTGGGCTCCAACATAATTGGTTTGCGTTTAAGTGCCCAAATGTGATTATATAACCTTGATTCAATTAACAGGTCTGACTTGTTTTAAGCCTTGCTCAGGAATGAGCCAAATAGTCACCTAAATAATAATTAAAACAAGACAAACCAGCCTTGCTGGTCTCCAATATTGAGAACTGAAGGAACTTCCGAGTCATCAGATGGAGTTGATGAATCCATAGCTCCAATTCCCAAGACTGCTCACTTGCCTTTGAGGCTCAGCCCCGTGGGTCTGGGGCTTCCCAGCTATGGCCAGTAGGAACTCTGTCAATTGCTCCCTTTTCCCAATTTAGCAATGAAATAAAGTCCAGGAAAAGTGGTGTTGCCGGCCTGGGTTTGTTACAACAGCTGAAAGCAAGCAGGACTAGGACTTGAGTACATCCCAAGGGCCACAGAGCTCATCTGATCCAACTTCCCATTCTGAATATTGTCAAATCTCTGGTTGGCCTTGGTTAAGAACAGGAAACCCTTTACTCCCACCAATCTTAGATGGATCCAACCATGATAAACCCTCGCCCCTTTTTTAAAAATCTCAAATCCACTTTCCTATAGCTTCCATTCTAATGTCCTTTTATCCTTAGGCCTCCAGTGCTTTTTCTTTTTCTTTCTTTTTTTTTTGAGTCAGAGTCTCACTCTGTCACCCAGGTTGGAAGGCAGTGGCATACTCACAGCCACCAAAGGCTCTACCTGCTGGGCTTGGGTGATACTTTCACCTTCCACCTCAGTCTTCCAAGTAGATGGAACTACAGGCATACGTCACCACACCCAGTTAATTTATTGATTTATTGTAGAGATGAGGTCTTTCCATGTGGCTCAGACTGGTCTCGAATCCCTGAGCTCAGGCAATCCTCTTACCCCCACCTCTCAAAGTGCTGGGATTACAGGTATGAGCCACTGCACCCGGACGCTATTCCTTAACTTCCTCAACTCCACTCCCTCAAAATAAGTTCTAGATCATGAAAAGCTTCTCTTCTAAGACATGTTGATCAGCAACTTAGACTCTTATGAAGCCAAATCACACACTCTGCCCTGACTTTTGAACACCATCACAGCTTTACATCTGGCAAGGGTCAGAGGAACTAAGGAACCCAGTGCTCTGTTACACGAAATCATTTTGAAGACTAAAACAAAATTGGAGAGAAAAACGAAATAAGCATTTTAATCAGAGCTTTTGCCAATATAGCTACACATGTTGATGGAGGAATCTGAATTTTTTTCTGAATATGTTTTTGTTTCAAAGTGACAGTGTCCTTTATGATTGGTTAAGAATGAAATTGTGCAACTTTTGTAATATTTTATATGGATCCCAAGCAGGGCCCTCTTTGGCATCTGCATCTAATATAATGAAAGTAGTCGCAGAATCAGAAGAAAAAATTCTAGATGTTCTATACCCAGAGATTAGAATGAATCCCAGTTTATACAATGTCATGGCACCTGTGGTGCTGTGAGATAGGCAGCTGTGTGCCTGCCTGTCTGTGTCTAGACTGTGGGGTCACTGGAGGCAGGAAGCATATCTTCTCCATCACTGTGCCTTCAGGGTTAGCATGGGGTCGTGTCTCAGCTAGTGTTAGTTGGATAAATGGATTCATACAAGGTGTTCATTCCCTGGCTGGTTTCCCAGGTATTCAGTGATGTGTTCTGACTTCAGCCTCCCAGTGTGTCTCTCCTCACGCCTCTATTCATAAACGAACACATCCTGGACAGAAAATCCCAATGTATAGATCAAGAAATGATTTACACTACAGGAAAACTGCTTACTTTAAAAAAGGATTTGCCACATAGCCATCCTACACAATGAACTCCCCTCCAACATTTCAAACAATCCAATTTCTAAAACTTTTGTCCGCAATTGAGTGCACAAATCACAAGATGATGACACCCTGTAACCAAGTACCTCATCTCAAGCTGTATTTTTAAAGCTTTTTTTCTCTTTCTCCGTTTCCTCCCTGAGCCCCCCCACCCCAGACGCCCCCTTGCACTGTGTTCTATTATCTAATTACGTGCTTGCTTGAAGTTCCAGGGAGCTAATCTTTTTTTTTTTTTTTTTGAGTCGATGTCTCGCTCTGTCACTCAGGGAAGAGTGCGGTGGCGCATTCGTGGCTCACCACAGCTTGGACCTCCTGGGCTCAGGTGATCCTTCTGCCTTAACCTCCTGAGTAGCTGGGACTACAGGCAGGTGCCACCACACCTGACTAATTTTTTTTATTTTTATTTTTTTTGTAGAGATGAGGTATCACGATGTTGCCCCGGCTAGTTTCGAAATCGTGGCCTCCAGCAATCCTCTCGCCTTGCCTCCCAAAGAGCTGGGATTACAGGCATGAGCCACCATGCCCAGCTGTGGGGGCTAATCTTGAAGCAAACCAGAAGGCTGTGAGATTCTCTCCCACCTGGAGATGACTCAAGGCTATGGTTAGTCTACAACTCCAAGATAGCGCCAGCCTGGACATCAGATGGGGCAATAACTCAAGATAGCCATCGAACAAGCCCTGAAGAGCAGCCCCTGTTGTCACTCCCGCATGTTCCCTGTACCTGGTTCCTTTTTAAAACCCCTACACACAGCCCAAAAGTGGAAATGGTCTGTTTGAGGTGCGAACCTGGCCATTTCCCCTTCTATAGTCTTTAAGAATAAAGTTACTTTCCTTCCAACATCTCTCACCTTTCGAGTTTGGCTTTGGGCAACCAGTGGTCAAATTTGTGACCATTGTACAACCCCACCCTGTACAACCCCACCCTGGAGAGATATCAGGTCTATAGGGAGTGATGTGTTTGAGTTCAGCCCTGCTAAACTCATTTTACCTTTCCACATTTCTGCTGTCATTTGCCATCGAATCCAGGGGCATGGAGGAAAGACAGACTTTCCACAGTTTGAGGAAAGCTCCTTTTTACTTCCCTGAGGGAAGGCAAAGCCTGATGAACATGGTGTTGAAAGACCAGGCTCCCTGCCCTTGGATGCATATAAACAGCAATAATGTAAATCCTTATAATCTCTAGAGTTAAGGGAAGGAAGCCTACATGTAAATGCTGTTTTGTTTTGCTTTGTTTTTGAGTCAGGGGCTCACTCTGTCTGTTACTTAGGCTGGAGTCCAGTGGCCCAATCATGGCTCATCACAGCCTCGACTTCCTGAACTCAGGCAATGCTTCTGCCACAGCCTCATGAGTAGCTAGAACTATAGGCACACACCACCACACCTAGCTATTTTTTTTTCTTTTTAAATTTTTTGTAGAGACAAGATCTCGTTATGTTGCTCAGGCTGGGCTTGAACTCCTGGACTCAAGCAATCCTTCCTCCTCAGCCTCCCAAAGTGCTGGAATTACAGGTGTTTGTCACCCCACCCGGCCTAAATACTGTCATAACAGTCATCCTGTGTGGCATTTTCAGATAATGGAGCTGAAGCCATGGAGAGTGCCTCCCAAAGTCACACAGAGGTAAGAGTTGAGCTTTAAACCCAGGCCTGCCCAGGTTCACACAGGGAGCACCAGAGCTCCCAAGAGACTACCCTGATAAAACGTGTCAGGCTGGCCGGGCTTGGTGGCTCATCCTGTAATCCCGTGCTTTGGGAGGCCGAGGTGAGTGAATTGCCTGAGCCTGCGGGTTCGAGACCCACCTGGCCAACTTGGCGAGACCTCATCTCTACAATAGATCAAAAAAATTAGCCAGACGTGGTAGCGCGCGCCTGTAGTTCCAGCTACTTGGAAGGCTGAGTGGAAGATCGCTGGAGCCCAGCAGGTGAAGCTGCAGTGGACAGGAGCGTGCCACTGTACTCCAGTCTGGGTGACAGAGTGAGACTCCAACTCAAAAAAAAAAAAAATATCAGGCCCATGGCATCCTGTGAGAGAAGGGGCATTGCTGCCTTTGGTTTCTTAGACAGGGCAACTGTTATCTTCAGGTTTTGATTTTTTTTTTTTTTGAGTTGCAGTCTCACTCTGTCACCCAGGCTGGAGGGCAGTGGCACGCTCCTGGCCACCGCAGCCTCGACCCCCTGCTGGGCTCTGGAGATCCTTCTGCCTCAGCCTTCCAAGTAGCCGGAACTACAGGCGTGCGCTACCACACCCAGCTAATTTTTTATTTATTGTAGAGATGAGGTCTTGCCAAGTTGCCCGGGTGGATCTCGAACCCACGGGCTCAGGCAATCCTCTCGCCTCGTCCTCCCAAAGTGCTGGGATTACAGGCTGTGCCACCGAGCCCGGCCAGTGTTGATTTCTTATCGTACGTCTACTGTCAACCCAGAATTCCTTGGCTTTCTGCCTTTGTGTGTAAATTACTTAGAAAAACATGTGTGGGAATCCATTCTTCTGTCAGGGCAATGGGGAGGGAAGCCAGTGTGAGTGGCGTGCAGGTGAGTTCCTGGTGTGAGTGGCTAGATTGGTTTCTGATACCTCTCTATCACCTCCCCTCCTTTTGTACATTTCAGTTTGTGGGAGCAGGGAGAAGGCACAGTGGTCCTGGCATCCCCAGCCTTCAAATCAGTCTTGGGAAGTATCAGATAGAGATCCTGGCCTCCAGACATCCAGCTCAGGGTTTGACTTAGTCAGTGAGCCAAGAAGAGGAAAGAGTCTATTAGGAGTCCTTCATCACCTCCAGAGTAATGGGGAGTGCCATCATGGGAGAATGGACATCCTCAGGTGGTCTCCCCTCAGGCCTTTGCCTAGAGTGAGCTTGGTATGAGGTGGGAGCCCCAGGGTGGCTACCGTGGTCCTGCCCTTTGAGAACGAATGGAGCTGGAATGAAATGCTTCCCAGTTTTTTACCCCAGTCAGAGGAAGCTGGTGAAAGATGGCTCTGATCCTCTTACCCCCCAGTTAATAATCATGCCTCAACTGCAGAATCATGGCTCTTCCCCCTTTGACCCTCCCACCTCATTTCCTCTTCAAATCTTTTCCCCCAAACTGTCTCCACCCATGCTCTGCCCTCACTCTCCCTACTCTTCATCCTCGTACACCTCATGCTCTTTGACACCATGGAGACTTTGCTGTCTCTTCCATCCAAAATAGCTCTCCCTCAGTCCTCTCTTAGCTACCTACATCCAGCTTGGTTGTCATCGTCTTGCTGTAGCTTGCCACAACATGTCGGGCAACATGTCGGATTGCCCCTCACACAAATTCCCGTAGCACTTGATACGTCTCTCTGTATCACTCATCACACCATAGGAAAGCCATGTGTTCACAGGTCCATCTCACTGGCTGGAGGGAAGAGGTCATTTCTTATTCCTATTATATCCCTTGGGGTCAAAAGGGGGATACAGGAGGGCTCTATGAATGATACTGGAAAGTGGCAGCAGCAGTGGAAGATACTCTTTGCTTTCCAAGGGGGATCCTAGGCAGCTCCCTGGGGCCAGGAAAAGAGGACAGGCTCCTAAGTGATGGAATTTCTTCTCCCTCCAACATTCTGTAGTGGGGTTCAACTCAGGTCCACCAGCTCTGGTTTAAGGAGGTCATTCACAGAAGGCAGAGTTTGGCTTGGGGGCTCAATGTTTCATTTGAAAGACATCGAGTTTACTTTTCAAACCCATGATGATGGTTTCCATGGAAGGTATGTCAACAGAGAGATGTGGTTGCTGTTTTTTTATCCTGATGACTTGAAGCAAATTGCTTAAATTCTCTGAGGTACAATATCGTCATCTGTACGAATGGAAAAATAATACATATCTCACGATGCTCTGAAGATTAATAACTACTACTTATTGAATTTAATGTTGAGCTCAGGGCTCTATAAATATCACTGGAAAGTGACAGAGATAGAATCAGAACTTGAACCACTTTATAATATGAAAAGGACACTGGAAACTGTAAACATCTACACAAATGTTAGATTTATCTATTTATTGAAAGTGCATTTAGACCTTGAAATCTTTTCCTGTTGGGAACTGAAACCAGAAAAAGAAAGACTTTTACAATTTGTTGGCTGTCCACCAACAAATTGTACCTTGCCTTTCATAAGATGAATTGTTTCTAAGAAGTGGAATCCCCCTAGTGAGGGATTGTGTTTTCCGGCTTCCCTTGCATGTATGTGGGGCCATGCAATATCCTGTGGAATGTGATAAGAAATGCCATGTGTCACTTGCAGGTCAAAGTGGTTAAAAAGAGGGTGTGAATAGTCAAAAGGTAGAAGCAATCCAAATGTCCATCATGGATGGAAGGATAAATACTGTGTGATATATATGTGCAATGGAAGGAAATTCTGACACCTGCTACAACATGGGTAAACTTTGAAGGCATTATGCTAAGTGGAATACACCAATCACTAAAGGACAAATGTTGTATGATTCCACTTATATGAGGAACCTAGAATAGTCAAATTCATAGACACATAAAATAGAATGGTGGTTTCCAAGAGCTGGGGGAAGGTGGGAGTAGGGATTTAGTGCTTAACGAACACACACTTTTATTTGGAAAGATGAGAGAGTTCTGGAGAGAGATGGTGGCCATGGTTGTACAACAATGTCAATATACTTAATGCCACAGAGTTTTACATTTTAAAATGGTTAAAATGGCACATTTTATGTTACATATATTTTATCACAACTTAAAAAAGAAGAAAAAGAGACTGTGACTTCTCCATAACCGCCAATTAGACTCAGAGAACTTTTAGATCATGGGATGAAACAGCCACACAGTTGACGTAACCTGTACACTTGAATCACCAAGTGACAAAAAGCCCTCATTGACTAGGAATCTGATATGGGACGCTCACTGGAGTGATGAGTAGACTTCTAACACGTTAAGTCACTAAATTGGGGCTCAGTGTGTTACAGCAGCTAGTAAAATCTAAGTAACACCACCTGCAGCTGATATAGCTGATATTGTAGGATGGTCATAGAGCAACACTGTCCCCTGAGAAAGAGACTGAGGATAGATCATGGCTTGTTTGGGACTGAGAAGATATTTGTGCTGAGGGCACAGATCACAATGTCAAGATCACAGCAGTTCTCAAATACTAAGTCACAGTTCCCCTCCTCCCATCCCCTCACTCCTTGGCTATAAGCAGGACTCCAAGGACGTTTTTTTCTAAGGTAACCCAGAGGAGTTTATCTCCTTGAAAAACATGTCACCCCCTCTGTGCTAGGGACCAGATGTGGGCTTGGGATGCAGGAATGCAGAGGAAGAAGGGGACTGTGATCCTCAGTCTGTGAGGGGCAGGCATGAAAACTGTCCAGACATGCTCTCTTAGGCAGACTGTGTCCTGGGTAAGTGGCTAAGTGACTCTGCAGTTTCCTTTCAGAGGCAGCCCAACTAAGCATGGCAGAAATTGTCCTGTTTTGTGTTCAAAGGACAATTGCCAGTAGGAAACGTACCACAGCTGCTGGCTATGACCTGAGACACCCACAAACTCCAGGATCAGCAACAAGAGGAGTCCCAACCTCAAAGGTGTAGAGGATAGAGGTGACCAGGTCAGGCTCTGAGGCCCAAATGGGGTTATGGAATTACAAACTAGCAGCAGCTGCAGCAACAGTGTGTAGAAGACATTTTCTGCCTGTCCAGGCTCCAGCCCTGCAGACTTTGGCAGTTGTCTGGGCACCCTGAGCATGGCAGTGGCTGAAGAGCCCCACAGCCTCCTGGCATGCATCCAAGGCAGCTCCATTGGCCCAAGAGACCAGGACGGATGCTTGGGTTTCAGATAAGCATGCTGGAAACCTGGACTTCTTGGGCTCATCACAGGAAAGAGACCCTGGGAAAGAGAGAAGGCCATTCTTACAGTAAGAGAGATGAGGCTAGAGCCAAACTGATGGAGCAGATAAAAGAATTGCAACCTCATCTCATTCCTCAATTTTGCAACGAATTGACTGTTTTAATGAATTAGACAAATCCAAGGTTACCCTATAATAACAGTACTTTTACGCATATTCTTCCTTTACTCCCAAGCTAGAGAGATAGAGGCAAAGTCAGGGTTAGGGATTGCACACAAATGTGACAGTTATGTCAAAATCTGGCAATGTCCATAGGAGTGAGTCATGCAGGTCAAGGTCACATGAGTTGCAGTAAAAGAAAGGATGAGAATGATTCATTGGCTTTGTAGACTTTTATCAGGAATTTAATGTTTCTTAAAAGTCTGAATGCCTCCCTGTCCCTCATTACAGTGTAAAATCACCAGAGTTCTCCTGCAGTGGCCATCAACGCTGCTATGGGCTCTTACCTCTTGTTAGCTTGCCCTGGCATTCACCCTGTGATGCGACAACAGGCTCTGAGGCCTTCGGGAGTGACAGACAGAGGAACATTCAAATAATCGATATAACACAACCCCGTCTTTCTTCACGTCCTTGCCTCTTGGAGTTTCCTTGAGTCAACCCTTTGTCTTCCAACAGGGTGGTATCTGGTTTTCCACTTCAGACTAATGTTTGTGTTTTCCTTCCCAAGGCCAAGGGCAGGCTCTCACCCTGCCTAGGGCTGACCCCTATTTACAGAAAGTTGTTTTGGCTTTCCTGGCATTTTCACATTCTCCTTCAGCCTCATCCTGGACCTTGTACAAAATCCAACTGATAGGCATCTGACGCCAGCCTTTGATATGGAGCCAAGGCTGCCTGTGTCCTGCTGCCACTTCCCGGGAGTTGGTCCCAGAGCCAGTGCTGAGCAACAGCCCCTCCCACCCACCTGACCTGGGCAGGGCCTCGCTAAGGGTAGAAGCCCTTCGAGGCTGAGTCAGGGCTGCCACTCTGGAACCCCAGCTCCCATGAGTACTCCCTTCCCGCTAGCTTGCCAAGATGACACACCCTTCTCTGACTGTCAGTGCTCACCTGTGTGGGAAGCACTCACTGGGTCATCGGCCTATTTTCCCATTTCCTTCAGCACCAGAGTAGGTTGGTGGCTGTGGTGACATGAGGTCATCTGGAGACCTGCCTGCTCAGTCTCCTCTGTCCTTATTGCCCTTTTATTGCCTCTGGGAATGGCCAAGCCATTCCTGACACCTGGAGTTGAGTAGTACTACAAGGAGTCCATGCTGGCCTGAGCATCAACAAGCTGCTCGTCATGCGTGACAAAATGCAGAGCGATGGACCCTAGCCTCAGGTCCACTCCCTGGAAAGGCCACTGCCCTCAGGGTGTCTGCATGTCCTCAGGCTGGAGATGGGGTAGCGTAGGACCTCATCTTGGACTCCTAGTTTCTACTTCTGCTGGGTTCTTTCAGTTTGAGTCACAGTGCCACTTTTGCACTGCACCTACTCGGATGTGAAACTCAGGCCCTTGCCTTGATTTCCACCAAAACTGAACTAAACACCTGACCAAGACATTTGTGAACTTAGCAGGCTCTGTCAAGGGCTGCTCAGGCCAAGAGGATTTATACTGCAGCAATGCAAATAACTTCAAGTGGGATGTTTGATCTTGGACCACCCCATGTTGCTAACCAAACTCATGTTTCTCTACAATGTGTTTCAAGAACCATGTACACTAGAATTGCCATTGTGGGAATGGGAGTCTGTAAGTGGGGAGGGCAGTGGGGTGTGTGTGTGTGTGTGTGTGTGTGTGTGTGTGTGTGTGTGTGTGTATCTCAGGTGTATACTTCTGAGAGAGAGATGGAAGGGTTGTATTCGCTTGTTTATGTGTTTTGATTTTGTTTTGTTAGGACACTTGATTGTAAGTGAAACTTTCCATTGGGAGATATGTGTCCTGTTATTGGCAATGCCCACTCACTAGAGTAACTTAGACCATACCCACAATATCCAGAGAATCGTAAGGAATAGTCAATGCCACCTAGTTCGGGGTCTTCAAGCATTTGCCTGCATATCCCCTAAAAGAATTTTGCAATATTATATACCCAACTTTAAAATATTTTTTTTCTCCTCTAATGGGATTTCTTAAAATTTTTGTGCTGTATTTAAACATTTTTGCCTTGAACTGAAAAATATTAAATTACTCTGTAAATTTGAAATATTTTAACAGCGAAACATTTTAAAATAATGATATTGTGGCATATATGAATATTTAACTATTCACAATAACTAAGTAATAATAAATTAAATAGCTAATATTTAATTATATGGATGCTTAAATGTATTCAAATAGAATTTAAATGGTATAGCAATTTGATATCCTCTATTATCTTTTTAAAAATATCATGAACAAGCTCTTCTTTAACAGTCGAAAATTTTATATTATTCCTTTTTTCTCCTTGAGTTTGTATTTCCCTTCTTCCCCTACAAAACATTTATCGTGATCTACATTATGATTAAAATCTTTTATTAATCACCTTAACATTTATCTAAAGATGTACACAAATTCGAATTTTTTCCTTTGCTGTGACCATAAAGCTCTAAAGCTATGCTAGCCAATACTAATATTATTAAATGTTCATTAGTTTCTCCTTCACCTTTGCTAAAATAATTGGATAATATCAAATTTGTAAAATGATTTGTAATTCAATTATTAGCATAATTCACTTTTAAGCTCAAATCAATACTTTGCATTGTCCCTTTGGTTGGAGTCTGGAGATTTTTACAAATGACAAGATGGTGGGGCGGGCCAGATCTTTCTTCTGAGGGAAAAAAAAACTGCCAAAAAGACACTTTTGAGAGAAGAGAGCAGCCCAAACATAGGAACATTCTCAGGGAGACCTGCTTTAGGAAAGAGGACACTTGAGAGTGAGCAATTAGAAATTGATTTCTTTGATATTGCCTATACTGCAACCCTTTAGAATGTGTTCATGGACCCTGAAAACAAGCTTACCTAGTTTAAAGATCACTGCCCAATGCTTCTCAATTCAGCTCTCGCCTTCCCCTTTCCAGGCTCCCACAGTTTTTAGAATCCAAATACATGAAATTGTTTAGTGCAGTTAAGGACTAGGTATCTATTATCTTTCTCCTTCCTTCCCTGCCAATATTTTATACCTAAAAATTATAAAAATATAGCTATCCAGTACAGATAATAATAATTAAGCAAATACATTTATATCCACCACTCAACTTAAGAAGTAGAACAATAATGCCAAGTGACTGCTGATGTCTCAGTTTCCCTCATTCTGGGCACATGGTGAGACTGCACTTCCCCACTCCCTTGAAGTTATGCATGGCCATAGCTTGCTCCCACTAGTAGAATGTAAGCAGAAGCAACAGGTGTCACTTCTGGATGGCCTTTAAGAACAAGTGCATGATTGGTCATGCTCCCTCTTCCTGCCTGCTTAATAGAGACATACCAATTGATGGAGGCCCTATAGTTGACCCATGATGAACTTTTGTAGTATTTAAGCCACTGAGATTTTATTTTATTTTTTTATTTTATTTTTTATCAATATTTTTTATTATGGTTTTGTGGGGTACAGTTAAGGGTTAGGTGTACAATTACGTTTCATTCAGGCACCCTGTTGATAAGAGGTGTTTCCCCTTCCCCAGACAGATATTTGCTACTGTTAATCCCATCCCCCCCCATAGTTTCCCAGTACCATCAGTCATTTTCTTATAGTATTACATTGGATGTTCAAGGTCCATTATATGAGTGAGAACATGTGATACTCGGATCTTTGTTTCTGTGAGAGGTCACTCAGTATTATAGACTCTAGTTCCATCCAGGTTGCTGCGAAATTCATGATTTTGTTCTTTTTTATGACTGCGTAGTATTCCATCGTGTATATGTACCACATTTTTTTAATCCAGTCCTCTTTTGATGGGCAGCATGCCACTGAGATTTTAATAGTTGTTTGCTACTACAGCATAACTAGCCCATCATAACTGGCACAGAAATATCTTTGAAACTTTATGTATAGCCTTCTGCAATGTTATTCCTTTCCCTATAATCCAATCATTCATTTTCTTTATGATTTTATAATGCATTTATAATTTTTTTTTTTTTAGTTAGGGTCTCATTCTGTTGTCCAGGCTGAAGTGCAGTGGCACACTCATGGCTCACTGCAGCCTTAAACTCTAGGACTCAAGCAATCCTCTGGCCTCAGCCTCCAAAGTAGCTGAGACCACAGTCATGCTCCACCATGTCCGGTTAATTTTTTTTATTTTTTGTACATTTACGGTCTCAGTATATTGCCTAGGCTGGTTTTGAACTCCAGGCTCAATCTTCCCACCTTGGGAGGAATCCCACAGTGCTGGGATTACAAGTGTGAGCCACTGTGCCTGGCCTTATTTATAAGCTTATTTATAGCCTTAAATAACATATTTTTATGGTTTTGAACTCTATAAATATAAAATCATATTTTATAATTTTTAAAGTATTAGTGACATTTGTTGATACTGTGAATATGCCATCCTTTACTATCCATTCTATTATTGATAAACATTTAAGTTGTTTTTTGCTGTTATTAAGCATGCTCTGAACATGTCTGTACACATCTTCTCGAATAGAAATGTGGAGTTTTTTCTTGAATAGCAATTCTCAAAGTGTGGCCCTCTCAGAGGGGTCCATGAATACAAAACTATTTTCATAATTACACCAAGATGTTATTTGCCATTTTTACCCTCATTCTCTCATAGGTGAACAGTGGAGTTTTCCAGCGGCTACACAACATGTGACATCACAACAGATTAATACGGAAACAGATAGGAAAATTCTACTGACTTCTATTAAGCCAGATTTGCAAGACTATAAAGCATGTCTCTATTCACCCTAAATTTTTTTTGGAAAATATAGTTATTTTTAATAAACTTTTAATTTCTTTTGGTCTGTAATGGATTAGTTTCTAGAATTCTTAGTTTTAATTTCTAATATGTTTAGTCGGGCACAGTGACTCAAGCCTGTAATCCTAGCACTTTGGGAGGCCGAGGTGAGAGCATTGCTTGAGTCCAGGGGTTCGAGACCAGCCTGGGCAACTTGGTGAGACTTCATCTCTACTATAAATCAAAAAATTACCTGGGCATGGTGGCACGCACCTATAGTTCTGGCTACTTGGATGGCTGAGGCAGAAGGATTGCCTGAGCGCAGCAGGTCGAGGCTACAGTGGCTGTGAGCCACCGCACTTCAGCCTGGGTGACAGAGTGAGACTCCAACTCAAAAAAAAAATTCTGATATGTTAAGTATTGATCGATATAACTCACCTAAATGAAAGTTATTTGGGCTTCTCCATAATATTTAAGAGTGTACAGGGATACTAATACCAAATGGCTTAAGGATTTCCACTCTAAGATATATAACTAGGAATGAAATTGTTGGGTTGTACGTTTTATACATCTTGACTTTCTTATAAAATATAATAAGTGCTCCCAAGTGATTGTGCCAATTTCTCCTCCACTAGTAATGAATGAAGAGTTCCCAGAGCAGCAAAGATGATCCACCCTTCTCAAAGAGCCTTCTGAAGGGGGTGGCTTTAAAAAAACATATTTTTTTTTTCCTGTTTCCCCTCCCTGATACGGGTTTTTCCATTTGGGCTTCCGAGATGTCCTGGATTCACAATTTACTTCCTGAGATGACGGACTTCCTTCAGCACTGGGGCTGAACTGAGGGAGGCTCTGAAGCCATAGCAGTTGTGAAATGCCACAAATCCACCTGGGGACAGCTGTGATTTGGAGTTCTAGAAAGGAGAATGAGTTATTACAGACTGATGGTCTCAGTACCCACTCTGGTCTCATTTGGCAATGTTGATCTTATATCTTTTTGCAGTTAAAAAAATGCGTAACTACTTCCCCCTTGTTAACAAGGCTCCTTGGGCCTCCCTTGAGCTCACCTGCCCAGGTCAGTCTGCCAGAGCAGATTTCTAGCACGTCTAGATCCTTTATACCCTCCAGCCTAAAAGGCTCCGAAGAGGCCATTATTGGTCTTCTGGTCTTAATAGGCTGAAAAGGAGCCTTCACAGGAGAAAAAGTGTTTCCCAGCCCTGTCCTAAGACAGAGGTTAGAAGGCCTGTCTCTGCCTCAGAAATACATAGGATAAAGATTGTTTTTTCCATCTCATTATACCAAAGAATTCTCAGGCAGTGACCATGAATAGCTTATAATATTCCTTCTTTGAAAACAAACACACACACACCTGGGAATAATTGCACTCACAGGAAGTAGGCGGGCTGTGTGCACACAGCTTGGAAGGATAAGACCCGATTTTCAGAAACATGTTTACTTCAGAGCAGGGTTTTTTTACCAAGGAAAATGTTGTTGGGTTGTGTCTGCTCCCTCCAATGCCCTCTTCCCTCCTCCCTCCCCACAAATCCCCTACTCCCCTCACTAGTTGGCAGGAACTTGCCGTTCCTTGGCCTGGGAGGCTTGCCAGAGCCCTCCCATTTTCCAGAGAGCTGCACTTCTATTTCTAAACAGAGTTTCTTAAAACCGGATGCTACACAGAGCCAGGGCTCCCCGCCCTACAAACCCACTCCTGACCTCTGACCCCATGGAACAGGTCCCTCCTCCTTTTATTGTTCTTGACTCCGGAGCCCACTGTCACCAAAGCCAACCTCCTAGGCAGGGCAGGAGTGGAGGCGGGAGCAGGCTCCAGGCCAAGGCGGGAAGCCACCAGAGGAAATTTCATTGGGTAATGAGGCTCCCAAAGCAGCCACCTCGTCCCTTAGCCCTTCCCATTTCCTTCCCTTTGCCTTGCTGTCCTGGAATCCTTAAGGCAGAAGAATAAGACCAGCTCATCTAGAAATCCCTCACTCAGACAGAGCCAGACTTAAGCCATCACAGATCACAGGCAGAGATTTCCAGTTGGAAAAACAACCAAAGGAATGCTTGTGTCCTTCTTTCATTTAGTTGTAAAAGATGGCTCTTTGAGCAGATATCCATTCATTTATACTTTAATTCATTCCTTTTCTATTCAGTAAGATATCCACTTTGTACCAGTCGTTGTTCTAGGTGATGGGGCTATGACAGTAAATAAAACAGCCAAAATACCTGCACTTGTAGGTCTTATGTGCTGATAGATGTTAGAAATTTCACACAAGGAGAGAAGGAATAAGAAGTCATTGGAAATATGATAATGAAGAGAGTAATTGGAAGGCAGCTCAGTCTAGGAAAATAACAATCCTTTGATCCTGTCGCAGTCTTAAAAGGGTATCCATGCTCATCAGGCCCGAGGCCAGATCTGGCAATCAGAAAGGCCAGAAAACCAGCCAAGAGTCTAAGGGCTAATGAGAATAGAAAATCAGAAACATGGCTTTGGATTTCCTGCTGCAACAGATGTGAGGAGGAGAAGCAGATGGGCCATCTCCTCTGCTCAGGTCTAGAGGGTAGAGGTAGTCTGGGGTCTCTCTCAGGCTGGCTTCTGCACCTGCTGCCGCTAGTCCAGTTGCTGCAAGAGCTGTGACTATTACAACCACATGCCACCCATGACAACAGTCGGAAGGGTGCCAACACAAACCAACCACTGCCTTCCTAAAGAGCTGTGGTGATGTCCAAGTCTTTGCAAAGCAAATTCCATTTTCTTTAGTGAACTAGTCATCTATGTGGGAGAGGCTTTATCACTGGTCCTGATTTTTTGAACAGGCATTTCTTGAACAATGTCTCTGACATTTTGTTTCAGTTTCTGTGCTTCCAGTTTATGTGTTCCATGCATAGTGATATAAATATACAGATCTATTCATTCAACAAACATATGATAGGCGGCAACCATGTGCTAAGCCCTGTGCAGGTTGCCCTTCTGGAAGAGAGACACAAGTGGTGCCCTGAGGGGTGTCAAGGAAGAAGCAGGCACCATCATGAACAGCACACATCTGGGTTGTGCTCTCATGGAGGAATAAGTGATCCAAGAGCTCTGGGGAAAGCTAGAAGGAAGGAATTCCTGGCTCAGCCTTGAGTTCTTAAGAGTTGGTTCAGCATTGATTGCACTGTGCTAGCCCTGCCCTCTCTAAAGGGCTTAGCTCAGAAGGCACAGTTAGTTCACTTGAAATGAATGACTAGAACTTTCCAAAGCAGGCAACTGATAGGGAGGGATGGGAGAGGTATGTAGTCAGAGTGAACAGACTGTGCAAAAGCAGAGAAGTGAGAAAGGTCAACATTCACGAAAAGGGCCAGTGAGTGGTACCCATGCTGAGAGCCTGAGAATGGGGGTGGGGAGGAGGCTGACTGAAGCGGAACTTGGCAGTGAAGAGTGGAGAGGTTGGAGAGGGTAGAGGGTGTGCCAAGGAAAGTCTGGACTTTATCCTACAGTAAGCAAGAAGAAACTATACAAGAGTTTTAAGGCAGGGCATGACATGATCAGATCTGAGAGGTATACATACACAGACACACACACACGTATGCACATATAGATATCCATAAAATAAAGTAAATTCAAATATATAGTCTAAATATATATACATTTTAAATACACATATTTGTATATATTTCAACCATACAAATCTAGATAAAATCAGTTGCTTTTCTTCTTCTATTCCCTCTCCAGTCATCAGTCTGTGGCTTGCACATTGCTCAGAAAAATTAAGATTCTCTTAGCAGAGAGCACAGGCAACAAAACCAAAACCAAAAACAGACAAATGGGACTTAATTAAACTAAAAGCCTCTGCACAGTGAAAGAAATAATCAACAAAGTGAAGAGACAACCTATTGAATGGGAGAAAATATTTGCAAATGATTTATCTGACAGGGACAAATAGCCTGAATATACAAGGAACTCAAACAACTCAACAAGAAAAAAAACAAACAGTCCTGGTAAGGCTGGACGCAGTGGCTCATGCCTGTAATCCTAGTACAGGGGGGACCCAAAAAGAAAGGAATTATCTTTTGGAGGGCAGATCCCTTGTAGAACAGGCTTCTCCCGCTAAGTAATTGTTCTAGGAACCCATCGACATTGGTGTACCAGCTAGCATTGTTGTGAGAGGCTGCATTGTGCTTCAGTGAATTATTTTTGGAGATTTTTTCCCACACATCTGCCCATTTCATCATGGGCCATTTATGAGTGCACCTGCCCACACTGTGCTGAGTGTCAGCAGTTTTTGACCAAAAATGGCATGACCCCTGGGCCCCACCCTCCCAATTCACCTGATCTTGCCCCAGTGACTTGTTTTTGTTTTCCCAGATGCAAAATGTTCTCAAAGGGAAACATTTTGCCAATGTGGACAAAGTGAAACAAAAAATGCAGAAGAACTAAAAGCCATCAAAATTGACAAATTCAAAAACTGTTGTGAGCAGTGGAAAATGTGTCTCAGTAAGTGTATTATAGCAAACAGGGAGTATTTTGAAGGTGACTGAAGTTTAAACATGTAAGAATAAATATATAAATTTTTATAAATAAATTCCAGTTTTGGGGGGGGTCCCCCCTTGTGCTTTGGGAGGTCAAGGCAGGAGAATTGCTTTAGCTCAGGAGTTCAACACCAGCCTGAGCAACACAGTGAGACCTCATCTCTAAATTAAAAAACAAAATAAAACTAATGTTCCTGTTAAAAAGTGGGCAAAGGACATGAGTAGACATTTCTTAAAAGAAGGCATACAAATGACCAACAGGTATATTTTTTAAATGCTCAACATCACTAATCATCAGGGAAATGCAAATCAAAACCATAATGTGATATCATCTCACCCTAGTTAGAATGGCTATTATTTAAAAAGACATAAAATAACAGATGTTGGTGAGGATGTGGAGAAAAGAGAACTCTTACACATTGTTGATGGGAATATAAACAGTCACTATGGAACATATTACAGAGAATTTCAAAAAAATAAAAATAGAATTGCCATTAAATCCAGTAGTGTCACTACTGAGTATTACCCAAAGGGAAAGAAATCAATATATCAAAGGGCTCCCTGAACTCTCACATTTATTGCAGCACTATTCACAATAGCAAAGATATGGAATCAACCTAAGTATTCATCAACAGATTAATGAAGAAAGAAAATGTGGCATATATTCATGATGAAATACTATTCAGTCATAAAAAAGAATGAAATCATGTCATTTGCAGCAGCATGGAGGAGGTTATTATGTTAAGTTAAATAAACCAGGCACAAAAAGACAACTATCACATGAATTCACTTATTTGAGGGAGCTAGAATTTTGAACACATAGAGGTAGAGAGTAGAAACATGCATAACAGAGACTGGGAAGGGTGAGTGGAGGTGGGAGAAGGATGATGAGAAGTGGGTTACAAACATAAGTAATATAGAAGGAACACATTCATTGCTTGATAGCAGAGTAGGGTGACTATAGAAACCAAACATGTATTGCATTCAATGAATGGCTAAATACTCTGACTTGATCACTACGCATTATGTACATATAACAAAATTTCACGTGTACCTATACATTTGTACAAATAAAAAAAGTTTTAAAGATGCATAAAGAGAAGAACACAGTGAATATTTGGTTGGGTTGTCCCCAGTTCCACATGATGTTCTTGAGAGCCCAACAAGCAGGGCTCTAGGGAAATGAAGAGGACTGGGAAGAGAGCAGTAGGAGATGGCTGGGCAGGTGACCCTCTCCCTGCCGTGGGAGGCACTCCTCCCCCTCCATCATGGGAGTGGAGATGGCACAGATGGAGGCTGGAGATAGAGACCCAGCTCTAGGGAGAAGGGGGTCTGTGTGAGAGGCTGCCAGCACCATGGGTGTTGAGTGCCTGGGGGCTGTGGAGAAAGGATGCCCACATATGGCCTGTTTCTCATCTTTCCCACAAACAGATTTGACACCTGAGCAGAAGCAGTTCACATCTCTGTATGGCAAAGTTGCCCATCACAGCTGGCTGAGCACCGCTGGTAGTCATATGGCAGAGAAAGGCCCACTTGGGTCCTGAGACTGCTGAGCCCCACCCAGATGTCTAAGTCAATAGTCTAGGACAGCCCTTGTGCCCCTCTCCCCAAAGCAAGTAGAAGTCCCTGACAACTCATGGGGTGGGGAGAAGAAATGATGGGGAAGAGGAAGCTATATACATACTGCATATCATTAAAATGTCTTTGAGGTGACTTAAAAAATCTACCCAATGTAAGATTTTTATTTTAATTTGAAAAGCAAGCAAATGTAAGGAGAAAATAAAGGAGAGGTAGAAAAAAATATTAATGTGGAAAGAAATTTAGTACCCAGTCATTTACGCTGATCTTGCCAAAAGTAGGATATGAATTAGACTCTGAGATTCCTATGAAACAAAGCAAAAATGAGAATGTAGATGTCACAAAACTGACAAGGTACAAAAGATCAAAGAAAGCCAGTTCCTCAATCTCTTATTTCTTGTTCTGGGCCTTGAGTGGACGTTTTCCTCCAAGTCTTCATACAGAGGAAGTCTCACAATGTCCTCAACAGCTTTCCAGCAAGCTACACAACAGTACGTTTTCAATGGCTGGTTCCCCAGGGTTCCTGTGGGTGAAATTCCAAACCTCAATTTAGGATCAGCAATTCTACCAGCAAATCAAAGCGGCAAAAGGAGAAAGGCCAAATACATAAATCCATAGTAGCCTTACATGATGTGAATTGGCAAATAAGATCCACCTTATTTAAAGAGTGGACTGCATATCCATCAAGCAATGCTACATAAATGTATGCTAAAAGTTGGGTCACACATAGTTCAAAGATAAATTATTTAGGAAAAACCCAGCTAAGTTTCCATTATTGATTAAAAGCATATTGGTAATCTTAAAAATCAGTCTAACACACATCCAAAGGAATGCTAGACAGTCATTAACAATTGTTTTATATATCACAATTTTTATGACCTGACAAATGTCTGTAATTTTACAGTTTTTAAAAACTCAGGAACAAATTATGATGTACAGCGTGAAACACTTAGAAAAAAAAGTGTAATATTAACCTTACTTCTTAATGAAATATGTATATATATACATCTGAGAGAGAAAGAATCGAAAGAGTGATGCATATAAACTGTCAACGGTCTGCCTCTAAGTGGTAGAATTTGACTGCTTTGTGCTTATGCTAGTTTGGATTCCCCTCACTTCTGAAAGGAGAATTTAGGTGCAGGCTGTTTGGGAGATAATTCCAGGGTGCACTAGAAGCAGGGTGGGTATGTAAAATAGAAAAAGAAAGAAACTCATAAGGTGTGCATTGATGAGTGGGTTACTCCTGTAGGCAACCAGAGATAAACCCGTCTCCCACGCCCAGGAAAACTCTGAGATATTCCATGGAACACATCTCAGGACAGTCCCATTAAGGGTCAAGATAGTTATCCACTCACTCTCTCCCCCATTGTTGAGGATTGCTCCTGGGAGTGTTAACTCCCCAACACTTCCTGGCAGTTTCAATCACCCTATGTTCAGGCCAAGAAAGCTCTTATGGCTAGAGAAAGTCCTCAAGAAGGGAGATGGAGGTGCTTGAGAAAGAAAGTCATCAATACATTAAGAGATCCATGTGCTCAGAGGGGTGGGGGAGTTTGAGAAATTTGGGCAGATCACCGATAGTGTAGTTTTCAGATTTTTTTTACATTTATTACTTTTGGTATCAGAAAAATAATATTTAGAAAAACCAACTTTTCAGAAGCTACCTGCTGGCATCAGCCTTTGAGAATTAATAACCTGATGATGACTCTCACTTGAACAGAAGGATCCTGTCTCTGTCCAGGACTGGAATGGGGCAGTACTTAGAAGAAACAAACTTATTCTTAGAAAATACTTCTGGGTCCAATCCAGAGCACAAAAACCTTTGAAGCCAAGGTCTCAAACCTTCATGCTGTAGAATATACTTCTGGGTCCAATCCAGAATACAAAAACATTTGAAGCCAAGGTCTCAAAACTTCATGCTGAAGAATATTGGTAACTGATGCTGGCCTGAAATTTGTTCAGACTGAAAATTACCAACGATTCACCAGAGCTGTAGAGCTCAATCATGTATTCATGAAGTATTTAAATTTCAGCATCGGTTTCCAAAGAAAGAGGCTTTCACTTTAAATGCATAACCTTAAACTTCAAATAGATGCCCAACACTGCCTGGTAGCATAACTATATCTATTCTAAATAAGCGTACTTTCTCCATTGTGGTGGCCATGAGAATGTGCCTTGCAGGGTGTAATTAAGCAAAGACTCCAGCCATTGTGTTCGGAAATCTATCGCTATGTTGACTCTAAGGCCCCCTTTTCCATGGACTGCTTGCAGCCAATGACTGAGCTCGGCAGGAATAACAAGTCAAGCACCTTCAGAGAAACAGGGGATTCTCTGACAGCTAACTTTGACTCCACATAGATCTTGCCAAACCTTCCCTAGATTTCACAGCAGTCTAAGATGATTCCATCCAACGTTCTTTCTTTTTTCCTTCACTCAGGGTGAGAGCTGCATCATTCTTGGACAAGTCACTCAGTCTCTTAGGGCTCACTCCTCACCTTTCCACACAGGTGGTTCCACTAATAAAATCCTTGCATATTTATCCCCACCTTGGCATCTGCCTCTCAGAGGACCTGGACTGACACAACAGTCTATTAACCGGCTCTTTCTCATCTTCTCTCTTCTCAACAACTCTCTTCTCTCTCCTCCTCTCAGCTGATGACCTGGCCTCCTGTTTCGAGACAACGTAGGGCATCAAATGAAGCTTAAGAATACCAGCATCTTCCTCCACACTAATATGGTGGAGGAAATATCCCTCCTCCTGTCAGCACCTAGTCTTTGCAAGGGTGCCCAGGATCTCACTCCCTTCTCCCTGAAAGAGCTTTACTCCCTCTGACCTTTCCTCCCTCTTCTACAACGTCTATCTCTTCCTTACTCTGGTGTCCTGATTCCTCAACCCTCCAATTATTGCCTCACTTCTCCACTCCTCTCCAAAATCAAATGTCTAAAAAGATATTAACACATATTGTCTCCATTTAGTCAGTTCCCATTCACTCCAAATTCACTTCATTTTAGCTTCATTGACCACATCCCTAGTGCTCTTGTCAAGGGCAACGTGATTTTCACCTTGGCAAATCCATGGAACATTTTCCTATCAGCATTCTACTCAACTGTTCAGCAGCATTCGGCACAGTTAATCCTTTCCCCCTTCTTTAGACCTTCTTCTCTTTTTGTCTTATACCATAGACTCCTGGTTTTTCTCCGCCCTCACTGGCTATTCCTTCTCAGTCTCTTCTTCCTTTGCCAGATAATTAAACATGAGTGTCCTCTAAGACTCTCAGCTCTTTTCTCTCTCTCTTCTCCCTAAGTGAGCTCTTCATTCACTTGACTTTCAATACCACTGACATGCATACAACCGTCAACTTTCTGTTTCCAAATCTTATATTTTCTCTCATCTTCAGACTTGTTTTAGCCATCTGCCTACTTTATATCTCCACTCAGATGCTTAATGAGCATCCTCAATTTAACAAGACAAGAGCTTTTTGATTTCTCTCCCCAAATATGGTCCTCCCCAACTCTCTTCTTCTCAGTAAATGACACCACCATCCACTCAGTTGTATAAGCCAAGAGATATGGGAGTCACCCTTAATTCCATCTTCTCCACTCTTCATATTTAATTAATCTGTCAATTCTTCCTTAGAAGTATCTCTCAGGTCACCCATATCTTTTCATCTCTGTGTATGCCTGTGCCTTAATATCTTCTTCTTATAAAGAGAACAGTCATATCGGATTATAGCCCACCCTGATGACCTCATTTGGCCGTAATTACCTTTTTGAAAGTCCTATATCACCAAATACAGCCTGAGGTACTGGGGTTTAGGGCTTCAACTTATAAGTTTCTAGGGGACACAGTTGAGCCCATAACACTGTGACCACTACAGGTGTAAAGGGAGATTTTAAAAGCCCCATAAGGCAGGGTTCCGTGGCTCAGCCTGTAATCCCAGCACTTTGGGAGGCTGAGACAAGTGGAAAGCCTGAGCCCGCAGGTTTGAGACCAGCCCGGGCAACTTGGTGAGATCTCATCTTTACAATAAATAAAAAATTAGCTGGGTGTGGTAGCATGTGTCTGTAGTTCTGGCTACTTGGAAGGGTGCGGCGGAAGGATAGTCAGATCATAGCAAGTCGATACTGGAGTGTGCCACTGCACTTCAGCCTAGACAACAGACTGAGACTCCAACTCAAAAAAGAAAAAAAAGCCCTGTAACTGGTCTCTCCACTTTCATCCTCCCCCTCTCCAATTTGCTCTCCACACAGAATCGACAGTGGATTCTTCACCACTCCTCTATCTCAAACCCTTCAATGTCTTATTATTGCACTTAGAGCAAAATCCAAACCCCTTGCCCTATAGGATCTTGCTTCAGTCTACCTTGTCAATGTCATCTCATGTTCCTCTCCCCATCAATCACCACTGTCATCACTCAAATTCTTTTGGTTCCTGGGACAATCCAAGCCTTTTTATAGCTCAGAGGTTTTGAACACAAGACTTGTTTGCCTGAAAGTTCCTTCCCGCTGCACAAAGCATGGCTGTATCCTTCTTACTCTTCATGTCTCAGGTTAAATATCCTCTCATCCCTGTTATTTTTTATGACACTATTCTATACATGTCCTTCCTAGCACTCATCACATAAAATGAATCATTCATTTCTTTGTCTGGTTATCTTTTTTCTATTTCTCTTACCAGAATGTAAGCTTCTTGAGGGCAGAGACTTTGTCTTCTTTTCACAGTTCTATCACCAGTACCCAGAAGAGTGCTTGAATATTACAGATGCTCTGTAAATTCTAGATGAAAAACTGAATGATCATGCCAATAAATTATGTGGACAATGTACCCATAAGGAACTGAATAATTTGATCTGCTGTATAGTTTTGTTACAAGTTAATTACATTTCAAAGACTTTGTCCAAAATGACTATTATGTTTTCAGAATAGTTAATCTTGAGCCTTTCTTTCTGGCAATAGTTGAAGAGCAAGAGCAGTTTCCTGTTGAAACCACTTAACCATTAAATCATTGCATCTCACCAATTAAAAAGCACACGTCTTTAATTGTCTAGGGCAGACCTGACCAGCCATTAGAGTGTACTGTTAGAGTGTCACAGACTTTGGCATTAACCTTTCCAGGTTTGAATCTCACCTCTGCCATCTGTAAGCTTCATGACCTGGCAAAGTCTAAATCCTCCAAGCCTCCCTATTTTCATAGGTAGATTGGAGACAAAAGTTTCTACTTCTCAGAAATGTTTTGAAATTAATTGACATAAAGTACAGAAAGTGCCTACCATGACTCCCGATACATAGTGAATGTAATAAGTGACAATCATTATTATGGAGCCAGGAAGTAATGATGCAGAGCTTTAGGGAAGAGTCATAGAGGTGAAGAAGAAGAGATAGTTTAACACATGATTATGAGACTGCCCTGATAGAATTTGTAATTATTTGGATTGGGTGTGAGAGATAAGGCAACGTTAATTGAAGAGGACTTGAAATTTTTGGCTGAGTGATCAAATGTGCAGTCATGCCAACAACAAACACTTTCATGCAAAAGCAGCTGTGTAGAATAATTGAATCATTTGGAATTTAGATCACATACTGCATGATTTTTTAACTCTGAATATCCTTAAAATGGGGCTTGCCTGTATTTAAGGACTCTTTGTGAGACCTGTTCAGTTCCTAGTCAGTAGAAGGACACTACCTCAGGCTACAGGGAAAGGGTAGAGGGTTTATCTTTTTGTAGATTTCTTATTTTATTAATCACCTGGCCTTTCCTTCCAAATATGACTGAACCTTTTCATTTCCTCTGCACTGGAAGGGAAAAGCCTCCTCTGGGGCTGGGGGCCTGAGTCTGCCAGTCCTCTTTAGGTTACAGATGTAGGTTCCAGCTCCTTTGAGGTCTCATTGTGCATCTACAGGGTCTGGTGGCCAAGACTCTCAGACATGTGCAAACTGAAGCCATGCACAGAGAAAAGCACAGAAAAAAGATATTCCTGAGAGCTGGAAACCTATATTCCACTAAAACCAAATTAGCAACCACAGTTCAGATTCAGTTACATTTAGGGTGAGTGCACAATATTTTATGTAGTATTGGTTGTTGAGAGAAAGGGTGGAGAGGAGATAAATTATCAGCAAAGCTTTCATAAAATAGGAATACAATCACCACCATCTTTAGCAGAGGAGGAAAATCATAATTGTTACATCAAAAGTCAATCTTTCTTTTATCCTCCAGCCTCATCCTGAATCATGACTTAAAACTGCAGCAAGAAGGGTTTAATGTAAATAAGTGTTGGATGAATTAAATTATAGGAAGAAAAAAAACCCCAACTGGGTATGCCTAATTATATATTCCAGAGAAATTAATGCATATTTTCACTTAGAGACATGTGCAAGAACACATAAAACAGCTTTATTCATAATAGCCCCAAAGTAGAAACATCTCAAACATTCCTCAGTAGTAGAATGAATATATAAATTGTGGTCTATTCCTCTAGATGAATATTGCACAACAGAAAGGAATGAACAAGTGATACACTCATCAACATGGACGAATCTCATAGACATTAGGTTGAACTAAAAATTAAACCAAGGAATTCAGACACAAAGTAGAATATGACAGACACATCCTATAGTGACCCCTAACAAAACACATCCTTATATAATTCCCTTCCTGTGATTGCAGGTGAAGCCTGTGACTTCCATTCTAACAAATAGAATATGGCAGAGGTGATAGGATGTCACTTCCTTAATTAGGTTATGTTACATGTCACAAATGATGGAACATCACTTCCATGATTCTGCCTCTTTATATAAGACTCTGTCTTTGTAAATGAGGGAGAGTCTCCCATTACTTCCACGAAGTAAGCATGTTGTGAGAGAGCCTGTGAGAAGGCCACAGGCTAGGAACTCCAGGTGTCCTCTAAGAGCTGAGAGTAGCCTTTGGCCTATAGCCAGCAAGAAACTGCAGCCCAAGTCATAAACCACAAGGAAGTGAATTCTGCCAACAACCCAAATGAGCTTGGTAGCAGATTCTTCCCCAGGCAAGTCACCAGAAAACAACCTAAACAACACCTTGATTACAAGATCCTGAGCAGAAGATTCGGCTAAGCTGTGCCCTGACTCCTTAACCACAGAAAATGTGAGATAAGAAACGGGTTTTGTGGTAAGCCACTAAGTTTGTGGTAATTTGTAACACTACAATAGAAAATGAATGCAGAGAACATGTTGCATGATTCCTTTGATATGAAGTTCAAGAACAGGAAAAAGTTAACTAGTCGTGATAGATATCAAAATAGTGGTTACCTCTCGGGCAAAGGAGAGATTATTAGCTAGGAAGGGGCGAGGGTTACTTTCTGGGATGCTGAAAATTTCTATATATTAATCTTAGAGGTGGTTACATGGGTGTATTGCAAAACTTCATTGAGCTGTACACATAAGAGTAATGCACTTTAAACACTGTGATGATTAATTTTAGGTGTCAACTCAATTGGATAGAGAGATGGCTGGTGAAGCATTGTTTCTGGGTGTATCTGTGATGCTATTTCCAGAGGAGATCAGCATGTGAGTCGGTGAGGAAAAGCTGCCCTCAGTGTGGACAGGCACCATCCAATTACCTGGGAGCCTGGATGGAACAAAAGGTAGAAGAAAGGCAAATTCTCATTCTCTCTTCCAAGTCAGGATGCCTTTCTTGTTCTGCTCTTGGATATCAGAACTCCAGCTTCTTCAGCCCTTGGACTCTAGTATCTTTGGTCCCATAAGTTCTCAGGTCTTTGGCCTCAAACTGAGAGTTATACCATTGGACTTGACCCGGGCCACACTAGCAGCTTCCCTGGTTCTTCAGTTTGTAAATGGCCTATGATGGGACATCTCAGCCCTCATAATCATGTGAACCAATTCCCCAAATAAATCCCCTCTCATCTATCTGTGTCCCTGTATCCAAATGGTTCTGTCTCTCTGGAGATTCTTGTCTAATAAAAATATTTTACTATATATATCATATACTGTGACTTAAAAGTCTTTAAAATAAGAAACTAGGAGAAAGATATTCTGAATGAGATTCTCTTGTTCATCTTCTCATCAATCTTGCATAAAATTGAGCCTCTAGCAAAGAGCGTGTGGAGGCTCCCAGAATTTGGGGTCTAGTACATTCTCTCAGTCTTCCCTGGGCCGAGGTGCACGTCCCTGTCTCACACTGCTCCCTCTCTGGCTACAAAATGAGGCCATGAGCATAATTCTGTGCAGAATGGAAGATTTTTAAATAGGCTCATGGTATTTGTTAATTGAATGACCACAAAGTAGTCATTTATGACCCAGAATGCCCATGACATAGGTGTCCTTTTGCACGAGGCTCACTTGTAAACATTTTCCTCTGGAAGCTTGGTGCTCCGGAATATCACTCAGCTAGTGAGTGAACCTGGCCAACTGTGCAGCAACTGCATCACAAGGGGTCTTTATTGTTCTCTACTGTCCTTGAGTCTGCATGCCATTGGGTGTAGTCTATACTCTTGGGTATTCATGTATTATAGGACTCTGGAAGGTCTCCAGTTATACCCTGGCCTCTTGAAGTCAATCACCCAGACAGGAACATTCATTGACCAATCTCACCAACCCAAGTCCCAGCAGGGTTCCCTCTCATGTCTTTACTGAAACCTCCTGCCTGCTTCGCTCCTAACACAAGATAGTCAGTCATATTCCCTGCTGGATACTCTGGATACTGACAATCGAGCTTTGCCTTGTGCTCTCTTTAAGTGAGTGCCAAGGAAGTGCCACTGTATCTCAGCCCTTCTTCAAGATATTTATTCATTTTTGGATTTCCTTCCCCCTTCCTCTGAAAGATTAAAACCTCGCCCTTGCACAGGGGGCCATGAGGGATGGAGGCAGTTAGGATAACTAACAGGAATGTCAGCTCAGCTACCTGGACAGGTGTGTCTCCAAACTTTCTGATTTTCAGGTAGGGGATGAGAGGAGAGGGAAGGAATACAAACTAACCCCACACTCCATGCCACTGCCATGGTCATAGCACTTCACCATAGAGGGATCTGCCCAAATCTCTCAAACCATGCAGCAGCCTCAGAAAAAGAATCTCAGCCCTGTGACTCCCATAATCAACCCTAATCTCTGTCCCAGCACCAGAGAAAGGTAGATGTACTGTAAAGCCAATGAAGTTTAAGATACAGGGCTCTCCTTCCACTAGCTCCTCCATGGCCCCAGAAGGGCCCTAGCAATGGATTCACATGGAGATATATACCTTTGTCTGCTCTGGCTACCATAACAAAATACCAAAGACTAGCTTAAACAGCAGATTTCTTTCTCACAGTTCTAGAGGCTGGAAAGTCTGAGATCAAGGGGCTGACAGATTCAGTTCCTAGTGAGGCCTTCTTCCTGGCTTGAAGATGGCCACCTTATCACTGTGTCCTCACATAGTGGAGAGAGAACATCTCTTGTTCATTCTTTTCTGATAAAGCCACTAATCCCATCATGATGTCCATACTTGTAACCTCATCTAACCCTAATTACCTCCCAAAGACCTCATCTCCAAATATCATTACACTGGGGGCTAAGGCTTCAATGTATGGATTTTGAGGGGACACGATTCAGTTCATAGTATGTAATTTGTATATTATTTTGTACATATATAATATATATTCCCCCTGAAATATATATATGTATGCAATAAGTTAGGACTGCAGCTTCTTTCCACTTTCCTTCCCCCTTTATCATGTTTCCCCTCAGGTCAGGCAGTCCTAGATTGTGGGCATTTGGGGGATCTGGCTAAGGAGAACTGGAGTCAAGGATACATACTTGAGGCAGAAGGATCGCGGGAGCCCAGCAGGTCAACGCTGGGGTGGCTGTGAGATGTGGCTGGGAAATGTTCACGGTCACCTCCGTGTACAGATCAGTAATGACTAGCTGTCCTGCCATAGGAGTGGGTTTGACATCCGACTCTGCCAACTCACCAGTGTCTGAAGGCACAGAAGTGATACTGCGTGTGCATGTGACCTGTGGCCACTGGTTCTGGAACTATTCAGGTAAAGGAGAAAAAACAAGGATTAAAGGGAATGGAGCCAAAAGTTAGCACATGAAAACATTCTTCCAACTCTTACAGCCCAGATATTTAAGGAACCTGATTAAGGTTTTCCTAGAGTTGACTTACCATACTTAAAATGAACAGGACATTACCAATAATACGTTGTGAGGATGAAAGAAATCTTAATAACTGTCAATAGTTTAGAAAAACTAATTTCAGACACATTCAAGGAAAAACTGAAGTATTTTTCTATTCTGTCCAAAGAAAATTGTAATACAAAATCATTGTCACATGAAGAGAAAAACTGAATGCTGCCTAAAGCTATGGAGAAAAGGTATTATGAAGGTGTGTTGGACAACAAATTAATTAGAATACTGTCTTTTTTCTGGATTTTGTATTTATGGCATTTTCCATAAAATATATAGTTTATTGTGATTTATGTTATCATTCTAAATAAACATTCAGCGTATATGTAATTTTTGATGATGTTCTGTATTCTTTTCTTTCTTTTCTTTTCTTTGAGTTGTAGTTTCACTCTGTCGCCCAGGCTGAAGTGCAGTGGCATGCACACTCACAGCCACCCCAGCGTCGACCTGCTGGGCTCCCACGATCCTTCTGCCTCCACCTTCCAAGTAGCCGGAACTACTGGTGCACACTACCACACCCGGCTAATTTTTAATTTATTGTAGAGATGGGGTCTTGCCAAGTTGCCTGGGCTGGTCTCGAGCCCACTGGCTCAGGCAATCCACTCGCCTCAGCCTCCCAAAGTCCTGGGATTATAGGAGGAGCCACAGAGCCTGGCCTGCATTCTTTTTCTTAAAGAAGACCTCCCAAATTATATAAGCTTCAGGCCCCACAAAACTGGGATCCATCTTAATGCAGAGTCCACTTGCTTGAGACTTCCCCACCTGCCTCTCACATCCATTCTCCTCTTCCCCAGATCTGTCCACCCTGCACCTGTACAGGGATCTTCACAGAATCCCTGAGTGGCTCCAGGGCTTTGTGTAGGTGACAGTCTTAGAAGCAGAGTGTGGGTGCTGGCTGGAATATTAGCATTTATTTGGTTCACCTTCTGTCCCCATTTCACAGATGAGCAAACTGAGGCCCAGAAAAGTAGTGACTTGGAAAAGGTACAGAGGAAGCTTGTGGCAGAGCTTGAACACAGGACCCTGACTTCTGGTCCAGGGCTCTTTACACTGTGTCATGCCGCCTGTCATCAGTTATACCAGTGGCTTGCAAGCTTCATTATTTTTTTTAAATATTTTTATTATAAAGATGTGGGGTACAATTCAGGGTTAGGTATACAGACGTTGATTATGCAGGTAGCCTTGTTGATGAGGCAGCAAGCTTCATTGTTAATCATCAAGCGCCTCAGGCACAACTCTGTGTGAGGTTCCCTGAGCCATGGAGGCCTGGGGACTCTGAGAGAGCCTTATAAGGGGCCTCCTCCGCCCAAACCAGTGAGCCCGAGGTGCACCAAAATCACCTGGCTGTTTGAAATACATATCTCTGGGCTCCACTCCCAGAGATTGTGTTCCTTTATGGCTGGGTCTACAAATTTGCGTTTTTAAAAACCTCTCAGCAGCGCATTCGCGAGGATCTGCCTCTTGCTTCAATTGTGTTTGAACGGAACAAACCCAGGGACTCTTTCTCCTCCAGCCTCCCATCGCCCTCCAATTTCCTCTCCACTTGCACCTCCGAGACCACCTTCGCGGCCACCTCCTGCTTCTGGGACCAGCGAACACCGTTTCTGCAGTTCGTGTCCACTTGCCAACCAACCATGAGCTCCCCGGTTCTCCAGAATTATGCCACCGAGGTGGAGGCAGCCGCTAACCGCCTGGTCAGTCTGCATGAGGGCCTCCTACACCTACCTCTCTCTGGGCGTCTATTCCGACCGCAACGATGTGGCTCTGGAAAGCGTGGGCCGCCTCCTCCGCGAAGTGGCGGGCAGACGCGCGAGGGCCCGGCCTCTCTTAAAGATGGAAAACCAGAGTGGCAGCCGCACCTCTTCTAGGATATCCAGAAGCCCTCTCAAGATAAGTGGGTAAAACCCCGGACGCCATGGAAGCCACCATGGCCCTAGAGAAGAGCTTGAATTGAGCTGTTTTGGATACTCGTGTCCTGGGGTCACAGACCCCCGTCTCTGTGACTTTCTGGCGAATCACTTCCTAGATGTGGAAGTGAAACTCATCAAGAGGATGGGTGACCACCTGACCAGCCTTCGCAGACCAGCCCAACGCTGGGCTGGGCGAGTATCTTGGAAAGGCTCACCTAGGAGCTCAACGACCTCTGAGGGTCGCCTCTCAAAGTATCAGAGCTTCTGCCTGAGTCTCTCCCTCCAACCATTAGGCAGCTTTTTAACCACCCTGGAGCCCTCTCCCAAGCCCTGGACCAAATGAAAATAAAGCTTTTTGCAGCAAAACAAACAAAAACCTCTCCCAGTGAAGCTAAGGCCGAAGGCGGGTGAGTGTAACGCGCTAGCCCAACCATCTTACCCCTCAAATCTTACTACTTCCTCCTCCCTAAGAGTTCCATCCACCCCCACCTCCATTACAATGGAGGAGGGTGGCAGATAACAGCTCTCTTAGCTTCCTACTTCCCTACCTACCTCCAACAACACCCATCATTCTGCAGCTTTTCCTCCCAACACAATTGTGCTTGCAAGCTATTTATAAGGATAAATGCCCACTGATTTCTAAGGATTGTCTAGAGTCTAAACAACAAATGACCACAGATCTCATGCCAGAATTATTGGAAAAATAATTCCTGGTAGATTTCCTAAATGCCTATTGGTCCTTCACACGAAATGTATAATCTGGACTTGTCGCATCCAGCTTCGTTAATGACCATGAGGATAACCACAGGGTGAACCAGAGAATAGCTAGTGTGATTAACTTTGACTCCAGGCTTTAACACCATGTTGATGCTAACTAGTAGTGATCTGCTCTGTCGGCTCCAGATGTCTGGAGCCTTGTGAGATTTGGCAACCAGAGAAAGATACACACTCTTAATTTCCAAAGCAGATGCCATTTGAAGCCTTAAAAATCATGCTCCCTGAACCGCACCACCCATGTTAGCTTAAATTAGGAGAGGATGGCTTTTGCCTTTTCCCAGGTATAGTGAGACAATGTGTGTGAAACTCTTTGCAAATTCCTAGGAGCTGTATAAATGCAGTGCTTCTGCTCACTGTTTTTTATAAGGCCCAGATCTGAAAATCCTCAAAAGGGTAATCAGTTGACGCTCCCCTAAAGCACATAAACATGGACATGACTAATAATTGGCCAAAAAAGAATCCCTTGTGGCACTACAACTCTATTTTTATAAGGCTGCAAGGATGATTATTAATGGCAATGCTTCTTGTTACTAATAATCGAGCTTGCCAAAACAGTTTCCTGTGGTGTGCAGGGCCTCAGACACAGCTCTACGTGGGGTTCCTCAAGACAGAGGTGCTGAGGCCTCTGAGAGAGCCTTCCCAGGGCCTCCTGGGGCTCAAACTGACCAGCCTTTTTTTGTTACAAAAGATTTACCATCCTAAAAGCATGACTATGTTCTGTTCTTTGACCTTTCTGCTGCTTCTATGCTCAGTGTTCAACATTTACTTAAGTTCAAAACTTAATTCAAAAGAGGAGCTAAAGGCACCCCATTTCTCTAAATAGACTTGTATTTAGTGCTCCAAGAAGAAATTTCATTTCTACCTCTCATGAGCACAGTGGCCCTAATTATAGAGGTAATAGCTAAATAGTAGCTTGTCCCTATTGGTTTAGGAAATTCTTTTCCTCACTTTCAGGATAAAAATAAAGATTACTCAGAGAGATCTGTGATTCTGCCTTGGCAGAGAGTTTCCGAGTCTGGAAACCAGAATCTATTGGATGAACACTCATAGGCTTCATTTCAGAATCTCAAATGACAGAAACATTCTCACTGACTGCAAATGAGGAACAGAATGCTTAGCTAGTTTTTGATGTTTTAAACACACACCCTTAAAACAATAGTGAAGACCTCATAAGAAAATATGTTCTCGAACTTCTTCAGCAAGTAAAAGTTGAAGTCCTGCCGTTGAAAAAGTGTTTCATAAATTATCAATAAACCATTGTTGACATGCAAAGAATTATACTAAGAACTATGGCACCACAGAAATAAATAGGACACTTTTTCCATTGGGAGAACCTCACAATCCAGTCAGGGAGAGAAAACGTGAACACTGATAAATATACGTAGAATATGAGGAGTACCACAAAAAAGGAACAAACAAAGTTATAGGATTTCAGATGCAGGAGATTACTTCTGGCTGAAGGGAATCCATGAAGATCGCAAAGGCATGACATTTGAGCTGATTCTCTCAGCTTGTACAGTCTCGCTACCAGATCTGCCATGCGTTTCTCCAATTACCCACCCAATAAGGTTTTCTTGCCAGCGGAGCTCATGGTTATGTGTTCTCTACTGCTGCATAACACATTCCCACAAACTTAGTTCTCTACTGCTGCATAACACATTCCCACAAACTTTGTGGTTTAAAATATACACATTTATTATCTCATAGTTTTTGTGGGTCAGGAACCTGGGTACAGAGTAACTGGGTTCTCTGCTCAGGGTCTCATAAAACTGAAATCCAGACATCAGCTAGGTTGTGTTTTCATCTGGAGTTCTTTCAGATCCATTCAGGTTGTTGGCAGAATTAATTTTCTTGCACTTGTGGAGCTGAGGTCCCATCTGCCAAGTGTTGCTCTCAACAACTAGAGGCCACCCTCATATCCTAACTGCATAGTCCTCTTGCTCTTCAGCAGCTCACTTCCTCAAAGCCAGCAGGAGAATCTCTTCAGGGAAGGCCTGAACGCTCCTTTAAAGTACTTGTCTGATTATGTCAGGCCCACCCAGGGTAATCTTCCTTTAGATTAACACAAAGTCAAAGGAGAAACATTAATTACAGCTGCAAAAGCTCTCTACCTTTGCCAGACCATGTAACCTAGTCACCCGAGTAAAATTCCATCATACTCACAGGTCTCTCACCCTCAACAGGAGGCGATTACATGAAGTATGTACATCAGGGGAAGGAACCTTAGGGCCCATCTTGGGGATATTCTGCCTACCACATGGTTTAAGCAATAGGGAAGCTTTAGCACCCATGAGATAACATAGTCCTTACTACAAATTAATTTATAAATTTAAACCAACAGGACTATAAGGGGAGAGAAAGCAGTGGTGAGTATGGAAAGAGACAAGGCAGATTGAATTTTCAATATAGTGTGTGTCTCATATGCTCTGTATACTACATTACTATAATATACTACATTGCACACCACACATACACATACACACACTATACAGTATATGCTATTTTTCCAATGTGACATTGAACTCTTCTCCCATTGAGTGGTGGGTCTATGTATCTCCTTCTTAGACTTGGACAGAAATTTCTAACTGTTTTGGCCAATTAGTCTGGAACAAATGACACTAGATGCTTCTGAGACTAAGTCATAAAAATAGCATAAACTTCCAGCTTGTCTCTTGAGACACTCTTCGAACCCTGCCTCCATGCTCTGAGAACATCGAGTAGTCACATAGAAAAGCCACATGTAGGTGCTCTCACAGTCTGCAGCCAACAGCAGGTATCCAACACCAGATGTGTGAGTGACCCAGCTTCAGATGACTCCAGGCCTAGCTGTTGAGTCACCCCTCACCTTTGAGCCACCCCAGTAAGTGCCACGTGGAAGCAGAGATGAACCGTCCCTTTTGAGCCCAAATTGCAGTTTCGAAAACAAAATACGTGATCGTTGTTTTAAGCCACTTGGTTTGGGGTGGTTTGTTAAGCAACTATACAAGACTGGAACAGATGTGGAATGGCAGGCTGGATGCTGGCACTCTATTTCCCCAGAATCAAGGGGAAACCCTTCTCCTTTAACTAGGAAGCTGAAAGGAGTCGAAAGACCTCGAGGCCCAGCATTCTAATAAGTGCACCGCATTCTAATGCCCCCTGCTTTAATCTGGGGGCTTCCCCATGCAGTGAATTAAGAACACTGGGCTACTGTCCAAAAACAGCTTGACTCACTGGTCCGAGACAGAAGAGAAAGTCAGGGAGCTGGGGAGATGAACAAGGCGCGATAGAACTAGAAGAAGAGTTGCAGGGGAAAGAAGAGGCAAACTTTAAAATGAGAGTCTGAAATGCAAATGCACATGTGAATGAGAGAATGCTAGAAAAGACAGAGATTTTTATTGAATGGTATCCCCGAGACATACACACACACATGCGTGCATACACACACACACACACACACACACACACACACACACACACACACACACACCCCTAGCTACCAGCAAGAGACAGCCCAGCTTTTGCCTCTCTTGGCCTTTTAGGTTCTAGAAAAAGGAATTTGACTTTCAAATACATACTGAATTTCCCATTGCCATGCCACGTCCCTGGTTCTCTACAAAGCATGTAATTCCAGCTGTTTGGCTGCATCTCAAGAGGCACTGGAATGAAAGAGGCTTTTCACATGTGTTCCTGCTTATTTGCCTGGGTATGGGAGAGAAAATTTCTGAAGGATCTGGAAATCTAGTATAGATGGGCAATGCGGGGGGTTGCTTGGGACAGCAAGAACAAATAGTATATGATACACCATGCAGATATATACTATATATGCACAACACACACATTGCACAGTACATTACCCCATGCCATACATGCTACACTTGCAATAAATGCACACTACACACACACACACACACACACACACACACACACACACCTCACACACATATACAGCCAACTAACCTTCGGGAAGAGGAACCTAGTGTTAGGAAGGGTCCGACTTAAACACTTGGGAGGATCCAAGGAAAATGACAAATCCTAGAATTATGTCTTGCAATCGTTTAATCCTATCTCTCCACTTTGTAGACAAAGAAATTGGGGTTTAGCTGAAAGTAGGATGTATTCTCATTCCTAAACTTGCTGGAACTATTTTCTCAGATTTCAGCTCTAGGGAGTGCCCACCATGCTTCTAGAGTTTTAGAAATCTACATGTTAATTGAAACTTTAGCACTAGTCACACACACACACACACACACACACACACACACACACACACACACACACACTCCCTTCCTCGGCTGTGCAACTATTGTTTTGACTTAAGTCTAAAAAAAAAAAAAATGGAAGAAAGGAATGTGTTGCTTTCTCTCATTACCCATGCACAAAGCCATGGGATTCCTTTTGCTCCAACACACACAAGCTCGTCATTTATGCTTTAATTTGAATACCAAATCTGGACCTGAAAACTCCAAGGATGAAGGTGCTCTGAAGGATCAGAGCAAGATGAGAAAATGTGGATACAATCAAGACTCTCTTATCACCCAGATGTCCCTCACTCTCTCACACTCAGAGGTTACCTTTCTTTTGGCACCAAAGACACAGTCTGAGCCCTTGAACCACAGACTTCAGGAGGCCGGCCTTTTACTGGATCTTCTCGCCAGGGCTTCCTTCCTAGGATCCCTTAGAGATGCAAACCTATGAGTCTTGCTGTGGATGCCTGCTCCCCGGAAGTCAGGCTGGTCACTTGCCACTTCATAACTGGCCTCCCCCAGCAACAGACGTCCTCCCCATACCAGTCCACCTTGAGCTTGGTTAGACAGAGCACCTGTAACCAGGAAGGCTTTCCCCATGGTCTAACCTCATCAGAGTTCCCCTGCTGGATCTTCCCTTCCACACCATCCCTGTTCCTTTTGGGGCCAAGGATGCTCTGTTGTGGATAGGCTTACAAGTGTCCTAGGCTATTGCTGAGATGTGAAGGCATCTTCTGTAGTTGATGGGAGATCTGCAATGTGGCTTCTCTGCCTGACACACAAGTGATATTCTCTTCTCACTCAGGTGGTGACAGATGGCCCTGAGTTTAGCAGGGCCTCCTCACAGCAAGCTCTCCCCAGCTCTCTCCCCTCTAGTACAGGAAACCCCTGAGTAGTTTCTGGGAGTATAGGGGCCAGGTATGGTATCCCTCTGCCATCACTTTTCCTGTCATTGTGATGGCATAAGCTCTGTGCCCCAGGTCCCTCAGAGTCCTGTCTTTTGATTTACAAGAACCTGGTGATGTAGTTTGAATATTTGGCCCCTCCAAATCTTATGTTGAAATCTGATCCCTAAGTTGGAAGAAGGGACTAGTGGGAGGTGTTTGGGGTCATAGGGGCAGATTCCTCATGAATAGGTTGGTGCAATCCGTCCTCATGATGAGGAGTAAGGTCTTGCTTTTTTAGCTACCATCAGATCTAATTGTTAGAGCTTGGCACCTCCCTCCTCTCTATCTTGTTCCATCTCTTGACAGTAGACACATCAGATCCCCTTTGCTTTCTGCCATAAATGGAAGCTTCCTGAAGTATTCACCAGAAGCAGATGCTGATGCCATGCTTCCTGTACAGCCCGCAGAACTGTGAGACAAACCTCTTTTCTTTATGAATTACCCAGCCCTGGGTATTCTTTTATAGGAATGCAAAACAGACCAAGACACCTGATTTGAAAGTTTTTAAAGTACTCTATATTTGTATTTTTTATTTTTGTAGTCTTATAATAACAAGCCCACTAAAGTAAGGATCCAGAATGCAGGGAAGAAAAAAACAGCACAAAGATGAATAGTTCAAGACCCTCTTTCTTTGCACATTTTAGTGGAGAACTCTTTAGAGAATAACTGTCTTAATTTGGGGTACAATGTCAGAGTACTCCTGTACAGTTTTCTTAATGATTACTAAAAACTGGAGAAACCAGGAAGTAGGAAACCTGACCAAGGCCAGCTGTGAGAATGAAATCAGATGACAAGCATTAAAGTGCCTGGCATAGAGTAGAATCTAAATCTCTCTACACCTCATTCTGTTCATTTGTGAAATGTAGATAACTGCTAGGTACCAAGGTTAATTTCATGTGGAAATTTCATGCTTTGCACATATGTGTTCAATGAATATTCATTACACTTTATAACACTTTATTTTTGCAGGAGTCTGAATTATACCCAGTAGTATCTAGGTTCACATCAATGATTACTAGAGCAGCACTGTAGTTTCTAGTTTACATCATTTATATAGTGTGCAACTATATATACTACATACATACTGGAAGGCTCAGTATCGGTCTTCAAATCAAGTACTTGATTTCATTTTCCACATTTTTTTCTCTTTCAGTGTGTAAAGGCAGATGTGGTAGCTCCAAAACTTCTATATAGGAGGTATCAACTGGATGAAAAAGAGGATTAGCCCATGAAACTTGAAGTTGCATTTACATAAAATACAGTTGCTGTAAACATTCAGGTGCAGGTTTTTGTGTGAATACAGATCTTGATTTCCCTGGGATGAATATCCAGGAATAAAACTTCCAGGTTGTATGGTAGTTGCATGCTTTGTGTTTTAAGAAATTGCCATTGTTTTCCAAAGTGACTGCAACACTTGACATTCCTGCCAATAATATGAGAGGCATCTAGTTTCTTCCCATCCTTGCCAGCACTTGGTGGTGATGACACTATTTTTTATTTTAGCCATTCTGATATGTGTAGTAATACCCTATTGCGGTTTTAATTTGTTTTTCCATAAAGGCCAACGGTGTTGAACATCTTTACATTGCTTATCTGCCATTTGTATGTCTTCTTTGGTGAAATGTTCCTTCATGTCTTTTACCCAATTTATAATTGGATTTTTAGGATTTTTACTATTGAGTTTCAAGAGTTCTTTATATTCTAAATACTACCCCTTTTTCAGATATGGGTTTTGCAAATATTTTCTCTCACTTCATAATTTTCCTTTTCATACTATCAACAGGGCCTTTTGCAGAACAAATTTTTAAAATTCTGATGAAATCCAACTTATCAATTTTTGCTTTTGTGGATGTTTGTGTTGTCAGGGCAAGAATTTCCTGCCTTCCCCCGATCATGAAGATTTCCTCCTATGTTTCTTTCCAAACCGTTTATAGTTTTACATTTAAGTCTGTGATTCATTTTAAGTTAATTTTTGTATAATACATAAAACTTAGGTTGAGGTTTTGTTTTTGCCTATGGATGTCCCATTGTTACAGCACAACTTATTGAAGTCTGTCTTTCCATCCTTGAGCTGCTTTTGCATCTTTGTCAAAAATCAGTTGGGCATATTTGTAGGTTTCATGTTTGGGTTCTCTGTTCTGTTCCTTGAATCTGCGCATCTATCCCACCATCAATACCACAAAGTCTTGATTTCTATAGCTATATAATGCACCTTGAAATCCAGTAGACAGTAAAACTGAGTGATCTATCACAGAAACAAAGACCTGAGTATCACATGTTCTCACTCATAAGCGGACCTCGAACAATTATTGTAATACTATAAGAAAAGGATTGGCAGTATCGGGAAACTGCTGAGGTGGGGAGGAGGGGGGATTGGCAGTAGTGGGAATCTGCCAGGGAAGGAAGGACACACCTCATCAATAAGGGTACCTGCATAATGAACATTTGTATATCTAACCCTGAATTATACCCCACATCTTTAAAATTAAAAAAAAAAAATCCAGTAGACCAATTTCTTCTTTTTCAAAATTTTAATCAATTCTAGTTCCTTTGCGTTCTGATGTAAAATTTAGAATACTTTTGTCTATATCTATAAAAATTGTTTCTGGGATTTTAATAGAAGTCTGTATATTAGTATGGGGAGAACTGACATTCTTCACTATGATGAGTCTTCCAGTCCATGAACATGGTATGTCTCCCTTTATCTAGATCTTTGATTTCTTTCATCACCATTGTATAGTTTCACCATAAAGTCCTGTATGTGTCAGATTAGATTTACATCTAAGTATTTATCTTTTTAAAGTAATTATAAATGGTATTTTCTTGTTAGTTGCAATGTCCATGTATTCATAGCTTGTATATAAAAATACATCACATGTTGTTTTGCATTATTCTACATCTTGTATTCTGTGACCTTGCTAAACTCACTTATTACTTCTAGGATTTTTTTTTTTTTTTTTTGTAGATTCCTAGGGATTTTCTGCATACTCAATCACAACATCTGTATATAGGGACAATTTTATTTCTTCTTTACTGATTCATATAACTTTTCTTTTCTTGAATTATTATAATACAATGGATAGGATTCCAGTACTGTGCTGAATAAGATTGTTGAGAGTGGACATGCTTACCTTGTTCTCAGTCTTAGGAAGAAAGCATCCAGTCTTTTATCATTAAATATAATATTAGCAATATAATATTTTGGTAGATGTTCTTTATCACATTGAAAAACTTTCCTCTATTTCTATTTTTCTTAGTTTTCTTTTAATCATTAAAGGATATCAAATATTCTCAAATCCCGCATCAATCGGGATAATCATGTGATTTTTACTTTTCAGTTTGTTAAAATGATACATTAAACTGATTTTTGAATATTGAACTAGTCTTGTATTCCTGGAATAATATCCATTTTGTCATGGCTTATAATCATTTTCATACTACTGAATTCTATTTGCTAATATTTTGTTAAGGGTTTTTGCATATATCATGAGGGATATTACTCTGTAGTTTTCTTTTTTTGCATTGTTTTGTCTTGTTTGAATATAGGGTAGTATTAACTTCATAAAGTTAATGAGGAAGTATTCCCTTCTTTTTTATATTCTGGAAGAGATTGTATAGAATTCGTATCAATTGTTTGTTAAACATTTGGTAGAATTATCTAATAAAACCATCTATGACTAGAGTTTTTTTGGGGGAGAGTTTTTTAAAATTACTAACAAGCCTCCTTAAAGTTATAGAAATGATCTAGTTCATATTGGGTGAGCTGTGGCAGCATGTGTTTTTTTTAAGTATTGGTCCATTTTATTTCAGTTGTCAAATTTATATGTGCAGAGTCGTTAGCACTATTTATTCCCTTATTATCCTTTTGATGCCTCTAGAGTTTGTAGAGATATCCCACTTCATTCCTAATATTAGCAACATATACCTTTTCTCATTTTTCTTTGTCAGCCTTGATAAAGGCTTGTCCATTTTATTGGTCACTTTTTTTTTTTTTGAGTTGGAGTCTCACTCTGTTGCCCAGACTGGAGTGCAGTGGCCGCTGCCGCCCACCGCAGCCTCAACCCACTGGGCTCCAGCGATCCTTCCGCCTCAGCCTTCTGAATAGCCGAAATTACAGGCACACACTACCATGCCCGGCTGATTTTTTGATTTTTTGTAGAGATGAGGTCCTGCCACGTTGTCCCGGAAGGTCTCGAACCCGCAGACTCAGGCAATTCACTCACCTCAGCCTCCCAAAACACGGGATTACAGGCTGAGCCACTGATCCCGGCTTATTGATCACTTTAAATAAACAACTTTTCATTGCTTTGATTTTCTCTATTGCCTTTTTTCTTAATTATTATTGACTTCTGCTCTTATTTTTTTTTATTTTATTTCTTGCTCATTTTGAGTTTATTTTTCCCTTCTTTTTTCAGGTTTGGGTGGTGGAGTTTAGATTATGTGTTTGAGACTTTCTCTCTTTCTAATGTATGCACTAAGCTTCACTATCAGCACTTCTTTAGCTATGTCCCACACATTTTGATATGCTGTATTTTCATTTTTATTTAGTTCAATATATTATTTTACCCCCTTGGAACTTCCTCTTTAATCCATGGATTATTTAGAAGTGTGCTGTTTAGTTTCCAGTAATTCGAAAATTTTCATTATTTATTTTTAGTTTTATTCCATTGTATGCAGAGAATACATGCTGTATAATATAATTATTTCAAGTTTGTTGAGGTTTGTTTTATGACCCATTATATGATCTATATTAGGATACAATCCATGTACACTTGAGAAAGATTTATAGTCTGCTGTGTTTGGGTAAAGTTTTCTAGAGATGGTTACTGGATCCTGTTGGCTCATGGCATTGTTGAATTTTTTTATATCTTTGCTGATTTGCTGATTAGTCAATGTGTCAATTGTTGAAAGTGGGATATTGAAGTCTCCAACTATAAATATGTATAATTATGGATTTGTCTGTTTCTCTGTTCAGTGCTGTTTTTGCTTCACACATTTTTCAGGTCTGTTGTTGCATATGCATTTAGGACGCTATGTCTTTTGGTGGATCGACCCTTTGTTATGCAATATTCCCCTCTGTCTCTGGCAATTTTCTTTTCTTTAGAGTCTACTGTATCTAATATTAATATAGTTGATCCTGCTTTCCTTTGTTTAACATTTGCATGACATTTTTTTCCATTCTATTATGTTCACTTTGTATAGACAAATGTAGATGGGTCATATTTTTAATTCCCTCTGGAAATCTTTGCCTTTTAATTTAGACAACTTACATTTAATGTTATTATTGATGTGTTAGGGCTCAAGTCTGCCATTTTTTTCTCTCTGTTTTTTTCATTTCTCTGTTTTTTCCCCTCCCTTCTTTTGGGTTACTTGAATACTTTTTAGAACTCCATTTTGACATATCAATAGTATTTTGTAGTGTATCTCTTTGTATAGTTGTCATGGTGGTTATTCTAAGTATTCATTATGGATACATAACTTATTACAGTCTACTAGTGTCATCATTTTAACGGTTCAAGTAAAGTGTAGAAACCTCACTTTCCTCTACATTTCTTTACCCTCTCACGTTTACAATATGATTGTCTTAAATGTTTATACATTTTAGAACCATATAATACAGTGTTATTTTTGCTTCAATCATTGAATATAATACAGAAAACTCAAGATGCTTTGTTTTTCTCCTGTTGATTCATTTGAGTTCCTAGTACATCCTGAATGTTATGGCCCCCACGTTGTCATTCTAATTATCTTTCTCCTTTAGGTAAAATGTCATTTTTTCTGACTGCCTTAAAGAGGTTTTTATTGTCTTCGGTTTTCAGAAGCTTAATTATTATATGACTTGGTGTGAACTTCTTTAGATATATTCTGTTTGGGGTTCACTTAGCATCTTTAATCTGAAGGTCTACATCTCTTGCCATATTCAGCCATTATTCTTTCAAGTACTTTTTTTTAGCTCTGCCCTCTTTTTCTCTCTTTTCAGGATTCTGATGACATAATTGTTAGATCTTTTGTTTTAGTGCCACAGGCTCTGAGACTCTGTTAATTTTTCTTCCAGTCTATTTTTTCTCTATGTTGTTCAAACTGAGTAGTTTCTATTGTTCTTTCTTCCACTTCACTAATTATTTCTTCTTTCTCCTCATGCTTATATCTCCTTCATTCATTAAACTTTTTTCTTTTTCAGTTCATTTAGTTCTTCTTTGTATGCTTCTATTTCTTTTCTGAGACCCATTGCTTTGCTGAAGTTTTCTATTATTTTCACTTGCTTCAAATGTGTTTATAATTGCTGTTGCTGCTTTTTTTATGGCCACTAAAAATCTTTGTCAGGCAATTCCAGCATCACTGTCATCTTGATGTGGGCCTCTCATTCAGTTTGAGACCTTCCCGGTTCATGGTATGTTGAGTGATTTTGACTGTATCCTTAATATGTTCATGTTATGAGACTCGATTTCCTCTAAACCTGTTTCTGCTGACTTTTTCTGACACAACTCTTATGGGTAAAAGGGAGGAATGTTGCCTTATTATTCCTAGGTGGAAGTGGAAGTCAATTCAACCAACCCAGTAGTGGGGAGGGGTCTTTATTGCTGCTGGGCAGAGGTGGGAATTCCAGCTTTTCACATGGTCATCACTGACACTATGGTGGGGATAACCTCCTTACCACTGAGTAGTGGTGAAACTGCTGACTGTTCACTAGGCCTCCTCTGACACCACCTCATAGAGGGGAGGTGGTACCTCATACTGCTGAGTGGGGATAGAAGTGTTTACTCAAGGTCACATAATTGGTAAATTGTGTAGCTGGGATTGGAGAGTTATAAAGGCATGAGAATAGTAATTCTACTAGAGTGAGGAAGTATGACCACTCATATTATTATAAAAATGTTTTAAAGTATTTCCACCTCCAAGAAGATGAAATAGACATACTTTTCGCTATTTCTCCTGCTAGATACAACTAAAAACCCTGGATACTATATGTATAACAAACATAAGAAAATTCTGAAATGTGGAAAGAAGGCAGACAGGCTAAAAACCTCAGGACCTGAGGAACAACACAGTGGAAAATTCCCTAGCTTTTGCTTAATCTTCATAAGCCAGCATTTCCTCATCTATAAAATGTGGATACTAATAGTACCTCAAGAGGTTGTTGAGATAATTCAGTGAAATAATGAATGTTGAATACTTGGTACAGGGCTTGCCCTGTTGGCAGTACTTAATATTAAAGCCATCATTGTTATTAACTGTCATATACAATCGTGGGTCCAAACACTAGCTTTCAAGACAAGCAAATCCATTCCCAGTGAGTTGTTTTGCCATTTTTAAGTTTAGCTTTTCAGTTTGAAGTGATTCCATTAATGTCTGTGAGGTTGTAAATGATGACGCTTCCTTCTGAAACTTGTGTTGTCCAGTCATTCTAAATGACAGTTCACTAGCTCCATCAGCATGATCTGGAGTCCTTGTTACAAACACAGATCTCCAGGACCTACCCCAACTTACTGAGTCAGAAAGTTAAGGGTGAACTTGCTATAATCCCTTTGCTTCTTAACATTTCTGGACTGTTCTCATTTGCTTATCCTTTTACTTTCTTACTGACTTCTGAGATTCAGAGTGCTTTTTTCTTACTTGCTTTGGAGATTCTGGCATAATAAAACTTCCTACAAGCAAGGAATAAATTCTACTCTCTATCCCGAAACAAGATCAAATAATGTCATTAATGTATTATTCTGTTTCTATTTGAAGGCTTAACTGTGTAAATTCAATACCTTTCATGAGATTAATAAACTTACATCCATTTGTAAAGACTCCTATCACCAGCCACTAAAATATCTTAATATCAGAATATCTGTGCTGAATATTTTCCACATACCTTTTCAGATCCAATTACCTCTCTTTTTTCGTCTTGCTTAGGGCTTCAGGTGGTTGGCCTTTACTTCAGGTTGGCTCTACCAATGGGAGGCACTCCAAGAGATCAAAAGGGGTAGAGATGGTCAAGGCCAGGATATCCATTTCCTGTTCCCTTGCTGCTGGGTCACCATGAATTGATGGTCTCCTTTTCAGAGGCCATAGTTCCTGTCTAGCATCCCTTTCCTACAGCTATCTCTCTGAATCCATTACTTGTGCTTTCTCATTACCTTTTCAGGGCTAAAGGTGTGACCATTGTTGCCAGCCCTGGAGTACTGCATCATCCCTTATTAGTTCCCCTTAAAATTACCACACCTTTGTAAATACACTCCTTATTAAACACTCTTCGCCATGTTCATGTCTAAGACCTTGACTGACAGAATATCCTACCTAATGCTTCCATTTTCTTTCAACATTTTGAGGGCAACTCCCATAAGCCTTTAATTTTAAAAAATAAACATATGTGTCATCAACAAATTTACCTTTGTACTAATATCAACAAGACTCCTCTATAAGAGGAGATACAATTAGTAAAACAAATATTCAATATTTAGCCTCAGTTGTTACAGTTTAAAATACAACACAAATTAAGCAACAATAAACTTTGTTTATTGTCAGACTGTTCCACAAAAAATATAAAAAATAATGACATTACTAGTTTTGGTGAGATGATGGTAAATCTGGTACACTCATATGTTTAAGAGGTATAATCCTTGGAAACTATGTTAATTGGTATAACCCTTGGAAAGCCATTCAGTAATATATTTTAAAAAGCATTCACTGTACTCTTGATCCAATAATTCTGTTGCTGAGTAGTTCATCCAAGATACAGTAATTCATAAAAATTAAAGAGCTTGGGAAAATCCTAGAAGAAAATAAGTAATTAAAATTAAAGGGGTATATTAAAGTTTAACTTAATTAGGTCATCATTTAAAATAAAGCAGAAAATAACACTGGAAACAACTCAAATGTCCACTGATTAGAAAATTGTTGAATAAATCAAATGATAATTATGAAAATTAAGTAACAATGGGAGAAAATTCTTATGACATAATACTAAATTGAAAGGCATACTTCTAGATATTTTCGTTTTGTTTTATTTTATTTTATAGAGGCAGGATCTTACTATGTTGCTCAGGCTGGTCTCAAACTCCTGGCCTCAAGCAATCCTCCTGCCTCAACCTCCCAAAGTGCTGGGATTACAAGCATGAGCCAATGTGCCTGGCTATTATATCTATGTAAAATGACATGCACATGTGGTTAAAGACTAACAATCAGACCTCTAAAATTTAAAAAAATTGATTTTTTAAGATGATAGAATTATTATTTTTCCTTTTCACTTATTTTGACTGTACAACTAATCTTTAAATAGAAGTCAGAGGACATCTCACTATGATAATAATAGTGGCTACCACATATACACTATAATATTATATACCGTCATATACTATGTTACACATATTAGACACTTTCTTACTGCATGAGGCACTGCAATCTTCATTTTATATGTGAGGAAACTGAGGCTCTGAGAGTTCAGTAAACTTGCTCAAGGGTACAATATAAGTAAGAAGTGGAGCTGGGAGTCAAACTCAAAGTCTGCAGCACACTGCTGTCTGCTTTAAGACCCAGCTGAAAGGACTGGACCGTAAACCAGGGCACCCTTCTAGAGGAGGTCTACTTCCCCGGTCATAATACAGCTCTTGGCTGTCCTGCTCCTCTGACCATTCCTACTGAGTCTTGAGAGCATGAGTCAGGAAAGCAGGCATTCCCATGGCTCTATTCCTGGCTTTCCACTCTTTATACTTCTTCCCTCAGGAAGCTGAGCTACCTCCAGGGTTGTAGCTATCATCTCTCTGTGAATCTAGATTTCTTCATTCTCTTGTATTTGAAACCTTCATTTCCAAATGCCTGGTGGACATTCACATACGTTGGCATTTCAGCCTAAAGATGTCCAAGACCAAAGCATCCACTTCCCTCACAATGCTGCTTGCCTCCTAACCTTTAACCTCCTTTAGTGATACTGTCATTCTCCCCAGTAACCCACACAAAAACCTCTTTGAATTTCTCCCTGTTCACATGCAATCACTTGCCAAGGCATGTAGGCTCTTGCCTCACTTTGTATATTGCATTCTTATCTTTTCCATTTCCACTGCCTGTATCCAAGTTTGGACTCTTAACTTTCAAATGGACTATCATAATGCTCAGAAATTAGTTTGGACTCACGAATTTGCCTCACATTAGCTTTTGTGTCAGAATATCTCTCTCTCTCTCTCTCTCTCTCTCTCTCTCTCTGCCTCCCACCCGCACCCCACCCCCACCGCCACTCCAGGCCCAACTCCCACCTACTGAAACAGAATCTTTAGGAGTACAATGGAGTCTGGGAATTCTTTAAAAATCTCCAAGTGATTCTTTTAAAGCCAGGTTGAGGAGATCCTGACCTAATTATTGGTTCCTTGCCTCTATTTTTTTTCTTCAATTATTCTCTTTCCCAAATTTTAATCTAGGTTGTACACTGTTTTCAGATAAATCTTTCTAAAACATCTGCTTACATTATTCTTTTCAAAGACATTCAATGGCTCCCCACGACCCTTATAGCACCTTCCAAAGTATATATCTGCTAATAGGCATTATTTATAGAGGAACCCTGGATTAAGTTTAACCAGTTCCTTTAATGCAGAACTTTTCAACCTTTAATATGCAATTGTGTAGTGTGAATTTTCAAGAGGGAAGGTTATAGCAAATATAGTTTCCAAGCTTATCTAACCGTGGAAACGTATTTTTTATGAAACATCTCATTGTTCTGGAGTTTTAAGGAAGCCTTTGGGAAAAGGTAGCCTAATGGATAAATTCCAAACTCCTGAACCTAGCCCCAAGGCCCCCTATAGTGAGATCCCAATCTACTTTTTCAGCCTTGTCATACACAAGTCCCAAACATCCCACTTGTATAAAACTGTTCACTGTGCTATCAACACTTCTTGTTCTCTCTCTGTTGAGGTGGAAAGGGCTTTATCATGAAAGTCAAACAGGAGTCTCACCATTCTGGATTATTCTCTCAATTCACAGGCCTGTTTCTATTTGCCAAACTAAAATGTATTTTTACATGATTTAGACTAGAGCTTTAACTTAAAAAGGGGGGGGGGCTCTCTCTCTATGCTAAAGAATGGCATCAGTAATGAATTTGCCTACACATTCACAGCTACATACACAGTAAGAAGGCTTGATTATTTGGCATTGCAGGGTGATAATCTGATTCTTGTTGTTAATGTTCTTATTTGTTTACTAAAGAAATTTACAAGATTGTATTGCTGGTGCAGGAGAGGAGGAGAGAACTTATGAAATAAATATGGCCAGGAGTATCCAGGCAGACTCCATAAAGTTATCTTCCACTAAATCTCTGCCAAGTTGAGACCATCAACGACAAATATTTTCTTGCCTTTTGGGTCACAGTGACCACTGAATGCAACTCTACGATTAAGAGAGGAATTTCAGAGTTTTCTTTCTTTCTTTTGGTTAACCAAACCCTTTAGATGTTTGAAAATCAGTCTTCTTCAAACTCTACTTGCAGGTACTTCTTGGAATAATTGAGCCACACTTATTTCGCACGAGAGTTCCATAGATGAGCATCCCTATGTATCAGTGCAACATACATCGTGTGCAAAAAGCAACATGTATCAGTGTTTCAGTTGCACAAGACAGAAACCTTACTACAGTGGCCAAAACAAGAGGTTTATGTCCCTCAAATAAGAAGACTAGAGGTTGGCTCTCCAGGGCTGGCCATCAAGAGCCAGACTCCTGCCTTTCTGCTCTACCACCATTGGTGCGTGGCTTCTGCTTTCCTTGTGTCCATGTTCCCATGAGGAAGAGGGAGAAGAACATAGGGCAAAAGGCACATGTCAACTTTTTATAGGGAAAACTGGCTTTTCTGAGAGATAAATCTCATTGGCCAGAATGACATTACAGGACTACCCTGAACAGCAAGAAAGTTTGGAGAATAGAACTTTTTAGGGGACAAATTGTCACTTAGCTCCAAATAGGTTCAGTTTGTAAGGAAGAAGGAAAGAATAAATATGAGGTAGTCAGCTGGAAGTGTCACCAGAATGAATGTACCAAGTTACCTACCCTAACAGGCAGAGCACATCTGTATGGATGTTTCTCAAAAAGTTAAAGCTCTAATCTAAAAAGAGCATCTAAATAAATATCTGTGCTCTGTTTCTCTACCTGTATTGTAATGCACATGTACCCAGTATAACTTTGGGAGTTTCAGCATTTAGCAAATTGCTTATATAGGGATTACCTAACGTTTCTGAGATCATCTAGTTACTGAGCACTTAAAGCCAATTTTCAGTATATAAAATATAAAGCATGGTGTGTTCTAAAAATTGCAGTTGTCATAAAAGCTAAAAATGCTGATCTGGAAAAATCCAGGGACAAACAAGATTGGTAAACATTTGACTGACTAGCTTTATCTATAATTTAGTGAGCTCCACTCATTCATGCCCTTACACACAGCTTTAAAAGAAGGATTGTCAGGCCAGGTGCAGTGGCTCAAGCCTGTAATCTCAGCACTTTGGGAGTTGAGAGGATTGCCTGAGTCCAGGGGTTCGAGACCAGCCTAGACAACTTGGCGAGCTCTCGTCTCTACAATAAATCAAAAAATTAGTGGGGCATGGTGGTGTGCCTGAGCACAGCAGGTCACGACTGCGGTGGCTGTGAGCGTGCCACTGCACTTCTGCCTAGGCAACAGTGAGACTCCAACTAAAAAAAAAGAAGATTGTCTTCCTCAGCTTGCTGGTGCACTATATCCACTATAGTTTTTCAGTGGCAATTGTTACAGAGTCCAGTGTGAGTTTACTATGTATGAGATGACTTGGGCTTAAGAACCTGGGCAAGCTTTGGGCATAAACTTCTCAACAAGGCAGCAAAAGAAATGTTAACAGCAAATAACTGGCCCAATGAAGGAGAATGACTCATCTTTTCTGCAAAAGTTCAAGAGAAATAATCATTAAAGATATAATCATTTTCTAAAGAGCTTTATTGCAATGTCATGTAAAGCTTTGGGGAGCTTTCTATTCATGTGGTGTAACAGCAAAGCCAAAAGAATTGAGCTGGCATATCCCACCCCCCACCCTCCCCCACCTCCGTGACTCAGGCCAGGTAACTCTTTTCAATAGCACTTGTTAATCTTGTTAAATCCTAAGTACCTCTTGGTTTTATGAGCCACACTTACTTTCCCTTCTAGCCCTCGTTGACCTTGCTGTCTTTGTGTGGCTTGAATGCCATCTCATGAAAAAAGCGTACAGTTAATTCTAGAACAACAACAGGCTGAAGAGTATGTGTGTGGGCTGCATTGCAGAGGAGAGACACAGGCAAAGGAGGAAGGTCCATCTTGGATGCTCATCAAATTCATTTTAGATGCATCTATGACCAAATGTCTTTTAGAGATTGAATTTTGGTGACCTGCCTATTGTGTTTTTGTCTTTGTTTTTTAGAGAAGAAAAATGAATTTGTCCTGAGATTGATTCAGTTGAGTATAGATGCATCACACATTGGAGTAGAAAATGTATTTAGTTGGTCCAGCCACCCTGGACAAAAACCTAGTGGAATCTATAAAACAATTAAATGTGCATACCCTGTGATCCAGCAATTTCACCTCTGAGTGGTAAAATGCTTTGATTTTTCATAACAACGTGTCCTGATTTTTTTGTTGAGTATAGCATTTTATGAAACAGTTCATCTTTTGATACTGAATCCAGCTCTTGGAAGGGGCAAGTGTTATGGAAGCAGAGGTGGCTTCCACATGCAGTATCTGAGGATTAAATATAAGCACCTCAAAGTACTGAAATAGCCACCTTTTTAGTGGCTACATAACAACTGCACATATTTGGGATACAAAGTGATATTTTGATCACGGAAATGCAAGTCAAACCCACAATGAGACATCATTTCACCCCAGTTAAAATGGGTATCATCAAAAAGATAATAATAATAATAATTTTTAAATTTATTGGAGAAAAGGGAACCCTTAGAAACTGTTGATGGGAATGTAAATTAGTGCAACCACTAATTTACAAGCAGTATAGAGTCTTCTCAAAAAACTAAAAATAGAAATACCACATAAAGTCCACCTTTTTTGTGCTCCCTGGAAGATGGCTTATTTTCACTGGGTTGCATGAACTGTGACCAGTTGAGAAGTGACTGCAGAAAGGCAGTTCAGCATTATCCAAGAGTCAATAGAGAACATGAAGGCTTCCAAGACTCCTGTCCCTCCACCATTGCTGTGATTTCCTACAGCTAGACAAATGAACCCCCACGCTTATTCCTACTTTTGCCTTCAGAGGTCTGTCAGGTTTGGGAAAACATTCTTCAATGAAATGTTAGAATTCAGAAAGAAGTTATCAATATCTACCTCAAATATACACTGTGTATTCCAGGAAACAGCTATGTTTCTCTGAAGTCATGCTCATTTTCAAGAGGATGGTTCTAGAATATCATACTCCAGATACATTATGTCTCTTTACATTCTCCCACTATGCATTAGTGTAATAAATGAGTTTGTGTATCCACTCTAAGCAAGATCTGTATTTGGCATCATGAGTTCTCTTGTGGTTGTTGTACATTACTTTTTAAACACCTTCGTACTTGCTTTGTGAATTATTTAAAGTATTGTTATGCAGTGGGCTACGGGGCACATTTCTAGGATGGCTTTATGTGTTATGAAAATGGGCAAATGAATAAATCATATCAAAATCCACAAGAGAATGGGATAGAATAAGTCACAAGAGAAAGAACCTGTTAACCTAAGGGTCAACGATGGTGACATAATCAGCTCAGTAGCAAGAATAACCTTCATTCAGATCCCAAGTAGAATCCTTTAATCCCCCTGGCTCAGGGGACACATTTGGTCTGTTGGGAAGTTTACATGTCATGTTGCTGAATTTTATCTCTGCCGACTATTTTTGCAAAGAGCGCTTACTACCAAGATGTTGTTCCAACCTCTTGTCCTGTGTTTTATATACAAATAAAAGTAACAAGGAATTAAAACAGATAATTTTCTATTGGGCTCAGAGAAGAGATTTCACCAAATTCCAGAAAAAGAATGTGAAACCACTTAATCCCACTGGAGCTGAAGGCCTTAAGGATAATGACTTCTATCACATGAACTCTTCTAGACAAAAATAGAATTGTAAGTTAGGGAGAAATGTGACGTCTGCATCATTCAGAATAAAACTTGCCATCCTTGGATTTCTTCCTTACCTAAGCCCAGTCTTTAGAACAAAAAAATCTAATTCCATAATATAGGAAATGATTTCCAAATATCTTTAAAAGACTTATTTATAATTCCACAAAAGGTGATGGGGACACGTTCCACTGTTAATGGATTTCCTCTGTCCTCCCCTCTTCAGTCTGAGTCCATCCATTTCCACCCTGATGAACAGACACACTCCCAGTTCTGACACCTCATCCCACCTCCTCATCTTACAGATCTTCTGAAGAGTGCCCAGGCCTGCAGAACCCTTCCTCTTCTTCCTTTACCCTCTTCCAGGTGGTGCTGCCCGCTCTCCCCTCAGGTCCTTTTCTGGGCTAACACTTCACTTTTGTGTCTGGCAGAGCTCAGAGGTATCCAGCTCCACCCTGCATTTTACAGCCTTTCTTCCACCTACTCAGTCTCTTGCCCTAAACTCCTAAGCAGACCTTTCCTCTTCCCAGGCCATCTTAAGAACCCTAGTATACGCTATCTTATCCTGGAATTCAAGCCCAGTCATTGCCCCTCAGCCTCTAGTCCTGATTCCTGGATTTTTATAGGCAGAATTTAATGTTTAAATGCAGTAGACAACCCCAAATTATCACCATTTGGTGTTCTTAATAAGAACTCTAGATCAGGCAAACACACACACACCCCAACTAACAAAGAACTAAATAAAAAAACTAATGTGAGTGCACTTCACAATGTTAAAGTGCAGTGCCAATATGTTAAAGTTATTGTTATTGTTAAGCTAGCCTCAACTCTCTCTACAAAGAAATAAGACAACATAACTGAATAGTTAAGAGCTCTGATTCTGGAGCACACTAAGTCAAGTACCTGCTCTGCTATTTGACCTAGTTTTCTCATCTGTAAAATGAGAATAATAAAAGGACCTACCTCATAGAGTAGTTAATGAATTAATATTTGAGCAGACACAGAGATGCACTGCCCAGATCCCACTTCAAGGATGAACTTGCCACTCAGCACAGGGAATATGATCAGCAGGCAATCTCCTCCAGTTCTCACAACTCCAGTCTGTCTCAGCTACAGGGAACTGCCTTGCCCAGGCCATGTCCTTCTTGGGGGACGTTTGGTGACTGAGTGAGGTGGGGGCCTGATGCAGGACACTCTGCTAGATTGGCTGTGGCTTTGCAGAGCCTGCATTGCAGTTGAACTTCTTGCTTTCTCTCCTTCCCTTCAAAGGTGTTAATCCTTAATGAGCATCTTACATCCCAAACTGTTTCAACTACTGCTTCCAGAGAACCCAACCTGCGAAGGTATTTGTCAAGTATTTAGAAAAGTAGGCCAGACAAGGTGGCTCAAGACTGCAATCCCAGCACTTTGGGAGGCTGAGGCAAGAGGATTGCCTGAGCCCAGGGGTTTGCGATCAGCCTGAGCAACTTGGTGAGACCTCGTCTCAGTAATAAATCAAAAAATTAGCCGGGCGTGGTAGCACCCACCTGTAGTTCCGGCCACTTGGAAGGCTGAGGAGGAAGGATCGCCTGAACCCAGCAGGTCAATGCTGGGGTGGCCGTGAGCGTGCCACTGCACCCCAGCCTGGGTGATGGAGTGAAACTCCGAATTTAAAAAAAAAAAAAAAAGAAAAGTACCTGGCACACGGTGAACACTGCAAGTGCTTGTTAAGTAAAGTTAAGTAAGTAATCTAGAAAGGCAGCGCCTACTTTGCACATCCCTCTTAGAGAAGATGTCAGAGTTAATGATTGATATTAGGCTAATCTAAAGAGCCTGAGGTTCTACCAGTTCAAGATGAGGAAACAATCATATCGCTAATAGAGATATTACATTACTGTGCTTTTGCTTTGGGATTTTTTTCACTATTATTTTTTCTGTACTTGACATTACACATTCAATTTTTCATTGCTTACAAGAGTACTTTCTGACATTTTAAATTTAAGTCCAACAACTTTGGCTGATGTCTAACATGAACTTATATAGAACCCATATGCTATCTAGAATCAAGCCTTCTTGGTGGTGGGAAGGACACTTTAGTGCAGAGTCAACCCAAGGAGAATCGTCCTCAGGCTCTGAAACAGTAGGTAAATAAGTCAACTCCAGCCTTGGGATCCTGGAGTCCTCAACAGCTGTGACGTTATATTTCATCTGTGGATCTGTGGTTATGGATTATTCATCAATTCATTCATTCATTCATTTACCCATTTATTCAAACAATACATCTTCATGCCCAATTTTTACAGCCATGAAAGAGAAAGACAAGATCCTGCTCTCAGGGATCTTACCTTATGGAGTGGAAAGGCCATGCTGGGTAATTTTTTTTAAAAAAAAGAGAGACCGCCGGGCTCAGTGGCTCAACCTGTAATCCCACACCTTTGGGAGGCTGAGGTGAGTGGATTGCCTGAGCCCGCGGGTTCGAGACCCGCCTGGGCAGCGAGACCTCATCTCTACAATAAATCAAAAAATCAACCGGGTGTGGTGGCACATGCCTGTAGTTCTGGCTACTTGGAAGGCTGAGGCAGAAGGATCGCCGGAGCCCAGCAGGTCGAGGCTGCGAAGGCCGGGAGCGGCCACTGCACTCCAGTCTGGGTGACAGAGTGAGACTCCAGCTCCAAAAAAAAAAGAGAGACCATTGAAGATGGAGATAGATACTGTGCAGAAGATGAGAAAGCAGTAAAAAGCCTTGGCTAGGGCATATATTAGGGAAAGCCTCTTATAAGAGGTGACATTTGAGCTAAGAATTTAAGGATAAAAAAATCAGAAAAGTGCCTGGGGAAGCACTTACAGGCAGGGGAAACAGCAAACGCAAAGTCCCTGAGGAATGAGTGTCCTTGACTGTAGGAAGAACACCAGGGAGGCCAGTTTTGGCTAGAGAGTGGGGAGCAAGGGTGGGGAGCATGTCACACAGGTGAAGTTGGAGAGGCAGATCCAATCCTGTAAGGCCTTGAAGGCCATGGAAAAGAGTTAGGATTTTATTTTACATACCAAAAAAAATCCCCAGAGTGATTTTAAGGAGAGTTAACATTACACAGTTTATGTTTTTAAAAGACCATGCTAGCTGGACACAGTGGCTGATGCCTAAATCCCACCATTTTGGGAGGCTGAGGGGAGGATCACTTGAGGCCAGGAGTTTGAGATCAGCCTAGGCAACCTAGGGAGACCTTGTTGCTATTAAATAAATAAATAAATAAATAAGCTGGGTATGGTGGTGTGCACTTGTAGCCCCAGCTACTTGGGAAACCGAGGCAGAAGGATCACCTGAACCCAGGAGGTCAAGGTTGCAGTGAGCCATAATTGTGCCACTGCACTCCAGACCGGGCCACAGAGTAAGAATGTGAAAAACACAAACAAAACAAAACACTATGGGGACCAAAGACAAGTTTGATATTGAAGAAGAAAACTGAACACAATTTGCTATAGATGTGGGTACTCTCCAATTCCTGGGTGATGCTCTATTTTAGCATTGTGTGATAATTACTAGGGGAGTTGGGGTAAGCCTATGGCTGTTTTATGAACTGCTATTGGAACACTGTGAATGAACAGCTTTGTAGATTAAAATCATCACTAGGCCTGAAAAAACATGCATCCTGTTCATACTCAGCAATTTTGCCCATCCTCTTTTCTCACTAAGTGTAGTCCTTCTCATTTCTATTTATAGCATATCACCTAGCATTAGATAATCTATATAAATTATCCAGCGTAACTTCTCCAGAATAATTATTAGCTATATTACTTTGGCTTGAAATGAGATGGCACTTATGTTTCTGCCTGTTCTGGCTATAACATCAGTTAGTCAACAATGACTAAAAGAGAAAAGGGTGAATATCGGGCTCCTGAAAGGAACTTATCTACTCCTGCCTCTCAAAGAAGGGTCATATCCAATCAGTATGTGTTTATTTGATCTTAGTTTTCTCGTTCGGGCTGAGTGGGAATCTACTCACTAAATCTAGTCTACAAAAGATAGGCTGTGGAAGAAGAACCTGCTCAGGGGACAGGGGAGCCCAAGCTGATGGAAAGAGTAGAGTCTGGAACGCAGGAATGAAGTCGGCCAACCTGTCCAGGGGAGAAGTAGGATTAAAGGCGTTTATATGTGACTAATGCTTAATTAAGGTGAATAGAACTGCTGGAAATTAAGCTGCATGTAGGAAACTTCCAGATTAGTTCCAGAAAGTTCCAGATTAGTGTCAAGGAGAGCACCTGCTAACAGAGAGAGAACACTGAGAAAAGTGTCAAAGGGTTTAATATTTGTATCTCAGCCTCAGTCATCTCAAAAAAAAAAATGAGGTCTTCTCTTCCTCATGATGGAGTTTTCCCTGGTATTAAATTGCTTTAAAATATCAAATGTTCTCTCTCATATGTGGGAGCTAAAAATGTTGATTTTGTGGAGGTAGAGAGTAAAACAGTGATTCCCAGAGTCTGGGAAGAAAGGGAGGGCGGTGGGCACAGGAGGAAGGATGAAGAGAGGTAGGTTAACAGATACAAACATGCAGTTAGACAGAAGGGATAAATTCTAATGTTCAATAGCAGTGTAGGGTGACTAGAATTAATTCTATATTTTATATTTTAAAATAGCTAGAAGGAAGGACTTGAAATGTTCCCAGTACACAGAAATGATAAATGCATGAGGCAATGGATACCCTAAATGTCCTAACTTGATCATTACACATTTTATGCATGTAACATAATATCACATGTAGCCCCATAAAAATGTACAAATATTATGTGTGTTTTTTCTTTAAAGCAGGATTTACTGAGAGGACAGAAAAGCTCCCACAGTGGGAGGGGACCTGAAGGGGTTGCCCTTATTATGTATTAATAAACATTTTAAAGTAAGAATTAAAGCTGAAATTTCCCCTTCTCCCCACTCCACCCACCTTCACACACACATACATACCAGGCACCCTTGAGAAGTCATGCCTAGCACCAAACCCCTAGAATTTATAGAGCTTCAACTAATTCTTAGGTTTGGGAGGAAAAAAATGTTGTAAATGAATGAAACACAATGAGTTTAATCAATGTAAACTGTCGATTTGAACTTCTTCAATTTAAAACATTTTCTTCAACTCTTAGCCTTTCTCTAAATTATTTGAACAATTCAGGCCTAGATAAACTAGATTTAGACAGAAATTGTGTTATCTGAATGGAGGTGGGATAGAACCAGCCCCCGAATTTAAAACATTTCATCTTCATTTCCTGTGCTATGTTTCCATGTTGGCAGGGGAACACTTAGATCCACTCTGAATATTATCACGTGGAAGAGGCAGTGCACAGGTGAGGAATCTATAATCTGAGGACAGCAGACAAACCCTCAAGAAACACATATCTAAGAGGAGAGCAAGTATTTTAAGTACAAGTGTGTGTGGTTGTTTTTGTCTTTTTTAAGAAACTAAAAAAAGTTATCATAATGGCAATTAAAACAGAGCCCAGCTCAACAAATAGTTGTTGAATAAACAAATGTATGCTTTCTCTGAATTGCTTTGGGTAATCATATTTGGAAGCTGTTTAAATTGCCAGGTCTCCTCTGGATGGTGGTTTGTTCAGAAACTGTGCTGTGTTAACCCCCGTTCTGTGTAGTTCACCTTTTAAGTCCAGAAATCTGTGTCACCCAAATATGTTTCTTGTAAAAATGACCACCTGGCAGCATGCCTCCCAAGCTTCCCTCCCCATTAGTAGAGGTATCCAAATGACTGCTAAATCTGAATCTTGGTCTCCTTCCACTCAGCCAAGACAGGCAAGTTTCCTTGAAACTACAAAACCAAGAAACATTTTATGCCACTTGACAACAAGAAAATAAAATCACAGAGGCAACAAAAAGAATGGCTATAAACCAGCAAGTGAAAACAGAAAGACAAGTATAATGAGAAGAGCGTAGTTAGGCCTGGGGCACAACCACACAGGGCTGTCACATTCCTTATGGGTAAGAATGGCTGACCACAGACTCGCCTGTTGGAAATGCCGAAAGGTGAGGCTGGAGAGAGGGCATAGAAGCACACCACTGACTCAGTATAGGCACAAAGCCCTGCTGGAAAGAGTCTTAAAATATCCTTCACTCATGCTGCCAGTTCCAAGCGCAGGAAGCAGGGGTTCTCTGTTTCCCTCAGCAACATGCATTCTGTTTCTCCATCAGTCAGGGTTTTTGTTCCAGTAAGGACCTCTTAGACAGCTAAAGGGCCAATGGTGATGGACATCCCCAGGGCATGAAGCAGCACATACCTTTGAAGCCTGGAGCTCCTCCTGGAAATGGTTATATTATTATCTTCTTAAGCTGGAGGTTTTCTGAAATCAATCCATCCTGCACTAAGTAATTAAAACACAAGCAGGAGGCTGGCTCTAGTTTCCTCATAAATAAACCAAAAATAATGAAATGTTGGGAACTGGCATTGACTGCCAAGTTTTATGGCTGTCCCCTAATTACTTTGGTACAACACAAACTTGTGTGTGTGTGTGTGTGTGTGTGTGTGTGTGTGTGTGTGTGTCTAAAATAATTATTTGATAACCATGATCATAGTTCCTAAAATAATTAAGAACTGTAATCATGTTTTGAATCATAGAAAAATAGCTTGATAAATGTTTGCCCTCCTACCCAACTAGGTAAACAAAAGAATGCTGAGTGTGTGTATTTTCCTGTCTACATGAATATTGATCATGAGGGGACTGGCCTGAAAAAAATAACTAAGAACTGAAAGCCTGAAAGGACCTCTAACATCTTTACTCAACATGGGCTACCACCACCCTTTGGGGCCTGAGGTTGGGAGGGAGTCAAAGCAGCCTAAAATGTCTATAGTGTCGAGAAACCATTATTTTTTTAAAATTGTAGTTTAGATTCAGGGGGAACACATGTGTGTTCGCTACATGGAGATATCGTGTAGTTGTGGGAACTGGGTTTCAGGTGGCCCATTCCCCAGAGGGAAACCCTGCTTTAGACAGTGTATATATACACACAGGTAGAAAACAAGGGGTCTGAAGGGCCAAGTCAGGCCGAGGGATCAAGGCCCACAGGAGACGTCAGAAGACAGGCACAGTGTAAGGGAAGGAGGCACATGCCTACACTGAACCAGGACAGGAGACAAAAGGCAGTCTCTGGGAACGGGGGTTCAGCTAGTTGCCACACTAGGGGGAATAGCGGGTTTAGAATTCAGGTCACAAATAAAGCTGCAATGTGGTCACTGAAGACCTTTTGTGATTCTGTGGAAGTTGCTGCCGGGCAGGTGCTCAAAGATATACCGTCTCCCCCAGAAAGTTGCCTACTCCTCCAGAGTGAGTCTCCCACATCAGTGCTCAGACCTCTATTATCTTACCCACTACTACATCCTGCCATTGTGCCTCAGAGTGGGCTGTAAGCTTCCTGAGGACAGGACTCATGCATTTTCAAATATCTCTTCTTGGTTTATAGTACCATAGCACAAATCAACACTGATAAAATGCTTGCTGAATTGCCACCAATACATTATTCTCCTCCCAATGTTAGAAATTCTGTATGCATACATTGGAATAACACACACAAAATGGGAGGAAGAAGGAAGTGATCTACTGTTTTCTTCTGGAAAGATTACTTAGCAAAGTCCATCTTCAAAGATCTGTTTATACTTTTTTTTAGTACTAATACTCTGTACTAAAGAAGAGAGTACTAATCTAGTACTAATACCCTCTTCTTTAATCTTCTTAGTGGTTTCCAGCAGTAATGAAGTTCATCTTGAAATTTCACTGTTGTATTTCATAAATGAGTCCCAATCTTGGTTAATGTTTTATACACAAAAATGCCTATACTCCGAGCATAGAGTAAAGTTGGCCTATTTTTCTATCGACAACTCAAAAAGAAAATGCTAAGCTCTATAATTCATTAATTTGCTAATGGCTTTTCCCTGTAAGTGGTAGTTTGACCCTGCCCAACTTTTAGTGACAACAAAGAATTCATCAGGCTTTCTCTCTGCTCTTCATATTCAAAATTAATCATTCCATAAACTGATTGAAAAGAAATAAAGCATTTTTTGGAATAAAAGGCAATTTTCCATGTTAAAATATTCTGGGCAGGTTCAGTACCTGCCTAGCCTTTACATTCCTAAAATATAAGAAACTCATCTCCAGCAATCCAGTATCTTAAACTCCACTTACAAATCAGAGGGTTATGCTTCACCCTACAAAACCACTTATCGAAAGACTCAACCCAAGATTATTTTTGTTCAGCAGCACTTACTTTCAAACCCATTTAAATTTAGATGGCATTTACACAGCTTTTCAGGAACCAGAAGAACTTTCTAAGAGCCATGAGGAAATGATGAATGAGACCAATTCCTTAATTTTGCAAGTGAGGAAACTGAGGCTCAGAAGGCCACATAAACTCCCAAAGCTGTATGATAATAGCAAGGGCCTTCCCTCATGTCTAGGCCACCATTACACCTTGGACTGATGCAGGAGTCTCCTAAGTCCTGTTTTTATCATTCCTGCTACATCCTACCTTACTCCAAAGGCTACTCCACACAACAGCCAGAGGGACGCATCTGCAACAAACTCAAACTACATCACTCCTCTGCTTAGAAACTTCTGGTGTCTTCCCATCTTCCCCGAGGAAAAGCCAAACTGCACCACAGTGTACAAGGCCTACACATTTCTAACTACTCTCCTCTTCAGTCACTAGCCCCGACACTTGGGGACTTTTGCCGGCAACCTCTTCCTCCAGATTTGTCCACATGATTCCCTCTCTCCCTTCTTTCAGGGGTCTTTGCAAATGTCACTTTACCAGAGGTGGCTTCCCTGACCACTCTATATCCCATCTCTCTCTCCTTGCCTGCTTTATTTTTCTTTCTAACACCTTTGCCACCTGGCACATTATGTATCTGTTTATTGACTGCCTTTCCCCACTAGAACGTAAGCTCGCAAAAAAAAAGGTCCCTGCTGGATCCTTGGCACCTGATATATGACAGGCACTTGGTATTTTTGTAGAATAAGTGCTTTCTATGTGCCAGGTACTCTTTTAAGGAAGTTAAAGGAATTAATTTACTTAATCTTGCCAATAACCCAAGATAGGCCATTAGCATCATCACCATCGCCATCATCCCTGGGATATAGATTTAAGAAACTAAGGCACAGAGAAGTTTCATAACTTTTCCAAGATCACCCAGCTAGTTAATAGTAAAGTCAGGATTCAAACCCAGGGCAAAGGCTCTTTAACCACAATGATATATTGGTCACTCTTAGCTTAGCCACTGATAAAACTACCGAACCTTAACGCTTCTTCCCTATACCAGACTCTCAGAAATTGAGGTAAACCAAAGTATGCTTTCAAATGTCAATACTTTCCCATAACTGTCTAATATTTTAAGATAACCAGTAAGGTGTGATTTTGAGCTAAGACTGGTAAACAAGAGCAAAGGTGAGCGCCCCACGGGTGCTGTACTTCAGCCGCTAGTTCAGAGAACCACTTCCACAGAGAACATGACTGTGGCTTCCAGCGCGGGCAGGTCACTCTCCCTGCTCTACTGAGATTACCATGATGAGCTTTGGTCCATAAAGGGAAAACTAAGACACAAAAGCCGCAGTGATGTTCTAAGACACGCAGCCTGTAACTGTGGCTGCAGGAGAGCCTTTGAGGGCCCCTCTGGGTCTGCAAGTCACACATGCTTATTAGTGTAGAACACCCAGGTGATTCACGCAATGGAATGTTTAAGCCAAGGATGTCATCTAATAGAGGGTATGTTGATACGCCTTTACCTGAGAACTTACATAATCATCCTAATGTGGAAATGCCATAAAGGAATGTGTGCCTTGGAATAAAAGCGGGGTGTATCCCCTGGGAATGACTTCACAAAGGATATTAGGAGATTTTCGGTGAAAAACATCCTACTGCAGACTGGGCAAGTGACGTAAGCCCAGTGAAGGCTTTCTGAGAAAGGACAGTAACTGTGTCCAGTTTAATCCAGTAAGACTTAGCTTGACTTCGCCCAAAAGGGCCTTCAAGGACCCCAGACCTGCCTTTCCTTCCCCAAGGAAGAAAGGCCTATTCTGGGTCTAGTCTCCCTCATTTGAGTCCTCACTGCTTATTTCTTTTGAGTCAAATATTTATTTCTGCAAGCCTTGAGACCTTTCATTCTTTCCACCCTAGAGAGTAGAATGAATTTTTCCTCCTACTCTGTCGTAATTCTCTGATCGAAATCACGCCGAGTCTTCCGCTCTGGAATACCACCCCCGGCCCCCATCTTCGCGCGACCTCGCCTCCCACCTGCCCGCAGGACGTGGCAGAAGGCAGGAGGTTAATGGTTAGGAGACTGGAAGGGAGGGGCAGGGTGTCACACGCACCTGTCACCTGGCAGGTCCGGGCCCTCGTTCCCGCGGCCCGACCCACTCTCCCGCCGGCAGGCGCCCGCAGGGCTCCCGCCCCCCCCGCCCGGGACAGGCCCGTCCCTCCCGCCCGGCCTCCCGCCGCCGTCCAATGGTCGAGGGGCAGGGCAAGCTGAGCAAGCCGCGGCGGCCCAGCCGGGTCCCCGCCCTGTTCCCGGTTCCCGAGCCGGGCCCCGGAGGCCTTTAAATGCCGCCCAGGGCCGCCGCGGCGCGGCCCTCGCCACCTTTCTTCCTCGGGTGGCGGCAGCAGCCGCAGCCGCAGCCGCAGCCGCAGCCGCAGCAGCGCCAGCTCCGACTCGGCAGCCGCGGTCCGGGTCCCGGCAGCCGCGGCCACCTCCGACCTCCCGGCCCGCGCCGCCTCCCCTCCCGCCCCTCCCCCCCTCGCGGGCCCTGCCCGCCAGGTCGGCGCCGGGCCCCCGGGCGTGTGCGCGCGCGCGCCCTCGTGTGTGCGCGCCCGCGCCAGCCTCGGACCCGCGCCCCCGCCCCGCGCAGGACCGCCCCGGGATCCCCGCCCGCGCGCCGCGTCCCCCGTCCCCCGCCGCCCGGCCGCCAGCCGCGCACCCCGCCGCGCCGGGCAGGAAGATGGCGGGATCGGTGGCAGACAGCGACGCCGTAGTGGTGAGTGTGGCGGGGCGCACGTCAGGCGCCCCCTTCCCGCCGCCGCCTGCTGCAGCCGTGCCGGGGCGCAGAGAAGCTGCAGGCCGGGTCCGGCGACCCCGCGGGGGAAGGCGCCCCGGTACCTGTGAGCTGGAGCCGGCTTGCGCGGCCGGTGTTGGGGGCGGGAGGGGCTCCCCGGGCTGGGGGCCTCTGGGCTGGGGAGGGTGTTGGGGGACGGATGGCAGGGTGGGGGTGCCCGACAGCCGCCTGTGTGCCTTGCCCCCGCCAGCCAGGTGTGTGCACGCTGCATGTGTGAGTGTGCGCGTGGGTGAGTGTGTCCGGGGCGCGCGCCCGCCACCGCCCTCGACGTCCCGGGGATTCCCCCTTGGAGATGGGTTGGTGCCCCGGGCTCCCGAGAGAAGTTGAGCGCCGCTGCTCCACTTCAGCCACGTCCCGGAGGACAGGCCTGGGCCACAGCGCTTCCAGAAGCGTTTGCATTTGGAGAGGGGCCTGTCCTCCGGCAGCGGGCTCTGGCTCCTCGGAGGACCTCGACCTTGATTTTGATCTGGATCTCAAGGGTTTGAGGATCTTCAGAAGCTTGGCTATCGTGTGGAAAGGACGAGTTTTGTTCTAGGGGTTTATGCGATTATTTAAGGGACTATGAGGAGGCATCTGCAGGCACTGCCTGTGTGTATGTGGAGGGCTGCTGGATTCCACCAGATTTGTGTAGGTTCTTTCCCTATCCCCCCCCCAAAAGAATAGCTTATGGAAAGCCAATCTGTGTGTTTCTATTTTTAGAAACTAGACGATGGGCATTTAAACAACTCCTTGAGCTCTCCAGTTCAAGCCGACGTGTACTTCCCACGACTGGTAAATGATTTCACTCTGCGCTCTGTGTCTCTGCCTGTACCTGCCTTCTTTCTAATTCATTTTCCTTGCATTTTCTAATGGGTCAGACCCTCAGGATCTGAGGGCTTGGCTTTTCCCTGACAGGCTTGTAAGATCCCTGTTTCTTCTCCAATCTTTTACAGATAGTTCCATTTTGTGGGCACATTAAAGGTGGCATGAGACCAGGCAAGAAGGTGCTAGTGATGGGCATCGTAGACCTCAACCCAGAGAGGTAAGGCAGAGTCCTTATATCCAGCGTTGGGCTGGGCTCTGCCCACTCCTGTTGTGGTTTAATGCTCCTCCTCTTCCTCTCCTTGTGGACAGTGTTGCTAGTTGGGAGTGCCAAGAAAGTACCATGTTCCCATGAAAAGAATGTGTATGAATCCCAGCCATCATTTCTCCAGACAGCTATTTATATCAGAGATTATAAATATACGCCCACATTTTCTCTTTGACCCTTAGGGAGACCAAAGGATTTCTTTTTTTTTTTATGGTTTTGAAACATGGTACTTGGAGCAAGAACTATCAAGATAAATAAGAACCCAACTTAAAATATTGTTTCTCTGGTCAATTTCTGCAGTTGTATTTGAGAATTCTGAAATGAATTAAGACCCAGATGTTTGGGTACTTTGGGGTTTTTGAAATCTCTAATTTTATTTATTTTTAACTTCACCAAAGTTTTCACTAGAGCTTGCTTAAGGTGACGAAATAAACGGGTTTGAATTACTTACTTCTCCATAGTTTAACTGCTCTTAAAAAGAGTAGTGGCCAGTTAAAAACAGATAAACCCAGAGAAAACAGAATATATAGGGACCCGAATCATTTTGAAATGTTATCTCCAGCCCTGAATAAATGAGGCTATTTTCCTTTCAGCTTTGCAATCAGCTTGACCTGCGGTGACTCGGAAGATCCTCCCGCCGATGTGGCAATCGAACTCAAAGCTGTGTTCACAGACCGGCAGCTACTCAGAAATTCTTGTATATCCGGAGAAAGGGGTGAAGAGCAGTCAGCGATCCCTTACTTTCCGTTCATCCCAGACCAGCCATTCAGGGTGAGTACCTGGAGTGCCTCAGCCCCAGACACTGGCAGAGTGATGATGTTCTGTCTACCTAGTATGTGCCAAGAGAGAACACTTGAGGCAGCCCGAGTTTCTGCATGTCTAGGAAATTTGTCATCCAATGGTGAAAAAGAAATAAGATCAAAAGAACTCAGTTTGCTGATATGCATTAATACTTACCAGTAGCTCTTAGCTCTATTTAGCTTGTACATTTAGTAAATAGACCTTTATTTCCATGTCTGGATTGTTAAGAATAAATACCTTCCTATGTAGTGCCCAACATAGTGTTCAAGCATATGTGGGGACCTGGGTCATTTTAAAATGTTATAGTAGATATCTGCCCTCAAATACCTGATTGACTAATAAATACTAAGCATCCACTTTTTAATAAATACTAATCAATACACTTATTAATAAAGTGGCCACTTCTTAATATTATAAGCATTAATAAGGTTGAGACCTCTCAACCTTGTCCTTATGACTTTTTAAGAATATAATGATTATCATTTCACTTTTTCCTGTTTCCTTTGCTAATGAGGCCATGTCTTGTCCTTGTTTCCCCCTTGGGTTAATTAGCCTCAGTCTATTTCATGGATACAGGCTGTGTGGCTGACAAATTCCTTTCCTTGGGCCTGGATGAATATAGACTTGCTCCCCACTGTCTAGCAGGCAAGAAGCACAGCCCAAACTTCCCACCCGGCCAGACAGCATTAGCAGCACCTTCCTCTATGAAGGACAATGCCCGATAAGAGGAGCAAGTGTAATGTGTTAGAAAGGATTTACTGAAGCGTCACACATGATGATAAAGTTTTCATCATTGCATCTTGTTAACATTACATCACAACGATACTACCTCAGCAGCTCTGTATTACATGTATGAGGAGGGACCCCCCAAAAAAAACCCAGAATATATTTATTTAAAATGGTGTACCTATTTTTACATGTTTAAACTTCAGTCACCTTCAAAGTATTCTCTGTTTGGTGCAATACACCTATCAAGATGCTTTTTCTACCACTGTAAATGGTGTTTGAACTCATCAGTTTTGATCCCTTTTAGTGCTTCTGCTGTTTTTTGTTTCACCTTTTCTACATCGGCAAAACGTTTCCCTTTGAGGACTTTTTTCATCTGGGGAGCCAAAAAATAAGTCGCTCGGGGTGAGATCAGGTGAATAGGGATGAGGATCGTGTAGGTTTTGGTCAAAAACTGCTGAACACTCAGCGGCAGTGTGGGCAGTGCTCTGATAAATCATCCATCATGAAATGAGCAAAAGTGTTGAAAGAATCTCCAAAAACAAAATTGCTGAAGCCAAACACAACCTCTCAGGACAACACTAGCTGGTACATTGATGCCAATGGATTCCTAGAACACTTACCTAGCAGGGGAAGCCTGTACTACAAGAGGCCCACCTTCCAAAAGATTATTCTGGAGGTTTTTCAGTTCCCCCCCTCATAAACCCAATAAAACAGAACTACTTGTAACCTGTTGCTCTTCATCTGGAAATTTTCAAGGGCTTTATGAAGTCATTTTATTTCTCTTCCCTTCTTATAGTCTGAGAAGAAAATAAGAATCCATGACTTTTATATCATTGATAGAATTGAGGTTTTGCCATTCTAATTGTAGTCCAGGAAGGTACCCCTGACCCATTATCCTTCCCCAGCCCTTTCTCTAGAATGGTATTGTCCTCTTAGGCTCTTTTTTGGCTGGGGCAATTTCTTAATGCAGATCTCAAAAGTGTGAGTAACCAGAGCTTCTGACTGCCAGGAGGAATATAATGCTCCCCAACAACAAAATAGAAGTGAAACAGGCACTTCTAGGTGATATAATTTTAGTAATAATATGAATTAAATGTGACTAATATCACATACAGAGTCTTTTCTTGCTTGGTGGATACCAGTGCTTTTAATAAATCCGTCATAGCACAGTACCAATAATTAAATCCTATGGTAAATTACTTAAGCTAAGGAAAAGGAGAGGAAAAAGCTTTTACCTTATGGAATCAGTATTTCTGTTTGGCTTAACAAAGCCTTGTTAATTACACATCTTTGGTCCAATGGTAATTACTGTGTAACCTTCTCTCTGCTTTAGTGTTTACCATGTTTGAGTCTCTAGACTATTATTACGTTCTGCTAATGGGTACCTGTTTTGCCTGGTGAGGGGCTCCTCTGAAGGTGCTGTAGAATTGTTCGGGGATGGCAGTGGAGGCATTAAGTGCCATATAAACACATCCATGCTACTTTACATCACTTTCTAGAGTGCAGGAAGAAGGGAGAAATGTTACAGCATAAACAGTTTTAAATCTAAAAGGATATTACATAGTGTAGAGCAGCGATCCCCAACCTTTTTGGCATCAGGGACCAGTTTCGTAGAAGATAATTTTTCCACAGACTGAGGGGAGGGGGATGGTTTCAGGATGATTCAAGTGCATAACATTTATTGTGTACTTTATTTCTATTATTAGTACATTGTAATATATAATGAAATCATTATGCAACCACCATCTAAAAAAAAAAAAAGGCATGGACAGCAGTGGCAATAAAATAATGGGCAAGCCATATGCAGACCAAAATAAGTGTTCGATTCTGACTTAAAGCCTGCCACCAGATGCAGCTGTACAGTTGAAGTACATCAACTCACTTGCCACTCACTGATAGGATTTGGATATACATCTGCAAGCAATTGATTTATTATGGTCTCTGTACAGTCAAACCTCACTGTAATCTGTATTTGTAGCCGTTCCCCAGTGCTAACATTACCACCTCAGCTCCACTTCAAGACATTCAGGCATTAGATTTTCGTAAGGAGTGTGCAACCTAGATCCCTCGCATGTGCAGTTCACAATAGGGTTCACGGTCCTATGAGAATCTAGTGCTGTGGCTATCTGACAGGAGGCAGAGCTCAAGCTGTTATATGAGTGATGGGAAGCAGCTTGCCTGTCACCTACCTCCTGCTGTGTGGCCTAACAGTCCACTCCATGGTGGGGAGAGGGGCTGGGGACCCCAGTTGAGCTGTGGTTCTCAAAGTGTGTTCTCTATTCTAGCAACATTAGTATTACCTTGGAACTTGGTAGAAATGCAGATTCTTACACCTTATCCTAGACCTAGTGAATTGAAAATTTAGGGAGTGGAGCCCAACAATCTGTGTTCTAACAAGCCCTCTGCATGGTCCCATTGCATTCTAATGTTTGTGAACCACTGAAGATACTGCTTTTCTGTCTCTAAAACGGAGTATTATTTGTTTGTTTCCCCCAGCAAAGTTCATAGAAATTGTGAATTGAGATTATTATTTTTTTTCCAGGTGGAAATTCTCTGTGAACACCCACGTTTCAGAGTGTTTGTGGATGGACACCAACTTTTTGATTTTTACCATCGCATTCAAACATTGTCTGCGATCGACACCATAAAGATAAACGGGGACCTCCAGATCACCAAGCTTGGCTGATGTTAAACCACCTCAATTTCAAAAAGGACCACGTGCCGCAGCTATCTGACTATTGGTCTGGAAGAAGTGTCCTAGCAAGATCTGGAGACTTCAAAATAAAACAAGACAAACAGCAAGCTTCACTGTCTCTTTTTCTGTGCAGTCTAAACCCAAAATGACAGCTTCAACCATGGTTTGCCCTTGGAAAAAAAGCTGTTGGGACAAAGACACCGAGCCATTATTCCCAGAACAAAGTAATATACATGTACGCTGGATTGTATTCAGACTAAACTAAAATGGATTTGTGATGATTTGTGATTTGGTAGCAAATTATTCATCTTTTCAAAGCAAGGTGTTGCTTAGAAACAGAAGTGCTAAAGACACTAAAACAATAACAACAACGGTACACCGAAATGAACGCATTTCTGCACTGAAGTGGAATTGTGTAGCACAACTAACATTTTAGTCAGGGTATTTACATAGAATGTAGGTTGTTCAAGTTTTGTTTGTTCTTTCTGTTTTGTTTTTGTTTTGCACAGCATAATGTTAATTCAGATTGTTGAAGCTTTCTTGTAGTTATTTATTTATACTCAAGTATGTATTAGAGAATGAGCAGTGTCTCAAGAACAGCAAACTATAAACTTTTGAATGTACAAATATCTTAGGTCCAAGGGGGAAAAGTATGTATTACAATTTATGAAACAGGTGAATTTCTACCTAAAAGAATTGGGTCATATTCTTCATACCCCTAAACTTAGGATCTTTTGATATAAATTGCTGTAAGTGCTTTTGGGAAAACTTTGCAACATTTCGATAAACTGCTTTTCAAGTTACAGTATTGTTGATTATGTAAAATTCTATTTACATTGCTTTTTCTCTTTACTGTGAATTAGCACAGTATTGGCTACCTTAAGACTAATTAACTACTTCTCCCTAGGTTTGTATAATAGCTCATTGAGTTGTTATTAAATTAATTGCAAACACATAAGAGGTGATTGCAGAGACAATTTTTTAAATGACTATTACATAAAACTTTAAAAAGAGTAATATGAAAATGATTATGGAATGCAGTGTAAAGCAGAAGCAAATGGCCCTGAATAACTTACTTAGAAGTAATTTATATCAACATAAGCTGTTAGCTCATTGTATAACTTTTCTTATGTGACCCTCACCAATATCCCTAAGTAATGCCTTTAGAGCTTCAGAGTAGAAGATGCTTCCTACTGTGTTGACTGTGAGATAGTAGGATTAGATGGGATCCAGATTAGGACATAATGCAGTCAGTTTATCTGAAAGGTGAACTCCCAGGACTCCAAGTCTTTGAGTCCAGCCAATAGTGTGGATGCTTCCAGTTAAGCTGTAGGTGTTTCCCTTCACATGTGGAACTGATCAAACAGTAGGGCGACTCCAGCAGGAGGCTGCAGTACTGTGACCATCACCGCAAGGCAGAGAATGGTCGGAGTACTGGATGCTGGACTTCACGAGCTGCACTGGCCCTGGAGAGAAGGACCCTTGGCATTGCTTTGGTCAGGTAGTGGGGGAAGACAGGGGTACTGGGGTGGGGGTGTATTTATATATAATTTAGGTTTTGTTTGTACAGCATTCTATGTCTTGTAATGACATGTCCTTGTCCTGCTTTGCTTTTGCGTTTTTTTATACAACATGCAGGGGCACTGAAGTGGCAATGTCATTTTCAGGTGTCAAGAATGTAGACAGTGTTTCAGTACCAAAGCCTAAGACAAAGCAAACTAAAATTGTGAATTTTTTGTAGATGATATATATATATTTGGATTCTTCTCAACTTTGAACCTGTTTGGCACTGTTCCATTGTGTGATATGTATATAAAGATATTGTGTCCAGCGAGACCAGCTCCAAGGAAAACTTTATGTACCAGCTGACTTAATTCAGCCATATACAGCCATGAGGGCTGTTCTGTGGCTCTAGGTGTCTTCAAGCCTGTGGTTAACTTCTCATGGCTTGTCTCTAAAAAGTTTGAGGAGTGTTTGTAGAGAGACTTAAAGAACACCCTAAAATATATTTGTAATAGTTTTGATTCAGCTTATGGTGGAAGACCCCCTAGGTGGACTCTTTCAAGTGGCCAACCATTCCCACCTACTGCATAATTCAGTGGAAACTAGAGGAGCAGGGAGTATAACTGATTGGAATTGACACTCTTGTTCTCTCTACCTATCAGCTAACTCATTAGCAGCCAAGCCCTTCGGCAACATAGTGTGAAAATACAGTGTTAACTCTGTTTTTCAGTGAGGTCAGTGGAACCTCTTGGATAAATCAGTTGGGATTCATCTAAACAGTATGATGATTTGATTCAGGGATAGCTAAATTAGCAGGGGATTCATCCAGTTGTACTAAATGGTTAGCTATAAACTGGAAACACCCTCTCCTGGGCCTGTGAGGTCTAAAGTGAGAATTTCAGGATGGAAAGTGCAATTTAAAGCTTCACAGGAAAGTATTTGGGTATGTAAGGAGTTTTTTCTGACCAGAGCCCTAGTCAGAATAATAACCAAAATCAAGAAATATAAATAACAATCAGGCTCTGGAGGAATAGAAGGCAGGCTGCAGACAATCTGTCCGTTTCTATAGCAGAATTGGAGTGAATGTGTGTATCTACTTAAAATGTTAATATAAGTGACTTCTACTTTTTGGACTATCCCAGAATTGTTTTCAAAATATTATTTTTTTAAATTTTGAAACCCCATTTCAAATCTTGCTATTTTCAGTTCAAAACTCCCTGGAGGCTCACTTTTAGAATTGATGATTTGTTAAAATGGTAAATCATTTCATTTGCATTAAAAATAATATCCAAAAAGAGGGAGGTAGCCCTATTGCCTTGAGAGAAACAGCCTTGGCATTTTCTGGCATTGATGTAGAAATAATGTTCCTATGATGACATATTTTCAAAGAAACACTTTCTTATTTACTGCGTGGTGTAAAATGTGCTAAATGTGTTGTTACATTATGTCACTGCTGAAAGTTATTTGCACTATAATAAAGGAATTTTCTACAAAATGGTTTCCAGTTTATAACATGATAAATTTGGCACCAGGTATAATGTACTTAGCATAAACCATGTGGTGTAGCAATGATTCTTCACTTTTTTTTTCCCCCACACTCCAAAACCACTATTTTCCTGGTCTTTCCACATTGGTAAAGGGAAGGAAAGTGTCTCAGCAGCCCTCAGAGGCCTAATAATTTACACTGTGCATACACTGGGTTTTCTTTTTTTTTTTTTTTTTTTGAGTTGGAGTCTCACTCTGTCGCCCAGACTGGAGTGCAGTGGCTGCTCCCGGCCACAGCCTCGACCTGCTGGGCTCCGGCAATCCTTCCGCCTCAGCCTTCCAAGTAGCTAGAACTACAGGCACGCGCTACCACACCCGGCTCATTTTTTATTTTATTGTAGAGATGAGGTCTTGCCAAGTTACCCAGGCAGGTCTCGAACCCGCGGGCTCAGGCAATCCACTCACCTCAGCCTCCCAAAGGCACAGGATTACAGCCTGAGCCACCGAGCCCGGCTTGGTCTTTTTTTTAAGCATAATTTGCATACAACAAATTCACTTTTTTTTTAATGTATAGTACTATGTACTATGAGCTTTAACACATGCATAGATTCATGCAACTACCATCTCAATCGGAAGACAAAATCTTTTCATCATCCCCCAAATTTCCCTACGCTACCCCTTTGTAGTTAAATATCCCTCATTCCTTACCCTAATTAGGCAACTGTTCTTCCTTTCTATAGCTTTGCATTTTTCTGAATGTTACAAAACAGAATCATACCGATATGTAACATTTTGGGTTGACTTTCAATTTGCATAATGCACTCCATTGTATGGACATACCTTGGGTTCTTTATCCATTCACCTGTTCTTAGTAAATATAGTCTTAGTATAGTGTATATACAAAGTCAAGACTGCATTTCTCTTGTCTTCTTTTTCCTATGGTTTGAATGATAAGGGAGGAAATTTAATCCCTTGGCTGCTCAGCCTACATACAAAACTAGAAGTTTGCCCAGCTTCAGTTATCGGTGAATGGTAGATTTATTCATATGCTAGATCTAGGATCCTATTTACACCTTAATTTTATTAATCCTATCCTTTTTTCTAAGGGTGTGGAGCTGTGAGTCTAGTTTGTTGTTTTCTCTGTCACAGCTTTTACAGTTAAGAACAGGCAAGGAGAGGCCTGTTTAGGTGGGGACAATTTGCTGAGGATATTGGGCGGAGATAGGAGAGCTTCCCCTGCACCCTCATCTGGCTAGGAATGTCCTTTGGGGGTGTAACATTTTACTTGTGCTGTGATAGCATTTTGGATTTGAGGCCTGGAAAATAGCCATAATTGGAGTCTTTGAGTGCCACAAACCCTTAAGGCCTTTTTTCATTCAACAGGTATTTACTGAGCTATGTCAATGGCTGTTCTAGGCTCTTGGATCCATCAGTGAGTTGTCTTCAGTGGTTTTAAACTTGAATGTGCTTAAGAGGCAAAAGTCTGCACGTTCCCGCCCCACCACTGGCCCCTGGAAAATTCTGGTTCAGTAGGTATGGAATAGGGCCCAAGGATTTGGTTTTTTTTTTGGGGGGGGGAGTTGTATTTTTAAGAAGTACCCTGGATGGTATAGATGGTCCTGGATCCCAGATTCAGTAACTCTGCCTTGGGAACTTGTACATACCCTGTCAAATCAAACTGTTAAGTAGTATGCGCCTTGGAATTCCAATCTATAGATATTATTCTGTGAAAACTGCATTTCAACCCAGAAGCATCCCTGCTCTGTCAAAATCCTGCAACTGTCATTACATCTATGTGTCATTGTCCCTGACTTAACCTCTTCTCCCTCCACTCCTGCCTCTACTCAGAAATAAAATTCTGTAGATAATCCCGCGCCTTTGGGAGGCTGAGGTGAGTGGATTGCCTGAGCCCGCGGCTTCGAGACCCGCCTGGGCAGCGAGACCTCATCTCTACAATAAATAAAAATTAGATGAACGTGGTGGTGTGTGCCTGTAGTTCCAGCTACTTGGAAGGCTGAAGCGGAAGGATCGCCGGAGGCCAGCAGGTCGAGGCTGCGGTGGCCGGGAGTGGTCACTGCACTCCAGTCTGGGTGACAGAGTGAGACTCCGACTCAAAAAAAAAAAAAAAAGATTGAGGCTATGGAGGAGGCCCATCTTCCTTCTTCAGAAGCATTTCAATTAGTTATTAACTGGAGAATCACCAAGGTGGGCCCCAATTGTTCTGGAAGGTAAATACACATGGTGGCTTATAACTTGTAAAGAGCAAAAAGTAGTGGCCCGTGTGAGCTTTCCTGGCACTTTCAAATGAATTTAAAGCCTCTCTTTCACAAGAAAATGTAACTGACTACGTAGACAATGCTACATGGTTGCCTTGAGCCATATCCTAATCCACCATGTTAATTTCACAATGATTTTTTTTTCCTTAAAAGAAGTCTGCATAAGGTCTTGCAAAATATATACTTCATCGTAATTAATTAAAATAGGTGTATCTAAGGTGCCGAAACAACACCCAACCTAGAGAGCAGAGGAAGAAATAGCCACAGACTCTTTCTCTTGCTTTGATACACCCTTCTCAGGGAAAGATGGTGACTAGGTGAGCAAACAGAGGGTGAGAGCCATCATTGTTTGATAGGACAACACAGTCCCTAAATCATAGGCCCTGGGAAGTGGCCAGCCAGTCACAAGCCTTGGGGATGATATGGGGTTTGGGGAGGCCTCCAAGCTTTCGTGAGTCAGAACAATAACAAAGGTTTGCTAATAATCCCAACACATACCTTTCTGCCAGTATTCTGTCATTAATCCTTAAAAGACAGATGTGAGGAAAGTTTACCTAAACAGTTGGTCTGGGAACAGAAGGAAGTGAAGCAGTAAATCTGTGGTGAGGAGTGGGGTTGGAATGGGGTACCGGTGCCCCCAGATTTGTAGTGTGTGCTCAGGGGGACACTTTAATCCTCCAGCCTTAACCTTTCTTCTGTGAGATTTCAATGCCACATGCAATGATGTGTCTGTAAGAGCTAAGGGTGACAACAGGTTGAACAGGATTAAAACATCTCTTACAGCTGATAAAGTCAGGGTTTAAAATAATCATGACACCAATTTCTATAATAATTCACCATTTTATAGAGAAATTATAAAAAGTGCTAATCCAGCCAGACGCAGTGGCTCACACCTGTAATCCCAGCACTTTGGGAGGCGGAGGCGAGAGGATTGCCTGAATCCAGGGATTCAAGACCAGTCTGGACAACTTGGCGAGACCTCATCTCTACAATAAACACAAAAATTAGCCGGGTATAGTGGCATATGCCTGTGGGTCCGGCTACCTGGAAGGCTGAGGCAGAAGAATCACCTGAGCCCAGTGGGTTGAGGCTGCGGTGGCTGTGAGCATGCCACTGCACTCCATCTGGAGACAGAGTGGGACTCCTACTCAAAAAAACAAACAAAAAAAGTTCTAATCCTTGAGGTTGTGGTCTAATCCATCATTGTATGCTTTTCATATCGTTTTACTGGAGTCTCATTGCATTTAAAATCTAACCAAAAACTGGCAGTATATTAGACAATATTTAGAATGGCATTTGTAAAATATACTTAAGGATTTTTTTTACTATGAATTATTGCAGCTGTTTCAATATTAGAAAGCAAAGATTCTTCCTAATGCAATAAAAATGATCTTTAGATCAGCATGAAATGATGTTTAATGTTTTAATAAAAAGTGAATAAGGATAATATGCACAAAACAATAAGGAACTGCTGAAAACAATTTTTTTTAAATGAGACTCTTCAGCCGGGCTCAGTGGCTCAGCCTGTAATCCCGCGCCTTTGGGAGGCTGAAGTGAGTGGATTGCCTGAGCCCGCAAGTTCAAGACCCGCCTGGGCAGTGAGACCTCATCTCTACAATAAATCAAAAAATCAGCTGGGCGTGTTAATTCCTGTAATTCCGGCCACTCGGAAGGCTGAGGCGGAAGGATCGCCGGAGCCCAGCAGGTCGAGGCTGCGGTGGCCGGGATCAGCCACTGCACTCCAGTCTGGGCGACAGGGTGAGACTCCAACTCAAAAAAAAAAGAAAATGAGAACCTTCATGGAGTAGTGTGGTCTGTTACTCTAAGATTCTCACTAACCATTCATTTATCACTTATTTATTTAAATCCTCAAAAAAAAAAATCATATACACTATAGAGGAAGACCATAGTCTTTTATTTGAAGAGGCTGGAAATAGACCTGCTCTCATAAGTCTCTGATTAAAGTCAGATATTGAGGTTATCTCACAGATTCGCTTGTTTGTTTTATGGCAACTAGTATGTTTTTTGCCTTTGTAAATAATGTAAATTACTGACTTGGGAGTCCCTTGCAATTTTCAATAACTTCAAAATTAAGTAAATTACTTTAAAAATTTAACCTCCTAAGTTGAAAGGGCAAATACTGGTGTTCTTAATAATTTGTGCTTTTAAAGTATGTGTGTAAGTTTAATCATGTTCGTAGTTCCTTTCTGCTATAAAAAAAAAATCACTCATAACTGATGCTCATGAGGCTAGATCTGAATGAAGCACTTTTATATGAAGGCACCATATTAGTCACTGTGGGTTATAAAAAACACATACCATGTCCCTTTGAAGAATTTATGATTTAACTGGAAAGATAAGATGTTTACATATACTATATATGTGAAGACGTATGTCAATAAATAATTAGAGCCAGACTGCGTTGGCAGAACTTTGCAAGCTGCAGGAGATTTGGAAGGACACAGTTTGTCACTCACTGGGGTGATGGGGGTCAGTGGGTGGTGCACTCAGGCCTAAACAACTTCATCTGGGTTTTCAAGGACCTGAATGCCCTTGCGCCCTTGTGGGCACAAATACTAACTATGGGTTTGCTCTGTGAGGCCAGGGTTGTGTTTCTTTCTTTCTTTCTTTTTGTTTTTGATTTGGAATCTCACTCTGTCACCCAGGTTGGAGTGCAGCGGCACACTCACGGCCACTGCAGCTTCGAACTGCTGGGTTCAGGCAATCCTTCCGCATTAGCCTTCCAAATAGCTGGAACTACAGGCATGTGCCACCATGCCTGGCTAATTTTTTTATTTATTGTAGAGACGAGGTGTGTGTTGCTCAGGCTGGTCTCGAAACACTGAGTTCAGGCAACCCTCTAGCCCCCATCTCCCAAAGTGCTAGGATTACAGGCATGAGCCACCACACCCAGTAGGGCTGTGTTTTCTAAAGGTCAGCAACGCTTTAAATTGTTGTTGAAATTCTAACACCCCTCACTGGCCCCTCCCCCCACCAAAGAAAGAGTTCAGGGAGAAATGTTGTGTTCTTTAATTACAAAACACATGGGTGACTGGTGGAGATCCTTTAATGAAACTCTAAACAAAGGGCTGCTCCGTAGACTCTCTATAAGAATCACAACATAAATGCATTTAATGTATTCCAACTTCAAATCCACACATTTGGCACCAACACACACACACACACACACACACACACACACACACACAATCACCATATATAGAAAAAGAGTCATTTACGTATGATAGGCAATTCCACCTGTTGTCTCAATGAAAGAGCAAGCAGTTTAAGAATGGAGATGTGATTCAAATGTGCCTTCAGTTGGTTGTTTCCCACTCTCTCACGGTTGAGCCCTCTAGCTCCCTGCAGTGTTATGTCAGTGTTTGCAGATACCATTGGTGTTTCTTATGCATGGCCCCTGACTACAAACCAAATCCTGGTGCTCAACCAAAGAAACAAAGGTCTGCCCCAATACTAGATTAAAAACTGCAGTATTAAATTCACTACAAGACAGTCTCAAAGTAACCCCTCTCTAAAGGATTTTTCAAGGAAATTTTTGGCATTAACATATGCTTGTTGGTCAGGCTCAGTGGCTCAGCCTGTAATCCCCCCACTTTGGGAGGCCAAGGCGAATAGATTGCTTGAACCCGCAGGTTCAAGACCCACCTGGGCAACTTGGCGAGACCTGGTCTCTACAATAAATCAAAAATTAGCCGGACGAGGTAGCACGCACCTGTAGCTCCGGCTACTCAGAAGACTGAGGTGGAAGAATCGCCAGAGCCCAGCAGATCGAAGCTGTGGTGGCCGGAAGCATGCCACCGCACTCCAGTCTGGATGACACAATGAGACTCCAACTCAAAAAAAAAAAAAAAAAAGATATGTTTGTTTTACTTGTGATGACTTTGCCTTACATGTACTGAATTTTGTACCTAACCTAAGAGTGAGACAGAATGCTGCTGTTTGTCCTGTGTAGAAAAATTGTCTTGTTTATATTTAACAGTTAGTTCCTTGATGGCAGAATCCTTCTATGAGCTCTGACTCCTAGGCACAGCATTGCCCAAGAAAATTTTCCACGCTGTTGGAAATGTTCTATAATCTGCACTGTCCAATATGGTAACCACTGGCCACATTTAATTAAGCATTACAATGAGGAACTGAATTCTATTTCATGTCATTTTAATTAATTCAAATTTAAATGGCCACAAGTAGCTAGTGGCTACAGTACTTGGCAGTACTGTACAAGTGGGCTTAAATCTGGTCTGGATCCTCAGAGAATATCAGGGGCAGCAGAAGTTTCTCATTTAAACCCTCGGGTTCAGGAAAAGTCCAGGTGCTTTCTAAAGGCTAGTGATTGCTGAGTCACGCAAGGCACCCAAGTGCTCCTAGTAAAGGAAGAAAGAGTCCTCTGGCAGTTCAGAAAGTCAGGCAAGTTGAGAAGGAAGTGGCAACTCGGTGCTCCCAGACCCTGCTCAGTGGAACCACACCCAAGTTCTAGTATGAGGGGACCACCACAAACCTTCTGCTTCTCTGCGACCCCCACTCCCTGGAGACTGAAGGGGAAGATAGCAGCAGAAGGGCAACATTCTGCATTTAGTTGCGCAGCCAGTCAGCATTTCCCGAGCAGCACCCAGATGCCCGATATGGTGCCGGATGCCAGCAGTGGTGCTGGCAGCTGCAGCAGTGCCTACTGGGCCTGTCTTCAGCCACCTCCATACAACTGTCAGCAGTAGCAGTGATGTCACCGCTGAGATCAGGAGCATAGCTATCCATTTAGGCATTGCACTGCTGATCAGGAACATTTATTTATTTTTGTTTTTATGTCTAAACCACAAGTGGCTGGTCTGATAGGAATGGTCTTGGGTTCACCTGACCAATTTTGAAGAAGGATGCAGCGCTTTGCCATGTCCTCAAAAAGCAAACCTCTGGAAAGTGTTAGGGAGCAAGAAGTTTCAAAGACAATTTTGTAGGAAGTGTATTTCATCACACACCATCCAAGAAACAAGGACATAAAAATCCCTATTAGACTTTTTTTTTCTCCTCCAAGTCCCTTTGTAGCTTCTAGCCTTTAGGACCCTCTCCTAGACAGCTTCTAAATATCCCCCAGTACAAATGCAGAGCTATTTGGCCTGTGCAAACTCTCTTGGGGCCTTTTTAAAACATTCATTCAGCAAGTGCCATTTTCTCGACAAAGATTCTACCCCTGAGAAAAGTAAGATTTCTCTATCATTTCAGTTGTTAATTTATTTAACCAGCCTCAAGTCCAAAAGAATTCAAACCAGCAAAAAGTGAAAACACCGAGACAGGTGGGAAGGAAGGAAAGGAAAAATGCCAGGCACATCCTGGCATTTTCTCTTCTCAGAACTCAGGTTTAGTATCTCCTCTTCAACTTCCCCATCAACTTAATCGTAAAGAAGTTGCCCATTTCCTCTCAATGTTACCTTGTCTGTTGGTTTAACATCCATCTCTTCTGCTAGATAACAATTTCCACCAGGGCAGGTACTATATTGGTCTTGTTCACTGCTACATCCTAGCACCTAGGATGGGTCTTTACACAAAATACATGTTTGTTGGATGAATAAGTGAATGGTAGCCAAGATGTCATATTAGTTTTTGTTACTGTATAACAAATTATCCTCAAATTTAGAAGTTTGAAATAGCAGTAAACATTATTATCTCACACATTTTCTTTCATTCAGAAATTTGGGAAGAGCTTAGTTAGGTGGTTCTAGCTGAGGATCTCTCATGTTATAGTTAAGTTGTCAGCCGGAGCTGCAGTCATTTGAAGACTTCATTGGGGATAGCGGATTCACTTCAATGAGGCCCATCACATGGGTACTGGTCACATGAATCTCTCCACAGGCAATGTCTTCAAAACATGACAACTGAGTTCCCCCAGAGAGACTGAGGCAATAGCGAGCAAGGAAGAAGAGACAACGTCTTTTATGACATAGCCTCAGAAGTCATACTTCCAAAATATCTCATTTCTTATATAGGTTAGCCCTATCCAATGTGAAAGGGAACGACACCAAGGTGTAAATGCCAGGAGTCGGGACAATTGGGACCTGTCTTGGAGGCTGCTACCACAGATGGCTAAATCTTAATACATTCCTTGAATATTCTCTGAATTATTTGAGTGGTTTCAGAGTTTCAAGAAGGTAAATGACAGTGGAACTGAAGAAACGCTGTTTATGGCTATTATGTTTCCCTAGTATTAACCCTCCCCATCCCACCACCCTTCGCCCATTGCTGTTGCCTGAGAAATCTATGTTTCCTATAGAATGTCTTTCTTCTGTATCTCATGCATCCAAATCCTCAGAGTAAACTATAATAGAGAACACACGAAGAACCCAGAAATTTCTAGTGGAGCTAATAGAGCAAATTTCCATTTTAATGAAATTCTACAACAAAGTCTTCCCAAAATTATAGGCAGAGGATAGAAATTTGGTTCTTATTAGGAATTTCAAATAAACATAACTATATTTGAAAAAAGTATTTAATTTAATTTTTTTAGGTTAAAGAGCAATATAATTATCCCCGAGAAAAAGTGTGAGTTTTCCTTATTTGTCTTCAAGTTTGGTGCTTTGTTTTAATGGAATTAGTTGGGAAGAACAGCAAAATTCATTGCTAGCATACATCACAGGGCACAAGCTCAAATGCCTACAAGGGGCAAGCATGTGACATAAATAAGTAAAATGAGCCAGATGGGCAGCTGCCATCCAGATCAAGCCATTGTTGCCATAAAAAATGTGAGTCCTTTATTGCTAAAATTTCTCAATTTTCCTTTTATGAAATGGCTTATAGAAAAAAGTCATTATCTATTAAACATCACAAGTCAAAATAATTTCAACTATGTAGATCAATATGGCCCTGGATCTGACCTACAAGTTGCCATTTTGCAATATTTGCCATGAATGAAAGAGTAGATGGAGTAATAACCACACATCTAATTGGGCACTGGCTGCTGCTTGTAAGGGAGACTTTTGAGAGCTACTTGGCCTTTTGGGTTCTTCCAACTTACGGAGAAGATTTTTCATTCTCCTTTCCACAGACATTCTCTGCATATTCGTGGCTGGGTGGGACGGAAGAAAACATGACATAAGGGGTTAAGGGAGGCTCATAGCTCAGTGGACATAGAAGCTGAAAACACAACATACTAAAGCATTCTTATGCTGTCATTGGTGCTCCTTGTAGATGAGACAAGCTGCCAGAGTGGGCTCTCTTCTGTAGACAATATCAGGACCACAGGTTCTTAGCCAACCATTGAGAAAACTAGCCTTTGACTTCCCTCCCTTCTCAGTAAGAAAATCATCTGGGACTACTCCTCACTTAATTGGTTGGGCAACTGGAGTGCCTTCTTTGTGTTTGACAATACTTTTGAGGAAAATAAGTGTGTCTTCACTAAGAGACACTGTGCAAAGGTAAAGGACACAAGGACAGGCAGATCGAGATTAAAATCTTGCCACTTACCAGCTATGTGACCTCCTCAGAAAAGTTTTGACCAGTCCAGACTTCATTTTTCTCATCTGTAATATGGGGTTGCAAAAATTGTAAATGGTCCATGACCATTCAGGTTACATCAGAGTGACTACCCCTTCACCAGATATTTTATAATCCATACCTCGACGATGCAGTTCCTAGTCTACCTGAATAGTAGCGCTTGCAAAGCTCTCATGTTGCAGGGGAGAAAAACAAGTCCAGAGTGCTTGACTCCAGTGTGATTTTGCTATTTGCTGTTTGTCCAGACCCTGGACATGGCTCTCTGAAAAGATACAGGTGGGAACCAGCTCAGGAAGCATGATGAATGACCAGAGACAGCAGTGTCCTATCTGTGCTCCTGAGTCCACTTAGTGGTGAGCTGAGACTCTGGTTACTGTCTTGGTTGATTCTTCAGGAGAGGCTCATGTCCCTGACCCACCTCCTGGCCCTGGTTAGAAGGAATTAATTAGTGGCTGGTAAAACAGCAGTGACAGGGCATCCTTATCCCAATAAACCACTCGAGTGCATCCAGCAGCCACTGCCAGATGGAAACAACCACTTAGTGCCTTAATGAGCTTGTTCAGCTGTAATTCTGGGAAGTCCTGAGAGCTTTACTAATTGCCCCATTTGCTGTTGTTGTTGTTTTGTTGTTTTTGTTTGGTTTTACTTTGGTTTTTGGTTGTCTAAGGTTTTCCTCACTGAGCAGGCCTCTGTTTTGATTAGCTTGTCTCATTCATACTGTAACATTCTACTTTTGAGGCAGATTTTTGAATCATTTGTAAGAGTATGAGACTGCGTTTGTATTTGCACGGTTTCAAGCTTTCCTCAATTTGCCTGAATGACCCAAAGAGTACATTTCTCATTCTAATCCTTTCTAGAACCTGTTAAAAACCAACCCATGATTCTAGAAGAGAAGGGGGACAGATTTTTATCTCTCCTACAAAAAGTAACTCCCTAGCTAAGCAATAACAAAGCACCACACCCTTTTTAGGTCAAGAGGATGGGATATAGTGTCCTGCCACAGACTTTCATTAAAAACTCGGTATATGAGACACCACCTACCACCACCTGCCAGTGTTCACACTACAGTAGGTTCAAGATACATACTACCCTACCCTTCCCATGGCCTAAAAGAGGAAAAACTCCGACTTATGCACTAAATTTACTACAAGGGAGATTTCTGGATGTCAGAGAGTAGTAAATAGACGAGGAAGTTCTAAGTGACTGATTGTTTGCAATGGGTGGTAGACACCACAAAATCATGCTCCGGAATATTACTCACCTACCTAGTTTAGGCTCTCCACCAGGAGAGTCACACTCTGGACATGAGGCCCTGCCTCTAGAAGGCACCTGTGAAGAACACAAAGAAACAATCTGGAAGGACAGAATATTGGCCCTGCAGGACTGGACATGGAGGTCTAAAGCAAGAGAGGGGACTGATGGAGACCTGGAGCTCATGACTTAGATTATCTGATCCTGCCATTTGACTGGTGAGAAAACTGAAAGTCAAGGAGTTGGTGCCAACTGCTTAAAATCATACGGTTTGCCTTAGACGTAGAGATAAGATCGAATCCAGATGTCCTGCTTCCTAGGCCAGGACTCTTTGCAGGAGAAAGCCAGAGGCAGAAGGAGGCAGCATGAGAAGCTGAGGTGACAGGGGAGCTTTCAAGTCTGCTAAAGAGGAACTGAAAGGAAAGGAGTTGGGTACTCCCGAACTGTCAGGTGTTTTCCCAAGATTATCCCAGCTTAGACAGTAGTGAAAGTAACACCCTAAGAAACTGAATTTTGCTTCCAGGATAAGGAAGACATCAGAAAGAGAGAAGGGCCTTCTTCAATTTAGTTAGATGCCCTACAAAAGAAAAGGGCTGAGTTGAAGCCCTCTCAGGTGAACCTGGAAGCTGTATGCAAATACAGTAAACTCTTGGAAGCACTGTAAACCAGCAGTACCCAACCTTTTTGGCGTCAAGGACCAGTTTCGTGGAAGACAGTTTTTCCACAGACTGGGGTGGGGCAGGGGGAGATGGTTTCAGGATGATTCAAGTGCATTACATTTATTGTGTACTTTATTTCTATTATTATTACATTGTAATATATAATGAAATAATTATACAACTCGCCATAATGCAGAATCAGTGGGAGCCCTGAGCTTGTTTTCCTATAACTAAATTGTCCCATTTGGGGATGATGGGAGACATGCTTGCATCACTGCCTCAGCTTCACCTCAGATCATCAACTTAGATTCTCATAAGGAGTGTGCAACTTAGATCTCTCACATGTGCAGTTCACAACAGGATTCATGCTCCTATAAGAATCTAACGCTATCACTGACAGTTGGTGGAACTCAGGTAGTAATACATGCGATGGGAAATGGCTTTAAATATAGATGAAGCTTCTTTATGGCTGCATAATATTCCATCATGCATATGTACCACATTTTTTTTATCCAGTCCAGTTGTGTAAACATATGAACTGTACAGCAACTTGGATGGATTTAAGGTCTATAATGCTCAGTGATCTATCACAGAAACAAAGAATTGAGTACCACATGTTCTCACTCATAAGCGGACCCTGAACATTTACCATAATACTATAAGAAAGGATTGGCAGTAGCGGATATTGCCAGGGGAGGGAGGGGGTCATACCTCATCAATAAGGGTACCTGATCTCAAACCAGGCAAAGTGGGAACCAAAGGGAGGCCCAAACTTTACCTAAACAATGACCACTTGAATACCTAATCCTGAATTGTACCCCATCTTTTAAATTTTATAAAAATAGATAGATAGATGAAATATATATAAATATAGATGAGGCTTCACTTACTCACTACTCACCTCCTGCTGTGCAGACTGTTTCCTAACAGGCCATGGATCAGTAGTGGTCCATGGCCTGGGGACTGAGGACTCCTGCTAGACAGTTCAGATCTACAGGGATGGCTTCCGCAGAAAGTCCATTGAGAGAGACCAGAGACAGATTTATCACCTGTGGCACTGAAGAATGGCATAATTATACCAAGGCAGGGGCCATGGACCAGTGTTGCCAGGCATACACACTGCCTACACTGCAAGCAGGCACTGGCTTGAAGGGATGGCTCACCCCTGGGTCCAGTATTCTCCACGTCGTGGAGGACCATTCATCCATATGAAACAGGGAAGTTAGATAAGGGTTCCCAAGGGGACTTTCAAGATAGGTCAGCAAATGAAACTATGGGCCCTGAGAGGACATGAGATGAAGATAATGAGGAGGATAGGGATGCTGAAGTGTGCCTCATCCCTAAGTGTATCAGGACCTCCATACCCTGAACCAGACCTCTCAGCAGTCCACATAGGGGAGGAACAGCGCACACATTTGGCTCCCTGGTGGGTAAGAGGCCAAATCCAGCAGGTAGGATGGCAGGGTTCATTGTAGAGTCAGGGTTTGCTGCATCTGCTTGTATCACTGAGGCTGAGAACAGAGCCTTCTATTAGAGCATCTGTGGTTCTGTGAGGTATGTGACATTTATCCTCACAGTCAGATCCCTCAGTTTCTGAGCTTCCCCTCCCCACTCACACTTCCAAGAAGATGAGCTTTTCACTTCCTCCATCAACTGAGTTAATAATTAAGCTACTGTGGGACATTCAGATGGCAGTAGACACCAAGGTCAAGTGCGACCTGGGTCTAAAGGAAAACTGCTAAGAATGACTCAGCTCTGCAGCTAGTAACTTTCTCTCCATCACACTCCACCAATTCCCTCATCCCCATTTACCTAGATATATGCCTCAGTCATAAACAGCCCTTGAATCTCAGAGGCTTAAAATGACAGAGGTTTGTTTCTTGCTTGTTACATCATGCCCATCTCAGATTGGTGAAGGGTGTGGGGTGCCACATTATCCTCAGTTGAAGGTCTAGGCTGATGGGGTCTCCACCGTTGGCACAAGTCACCCTGGCAGTAAGCCCTTCATACATGGGTCTAGTGTTTTTATTATCGAGTCAGTTTTATCTCACAGTATATTTCTGCTGATGATGGCATAACCAGTGATGGCAAAGATGAGAACAGTCACTACAGGGCAGTACAAAGATTAAATGATAAAGATTCGGGAAACTAATTCCCAATTTTAAAACTGTCAGTTACTAGCTATGTGACTTAGGGCAATTAACACACATTGTGAACCGTTTCTGTGGCCTTATCTATAAAATCAGCAGCCTTGATGTTGATCATTGTGAATGTGCTTTAAGATGCAGGCTTTGCCAGGCACAAGCCTGTAATCCCAGCACTTTGGGAGGACTGAGCCCACGGGTTGAGAACAGCCTGGGCAACTTGGTGAGACCTCATCTCTACAACAAATAAAAAATATTAGCCAGGAGTTGTAGCGTGTGCCTCTAGTTCCAGCTACTTGGAAGGCTGAGACGGAAGGATTACCTGAGCCCAGCAGGTCGACGCTGGGGTGGCCATGGGCATGCCACTGCACTCCAACCTGGGTGAACGAGTGAGGCTCCAACTTGAAAAAAAAAAAGATGTCATCAGGCATAATACAATGCATAATTCATAGATGGTTCTCGGGTCATTGATAGTGAGTCTGATCATCCAAGGTTTGAAATGATCTGATCACATCTTTGAAAATAGATATTCTCAAACAGTGCTGGTAGGATCGTGCATTGGTACAGCCTTGCTGGCAGGCCAGTTGGCAAAATGGCGTCAAAAGTGTTAAAAATGCGTGTGTTTTTTGATCCAGGGTTTTGGCCCAAGCAGGACTCAGGAGGCCCCTCTTCATCCCCAGGCGGGAGGAGTCAGACAGCAGTCTTGTTTGGTCCTCAGACTTCATGTGGTCAATACATGGTCCTGTAGTCATTATATCCTGTGGCCTCTGGTCTCAGAAGGGCTCAGTTCTGGGGAGGTGGGAATCCTTGTCCTTTGCTTGTCAAGCAACAGGGTGAGTGATTCAGAGGATGTGAATGTAGAGACTTCCTTTTTTTTCTGCTCCTTGTCTGAACTGCAAAAGGCAGCTCATGGTTCCAAGAAGCTGTTCTGACAGGCTTCCCCTGTACCTGCCAATACGCTGCCTCCTGATGCACTAAAATGTCCAGTCCCACCATGGCTGGCAGGACTCTCACCTGGAAAAGAACTGACAAGTGCTGTAAGAGCATTGATAAAGCAGAAGAGAAGTGTTTTTTTTTTAAATCACATGTTTGAAAATAGATACTCTCAAACAGTGCTGGTAGGATCGTGCATTGGTACAGCCTTGCTAGCAGGCCAGTTGGCAAAATGGCATCAAAAGTGTTAAAAATGCATGTGTTTTGAGCCAGGAATTCCATTTCTAGAACCTTACCACAAGAAAATAGTCTAAGTTGTGCCTAAAGGTTGAATAAGGAAAAATCTAGAAGTAACCTAGGAGAGAGTTGCTTCAACAAATAAATGTGATCACAAGATGGAATCCTAAGATACCACAACCAATGACATTTCCAAAATATTGGTAGACAGAAAATGAAAAAGAAGAAAATAAAAAAGAAAGAAAGTATGATATAATAAAATCCTGGTTTTCATAAACCCTATATGAAGAATTTATTTCAAGAAGCAGTGGTAGGGTTGTGTGTGAATCTACTATCTTCCTTTTGTTGGTCAGTACTTCTGAATGTTTTGTTGGAAACGTGAATTTATTCAATCTTTCAACAAACATTTTTTGAGTAACTACTAGGTATCAAGCACTGTGCTAAGTTGGTACTGAGAGATGAAATTCCCATTCCACCAAAACTTTTCTGTCTATTACTACTTATGTGATTTTTTAAAATTATTTTTTCGGTTGTACTACTTAGTTATCTTTTCAGTTTAGAGTCCAGGAGGTAAGTTATATCCTTTGGTTTTCTTTTCTTTCTTTCTTTCTTTCTTTCTTTTTTTTTTTAGATTTGAAAATACAGTTTATTTAGAAAGTAAATTAGAGAGAGGGAGAGAGAAAGAGAGGAGATGCGCCTCCCCAAGGTAGGGGAGGGAGCCAAAGCTAGGAAACATGATGGCCATAGTTCCCAAAGCCACGTGGACACACCAGAGTTTAATAAAGTTGTATCAGTAACTTTCTAATAGTCCAAGTCCATTTACCACTTCAGTGGCTCTTTCACTCACTCCTGCCTGACGTGGCAAACCAAGAAAAATCTTTGGCAGGACACTAGGGAAAGCCTGACCTGCTTTTAGAGAAGTCTATCCTTTTGTTAAATATCAAGAGGCAATTACCAATTTACTCTATAAACAGAAAGACACCTGTCATAAGTGGATGGGGCAAGAATCAAAGAGTCAAGAATGGCTGTTGTATAAGCCCTCCTGATGAGTTTGTGTGACTTTCAGAAATTCACTAAGCTCTCCATGCTACACTTTCCTTGTACAAAAAATGAGAATAACATCTGCTTCTGTCATTGCTTCTGTGAAATAGGGGAGCAAATGTCTGCCCTGCCTACCTGCATGGAGAGTCTGCACAGCTCACATAGACCCTCTTAAGACCCCACCCCATCTAAGTTGGGCCTCAGCAGCCATGTTTGTACCACGCAACCCTGACTTCTTGGCCACAACTGGTTGGACCAGGAGTGGACACCAGCCTTATGCAGGGTCAATCAGAAGTACTCTCCTAGGATTTTAGAATGGGCACCAGGAGACTCAGGTTCAGTCTGAGCTGGTTTTTTGAAAGGAAGAAATTAAAAACCTTGGTTTCCAGACTTGACCATAATTGGCACAGAAATCTGGATTACAGAAGAATAAAGCAGCTTGTTGCGTGAGTCAGAGCAGAGATACAAACAGTCCTGGTAGATGTTCACCTCCAGGAGCCTGGCCTGACCTGAGATGAGCTACACTTTGATCTTCAAGTCTGGGAGAATGCCCGATATTCTTATCATAAGCCCCCCACACAAAATTTTGCTCAAGATAGCTTAAATGGTCTTTGTTTTCATAGCTAAACAATTCTAATACTTTTGCCCACAAAGCTTCTGTGAGAATCAAATAGACTAATTTTATATGAGATATTTGAAAACTCCTTTAAAAATGATGTCCCTTGACTTTGTAGTTTTCCCCAAAATTCAAACAACTCTGCTAATTTCAACTCACCCCACTTTCAAAAGTACATTTTGCATGAAATTCCTGGGCTTTCTGGGGATCTATGGCAGAAAGTAACTTTATACTTGGATTTTGTATTGGTTACAACAAGTAAGGCTGGCTGCTGTAACAAACAAACCCCTAGTAGTTAGTGACTTAGCAAAGTAAAAAAGTTACTGTATAGCTCTTGTCAAAGTTCAATGATGTTGGCAGGGAAGCTCTGCTCAGTCCTACTGCCTGGGAACCCAGATTTCTTCCATCAAATGGCTTTGTTACTTCCAGGGCCTCAGAGTCCTCAACAAATCTTCAGCACCCAGCCTGAGCAACTGAGAACACAGAGATCTCCTGGGAAGTTTCTGTGACCCCAGGCCTGAAAGTGGCATACGTCATTTCTGCCTATACATCTCCATTCAGAGCTTAGTCACATGGCCCCACCTGACTATAAGAGAGACTGGAAATACATATTCTACTACACAGCCAGAAGGAAAAGGGAAGGGGAATTAGTGAACACAAAGCGATTCTTGACTCCATTTTCCAGTTCCATTTCTCCCATTCTTATTTGTCTCTGACCTACTGCCACTTAACCAATAAGACAGGAATTGACAAACAATGGCCTGGGGGCCAAATCCAGCCTCAGGTCTGTTTTTGAAACAAAAGTTTTAACTGAGATCCTTCCACATGCACTTGTTTACTTGTTGTTTACATCTGCTTTCATGCTGTAATGGCACAGTTGAACAGTTTTAACAGAGCCCTTGTGGACCGCAAAGCCTAAAGTATTTACTCTCTGAACCTCTATAGAGAAACTTTGCCAACTCCTGCAAAAATGCTTTCCAAATTCCAAAAGCACGTGATCTGTCTTCATTGCATCTTTTCTTCTACTGTTTCTTGTCCTGGGTCACCTGCTATACTGAGTAAGCCACTGGGTGGGATAACCTCTGGAAGGGCTCCAGTGTGCTAAGGATGAACTGGGATGCTTGCCTATTCCTGAGGTTCATTGGGGTATTTTGGTCATTTTTGTAGCATTGTTGACATTTTTCAAGTTTTAAAGTTTAAGGGTACTCTTTCTGAATTTTATCATTTTCTCTTATTTGACCTCCAAATGATTTTGTCCTATTCATCTGGAAGCGCTACATATGTTTTCAACTAATGGAAGAGAAAGGAATCAATATGAATGTGGTCAATTAAAGAAAAAAAAATGAGTTCAAGGAAGAGCTACAATTGGGAAGAGATGAGAAATATGACCACAGGCCACAACCTACAAACCCCAACCCTACCCTTCCTCATATCTTGTTGTCAATGAAAAAAAATTAACTGCAAAATATGATGCATTGCATAAATGGTGCTATCTTTACAAATTCAGAGATTATCTATAACTTAGACCATTTTAAATTAGCAATGACTATTGTAGATTTATTGCCCTTTATTTTACATATGCATATAAAATGTTATAAACATCGCTGTACAATCGAGGCTTCCTGAAGTCTTTCTTAAATAAAGTTTTTGAGACTTAAAAGAACCCACCCCTTCTTCCATGGTCCCATTCAACTTCCAGGGACTCTACCACCTTCTGTGGTGTTTCTAAGCATTTACTTAGGTTTGGTTTCTTTTTTATTTTTAATTTTTATTATAAAGGTGTGGGGTACAATTCAGGGTTAGGTATATAAACATTGATCATGCAGGTACCCTTGTTGATGAGGTATGCCACTCTCTCTCCTAGAAGTTCGAACTTCGATGGGCAACACGGTTGGTTCCATGTTTTTGCTATTGTGAATAGAGCTGCAACAAACATACGTGTGCAGGTATCTTTTTTGTAGAATAATTTGAGTTCCTCTGGGTATATTCCCAATAGGGGAATTCCTGGGTCATATGGAAGGTCAACTTCTAGTTCTTTCAGGAATCAGCACACTGTCTTCTAAAGAGGTTGTACTAGTTTGCATTCCTTTTTCTCCACATCCTCGCCAGCATCAGGTTTGGTTTCAAAAGGAACCGATGATACCTCCCTGTCCCTCCCAGCTATCAGAAAATGAGTGTCCAACCTCCAGGTTTGCTGGCTTTGGCCAGAGCCCACACCCTGTAGCAGAGGAGCCTGGAGGCAGCCAGGACCCCTGGCAGAGGTGCTTTGCTTGAGCCCACAGAAGCAGTGTGGGAAGGCACTGGGGACACTGGGGTTGGGCTGTAGGATTTGCAGACTCTTCTGGGCCTCACCTCACAAACAGCTCTAGTCCCCAAAGCATGTAACAACCTTTTTTCCCTGGCTTTCTGAGTCTTTTTCACTAATCTTCCTTTTCCTTGGATCATGGCACCCATCTAAACTCTAGGGTTTACTCTAAGATCAGCAATCAGCCAAAGCGTCCACTCATTCATCCCCCAATTTAGTGTCCTGCTAGAATGTAAGCTCCCTGAAGCCTTTGTCTTTTTCACTGATGGATCCTAGACACTCTCTGGTACTTATCAGGTACCAGGTAAATACTTATCAAATGAATGGCTCTTAGATAAATGATTTATTTGTATGCACTAGAAAACGCCTCTGTGTTTTCTTACTGGTGTTCCTTTAAAACTATGGCATTTTTATTTCTTAGGCAGTTTTTATTTGAGTAAAATGTGCGTGCAGAGAAATGCACAAGTAATCCTTAGCACAACTTGATGAGCTTTGGCAAATGTATTACCTATGCCACCAAAACTCCAATCAAGACTTATAAAATTTCCTATCACCCCAGAAAAAAAAAACAGTGTCTTTTATTGGTCAGCTTAGGGTCTTACCTTACTTAGTCATTCCCCTTTAGAGTTCTTACTCATTTTGCTCTGCTATAAGGACTCAAGTCTGCCTCCACCTACTAAGGTTTGTCAAGGGACAAGTTCAGTGAGGTTGGAGATACTGTCCAGAGGCAGACAATTAAATAAATGTTAAAGTATGCACACTTGGATAATCTGAGGGTAAAGCCTACATTCAAAGATGCAATGGGGGGCAAGTGACCTGTTTCTGAGTGCAGTGCTAGAGAGAAGACCCTGGTGGAGGAGGAGAAGCTTCCTAATTGAAGAAAAAACAGGAACAAGGTTCAGCGAGGGCCAGACAATGGGACACAGAGACATCACAATTTGGTCTCAGGCCAGATCTCTATTTTCACAAACAAAAAGATTTCTTTCCTGATCATTCAGTGAGAAATTAGCATGCTTCATTTCCACATCAAAACCCACACTCCTGGTTTACAAGTTAGCACAGTGTCTTGTACTCAATAGATGATTTTTGAATAGAATGTATTGAACACCTGTCTTATCTCATGATAAAGCAGCACCTGACCCAATTAACTGTGATTCAGAGGACCCTGTAGGAAATGGGCTAAATTCTGGAATAAGCCAATAGCATGATAATTAAGAACACAGGCTCTGGAGTCAGGTTAACTGAGTTCAGATTCCAGTACCACCCCCTAGATTTGCAGCTCTGTGCATCATTTAACTGCTCTGTTTCTCAGTGTCCTCATCAAAGCGGAACTGACAACAGGGACAAGCTTCTTGTGAGAATTATTCCAGACAAGGCACATAAAGAACTTAGCACACACCTAGCAAATATGAGTGCTCATAGACAATCAGGTGTCATTATTAACAATTCCTAGAGTAGGGCAAATCTTCCAAGAACATATCCAGCTGCAGGGGCTGAGCGAAAAGTATTTAATCCATTCTGGGGCCACATTACAATGTTGGTAAAGTGTGACCTCAACAGGTCATACATAGTCCCAGCAGACAGAGAGCCTTGAAGAGACTGGAAGGAGGTAGCAGAACATCTCAAGGAACAGGGACAGAAAACTTTGGAATTCAGGAACAGTGGAGATTGAAGGACAGGCTGGGAGAAACCCTTAAAGTAAGGAAATCAAAAATGGATGACTTGTCTCAGAAATAGGAAGACAGGCGTTCTATCTTCAACCCTCACACATCTGATTCCTTCCCAGGCATATGATTAAGATAGGATACACAGACACATCACAAGTTGTCATGAGAGGAAAGATAATAGCCATAATAAAAGGTATTGAAAATACAAATAGGAGGAAAAAGAACTTGTGACATATGCCCATGTTAGTGGGCCCTGCTACAGTGTGATTCCCAGCTCTATCAATTGAATTGATACTGAGATGCAGGTGCACGTTTGTCGGGACTGTGAGGGCCAGGGTCTGGAAATCTGGGTGCAGTATCACTGTGTCCCTAGATCAGAGCAATGCAGGGAATGAGAGAGGCACGTCTTGGATGAGAAACTAGTTCCAAATATATTTTTCCTTTTTCAGGCCACTTTCGCTACATCATGATTATTAATTATCCATCTCTACAGTCTCTATTAGAAGGATCCTCTCCTTGGAAAAAGCATCTGACTTTTAAAAAATGAGTGTTTAAAGGTTTAGACCTGTGACTCTGCCCTCTGTGATGTTCTAAAAATGCCTCCCTTGGCAGTTCTGCTGTGACCCACATGGCGCAGAATAGCATTTCAGGGAAATTACTTTTCTGTATCTCTGAAATTAGGCTCATACATCGTCTAATCACTGCCATGGTTTCTCTTATTCTACTGATGAGAACCTGTCTTGTTCTCTTGTTCAGCCATCTCGGTGAAGGCATCAGGATTATATCTGCAAATCGAGCCTCTCTATTTGCCGATGTGTCTCCCTATGGTGCTGTCCAAGAAGCCAAGGCTAGGGTTTCCTGCTTCTTGATATGGAAGCCCAGAACACTATCTATGGGCCCTAAAATTCCTGGTTCATCTTCTTCACCAGGAGGGGCAGGCCTCCTCAATACACAAGGGCTGTCACAACTCCTATGGAAGCAGGTGGCACTGCGCCCTTCCTGGCATGCTCAGCCTTTGGTTAGCACAGAAGCAATTTGACTTGGAGAGTGAAGAAGGGATTCCTTCCCAGGGGACTTGTCTAGCTGGCAGCAGGTCTGGTTAGAAATTTACCTGTTGGCACAGAAAGAAAAGAACGGAGTAATTCGCTGAAAGCTGTACAATCAAACAAGCCAGCCCTCTCTGAGTGAAGGCCTGATGTTGGAGTTATCATACCCCACCAGCAGGAACAAGTGGACCGATTGTCAGATGAAAACAATTACCTACCTGCCAAGAGGCAGGGAGCTGCAGAGGAATAAATGTGCTGTGCTTGTGTCCCAGTGCTGTCACTTCCTGGGTGAGTAGTCATGAGCAAGTTTGTCAACTTTTCAAGCTTCAATTCTCTTATCTGTGGAACAGAACTAATAAAACCAGCCTTGTGAGGCTTAGGGGAATGGTTAAATGATAACAAACATGGAATGTAGTCTGTAGAGTGCTTGACACAGACACATAGTAAACCCTCATTCTTGACAGTTTCTTTTTCTTTTTCTTTCTTTCTTTCCTTCTTTCTTTCTTTCTTTCTTTCTTTCTTTCTTTCTTTCTTTCTTTCTTTCTTTCTTTCTTTTTTTTTCTTTTTTGAGAGACAGGATCTTGCTCCATCACCCAGGCTGGAGGGCTGTGGTGCAAACATAGCTCACTGCAGCTTCAAACTCCCGAGCTCAGGCAATCCTTCCACCCCAGACTCCCAAGTAGTTGGAACCTCAGGCACATACCACCACATGTGGCTAATTTTTTTTATTTTTTATTTGTAGAGACGAGGTCTCACTATGTTGTTCAGGCTGGTCTCAAACTCCTGGCCTCAAGAAATTCTCCTTCCTCAGCCTCCCAAAGTGCTGGGATTACAGGCATGAGCCATTGTGCCTGGCCAGACAGTTTCTTAACATATTTCCTTTCCCTATGCCTTTCCCTTTCCTATTGTCTCTTATAAAAATATGGCGAATGGGAAGGTATGAAGGAAGAAAGGAATTCCAGGCAGGGGGGAAACAAGGCTGGAAGGAAAAGTCTGAGAAGGAAAGTTGAAGACATTCATAAAGCCGGAACAATGCTGGTATTTTATTTTCTAGTAAGTTCTGTGGTGAACATCTGTGTGCTTTTTCTGTCTGCTCAATGTCCTTTCTCCCTATATTAGTTTTCTGTTGCCGTGCAACAAATTTCAAAGTTTAGCAACTTAAAACAACACACACGTGTTATCGCCCAGTTTCTATGGGTCAGGAATCATCCAACTCAGGGTCTCTCACAAGACAGCAATCAACGTTTGGGCCAGAGTTGCCTTCATCTAAAAGTTCCGATGAGGAAGGATCCACTTCCTAGTTTACTCAATGGTTGTTATAGGTATTCAATTCCTTGTGGTCTATTGGATTGAGGTTCTCAGTTCCTTTCTGGCTTCTGGCAGAGACAACCCTCAGTTCCTTGCCATATGGGCCTTCCCATAGGGCAGATCACAACATGGAGCTGGCTTCATCAGAGTAAGCAAGGGGGGGGGCTGGGGAGGAAGAGAGGGAGAAAGACGGATCACAAACTTTTGCAAAATAATCTCAGAAGTGATATCCCATCACTTCCCCATATTCTATTCATTAGAAATGAGTCACTAGGTCCATCTCACACTGAAAGGGGAGATTACACAAAGGCCTGGCAACAGGAGGTGGTGATCATTAGGGGCCAACTTGTAAAGCTGACTACCTCTTTACCCTTCTGGTAAGAGCAACCCTTCTTCCTCTGTAAAGCTACATATTCTCATGGGATTGCTCTCCACAATACCTGCCGCTCCCACCCCACCCTCACCCTGGGATGGCATGGTCTGGTAAATCATCATAACACCTCTTCTTGCCACAAGAAGTAATCATGTGACCCAAACTTGGCCAATTAGAGCCTTTCCCTAGGATCTATATATACTGAAACAAGAAGGGAGAAGTTGTTTCTTTCATCTGATATTACTAACATCTAATAATATAAACCTGATTTTCCTGTGACCATATCTTCTACCAACCATATAAAGAAATTTCAACTATACCAGAAACAATCAAAGCATCGCATTCTGTAGCAAAGACAAAAGACATTAAAGAAAGAAAAAAACAAACTAGTGACATTTCCTTGAATACTAGAGTTTACTTTCACCCCCAAAAGCTAATATATTTCCCTTTTTCAATTGAGGTAATTTAAATTGGGTTCTGTCACTTGCAGGAAAAATAATCTTGATTAATTCAGTTACAGTGTTTTCATCTATAAAATCAAGGAGCTGAACTAAATGATTTTCATGATTTATTCCATATTTCAAGTTCTAGAATTCTGACTTAAAATATCAGACTTTTTACTAAGAAATAGATTTTTCAAAAGTGGGAAAGGAGCAGGAAAAGTAGCCTGAAAAAAAGAAAAGCACAGAAGAGGGAAACAGAGTCACTCCCGGGACCAATGGGAGCCAAAGACCACTCTGCCTTTTTTATAACTTAGAAAGGCTCCCAGTTTAATCCAGAGCTGTAATATCCTCACAAAGGACTTGTGCCTCTAGTAATCCCAAGTAAGGCCCACACATATGCTTCCCTCATGTGCTGTTAGAGACATGATAACACAATAGCCAAGGGCATGGGCTTTAGAAGCAACAGCCCCTGGATTCAATTATCATCATCATCATTATCATAACATTTACTGAGTGTTTACAACTGTACCTGAAATGTCTTAAGATCCAGCTTCTCCACTTACTAGCCTGTGACCTTAGGGAAGTGATTTAACCCCCACAAGCTTCTGCTTCTTCATAATAGGGGGTGATAATAGTTATCTCCTCACAGGGCTATTGAAGGAGTGAATGAGTCAATGCAGGTGAAGCACAAAGCATAGTATCTAACACAGGCTGTTCTTAAAATGGTCTTCCTTGTCTTTTACACCCAGCTCAAATATCAACTATCCTATAAGCCTTCCCCAATTATGCTCCCCCTCCTCTGTCTCTTCACAGCACTTTACTCCTGTCTGCTAGTTTTCTAGCCCTATGGCTCTATATTTCATAGACTCTCTCACATACCCATCACCTCTGGCTCATACCTTATCTGTCTTTGGATTCCTGAAGGCTTGATCCATGACAAATGCACAGTAGGATCTCAACAGATTTCAATGGATTGGGTAAACAATATGTATTAGTCTCTCAAGAAGAACAGTCTAATCAGTACATGCCACACCTTTAGGTTTCACTGCCTCATTGAGCATTAAGGATTTTTGTCAGACGAAACTCTGATGTGCGATTATAAAGCTGCTTCTCAAATGAAACCACAAATTGCTCAAGCTAAAAGTAATAATTCTCACAACTGGCAGGCCATCCAGTCCACAACCAGCCGTGGAGGCTGTGTTAACGGGTGCGGTGCTGCTGGTTTGGAAGCTGACCAAAGAGACAGTAAACATGAAGGTTGCCTGGGTGCATAAACATAAAATGAGCCCCTCCTTTCCTCATCCTGAGACACTCCAGTCACAGCATCAGGGATACCACAAGTGGCTACTTGCTGGTTCCTGTCAAGTGTGGTGGCAAGGGGCCTTCCACTTCCAAATACAGATATTAAGGACAAGCTCATGGTGCCTGCAGTTTTTATAAGAAATAAAACAGTGTGTGCACTGAGGAAAAGATATTTTTCTAAGGTGGGTATAAGACAAGGGCCTGTATAAAAAGAGGAACTATTTCTCCACTTATGAGACCATATTCTTTTCACCAGTTGAAGCTTTTTAGGGATAAAAGAGAAAATGTGTGAGAAGTGCCCCCCCAATGATGGTAAAACAGGACCTCTGGGGGACAGTCTGCTATGCCATATGAGGTTGACCATGTGGCCCTCATTTCCTGTTAGTCTTGGTGAGGGAAACAGTGCAAAGTGCATTTGAATCTATAAGGAGAGTATGGAAGGAAATGAAATGAACACCTGGCTGGGGTGGCATGAAGTTTTTAAAGTAAATAGTGGAACAAAAGGCTTAAATGCAATTTTTTATTCTCCCGTGTTGATTGGAATAAAACTTCAGGGCATGGTAGGGCTTACAGGATCATGCTGGTAGTCTCCTAGACAACTGGAATTTTTTTCGAAAAGAAAAACTCTCTCACCCTCAATTCCTTTTTCCCATCTGTTTCCTTCTATTTATTCACTTATCCATTTATTCATACTTTGCCCCATTTCTGAAAGAAATGCAGCCTTATAAAATCTGCAATGCAGCTCATAGAATCTGCAGCTACTGGGGATTTTATTTATTTATTTATTTATTTGTTTGGAGTCTCACTCTGTTGTCCAGCCTGGAGTGCAGCAGCACACTCACAGCCATTGCAGCTTCAACCTGCTAGGCTCAGACGATCCTTCCAACTCAACCTTCCAGTGATTGGAGCTACAGGTACGTGCCAACACACCCAGCTAATTTTTTGATTTATTGTAGAGATGAGGTATCGCCAAGTTGCCCAGGCTGGTCTTGAACTCCTGGGCTCAGGCAATCCTCTCACCTTGGCTTCCCAAAGTGCTGGAATTACGGGCATGAGCCACCGTGCCCGACGGCCACTGAGGATTTTAAGCAGGGAACTCCATGATCAAATATGAATTTTAGATAATCTGGAATCAGAGCTGAGGATGGAATTAGAGAAGGCAAATCTGATAGCCATCCAGATGAGTTCTGACTAGACACCATGGAAGAAAGGAAAGAGATTATTTAGAATGTCCAGGTACACATGTAATCCCAACACTTTGGGAGGCTGAGACAGAAGAGCAGCCTGGGCAACATAGTGAGACCCTGTCTCTACAAAAAAAAAAATTAAAAATTAGTTGGGCATGGTGGTGTGCACCTGTAGTCCCAGCTCCTTGGGAGGCTAAGGCAGAAGGATCACCTGATCCCAAGAGGCTGTGGTAAGCTGTAATGGTGCACTCCAGTCTGGGTGATAGGTGAGACCCCAACTGAGAAACAACAACTAAAAGAGGTAGAATGATCAGGATTTCTTGACTGAAAGAATGTGATTGTAGAGAAAGAGTGACAAGTGACGATAAAGTCACTTGTTTAGATGACTTTATAATGATGACACTACTAAAGCAGATTGACAATATAGGAGGTGGACCCGTTTTGGAGAAGGGGTGATAAAAAGCTTGAGGAACTACTTTAGTGAAAGGTTCCATAGAATGATGCTAAGGTTTCAATTATGTGTCAAGTTGCCAGTGCCGATGACAAGAGAATGTGTGACTGATGTTGCTGATGAGGGTTCCTTGTGGCTTGTTCCAGGATGGAAATGCATCCCTCTCAGCCTACGGTTCCCTATGGGCTGGTGATCTCCACTTGCATCACTTCAAGTTGTCTTACATCCTGATTGTGACCCATGGCAAAATCACTGTGGTCACTAGAGGAACTTTGAGAAAGTGCGGGAATGGAACAGCACAAGCTCAGGGCCACTCTTGAACACCCAATCAGAAAAACATCCTACTGGTGGTGAGACCCTGTGGTACTACATTCACTTCTAAATATTTGGAGGTTGGACAGAAATCTGCTGACAGCGAAATACCGAGTGTGCAAGGGTTGATGATCTGACTGCCTTGAGAACTGTGTTCTAATCTGGCTTTGTAGCTTGAGCAATGGAGTGGGATAGAGGAATCCTCCTCTCCGATCAACCTAGTCTTTTCTCTTTTCCCCCAGAACACCTGCTGTCAGCCTCAGAGCCTCTGCTGCTCCTTCCTTATCTTCATAACCCCTTCCTTCTCCACCCTGAGTGAGTCCATTGCCAGACAGCTTCTTGGATAGAAGAGTTGTCATTTGTGGGAGCCGTCTACTCTGGACTTAAAAGGCTGTCTCTGATTGCTTCACAAACAGAAGGTTTTATTTTGATTGGGATTTTTTTGTTGATTGTTTATTTATTCTCAACTTGGTTTGAGGCTTCTTGCAGTATAATAGGGTTAAAAAAATAAATAAATAACAACGGGAGGATACCTCCCTTGAGGCCAAGAGCCCAAGGTGCAAAGGTAGAGGCTCCCCCTGCTGGCTGAATTTTGTCCTTTCAGCCCTCAGCAAGTTAGTGTGGTTCAAGATAAGTGTTTTGGTCAGTCTGCCTGTTAGACTGACCATACTTAAAACTCATTCCCTCACTTTCTGCCTTACTCTTTCACTAGCTCTTGCACAAATATTCAGGCTCTTAATCTGTTTGTGGAACATTGATTGGGCCCTGACTCTGAGCCAACACTTTACTAGCGCTGGGAACACTAAGGTGAATGGGACACCCTCCCTGTCTGTGGGAGGCCAGCATAAGCAAAACTGCCCTCTTTCAGGTAGGAGAGCCCTTGTCAGTCCAGGCTGGAGCTCCCCAGTCAAGGGCCCCACACCCAGCTCCATTCAGGAAATGGGAGTATTTTAGCAGGAGGTAAACTTTGCAGTTATCCTGTCCCTTCTCTAGGCTGACCTCACCAGGGGGAGGTAAAGCAAGGTGTTCTGAAAGCTGCAGCCTGGCTGGCTCTGCTCCACCCAGGTGATCTATGTCTCAGAGGGCTTTCTCCCACTGGGTAGGGGACAACTTGAGCAGTGGCTCTCAACATGTGATCTCCAGACTGGCAGCAGCAGCATCACCTAGAAACTTGTAGCAAATTCTTATAATTGAAAGGGGCCTCTGGATATGTGCTTGGCCCTATGCTTTAGCAGGCCCCCCAGGTGCACTCTTACATTTATGAACCCCTGGCCCTGAAAGAGCAGTGTGGCCACCTCTGGGAGCCCTGCTTGATATCTCTGCTTCACGAGACGGCTTCTCCTACCTGGCATCAGCTTCAAAGTCACAGCATTTCAGAGGTAACTATCATACACCCCTTCTTTTTACAAAAGGGTTAGAATACATGGTTTGCCCAAGGAAAAAATTCAGGGAATTTTCTCCCAAGCTTCTCAATTTATAGGAGCAGAAAAGGGAAGCTGGTAAAGGGGACACTTGGGGTTCCTTGGACCTGCTTGCTCTGGCTGTCAGGGCTTTGCACGGGGTCTGGTGCGGTTTTGCCTCTCTTAGGCCTATGACTGGTGCGCCACACAGCTCTGGGCTCATGGTGCAGGCTGTCTAGGCCCCTGGCCTGGTATTTCTCTCCTCAGGGGTGATATTGCATTCAGCTTTCTCCTCTTTGATCACACCAGTCCTTGCTGCCACTCACGCAAGGTTAGAACATGAAGGGCCCAGCTGTGAAAAGATCACAATAGGGTTGGTTTTAAAAATCGGTCTCAAGCATCTAAAAATACTTGTCAATCACAGAGAGATAGGAAGTCACTAGAAAGACAGGAAATGTTCCAGGATGGAAATGCATCCCTCTCAGCCTGGTCATATGGCACAGATGTCTTTTCAGATAAGTGCCAGGGTCTTTTCAGAAGGCTGAAATTAAGGCAATGCTCTGCTTTCTCCCCCCACAATACTAACAAGTGTTGATTTTCTAGAAGGGAGTTGGGGGGAGGAAAAAAGGAGAAAGGAATTGCATTTTTATTAATATTAGTATTTTTGTGAACATCATCAGAGGTATCGGATCCAAGGGGAAGACTGTACTTCAAAAACACTGTTTTCGGCCGGGCTTGGTGGCTCAGCCTGTAATCCCAGCACTTTGGGAGGTTGAGGCCAGTGGATTGCCTGAACCCGTGGGTTCAAGACTCACCCGGGCAACTTGTCAAGATCTCATCTCTACAATAAATCAAAAATCAACTGGGCATGGTGGCGTGTGCCTGTAGTTCCAGCTACTTGGAAGGCTGAGGCGGAAGGATCGCCGGAGCCCAGCATGCCACTGCACTCCAGTCTGGGCGACAGAGTGAGACTCCAACTCAAAAAGAAAAGAAACGAAAACACTGTTTTCTTTCACAAAGCAGAAGAGTAATGGACAGTATGAGCACTGTCCATGTAGCCCCGCACCACCTACAAGGTGCTGACTCAGCCGCAGAGGGTGTTTTCACACCTCTTCACTTACTATGGCCTTTGCAACGGATCCAGTGCTCCTTTGCTTCAAAACATCACTACAAGCCGGGCTCGGTGACTCAGGCTGTAATCCCGTGCCTTTGAGAGGCTGAGGTGAGTGGATTGCCTGAGCCCGCGGGTTCAAGACCCGCCTTGAACAGGCGAGACCTCATCTCTACAATAAAATCAAAAAATTAGCCGGGCATGGTAGCGCACGTCTGTCATTCTGGCTACTCTGAAGGCTGAGGCGGAGGGATCGCCAGAGCCCAGCAGGTCGAGGCTGCAGTGGCCGGGAGCAGCACTGCACTCCAGTCTGGGCAACAGAGTGAGACTCCAACTCAAAGAAAAGAAAAAATCACTACAGGCCAGGCACAGTGGTTCATCCCAGCAATTCAAGAGGCCAAGGAGGGAGAATTGCTTGAGGCTAGCAATTTGAGATTAGCCAGACCAACATAGACTCTGTCTCTATTAAAAAAGACAATTACTACACACACTCTTCTAACCTTTACCCAGCAAGTGGGGGTGGGGGAGCACAAAGGAAAAGCTATGTTTTCTCACCAAATGTGGAAGAGTCATCCTCTTCCACAGAGAGTTATACGGATGTATTGAAGAAGCAGGGTGGGGGACAATCCATAATAGAAGGACAATCCTTTTCACACTCGTCCTCTTGAGAGGTGGGTTTGGGCAAGCCTGTTCCCTTCAGAGGTGTTTCAGCAGATATTGGTAGCACGGCTACATTTCAAGACTAGAATTAGAAGAAGAGAAGTAGAGGATTTTACAGCTGGAGTGGGAAAGGGATCCTAGGATATGGTAGGAAGGCGTGCTCATCACACACACACACACACACACACACACACACACACAGACACACACAGACCACACACGCACACACACAGACACACACACCCCCCCCCTTACCCTAAGCTACTCGTGTTTTGTTTTCTGGATGCCCCACCTGCTCATTTCAAGAAAGTGGCCAGCCCTTCTATTTCTTGGCTTCAGGAGGAGTAGACAGCTAGTGTTTCTAGGAGACAAAATCTTCCTGGACTAAATGAAAATTTAATCTCATCGAGGATATATTGATATTCTGGAAGTGGGGGTTTGGGGGAAAGGACAGAGGTTAAGTTGAAGGAAGAGGAAAATCAATGGGTTTATCAAGGATCAGGACCCCAATTTTGTGCTCTCCCAATGCCCCAGGGCTGCGGCAGGACCTCCAGGAGGAGTGGCCATGAAATGTGCCTGGGGAAGCTGGATTGAAGTGTGGAGATACCCAGTTCACATAAAGAGTGTAGGCATGAAATCAACCAGGGTTTTAACCCAAGCTCTGCTATTTGTCAGCTATGTGACATAAGATGGTTAGTTCTCTTTATTGCCTAAGTTTCCTCTCCTGTAAAATGAAGATTATTTACTCCACAAATATTTATTGAACTATATGCTAGGTACTATTTGAGGGGATGGGAGACAGAAGTAAACAAAATAAAGATCCTACTCTACCTGGGCTCAGTGGCTCAGCCGGTAATCCTACGCTTTGGGAGGCCGAGGTGAGTGGATTGCCTAAGCCCATGGGTTCGAGACCCGCCTGGGCAACTTGGTGAGACCTCATCTCTACAATAAATCAAAAAATTAGCCAGGCGTGGTAGCACGTGCCTGTAGTTCCAGCTACTAGGAGGGCTGAGGCGGAAGGATCACTGGAGCCCAGCAGCTCGAGGCTGTGATGGCCGGGAACAGCCAGTGCACTCCAGTCTGGGTGACAGAGTGAGATTCCAACTCAAAAAAAAAATACAAGTGGCCAATAGGGGCAGGTCCTAAGGAGGTGGGAGCAGTAGACACCATAAGTCAGAGACGGGTGGTGCCAGGGACAGAAAGTGACATTTGGCTTCTAGCAACCAAGTTATCCTACGGTCAACAATGTTTAGGCTCCATAGACAGGAATGGGTTGGGAGTAGGAAGGTGTGGGGGTATGGAGGAGTGGACAGAGGGCCTTAAATGTGTTAGAATCCCAAAATGTTAAAATCCTCTGGCACTCATTTAATCCAACCCCCTCCTTTTTATGTGAGGAAACTGAGACTCAAAAACATAAGACAACTTGCCCAAAGGCACATTCTACTGGTCAGAATTCCATTCACAATTGTAGAAACTCAGTTCAAACCAACTTAAAAAGCAAAAGGGAATATATTTGGGTTCATATAACTGTAAAGACCAGGAGTAGTCCACAAGCCAGGACTGAGACAAAAATGTGGGTATGAACAAATTCAGGATTTATAGCAGAGACAAGATGAAAAGTAGACTGCTGTCACATTGTTCTGTGAGGACATAGGCAGGCATGAGGCCCCCTAGAATTTACAAGACTTTTCTTAAAGGTCATTGTGGTCCATTTCCCAGAACAAAATAAATCAAACATCAACTCTGTGAAAGGCAGGAAACTGCTTGCTACTCTAAATGACACTTATTTCCAAGGACTGCTCAATAAGAATCTAAAACACAAGTTGTAAACTGACAGTCAATATTTAAATCCAGTCACCAGATGTGCTTTCTCTGATGAACAAGGGATGTTTTAAAAATTCACTTACTTAACAAATATTTGCTGAGCACTTACTATGTACCAAGCTCCACCACTCTAAGCACTTGGCATACAACAGTGAATAAAACCAGGGGGAAAAAAATCTTGTGACATATACTTTGAACATAGTGGTAGGAAATGGGCAGGTCAATCAATACATTTTTAAAATCTATTATTCTAGAAAATGACAGATAGTATGGAGAAGAAGAAAAATGGAGAAAGAGGAGAGTACAATGTAGGAATGAGGAGGTGTTGGAATTTTAAAGAGAGCAGTCAGGAGGGCTCACCAAGAAGGTGGCATTTGGGCAAAGATCTGAAGAGAAGAAGGAGCAAGCCTCTCAGTTGTCTAGGGGAAGAGCATTCCAGGCCAACTCACAGCCAGAGGCAGAAACGTACCTGCATTGCTTGGGAAACAGCAAGGATGTCTGTTTCTGTTTTTTTTGTTTGTTTGTTTTGTTAATCTATATTAGTTGCCAACATTAAAAAATTGGAAATTCCCCATCAAAATCTGGATTTTCAGCTTTTATCTTTTAAAAATGTAGACTGGGCATGGTAGCTTACTCTTGTAATCCCAGCAATTTGGGAGGTGAAGGTGAGAGGATTGCCTGAGCTCAGGGATTCGAAATCAACCTGAGCAACATGGCAAGACTTCGTCTCTACAATAAATCATAAAATTAGCCAGGCGTGGTGGCACATGCATGTAGTTCCAGCTACTTGGAAGGCTGAGGCAGCAGGATTGTCTGAGCCCAGCCGGGCGAGGCTGCGGTGGCTGTGAATGTTCCAATGTACTCCAGCCTGAGTGACAGAGTGAGACTCTGACTCGAAAAAAAAAAATTTAGTTACTATTTGGCAATGCTGACCCCAAATTATTTCATAAAATAATGAGTCAGATTTGAGAGAATGAGACACGTGTCTCCAATTTAACATAGTCCCCCTTCCCACCCCTTATATTTTCTCTCAGACTCACTCTCAGCCACTTCATTTATGTCAACTGCTAGTCAAGCCCCTGCAGGCGTTTAATTCCTTGTAGCCTACATAGGCTAGGGTGGGGTATGGTCATAAGTAAACCCTGACAACTAAGTGATGTAATATAACAGATTTGTTTCTTGTTCACACAAAATCCAACAGTAGATGGGGTGATTCTTCCTGGCATCAGTCCTTCTTGCAGTGACTTCAAGTTCAGGTTATTTTTATACTGTGTCTGGACTTCATAATCATCTTAGAACAGGAAGAGAGAACAATAAATGTGACATGTAACTCTGAATTGGAGCCTGGACCACAAAAAGGACATTAGTGGGCAATTGGCAAAATCCGAATAAAGTTTGTAGATGATACATTGTTTCAATGTCAGTTTCTTGATTTTGGTAATTGTACTAAGGTTATATAAGAGAATATTCTTTTTTTTAGCAAATACACACTGACATATTTAGAGATAAATAGGCATCATATCTGTAATTTATTCTCAAATATTTCAGAAAAAATTGTGTGTAGAGAGAGACAGAGAATAATAAAACAAATGTGATAAGGTATTAATACTTGGGAAATTAGGAAAGAATATATGCTTAAATGCTTCACTTTGGAAGTGATTGCACGTCACTTCTGCTCACATTTTATTGGCTACAACTAGTCACATGCCTTGACCACCTACAAGAGAGCTGGGAAGAAGTTTCTTCCCTATTCCTGTTTAAAATAGTATTTAAAAACTATGCATCTTTTCTAAGCCAGAGCCACCTGGTTAATGTACATGATGTGATAACATTGATAAATTTTCCAGAGAGCTGAACTGCCCATTCAGGTGGCTGATTTATCTAAGCAATCTTCAATAATTATATACATGACACAGAGGTTAGGTGTATGAGTTCTGGAATCAGACAACCTCTGTTTAAATTATGACTCTACCATTGCTAACAGTGTGACTTTGGCCAGGAATTTTAACATCTCTAAATCTGTTTCCTCATCTTTAATTTGAAGATAATAGTAATATCCACCACAGACAATTAATGTGAAGATTAAAAGAGATTATACATATAAAATTATTTGAAGAGTTCTTAGTAAGTCCTTGATAAATGTCCATTATCTTCAACAAGTATTAGTTATTACTATAAGATGTCTTTAAACTTTATAGTACAAAATAATTACAGACTGACAAGTTGCAAGATAGTGCAAATAACTCCCATATACTCGCCCCTAAATTCCCAAATATTAATACCTTAACACATTTGTTTTATTATTCTGTCTCTCTCTACACACAATTTTTTTCTGAAATATTTGAGAAAAAATTACAGATACGATGCCTGTTTATCTCTAATATGTCAGTGTGTATTTGTTTAAAAAAAACAAGGATATTCTCTTACATAACCATAGTACAATTACCAAAATCAAGAAACTGACATTGTAACAACAGTATAATCTACAAACTTTATTCAGATTTTGTCAATTGCCCACTGATATCCTTTTTGTGATCCAGGCTCCAATTCAGAGTTACATGCCACACTTATTGTTATGTTTCTTAATCCCCTTTAATTTGAAACAGTTTTTCTTTGTCTATCACGACCTTGACATGTTTATAAGAGTACAAGCAAGTTGTTTTGCTGAATAGTCCTTGGTTTAGATTTGTCCGATGTTTCTTCAAATCTAATTTCAAGGTACGTATGTTTGTCAGAAATACTCCAAAAGTGATATGATCTTCTCAGTGCTTTATGTCAAGAGCAAATGATGCCTATTTGTCTCATTCATGTTAATATTCCCTTTGATCAATTGGTTAAGGTGGTATCTGCCAGATTTCTCCACTGAAAATTACTATTTTTTTACCTTTTTAATACATATGTCATTGGTAAATACTTTGAGATTGTATAAATATCTTGTTTCTTACCATATTTGCCCACTAATTTGAGCTTTTATTGATGATTCTTGCCTGAAGCAATGATTACTCTGGTGGTGGCCAAATGGCAATTTTCTAATGTTATCATTTCTTCAACATGTTCTCCTTAGTTATTGTTACATATTAATACATCTTGAGTCTCTCAAAGGAATAGGTCCTCTGGTATGGGACTAGGAGATCTGTCTTTAAATTAAAGGTCATGGAGGTAGGCCAAAAATTGAAAGAATGTGGCAATATCAAGGGACCTATGGAATGAACACTGTTGTTTCTATAGGAACTGATGATGTAATTTCTAACATGCATGAATGTGGCAACCCACAGCCTTCCAAATTTGTGAATTAGGGTAGGGCAGCTTGAAGCAGGCTTGTACACATTTCAAAATTATTCAAAATAAAATGTGCCTCCTAGGACCTAGTATACTCTTAGTCACACCAAAGAAGCTTTCACCAAACTTTCAGAAAGCATGAGAATGAATGCAAAATAAGATATCCTAAGAGAAGAAGAATCTTTCTGAAGAGAACCTTGGGATCCTTTGACTTTTACAGCACATGCAACAACAGATGAACCAGGAAGAAAAAAAATGCCAAAGACAGAGGAATAGTACAATATTATGAAAACCATGGTAAGAATCTGAAGAAATGTTATCTTTCACTCCTGAGTATAGTCTTGGATTTGTAACAACTTGGGTTCTTTAGATTAGAAAAACATAGGCAGGGCATGGTGGCTCATGCCTATAATCCCAGCACTTTGGGAGACCGAGGCAAGAGGATTGCCTGAGTCCAGGGGTTCGAGACCAATCTGGACAACTTGGTGAGACCTCTTCTCTACAATAAACAAATAAATAAAAATTAGCCAGGTATGGTGGTGCACACCTGTGGTTCCAGCTATTTGGAAGGCTGAGGTGGAAGGATCACCTGAGCCCAGCAGGCTGAGGCTGCAGTGGCCGTGAGTGTGCCATTGCACTCCAGCCTGGGCAACACAGTGAGTATCCTACTCAAAAAAAAAAAAAGGATTAGGAAAATATGAGACTGGGTTTTTAAAAGTGTGGTACATATGCATGATGGAATATTATGCAGCCATAAAGAAGGAAAATGTGAACCTTGCAACAACTTGGATGGATTTGGAGTCTACCATCCTCGGAGATCTATCACAGAAACAAAGAACTGAGCACCACATAGTCTCACTCATAAGTGGATCCTGAATACCTACCATAATACTACAAAAAAGGGACTGGCAGTAGAAGGACATTGCCGGGGTTGGGTGGGGATGGCACATAAAATCAATAAGGATCCCTGCTCCTAATCCAGGTGAAGTGAAGGCCAATGGGAGGCCCAAACTTCACCTGTTCCTAGACCATTTACGTACCCAATCCTGTTGTACCCCACATTTTTTAAATTAAAAAGAAAAGAAAAACATGCAATGAGCATTATCAATATGCCCAGGTCCATAAAGTAAGGGGATACCTCAGTCTAACTTCTTTCCCTAAAACAAAACCACACAATTGCTCATCTAACCGGGCCGTGCTGTGCCCAAATACCAGACTATATGGGACCTGCTGCCCTGGTTCTTCCTCCACAAAAAAGAACAAAGTTCAAGGACCTGGGTGGTGTTTGAGTCAATTTTATCTCTTCAACAGCTGCTTGCAAAAATTTCCCTCCCTTCTGTAATCCATTTACCTCCCCCTTATTCCCTAGTCTTACTGTCCCTCTTTTCTAAGCATGGCACACAGGCCCACAGAAGTGTAGAGTGGTACAGAGATTAGCAGGATAAAAGTCTTTGGAGCTGATGTTTAAGCAGTCCACTGATATCTTTTGAGAGACCAGTTGTGGTGGTGGTGGTTTTTTATTTTTTTATTTTTTCTAGAGACAGAGTCTCGCTGTGTTGCCCAGGCTAGAGTACATTGGTTATTCACAGGCACTATCATTGTGCACTACAGCCTTGAATTCCTGGGCCCAAGGGATCCTCTCACCTCAACCTCACGAGCAGCTGAGACCACAATCATGTGCCACCATGCCCAGTTTGAGAAGCCTGTTTTAATTTTCTAAAATATGACGGTTCCAGATTGCAAGTGGTTGAGAAGTATTAAGAAGATAAGGAAAGTGGAGAAATTGATGATAGCCTATATTCTCCAGATATGTTTGTAAAGGGAAGGAGAATGAGAGGTTAGCAATCAAGCAGGCTTTTGCAGTTGGGACATTGGGCTGTGTTTTCACGGTGCTGGAGAACGACAACCCAAACATGCCAGAAAGTGAAAAATAATAGTAGACAGAGGTGGAGGTAGAGGATTATTGGTAAAGTCAATTACCCCAGATGAAGTTAGCTTTGGAAACAAAGATAGGATGTGACTTCTCTGGAAATAGAGAGAAAGAATGTAGGAAACAGAAAAGGATGGATGATGATCCAAACCAAATTAAGACAGTGGAGAGGAGAGCTGAGGCCTTGAATTTCTCAGTAAATTAAGTATGGATTTCACCTGTGAGGGGTGGAGTAGGTCAGAACTTCTTTGGGAAGGACGAAAAGCATTTGGAACACCCACCTTGAAGAATTCAATAGAAAATCAAGAGGCGGCCGGGCATGGTGGCTCAGCCTGTAATCCCAGCACTTTGGGTGGCTGAGTCGTGAGGATTGCCTGAGTCTGGGGGTTCGAGACCAGCCTGGGCAACTTGGTGAGACCTCGTCTCTACAATAAGTCAAAAAATAAGCCAGGCATAAAGGCTGAGGTGGAAGGATCACCTAAGCCCAGCGGGTCAAGACTGCGGTAGCCGCGAGCATGCCACTGCACTCCAGCCTGGGCAACAGAGTGAAACTCCAACTCAAAAAAACGTCAAGAGGAATAAAAGTGCTACTCTAACAACAGAAAACTTATGAATCTGAAAAACAAAATGTCTAGATGATACATCAGGTACAGATTGATTTGCTCCAGAAGTCTCTACAAGTCTCTGCTGATTGTAGTGCTTGTTGGAACATCTATCTGAATGTCTAAGTCTGATAGAAATCATTGGCAGACTAACTAATGGTTGGGATAACCATTAGCATGCACTTTTCATTACTTAGAGAAAGTATTGAATGTTCTACTCACAGCAAGCTGTTAAAATCCTAATTATCCCCCTTGGAGCCTGGCCTTCTCAATTTTAGAAACTAGTTCCTTTACAAAGGAAAGAAATTGCACATACACACAAGTGCCCATCCATACACACCATGAATAAAATACATTGATCTTCATTTCCCCATCCAGTAAGATAGTTACTCCTTGACACATTGACTTTGTGGTAGCCCCATCATTCATCATTCCAAACAAAGTAAACTTTCTACCCATTCCAGTGATAGCAGCAGCTGGGTTTTGTTGGAAGACACATTTATGTCAACTCTGTAGAGGATTTACTCATACTCCCGTTGCCTTCTCATACCATACCGTGGCCAGTGATGAATGAAATGCCAGCTCCTTTCCTCCTGGGTTTTTGTGGAGAGACTGAGAAAATCATTTCCTGGATAATGAAGTCCTGGGAAGGAAGGAGATAACACTCTTGAGAGGGGTAGGAAAACGTTGTCGGAGGAGAGATAGGAGGGACTGACACCAGAAGCAAGGTACCAGTGTTGATGATAACTTCCTCCCGCTCCTAAAGTGCTTCTCCATGGGTTTGAGCTTTCAGAAAACACAGCAGCTGAGCAGGCTGCTAAGCAGTGAGAAGAGTTGCCCTCACTTGATGCTGAGAACAAAACTGAGTAATGAGTGCTGGGAAGTCCCAGGTCCAACAGAGGCCCCACAAGTTGCTCAAGAACAGGGTGCAGGTTGGAGAAAGTTTGGGAAGCAGAGTCATGCTTTGACTGAAAGGTAAGCAACAATAGAAGGGAATAAAGCTCTTCCTCCTTGGTTATCCCTGCAAAGAAGATAGAATTCATAAAATGATATGCTACACAAATTTAGAATTTGCAACATTTTGTTATTTGGGAGCTGGTGTTACATTGCAGTAGATGTGCAGTTTGATATATACACATCATATTAGATTACATATTGCTATAATCATTGGAGCTCCTTTGCTCTTTGCAAAATGTGCCTTGTAAGAAACTGATCCTTTAGTCAATGATAACTGAAGGGTTCTATGAAGAAAAAAAAATGTAACTATAAGGTTAAATGCTTTAGAAAAAGTCAGGCTTGGGGGCCAAGTTGTATTCATCTTTATTTAGAAGTTATGCTGGCTGCTACAAGTGTACATTATGAATCCATCAAGAGTAAATAGGAGGAGAAGGAACCAGCAGGGCTATGAGGATGGGGATACATTGAGGACATAGTTATAGACAATTGAAGAGTACAAAGAATGTAGGGTTCGATAAGTAGAATGAAGCTACCCTAGGAGATAAAGGTATACAATTAGATTGAAGCACATCCAGGCAGGTGATATATTATATTCTTTCTCAAGGTTGGGTTTTCTTTAATTGTGCTGTTTATCTCCTAAGAACACTTGAGTAGCTGCAAAGCAAACTTTTGAACTTAGAACTGAAGTCTCAACTCAAGCACAGTCTAATAACCTGTCTATTACTGTAGTCCCTTTGGTATGGAACTAAAGACCCTCCACAAATTGGCATCAGCCTGCCTGAGCTAAACTGAAGCATAGGAGAGCCAATAGTTAAAGCACTAGTTTGGGAAGAGATGAGTTAACACTGGGCTCCTCTAATCCCATGTTGGCGATTGAAAGATATTACTGATTGCCTAGTAAGTGGGAAGTGAAAATCTACCTGTCCATCTAGGCTTTGTCCCATTTCCTCGGCTGCCATCTCCTTTCTCCTTCACTCTCACCCCATTCTCAAGGAATCCAGCTGTGCCCTGAAGGTGCCCTCTGACTAGCCAAAATTATCATCACAGCCAAAATCAGGCTTACCCACCCTTTGACATGCTCCAAACTGACTGTCCTCCTTTCCTTCCATGTTCTTCCCCACCCTCCACACAAATCCATGAAGAAATCATGGTATTATGCATTAGAGCAAAAGACAATAGAGACACCTTACTGATTTAAACAAAATTATGGCAATCGCATTAGGGAGTATAATATACCCACAGGGGGGGAGAAAAAAAAGGAGAAAACACTGCATGAATGACAGAGGAAAAATGTCCATTTTCCAAAGCTATGTCTGGAGTGAGATAATTCCATTTTCATAAAATAAATAAAGCAAAAAAAAAAAAAAAAAGACAGAGATGTCCTGAGAGCCCTGCCCCGTCCCTGCCCAAGGGTTTGTCTGCAGAACAATAGGGTAGTCTGGCTTGGCTAAGGTTCAAGGTTCTGGCCTTACTGGGTTGGGTTGAATATCCACACTGAGTGGATCTGGAGATGGAGGTAAAGAAGGAAGAGAACCAGAGCCAGTTCTAGTGCAGGGAGACTGGGAAGAAGTAGGCTTGAGAGAGGAATGGGTAGGAGAAAAGAAAGCGCAAAAGAGACAGAGAAAGCAGATGCCATGGGGAGAGAAACTATTTTGGGGATGTCCTATCAGCTACCCTGAAAGTCACTGCAGTGTTGTGGTGTGGTCACCACTTTTAGAGCCAGTTTCTCAGCTTAGGATATATTTTTTAGCACAGTATGGATGGAAGAAAACTTCCCATTGGGTTTTATGTTAATAAACTATCAAGAGAACTTTTATTTATTCTTAAACCACTGCAAAAAAAAAAGATAAAGGAGCTGGTATTTGCTGCCTGAAACACCAGAGGTCACACCGTGTGTCTTCAACAAAGAAAAACTCAGAGAAAAGTGGGAAAGAAGGAAAAAAAGTGCTTTGAATTTAATGTGTCTATTTTTTCATGTAACTAATAAGTGGTAATTTGTGAACCATTATCATCTGCTACACTTGTTTTATTACCTTTCATTATTGTCTAAACCTTTATCACAAGACTTTACATCCACACAGGTGTAATAGGTTTATATTTCACATGGATAAGGCCCGGTAGAAAAACCACTTGACAACAATGGTATCCTTATCTGTTTATAATTAACAACAACAGAGCAATCTGGATCTTGCTGGATATTAGTGCACAGACAAATTTATTCTAATTTGAGACCTTCACCACCATTCCAGTAGTCAGCTAACAAAGGCTTTTTGTTTAGCTCATTAGGTTCTCGCTTCGGCTTCCTTATCAACAAAAAGCAGAGCACTTACAACATAAGATTATAAACAAAATATTTTAGATCCAAGTGTTTTGTTTCCCAGATTCCACTTACTATAAACTGATTCCCCTCTTAAAGGAAAGGTACACTTCTGGAGTGTTTTGTAGCTGCTGTTTCTAATTTAAATAAAGTTCTTTAAAAGAATATTTTCCAAAATGTTTATCATTTGTAACCGTACCAATTAAAATTATTAGGCTCTATTAAAGTAATAGAGATTAATCAAAAAGAAGCTGCTTTTTAAAAGTTTCAGTCCATATTCTGGTTCCCCACTGCCGTGTCCTCCCAAAAAAGAATTGGTGGGTGTGTCTCCTAAAACAAGAAAGCTGATTTTAATGGTGGGTCACTGTTGGTAACTGGGTCTGCCTGACTGGACAAGTGGCAATCATTGGTATCTGCAGAAGAAGACATATCCTGTCAGCAGTTTTCACCATATGTGGAAAAAAAGGACGTCAGCTAAGTTTCAGTTGCCCCATCAGTCTCCAACTCCTGTACATCTAACTAAGGCCACAGCCCTGCTTATTTCATCACTGTGCCTCCATTTTGCACAGAAGATAGAATGTGAAGTATCCAAAAAGTGTGTGTGTGTGACACACACTGTGCAGAGATCAGAGAGCAACAGAGGAGATTTAACACAGGGAGCCAGTTACCAGGGTGTTGGAAGTGCTGAGATGCCAAGCAGGGCTCAGTGATGCAACCAAGAGATCAGCAACTGTTGGAAGCCGTCACCTCTCCTAGGTTAGAAGGACACAATTATTACTAGGCCCAGAAGCCAGGGCTGCCTGGTGAGAGCTGACTCCACAGAGGGGCTCTTTTCACGGGAGGAGGCGCCCCTCCCGTGAAGGCACAGTCCCTGTTGGAAAGGTCACTTGAAGCAGAGAATTATAAGGGAGGGAAAAATACCCTTTCACTCTCTGACCTCTCACCTGTGCTCCCATTAACTGAAGCTATCCAGAAGCCACTTGGCAAAGGAGCCAGAGAAAGAAGAAAAGAACCACGAAGACACCGTGAGCTAATAGTTTCACTCTGTCCCTTCTTCTGCATTCCTAGGTTAGCCCACTCACTGTTGTCTCCCACTTGAATTGGGTAGCATCCATCTGACTCATCGCCCCACCTCCAGGCCAGTCTCCAACCTCTGTCAAAACGCCTCAAGGGCTCCTCAGGATCTTCAGATGCAATCCAGGCCAGCTCCACGTCCTTATCCGGCCCTGCCACCACTCCACTCTACCTCTTCTAATAACTGGCTCCCTTTCTGTGCTCCTGCCAAGCTAAACCTTTGTATATTTTCCTTTATGAAAAATTTCAAAAATGTAAAAAGCATAGAGAGTAATACGATGAACACCCATGTACCCACCCCGAGTCTAAGCATATAAAACTTTATAAACACAGCTGAAGTATAACCTTTCCACGATTACACTCCCCTCTTTGATCCACAGCCAATGAAAACCATCATCCTGAATTTTGTGTTTATTGTATTCAGGTATGTCTTCATGCTTTTATTACATATGTAAATATCCCCAAATGATACATGATGTTGTAGGTTTTAAGGCATGCATGTATACATGTATATGATATCATATGTATCCTTTGACAACTTTTTCACTTAGCATTAGAGAGATATATATCTGTTCATATATGTAAGCCCTAAGTAGTTCATTCATTTTAACTGTTCCATACTTTATAACTGTACTATAACTTATCTATTCTCAGGCCAATGGCATTAGCTATTTTCAGATTTTTGCTATGACAAGCAATGTTGCCATCAACATTCATATTCTTGACTCATTTGCTCTTTTGCAAGGGTTTGTCTGGATTGGACTTCTAAGGCAAAGCTGCAGCTGGTTCGTGGGTTATGTGCTATTTGTTTTATTGTATATCAGCAAATTGCTCTCAGAATGGATGTAACAATTTACATTCTCACCAGCAGGAGAGTGAGAATTCCTGATGCTCCACATCCTTACTAACGTTCAGTGCTATAGGTTTGTTGTGTGTTTTTACTTTCAAATTTGCCAAGCTAAAAGACGTTGAAATTGTGTCGTGCTGTGGTTTTAATATTTTTTCTCTTGACTATCAAAGTTTAAAATTCTTTTATGTTTATGGGCCATTTGAGTTTTCTGTGAATTCCCTTTATTCTTTATTCATTCTATATTGGAATTTTTTCCTATTTATTTGTAGAAATTATTTATCTATCCTGGATATTTACACTGTTAGATGAATTGCAAATATCTTCTCTTGATTTTTGATGTATCAGTAGTCTTTTAAAACATAGTGTCTTTTAAATTATTGAGGTTTTAACCTTTAAATTTTAATGTAGTCAAATGTATCAATCTTTTCTTTTGTTGTTTGTGCTTTTTATATTTTAAGAAATACTTCCTTATCATGAGGTCATAAAAATAATTTGTATATTTCCTAAAAGTTTATTTTTGCTTTTAATATACAGATTTTAAACAATCTGGGATTTATTTCTCATCTATTATAAAATATGGTTCTAATTTTATGTATGAATGAAATCAATTTGCCAGCACCCCATTTATCCCATTGGTCCATTCTTTTACCACTGATTTGCCATAGCAGATCTGTTATATATCAAGTTTCTGTATTTGTGCAGCTCTATTTCCGGACCTCTGTCCTGTTCTATTGGTTCACCTGTGTATGCCTGAGCTAATACATATTGTCTTTAAAAGTATAGATTTATATTAAGGCTTGATATCTTATAAGGTGCATTACTCCATCTTGTTCTTCAAATTTGTACTTTTTCTTGGTGTTTTGCTCTTTCAAACAAATTTTAAAATCAACTAGTTAAATTTAACACCAAAAAAATGCTGTTTGGATTTTTATTGAAAATTCATGATCTACACTTGAAATATTGAAATCTTTACTATGCTGAGTTTTCCTTTCTATGAATACAGTATACGCTTTATTTATTTAGGTTGGCTTTAGTATATTTCAATAAGATTTATAATTTTCCTTCATTGGATCTTACTTATTTTCTATTTGATTTATTCCTATAAATATTTATATTTTTGTTGCAATTATAACTGGCATATATAGTTAAATTATACTCTCTCACTGTTGCTTATGTATAGTAATACAAATATTCTCACATATGAATCTTATATCAAGAAAACTTGTAGAGCTCCAATCATCTGTCTGTATTTTGAGTTTTCTCTACAGCCATTCTCATTGCCTATGTTGATTCTTTTCTTTCCATTCTTTATATATATATATTTTTTTTTAATTTCTCATCTTACCACGCTGACTAGGATCTCCAACATAATGCAGAATGAAACAGTGATCACAGCCATCTTTGTTTTATGCCTGACTTTAAAGAGAATGCTTCTAAAATGTTACCACTACATTTAATATTTGCTATGTTTGTATGTACTCTAATTTCATATTCTTCTTCCAAAAGGAATCCTACATTCTTAATCCTTTCCCCCATGAATACCTGGGGATGTCCAGGTTCTTGTAATCTGACCACACTTACAAGACTGCCAATTACTTTATAAAAAGAAAGATCAACATCAGGTGGACTAGACACTGGTATTTTCTGGCTGGCACATTCTGTATGTAGACAAGCCTTTCTGAGAAACCAAATTATCCTCTGAAGGTAGCTTGGTGTGTGTGAAAAGTTAGGTGAAGTATCACCAAACTGAAAATTCGATGTTTTCTTTTCCAATGTTAAAAAAAAAAAAAGAACAGGCCAAGTGTGATGGCTCATGCCTGTGATCCCAACACTTTGGGAGGCTGAGGTGGGAGGATTGCTTGAGTCCAGGAGTTTGAGACCAGCCTAGGCAACATAGCAAGACCTCGTCTCTACAAAATAAAAAATAAAAAAATAAGCCAAATGTGGTGGCATGCACCTGTAGTCCCAGATACTCGGGAAGCTGAGGCAGAATTACTTGAGCCCAGGAAGGCTCAAGTGATTGAGGTTGCAGTGAGCCATGATCATGCCATATACTCCAGCCTGGGTGGCAGAGTGAGACCCAGACTCAGAAAAAGTAATAAACAATTTTTTTAAATGACCTGTTTAATCACACAGTTGACAGCCATATTTTCTCTCCCAAGGACAAGTAATGTTCCTTTACTCTCTGTCTTCCATGTGTCCATTCCTGACCAACTCTTTTCCACATGACATATCATTCAATGTGATATGTTTGTATCTTTAATCAGATTAAGATCTATTCTGGCTATTTTGAGGATAGCCTCATGTATTTCTGCTTAGGTTCATAGTGTGTTGATTTTATAGCTTGACACTCACAAGGCAATTTATTTCACCTAATTTTAAGAATTTGGAGTGTATCAAGTCTTGGAGCCTGTGGCATCCTCCCAATTCCCCCCCACCCCCTGCTGGTGACTCCACCAAAGACCATTCATCTAGGATTGTGTATCCAAGTCTCAAAAGTTTGTTCCCCAAGATGATGAATGCTGACATGGATGCAATTGATGCTGAAAATCAGGTGGAACTGGAGGAAAAGACACGACTTCTTAATCAAGTGTTAGAACTCCATCACACTTGAAGATCTCTCAACAAAAGTAGATGCAGTTAAGGAAGAAAATCTGAAGCTAAAATCAGAAAACCAAGTTCTTGGACAATATATAGAAAACCTCTTATCAGCTTCTAGAGATTTTCTTTTTCTTTTTTTTTTTTTTTTTTTTTTTTTTTTGAGTCGGAGTCTCACTCTGTCGCCCAGGCTGGAGTACAGTGGCACACTCACAGCCACTGTAGCCTCCACCTGGTGGGCTCAAGTGATCCTTCCACCTCAACCTTCCAAGTAACTGGAACTACAGGCATGTGCCACAATGCCCAGCTACTTTTTTTTTTTTTTTTTAATTGTAGGGATGAGATCTCACCAAGTTGCCCAGGCTGGTCTTGAATCTGTGCGTTCAGGCAATTCTAGTGTTTTTCAAACAACTGACACAAAAAGAAAAAGAAAGTAAGGGATTGATACCCTTCTGCTTTATGGAATTGCTGCTGATCTTTTTATCTTTAAAACTTGGATAGATTCCAAAAGTTAAAGTACATTTGTGGCTTCACTGAATATTTATGAAAATAATGTCAGAGGTAGGCAAAATCAACAGTACTACAGGACACTTGCATGAGTTTGTGTATTATGTTAGTCTATGAAAACATGCAAATGTATTGTAGAGACTTTATAATTAGAATTGCGTATATTTATGAAACTTAAAGACAAGTGTTTTATCAAATTTGCTTTGATTTTTAGGCTTACCACTGTCTTTTCTTATACGCTTAGTAAGATTTTCAAGACAATAACCACCATTTGTGAAAAAGTAACCAAAATCATGTCCTGAATGCACAGCTTTATGTCCCCGTCCACCATCTTGTGCCTTTTCTCCACTGGCCTCTTCCTTCCTACTTCCCTTCCCCTCGAAGAAAACTGTTTTCACATTTGTAAAAGTAATTTTAATAGCTAATCACTCTAAGAGTAACCTGAACTTTAACTGTTGAAACAACCAAAATAAGATACTTTATTGACTAGGGTTTGTCATTTGTGATATTTAGTATTGAGGCAGGATTGCTGTTTTCTCTTGAATCAGTTGAAAACAGATGGAGGCTAGAAGCTTAAAGGTGTTTCCTTGATACTGCATTGTCAACTTGGGAAGATTTGTTGGTAAAAAATTTTTTTGCACAAAATAGCTCATTTTATATTATCTGAAAAGATAATTATCTGGTCATCTGTGGGTTTAAAATAGAAATCTTGAGGAAAAACAGAAATAGGGTGAGAAAGTGCTTGGTAAACAGTGGTAACCAACTCCAAACGTTTTCTCTAGATTTGTATTATCTCTGCACAGAGCAGATCTTTTGGGAAGTATATCTGAAAGTGGATTAAGGTTGACTAGCCTGATGTCAGCCACATCTAGAAGGAGAACACTTACACAAAGTTTGGTCTGAAGGTTTATTTGTACCCAGCAGATCAACTTTGGCAAAATTTCTTGAGAGTGCATTAGTTCAGAATCGTGAATAAAATGGGAGGGTTTTACGTACATACTTATTGATAATCTTGCATAGTATTTTGTTTCACTTGTTCTCCTAGAATTTTCTGTTGAATCAACTACTTGGTTTGCAGAATTTTAGTCTACCTTTAACAATTTCTAAAAGTCTGATTTGTAGACTCAGGGAATCAATATCAAAAGTTATGCTAAAATGTTATAATAGGAAAGGAGATACATTAATATAGTTTATAGTGATTAGTTTGGGTTACTTTTAATCGTGGAATAATCTTATAAATTGGTGTAAGAGTTGATAAATGACTATAACTATATGAATATAAAATAGTCATATTGCAAACACTTGCATCCTTTTTGTGACCTAATTTACAGACATTTAAATTGTGTTGCAATTCTGCTTTGCTGCTTAATAAAAAACTGTTTTGAAAAAAAAATTGTGGAGTGTTCCTGGAATGTGGAGCGGCATCCACAATGTTCATGCCCTTTGATCTTATAATTCCAGTTTTAGGAAGTGGTGGCACACATGCTCAAAGGTGCATGAGTAGAAATGTTACAGCACTATTTGTAATATCTGAAATTGAAACATAAATATCCTTCAACAGGAACGGGTTACATTAATTATTTATATTCAGTGAAATACTACAGAGCCACTAAAGAGGCTAGAAGTAGGTTCTTATATACAGTACTTAAATGGAAAAAGGCACCTAACGTTTTTCCAATAGAAAAAAAGCAGGTCACGAAATAATATTTATAGTATTATTCTACTTTTATTGTTAAGAATATTTGTAGCCAGGCTGGGTGTGGTGGCTCATGCCTGAAATCCCTGCACTTTGGGAGGCGGCGGTGAGAGGGTTGCCTGAGCCCAGAGATTTGAGACCAGCCTGGGCAACATGGCCAAACCTCATCTCTACAATAAATTATATAGCTGGGCGTGGTGGCACGTGCCTGTAATTCCAGCTACTTGGAAGGCTGAGGAGGAAGGATCACATGAACCCAGTAGGTCAAGGCTGCAGTGGCCATGAGTGTAGCCTAGGCAACACAGTGAGATTCTGACTTTAAAAAAAAAGAATATTTAGCTGGGCTCGGTGGCTCAGCCTGTAATCCTGCGCCTTTGGGAGGCTGAGGTGAGTGGATTGCCTGAGCCTGCGGGTTCGAGACCCGCCTGGGCAGCAAGACCTCATCTCTACAATAAATCAAAAAATCAGCTGGGTGTGGTAGCACATGCCTGTAATTCCGGCTACTTGGAAGGCTGAGGTGGAAGGATCGCCGGAGCCCAGCAGGTCGAGGCTGCGGTGGCCGGGAGCGGCCACTGCACTCCAGTCTGGGTGACAGAGTGAGACTCCAACTCAAAAAAAAAAAGAATATTTGTGTGTGTTTATATAAGGAAAAAGTCTATGACTGCACACATAAATAGCCACAGGCAGCAGCACACACCTGTAGTCTCAGCTACTTGGGAGGCTAAGGCAGGAAGATCACTTAAGCCATGAGTTCAAGGTACAGTGAGCTTTGATTGCACCCGTGAATAGACACTGCACTCCAGCCTGGGCAACATAGTGAGACCCCATCTCAGACCTAAAACAAATACATAAGTAAATACAAACACTCATTTATGTTATCAAACTGCAAATAATGGTAACTGCTGAAGGTGGGAATTGTATAGTTGGGCTAGGAAACATTTTCCCTTTTTCTGTATTGTTTTCCATTATAATATATTATCTGACGAAAGAGATTTTTTGGCTTTTTGCAATTTTGTAGTTTAATTTCTATTTTTAACTAGGTAACATAAAAGTTAAAAAAAAATAGATGTTGTGGGGATTTTTTTTTTAAATGTCAGATTCAGAACTTTAAAATAAGACTTGACTGGTTATAAGAACTGCATTGCCAAAAGGAAGGACAGGGCTTACCAGCCTGGGGAATTACCAACCCCAGTTCTTTAGCGCATGGTTTTGTTTTGGTTTTGTTTTTTTTTTTTTTTGAGTTGGAGTCTCACTCTGTCACCCAGACTGGAGTGCAGTGGCCGCTCCCGGCCACCGCAGCCTCGACCTGCTGGGCTCCGGCGATCCTTCCAACTCAGCCTTCCGAGTAGCCGGAATTACAGGCACGCGCTATCACGCCCGGCTGATTTTTTGATTTATTGTAGAGATGAGGTCTCGCTGCCCAGGCGGGTCTCAAACCCGCGGGCTCAGGCAATCCACTCACCTCAGCCTCCCAAAGGCGCAGGATTACTTGCTGAGCCACCGAGCCCGGCTTGTTTTGGCTTTTTAATTATTATTTATTTATTTATTTTAAGATGGAGTCTCACTTTTTACTTTTATTTTTATTTTTATTTTTTGAGTTGTATTCTCACTCTGTTGCCCAGACTGGAGTGCAGTGGACGCTCCTGGCCACCGCAGCCTCAACCTACTGGGCTCCGGCGATCATTCTGCCTCAGCCTTCCAAGTAGCTGGAACTACAGGCGCGCGCTATCACACCCAGCTAATTTTTGATTTATTGTAGAGATGAGGTCTTGCCAAGTTGCCCAGGTGGGTCTTGACCCTGTGGGTTCAGACAATCCACTCACCTCAGGCTCCCAAAGCGCTGGGTTTACAGGCTGAGCCACCAAGTCCGGCTAGTGCATGGTTTTGATTTCTCTTTTACACCTGAGTACAACCCAAGAATCATACTGCTGCTCCACACTCCATGAACTCCTTTGCAAACCACAGGGGAGGAAAGGCCTTGTAACACCTGGAACACTGATTCAAACAAAGTACCTGCTGGGAAACAGAGGCAATCCATCTCTGGTAAACACCCAACCTACAGGATAGAGTTGGGATAACTAAGATCCCCCCTCCACCTATACACAGCATAGTGGACCACACGGGACCCAATGCTCACCTACTCGTAAACTCCAGTCTTTCCCTTTATCTCCCTTCCCAGAGATAAGCCCAACCCTCCAACTTTTATCTCCCTTTCCATGAATTTCTGTTATCTAGAAGTTTGATATGTAATATTTTCCATGCATGCTTTTATATTGTCAAATAATATACATCTGGTTTTTTGTTTAAATTGAAATGGACAAATTTATGCTATGTGTATCTTTTAGCTTTCTTTTTCAGTCAGTATCTTTTGAGATTTATACATGTTTATTCATGTAGGCCTAGTTCATTCTTGTTAAGTGTGAATAACCATATTTTATTTACCCATCTCCCTACAGGTGAACAGTTAGATTGTTTCCACTGTGTTGCTGTTCCAAACAGAGCTGCAGTGAATATTTTTGTACTTGCTTCTTGTGCCACAGGTGCTGGAATTGTTCTTGGGAGTTATTGGTGTAGATATTTTCTGAATGTCCTCATAATGTATAATGAACACTGAAGCATTTTAAAATCAATGTCTCCATTATTCTATGAATATATATGGTCTTAAAGTATCTGGATTTATGTGGATTGAGCTCTTAGGGTATGCTAACTAATCTTATATTAAGGTGAAAAAGACAACAAAGCCAGCAATAATGACCCTTGCACCTTAAAAAAAGAAGTAGGATTTTATTATCTGACCCTTGTTTGTCTTTTTATATGTGTACCCTAGCTCCCCAAGTAGAACGTGAGCCCTTTGTCAGGAGTGATTATGTATCAGATTTCTTAGAACTCTCAGGCACCCAGAAGAGTGCCCTTTTCATGGTATGACCTCTTGCTCCTCAGTGTGTGCCTCAAACCAGCACCATTGGCAATATCTGAGTGCTTGTTAGAAATGCAGAATCTTGGGTCCCATCCAAGACCTACTAAATCAGGTTCTGCATTTGAACAAAATCCCCAGTTGACATTAAAGTTTGAGCAGAACTGGTGTAAACTGATTGTTCCCTGGACCTCCAACATATGTGTTGAACTTTGATCATGTTAACATCAATATCTCGTATTCCCTGCTTCTACCTTTTTTTACTCTTAAGGACCTTAACTATTACAATGCCATGTGCTAAGTGTTACCCAGTGTGCTCTGGGGGCATAGAAAAGAGAACTCTCAGATGAGTGACTCAGAACATCTTCCCAAATAAATTGATGTCAGAGCAAGTCTTCTAGGACTTGTAGTAATTAGCCAGGTAGAAAAGGAAAGGGTGTTTCAGGCAGAGAAAATCAAGTGGGAAAGTGCAAGCATGCTTGGGGAGCTTTGAGTAATTGAATGCCTATGAAGAAGTAGCACAACAAGAAGCCAATGACAAATTGTGAAAGATCTTATTTACTAAGCAAAGAGTTCTATTTTTATCATGCAAGCAGGCTGGGTAAAACTGGCGAAGTATTTTTGGTAATAAATGACACAGTTAGATTTGTAATATAGATAGGTCACACTGGAAGCAGTTTTGAGGTTAGGGTGCTGCACTGGAGGAAAAAAGACAACCAACACAACAGATGGCAGCACATTCAGAAGTGATCCACAGGCCAGAGTCAACAAAGAGACAGGTGTTGCCCTACATGGCTGAAAGACTGGGAATCTGTGTGACTGCAGACCAATACAACAGCAGCAACAGCTAACATTTGCTGGGCCTTATTATGTCCTAAGCCCGATGTTCAATGCTTGATTTACGGCATCTCACCTAGACCTCATGTAGTTGGTCTCTTCCACATGGAAGAGTCAATTATTTTTCAATAGTTGTTTTATTGATGTATAGAACACACAGAAAAGTACATAAAACACATGAAAACCTTTGCACGTGCCTGATTCTAGGCAGCAAACTCCTGGGGGACAGGGAGTGTGCTATTTGTTTTTATGCCCCCACAGCACCTGGGGTTGAGCCTTAACATACTCGTTAATGTTTGTTAGGCTTATTAAATAATAAACTAATAGCCAAAAGAAAATAAATGCCCCCTTATCTCAATAGCTCTCAACTTATGGTGCATATCCCCATTACCTGTGGAACTTTGAGTAACAGCTGTCTATGCCCTATGCAGATCTGCTGCAGTAGGCGTTTCCTGATTCAGTAGCTGGGTTTTTGATCAGACAAATATTTCACTCATATTTAACCTGTTTCCTTCTTAAATGAGAACATATTTGCCATGGCTTCACTAAAGCATAGGGCTAAAAGTACCATGATATGTATTTAACATCACTTTATTTCTAAAATGATTTTTCTTATACAACTATTCCTTCCAAATAGTTAAATTACTCTAGGGAATATCATCTAAATTTGTTTTTAAAACCCACACTTTGAACATCTTTACATCAAAAAGAATAAAAGTAATCATTGGAATAACAGTGAAAAATTTTCTGGCAGTGCATAAAAGGAAAGTTACTAGATTGAGAAGAAATTATTAAGATTACAGATAGTAATATCCAAAGAATTTACAATCATATTTTATAAATACAATATTCTAAAATTTACTTTATTTTTATTGTTAGTAGAACCTTATTGATGTTCTATTATGACAATAATATAAATGACAAAAAAACTTTGAAATGATGCCTATTTGTGTTGCCATTATAGTAAATTTTATGCCATGAATTTCATTGATTCAATTATTCACTTGCCTAACAAATGCTAGATGAGCACTATACTAGGCACTAGAGATAGAGAAATGGAAAACACAGTTCTTTAAAGTTATCTGTTTAGTAGGGTAGGCAGTTTAGAAAACTAAAAATTACAATGGATCTGATAAGAGTAATATTATAAATATACACAAGGCACTGCAGAGGCTTTGAAGAAGAGCAACAAGACTGGGGTTGGAGCCCAGAGAGAAGATGTCAGTAAAGGCTTCTTGGAGTAACTCTTGGACTTTGAATTTTAAGGGAAAAATCAGAGGCAGCTAGTTGAAGAGGGGCATCTGTCAGAGTTCTTAGTCACAAGTAACAGAAATCATCGTTGACTGAGTAAACAAAGATGAAAGTTGATAAAATGATGTCAGGTAGCTCCTAGAATTTCCTGGATCACTCAAGAACCAGGATCAGAGTCCACACACCCTGAAACGATCCCCAAATCATGCCAGAGATTTGGCCTAGTAAGGGTCCTGCTGAAGCTGGCATTGCCAGTACCCCTGGCCTGAACATTAAACAGCAATCAGCCCCTGCTGACTTGCTGCAACTACTAACATCACTATCAGAGACAAGTTCTCTGTGGTTCTTGCTTCTGCATGTCATTACCTCCTAAATCAAAGCCTGAGGCAGAGATGACTGATCTGCCCAGCCTACGTCACATGCCTATTACACCTAGCTACAATGGAAGCTAGGAAAATAGGTATCTACCTGTTTCCATTATCTATTGTTGTGTAACACAGCAAATTAGTGGCTTAAAATACCAACAACCACTAATATATCCTTATATTCTGTAGGATGACTGGGCTCAACTGTACAGTTCTTCTGCTCCAAGCGGTGTCTGCGGGGTCTAAAATCATCTGAAGGCTCATCTGCCTGGGAAGTCCAAGATGAAATGCTCAATGGCTGGCTGTTGCCAAGGAGCTCAGTCAGAACAGGTCAGTTCTCCTCCATGGAGTTGCTTCCTTCATATAGATTGGGCTTCATAACATGGTACTCTGAAAGTAGTTGTATATTTTACAGTGTCTCCCTTCCAAGAGAGAGCGTTCCGAGCATCAAAGAAGCTTTAGATCTCTTAACGCTTAGCCCAGGAAATTACACAGCACCACTTCCACCCATTCTATTGGTCAAGCCAAGCCACAGGCCACAGCCACTCAAAAAGAAAGTCCATCTCACAATGCAAGAAATGATGAAAAAAATTGCAGCAACCTTTCATCCCCTACACAGGCATTTTCAGTTTTTATACTGAGAGGAAGGTTTTCCCTCCTACCTAGGCTCATGAGTTGAAGATTTTCTGAAACACAGATTTGGATGCTGAGCTGTCGAAACACACACACACACACACACACACACACACACACACACACACACACACACGAATGTCCACTGTAGGAGGAAGTAAGATGAGCATTCCAAGCAGAGGAAACAGTTGGGAAGTCATAGAAAGGGCTTCAACTGATACTGCCACTTAAATAGTGCACCACTCATGATGATATAATTCCTGCTGTTCTCTTGCTAACACTGCATTAGAACTGCTCCTAGTTGAGCAGAGTTGTAATTTTACTGTATTTGTGTGCATTAGAGGGTTTAAACTAATTACAATTGATTCAGAAGTTGCAGTACTTGCTTGTTTTCTCCTTTAAAACCCTTTTCAAGATCATTGTTTACAAGATCTGCTTCAGGATCAGAAATGTGTATTTGACAATGATTGCTTAGGGAATGCAGCAATTTGGAAATAAATAGATCCAGACCTCATCTATACTATACACTCGGGTATTTTTAAGTCGTCTTTTTTGTTTGTTTGTTTCATTATTTTAAAAGTGGCAGAAAAGTAGACAGAGTAATACAATAAGCATTCATATATCCACTACTCAGATTTTATTTAATAATTGCTAACATTTTGCCATATTTTCTTTTTCTTTCTTTTTCTTTTTTTTTTTTGAATTGAAGTCTCACTTTGTCACCCAGACTGGAATGCAGTGGCCGCTCCCGGCCACCACAGCCTCGACCTGCTGGGCTCCGGCGATCCTTCCACCTCAGCCTTCCAAGTAGCTGGAACTACAGGCGTGCACTACCACACCTGGCTAATTTTTGATTTATTGTAGAGATGAGGTCTCGCCAAGTTGCCCAGGCAGGTCTCAAACCAGCGGGCCCAGGCAATCCACTCACCTCAGCCTCCCAAAGCGCTGAGATTACAGGCTGAGCCACCGAGCCTGGCAGCCATATTTTCTTTCTCTCTGTGTGTGTGAGGTTTTTTTCCCCCTGAACTATTTAAAAACATTACAGACATCATAACATTTCAGCCATCTGCAAAATGTAAGGACATTATTCTCTTATATATCCATAATTTCATGGTTCTGTTTTTTAAAAAAACAATTCCCCAAGCATTTACTGCCAGTTCATATTCAGATTTCCTCGATTATTCCCAAAATGTTATTTATAAATGGTTTATAGATTATTCAAATAAGAATTCTATCACGAGTCATACATTGCATTGGATTGTTATTTCTTTCATCTCTATTAATCTAGAATATCACTTTTTTAATATCCAGTCTCCATAGAGACTGTCAAAAATTGCCAATGCCAACTATATTTCAAGTCTTCATTGTGGCTTATTGGGAAAAGTTTTCAATTAGCAATAATCATGCCTCAGATAAACCTCATTGATTACGATACTGCCACTGCAGAAAACTAGTAAAGTATCACTTTTGAAGAGACCAGGTCATCTGTCTTATAAAATAATCTATATACTAGATGTGTATGATTGTTTCCTTGAAGAGCTATTTAACTTGGCACTACAGGTTAAATTTGTTTGGCAAGAATACTGTGTACTTCACATTGTATCAATCAGGAGGCTCACTGTGTTGAACTGTCTCTGTCTTTTAGTTGGCAGGGAAAAGGGTGAAGCAAAAAAAAAAAACCTACCAGGCTGGACGAGGCAAAATAGTCTAAGACAGGGTCACAGTGGACTAAAGTTGTAAAGAAAAATGATAACCAGCACCCAGGAATGCTACCTGTCTCCAAGACCTAGCTTTGGCCTAAATCCCTCACCTGAGAGGAGAGGCACTCATCTTGATGGTATTAACAAAGGGAAGCAAAGTGCCTGCCTACTCTTATCCTGACTAGGGTTGAGAGCAAGACCTCCTTCTACTGCAGGGAGGAATAAACTCCCAGCATTGCCCCTGTACGGGTCTCTCCTGTCAGCTTTTATACTGAGAGGAAGTCTGGCTAGACTCAGGAATTGGAGATTTTCTGAAACACAGGAGATGTGGATGCTGAGCTGTCAAAAAAGAAAAAAAAAGTTCACTGTAAGAAGCAGTTAAGAAGAGCATTCCAAGCCGGGCTTGGTGGCTCAGCCTGTAATCCCGTGCATTGGGAGGCTGAGGTGAGTGGATTGCCTGAGCCCATGGGTTCAAGACCCGCCTGGGCAACTTGGCAAGACCTCGTCTCTACAATAAATCAAAAACTAGCTGGGCGTGTTAGCGCGCGCCTGTAGTTCCAGCCTCTTGGAAGGCTGAGGCGGAAGGATCGCCGGAGCCCAGCAGGTCGAGGCTGCAGTGGCCGGGAGCAGCCACTGCACTCCAGTCTGGGTGACAGAGTGAGATTCCAACTCCAAAAAAAAAAAAAAAAAAAAAGAAGAGCATTCCAAGCAGAAGAGGTCTGAGTGAGGTCTGACCTGATTTCCTAATAGGGAAAACAGTGTAGTACAGTAGCATTTATTCATGGGACCTACAGAGCTCTGAGATTTTTGGGTTGGGTGCACTTAATATGGGCTCAGAGGCTAGAACAATGCAATTATTGTCTCTGTCAACTCTAACACACCAGTAGAGTCATAAAATGGCAGCAGGTAGTTCTACACTGGCAATCTCTGGAAAGCCAGTGTGGCACTGTAGCTCCTGGAGTGATTTTAGGTTTTGGGGAGCAGCAGTAGACACTTGAGGGACCCAGGATTAGCGACCCCAGTAGACAGAATTAGCTGAGGCATTATCAGTAGCAACTGGTAGCTTTTGGGTATTCTGGAGCAGGTTTTCTCAAACTACTGACATTTGGGGCAAGATAATTCTTTGTTGCAGGGGGCTGTCCTCTGCATTGTAGGTTGTTTAGAGGCATCCCTAGCCCCTATGTACTAGATGCCAGTTACAGCTCCCCAGTTGTTGAGAGACTCAAAAGACTCAAAAGAACTATAGTTGCTATAAAAGAAACATTTACTATATGAATTCCTACCTCACATTCACTGTATTTTATAAATCCCTACCTCAAGCCCCGTAAGATTAGGCATATGTAAGGTGCCTGGTAGTAACTGTGACTGTAAAGTTACACAATATTTGCAGTGATTGTACTTAGAACTTTGTTAAGTTTTTGTTTGTCCCATAATAACCATGTTAAATGAAATAACCGGCTTCTTCTGCTTCTGCAACCACTGCTGGCAGTGTGTGAATGTTAAGCAATAAGCCCCTCCCGGACATTCCTTTGCTTAAATTATGGTAGGCTCTGTGGCGCCAGCCACTCTTCTGGTGGGCTCTGTGTTGTTTCAAACCTGTTCGTAAGCCGAAGCTGACTATAAACCGTAGCTTATCTAGCATTCCAGGAGGCTTAACTACCTCCACTCTGCCCATTTGGCCGTTAGTAGTCAATCACGGACAACTGAGCCTGTACCCGCACAAATCAAAAAGGAACCAACCAAGCTCAAGCTCTCCTGTCCCCTGACATCATCGCAGACCTAATTGAGAACTAATTATGCAAGGTCCGTAGACTTCGTTTTCTACTCATGCCTTCTTCTAATTGGATAACGTCTCAAGCCTAGGAAAAGCCAGTCACACCCAGTCCCTCCCTCGTAACTGTGTATATAAACTACTTGCTCTACTAGGTCGGGGTTCTCATTCTCGAGCCGCTGTGTCAGTTTCAGTTTGTGAGCCCAGACTCGAGCCTGAATAAAGACCCTCGTGTGTTTGCATTGGAGCTGGCCCTTTGGTGGTCTCTCGGATTTAGGACTTTGGGGTACTACATTGTGACAACTAAAAGGGTCTCCGAACATTGCCAAAGGCTACCAGGTCATTGGGGGAAGGGGTTGCGTCAAAACTGCCCCAGTTGAGAATTGTTGGTCTGGGGGAAGAGTCAATTGGGTAGCAGTAGGATTTTCCATTAAGAGACTAATATCAGGCTCTATGTTGGAATCTTAAAAGTCACATTTGTTCATCTCATCCGGGTAGCATCTCTGTGAGGCAGGAGCACTCTCTTGATTTTTGCACTTGAGGAAAGTCCTGGGCAAGGTTCTATGACATTGCTGAGGTTCACACCTAGATCTATCCTATTTAAAGCTCTGTTCATATATCAAGCTGCCTTTCTTTCTGACAGCAGAGAACAGTTGCCACAATGTCAGCATCCCAGGCCTGACTGCAGCAGAGGAGTGTAAGGGGCAGTCTTGAAGGAACATCAGCTCAGGTCCAGGAGGAGCTTCCAGGTCTGCAACTTCGACCTGGTTAGAATTTCCAGGGGGCAGCAGGAAGTTCCACTGGTGCTCTTCATGGGGCCACTGCTACATTGCCCAAATGAAGTCTTGAAGAAGAGATAGCCACGAGAGTAGTTTTGGCGCTGGGGGAACATGGAACATGATAAAGACATTGAAGAAAATGTGGTGAGCCACTGAGAAATAACCATGGGAGGACTATTCCTAAATTCATTAAGTAATGTACAAGATTCTTGGCTCCAAAGAATTGCAGCATAAAAACAGCACCTGGAACAACATAGGGTGAGAGAACCCACCTCTGAAAGTCCCCAATGAGGAAGGGCTGGTGTTTCAGAAGGGTGGGGCCTAGCACACAGGGCCTGGAGGAGCCTGGAGAAAATAGCTCTCAACAGAACCAGATACACTGGGGCAAAAACATCACTGAGGTGAAGAAGCATTTCCCAACTATTCTAGCAGGTCTTCCTCTTTTCTGAACTCATTACTTTATTATCAATCCCATGCAACTTCAGTATTTAATTATTCTCCACAGAATCAGAAGTTTCAAGATGGCAATTGTTTCCAGTATATTGGTCTTGTCTCCCTAACTAGACTGTAAACTCTTGTTTCTGGATAAGAACCAAGACCTGTTTCATTCTAGTCTCTCAGTGCAGTTCTGAATACATAAAGGTATTTGAATTTTTATTTAAAATGTTTTTCTTAAAAATGAATTTTTAATTCATTTAAAAAGACAAATTACAAAATAATAATCAAGGATAGGGTCATAAATTGATGTTATACCTAAATGACTATAAAACCATGAAAAGACATGATGAATAACAAAGTCTTAAGAAAGCAATTAAAAATTACATTAAAAATTTTTTTTTCTGAGCCAGGCTCGGTGGCTCAGCCTGTAATCCCGCGCCTTTGGGAGGCTGAGGTGGGTGGATTGCCTGAGCCCGCGGGTTCGAGACCCGCCTGGGCAGCGAGACCTCATCTCTACAATAAATCAAAAAATCAGCCGGGCGTGGTAGTGCATGCCTGTAATTCCAGCTACTTGGAAGGCTGAGGGGGAAGGATCGCCAGAGCCCAGCAGGTTGAGGCTGCGGTGGCCGGGAGTGGCCACTGCACTCCAGTCTGGGCGACAGAGTGAGACTCCAACTCAAAAAAAAAAAAAAAAAAAAAAATTTTTTCTGGAACTACTCATTCCTCTGATTCGAGGGAATTTCATTTGTTGAATAAATATTTATTACCATCAACCATGTGCCAGGCAATGTTCTTGAAGTTGGGAGTATAGAAATGAATAAAACAGAAATCTCTGCCCCCATGTAACTATAAAAATTGCATGAAAACTACCTCTGGTGTATTTCCTTGGGTCCTACTACTACACAAAGTTAAAGATAGATGTGGTTTTTCACAAGGCAATGCTCTAGTTCAGCACTGTACAATAGAAAAACAATGTGAGCCACATATGATTTTAGACTTTCTGGTAGCTACATTTTTAAGAAATAGAAAGAAACATTGGACTTGGCAATTCTATGAAGAATAAAACCAAAAACAAACAAAAAAAGACGTAAAAAGAAACAGGTGAAATTCATTTGAATAATTTTTTTTTATATATATTTTTCCATGGCTCACAGTAAAGTTACTACCTTTACTCACCTTGAAATAAGAAACAAGTAGAAATAAAGTTATAACTTGACTTCCCACAGTGCCCTGAGGCCAGACAGTCTACTCTCATGATAAGATTTTTCTCCAGGGAGACAGGTTGCTCAGAAGGTCAAGTTTTCTCTGTGCCATCAGGCTGGATTTCACAATGTAGCAGGTTGATAGTGGAACCAGGGCAGCATAACATGAGCCCTTCAAGGCTTTGCTCGGAGCCAGGAGAGAGGCTTGAAAATGAGAACGAGGAAGAAGGTTGGGTTACAGTTCCCTTCAAAAGAAGGTGCTTTATCTGTATTCCTTCAACTGTCAGAAGCCCATGGGTGGGCATAGGTCCAATTCTGGAGGCTGGGAAGTGCAAAATCAAGGTGCCAACTGGTTCAGTTGTTTGGTGAAGGCTACTCTCTGCTTCCAAGAAGGCACCTTTTGCTGTATCCTCTGAAGGGGTGCAACACTGTCCTCACATGGAGACGAATATATCTAAATACATCTAGGAAATGTCTTTGGAGTCCTTGATTTAAATATTATGTATTTAATAACATTTAAATGTCAATTACTATCACTAGGAGCCCATCCTTCAAAATTTCATCCTTGGAAAAGTCTATAGAATAAACCTTTGTATATAGAATTTGAGCCTTTGAAAAATTTAGTTTTCAAAGTTTAGCACCTTTAGAAATCACCTAGTGAAATAGCAGTCTCTTCCCTACTCCTTCCTTCAATTTTACACATCAAATTAATTCTATGATTTTACAGATAAATTTGACAAATAAAATTAATAATGTCCTAAGAGGTTAGGACATATTAAATATTTAAATATTCAACACTTTCCCTGTCATATCGAATATTTGTCCAAAAAGTTCTAGATATCCAGAAATTCAGAAAGTACTACAGCACCAAGTTGTAATTTTTATTATGTATGCAGTAAACTTAATAAGCAAATTCAATAAAGGCCAGTAGGAATGATTAAGAAACAAAAATCTGTTTCTCATCACATTTTAGAAGCTTCTCTTTATGCTTTTATTCCACATGATTAACCTAATTTATACTAATGTGAATGTTTATCTTCAGTACATCTTATATTATGACCACTGTCAGCTGAAGATATAGAAAAAAGTCTACTTGGGTCCCCAGTAATTTTGGTTCTTTATGTCCATTGGTGGGAAAAGATTGTAACAAACATAGAATGATCTGAGGTAAAAATGGGAGTTACTAAATTAGGAACATAAAAGCTGACTTCTAGTACCTACTTCTCTGTAAACCAACTGGAGGACTGAGGATATCATTGCCATTTAACCTCTTAGGGCATTATTAATTTATCTGTAGAATTGGAGTGGGAGGTAGGGAAGAGACTGCTGTTGGACTAGATGATTTCTAATAGTGCTAAAATTTTTTCAGCAAATTTTTCAATGTCTGAAATGTTATATATACAATATTTTAGGGTATCACAGTGAAGGCTTATTCAGTTTACTAATCATACTCATTGTGAGAAAAAAGCTCCATTAGAAAATAATTTATACATAGGCCAGATGTGATAGCTCACACTTGCAATCCCAGCACTTTGGGAGGCTGAGGCGGGAGAGTTGCTTGAGTCCAGGAGTTCAAGATCAGCCTAGGCAACATAGTGAGTCCTTGTCTCTACAAAATAAACACATGAATATTAAATTAAATTTTAAAAATAAAATAATTCATACATAAAAAAATACAGGAAATGTATTATATCGCAAAATGAGATAAACTGTCTTTAGCTGTGAGGAAACTAAGGGATTATAATATCACAGTTCTATAAAGTGAGAAGGCCAGATGGAATAGGGAGAAAGAAACGTGAATCAGAAGACCATGGTTCTAGTCCTAATTCCATCTCTAACTTTTCAATCTTGTACAAAACCCAAAAATCTGTGGTCACGTTGCTCTGTAAAATAGTATAAATCCACTCAAGGAGATCTGTGTGAGAATCAAAAAAGAGAATATACACAAAAGCCCTTTGAAAAGTTGTGAAAATCTGGTTGGGTGCAGTGGCTCATGCCTGTAATCCCAGCACTTTTGGAGGTGGAGGCAGGAGCTCAGAGGTTCAAGACCAGCCTGAGCAACATGATGAGACCTCATCTCTACAATAAGTCAAAAAATCAGCCAGGTGGTGATACATGCCTGTGGTTCCAGTTACTTGGAAGGGTTGCCTGAGCTCAGGAGGTCAAGGCTGTGGTGGCCATGAGCGTGCCACTGCACTCCAGCCTGCGTGACAGAGTAAGACTCCAACTCAAAAAAAAAAAAAGTTGCGAAAATCTAAGATATTAGTATTGTAATAATACATTAGGAACTATCACTAGGATGCTGTTTACAATTCATGATTTTAAACTAACTGGTTCTGGGGCTTTTTTTATCATAAAAAGAATTCAGAACATGTCAGAGGATTATATAACACCTGTCACCTAAACTAAAATGTAAATAGTTTGTCACATTTACTTCACATTTTGTTTTTTGTTTTTTTAGAGACAGGGTGTTGCTATGTTGCCTAGGCTGCACTCGAACTCCTGGGCTCAAACAATCCTTCTGCCTCAACCTCCCAAGTAGCTGGGATTATAGGAGCATGTCACAGATTCTGGTTGCTTCAGATTTCTTTTTAAAAGATAGGAAAACATTGCAGTAACAGATAAAATCCTCTTTAGTGCTTCCTGACCCATACCAGCAGCTAATGAATTTGGTGAGTATTCTTTCCATCTCTATTTTTATACTTTAGTATATGTATAGTATATAGATAGATAGATATACACACATATATTTTAGTATATATATATTTTATACTCTAGTATAAAATGTATGTCCACAAATAAAGTTTATTTTTTAAAATCATATATTGTAAAACTAATATTATATTTTACTCATTCTAAAACTTTGTTCTTATCATTGTTTTTATAATCTAACCATAGATAGCTATTACCTACAGCTCTAATTTATTTAAGTGCTAAATAGTAATCGACCTACGACTTTATCACAATTTATTTATCCACTAAAAATAAATCTTTAGCCAGAAAACATTTACTAAGTTATAAAATAAAACCTTAGGTAAATGTTTAGATACAGAAAGGAACTTTGAGATTATCTGGTACAAATTTCTTAAGCTGTGGTTCATAGACCTTCATCCATGAACAAGTGTTAGGATGTTAGAAATTTGAGTGTCTGCAGGCATAAGTATTTTCCACAGAAAGGGCTAAAGCTTTGACCATATTCTCAAAGAGATATAGGAGCCAAAAAAGTTCTTTGTCCTAAGCAGGTTGAGAACCTGTGATCTAGTTCTATTCTCTCATGTGACATATGAGGAGACTGTGGTCAAGAGAACTTAAGTAATTTATACAAAATCATAGTAATAATAGAGCCTGTTCATAAACCCAGGTTCTCTGTATACTGCCTTTCCAGAACACTGCAGTGCTGAGGTTTTGTTCTTGCTTGTTTGTTGGTTTCTTATACAATACAAAATGAATTAAGTTCCTTTCACTTGTTAGTTTAGTCAATTTTCTTTTTTATTTTAATTATTATTCACTGTTGGTGAGGAGGTAGCAAAATTGGTACATTACTATATTACTGGTGGCATTCTAAATTGGTATAGTATTTTGGGAAATAATATGAGATAATGAAGTGTCAGTAAAAGATTCATAGCTTTATGGCTCAGTAATGTTTATATTGAGGAAAAAATACTAAAGCCACAAGCACAAAGTTTTCATCAAAATATTATTTGTAATAGTGGAAAACATACACTAATAGGATAATAGATAAGTCATGGTAGTCCATTCATTGATTACTATGTAAGCAATTAAAGTTAAGGTTTTATAAGATTTTAAAGGAGAGGAGGAAATACAACATAAAATTAGGTGAAAAAAGGAATACAAAATCTATTTACATTATGATTACAACTTTGTGAAAAGTTTTCACAGGAGAAAAAAACTATAAGTGAATACAACAAATGATAACTGGTCATTTATTTTTTTCTTTTCCTGATGCCAAATCTTAGATATCGTGATTTTTAAAAAGTAAACAAAAACGATGCTACTGGTGACTCCAGATTCAATAAATTTTATATTTCCCACAGATTTATCAACTCAAAGACATTCCTTTTATAATACAATTTCAAATGCTGTCTTTAGAATTACATAGATCACTAGTCACAGGCTGGTTGATTGCACTCGCAAATAAGTTAGCCAGATAGGTACTCAATTTCCATATTACAAAGTTGGATGATTTTTTACTTGTCTTTAGTGAATAGAATTGGCTTCTACATTTACCTGCCAAAAATTATCGTTTTGTAATCATGTTATGCATGAAAATCAGGAAGTTTGTTTTCCCAAAAGCAAGGTTTTCTTTTTAATGTTTTGATGCATTTAGTTCAAACATTTTCTTAGTGTAGGGTGTGCTTTAGGATTTTGTCATATGTTCTTATTTCGACATTTCTGTTTAGCAGAGGTATCAAATGAAAACAAGCATGTGTTCGTCTAAAGTCAATTCATTTCCAGTTTCTACACACACACGCACACACTCGAGCTTGCATACGAACTAGACCAGCAGGGGGCGAAATACAATGGGAATACATTTGACAGGCCATATAGATTTTTCTTACTTTGGTGACTGTGCAATAACAAAAAAATCCAGCCTCACCACAAAGCAATCGGTACTCCAATTTAAAGTGATGCAGTCTCCGTAAATCTTGCAGCGATTGAGCAGTTAAGAGACAAATGCGGGTCTATTTCAGCGCTCCGAGTTAATTTGTCTAGAACATTGCAGAGGCGGGATAAACCGTGATGAACTGCTATTGTCCTTATCTCTCCCCTGATTTGTATCAATCGTCCGCCCAAAGGGGTGGACACGTCTCCGTGGCTGAGCAGGTGTCTTCCATCCTTGTTTCTCTGCGTGGCTGCTGAGCTCTGCTGTTTTTGAACTATTTTAAGTTTTTCAAACTACCGATACAGAGGTTTGGCAAATGTGGGCATAATGAGGAACCGGCAAGGCTCGTGACTGATAGGGTAGGACCCTGGGCTCATCCCAGACAGGAATAATAATCCTGTAGCCTAATAATCTGATTTTTACAGCGGTCGCTATTGTGACAGATATTCACGATAAAGGGAAAAAGAGCATTAAAACGGAAACGATCAACTGCTCAGGGCTGATGATGGAAACAAAATGTGTTATGACCTCTGTCAGAGAAATATGTTTGAATGCGGAAGTTGATTTGATTTCTTTAGCTTCGCTGGATATTCTCCCGAAGGATCTACGGTAAACGACCACCGTTTCCAGCCGTTAGCCAAATTTCGACTTATTTTTGTTGGTGGTGGTGGAGGTGGTGGTCTCAAAATGACTTGTCAGTTCGGCAGCTGCTTTCCCACCTTAAGTTCGATTTATCACAATCTCTTCTTTGTCGTTAAATATCAGCTTCCTCCTCTGCTGGCTTAAATAAAAAAGAGGAAGGGACTTTGTGAATAAAGTCGGTTTTCGGGGCGAAAGGGCAAGACGATGAATACTCTCTAGCAAGTTTTTAGTGAAGAGGATACGGTTCTGTCTTTCCAAACCTTTGCAATTTTATTTGGAGAGCGAGAGTCTTACACCGGCCCTGAGCTACACGTTAGCGTTAACCGGCTCAGAGGAGCACCTGTCCCTAACCCGGAGTACTGCCCCAGCGGGCGGAGAAGTGCGGAAAGACGTCGAAACTCCCACAGCTCGTTGACTCGCGAGGACGCGAAAGGAAAGGGCAGCTTGCCCGCACCCAAAATGGCGGTCGGGGTTCTGCGCGTCTGCGCCTGCGCGGGGTAAGCGCTTTGTGACACGAATTCCCCCGGAGTGTCCTCCCCCACCCCCCAGCACCCACCATCGCCCGGTCCCGACCTAGCCACCTGCGCCCGGAAGTGACGTGTCGTCGGCAGCGGTGCCCCGCTGCATGATGGGAGAGTGTGTGGAGTGGGCGGGGGGTCTCCGCGGAGGAGGAGGTGGAGGCGGCGGAAGAGGGCGGAGGGTAGTGGGATGGGGGTCCCGCGGCAGCGCTGAAACTCCGGGTGGGCGTCCATGGCGCTACTGCGCTGACAGGACTGTGGACAGCCGGCCTTCCGCTCTCACCAGTTCCGCGTCTGAATAGACCGTCCTTCCCCGGGGAGCCAGTTCTTCCCCGGGCCCCTGAGCCATGCCCGTCGCGGCCGCCCCGAACGAGCCAGGTAAGCGCCGCCGCTCAGTCCCTCAGCCGCGCGGGGGAGAGCGGGTGCGGGAACCGGGCCCGGCCCACCAGCCGGACCCTCACCCGGCCCGGGAGCACCTGCCCGCCGCGGAGCCGGGGCTGCGAGCACCGAGCTGGCTCTGCGGGCCTGCGGGCTCCGCGCTCGGTCTCTGCCTCTCCTGCGGCGGGTGCGAGGACGCCGGCCTCGCCATCCCGAAGCGCCGGCCGGGGAAGTGGAAACCCTTCCCTCCCCGGCCACCGCCGGCTCGCCCTGCCGCTTCGCCTCCACCTGCCCGAAGCTCCGCGCCGGCCGCTTTCTCCCGGGAGCTGTTGAGAAGTTTGGGGCTTTGCTCGGGCTTCCTCTTTCTCCCTCCCCCTCCCTCGTGACAGGTGTAAACACTGCCTGCTTCGCCGAGGCCCGAGGCCGGCCGCGACCGGAGTGTGCTGCTTCCAAGGGTCTCTGAAGCAAGCGGATTTGGAATTCTCCAACAGGCTGAGGAGACGGCCCCAAAACTCATGCATCCCTTTCTGAGAGTATCTTTTCTGCCCTCTTCTTGCACTCTTCAAGAAATTATCTGCGTCTCGTCTCCAGATTGCGTTCGAAAAGTTGGACCATTCTTTAAGCGCCCGGCTTGGCAGGTGGTGCGCCTTGCTTGGGACAGGGCAGAATATGGGGTGAGTGGTGGTAGGGTCCTTCTCTGTTAGGAAAGTAGTGGGAATCGCTAGGTTTTTTCCTTGTTGGTTTGTGCAAATTATGGCTTGGTTATACGGAGCCGCCTTTTGGGGCTGAAGAAAGGACTGACTCATACATGTAAATATTTTGCTGGTGGGGGGGGAGATGAAACAAAAGCGATGGTTCCGTTTCAAAGTTCTCACTTAAAGAGAAGTAAACTAGAAGTGCAGTTTTGAACTTTTCCTAAGATATGTCTTCCTTCCCGTAGCTATGTTCTTGTATTCCGAGGTGGTTTTTTTTTTGGGGGGGGGCGGTTTGCACAGAGTTTATCCTTGCTGTTACATTTAATTGTTGCTTTCAGTTAACCTCTTAGACATAAAAAAATAGGTTAAACTATAGGGACAACAAACATTTCAGTATTGTGTTAATATAATTATCGTAGTTACCTACATTTTTGTGCTATACTGGTTTAAGCGTTGGCTTTTGTAGCAAATTTTAACACTTTGCAGAAGTATATTTGTTTAAACAAGTGTGTTTCTGTGGTAGTCTTCTACATTTTGTCCCCAAAAATATTTCTTATGTCAAAAGACAGATCCTGTGTAAAACATCTAGCCCAATAAATGGCACCTGGTAGATACTCATTAGAGCTGGTTGTTTCTCTGTGTATGTATCAAATTAGACATATCAGTTGATCTTCAAAGTACAGATCTAATTTTAAAGCATTTGAAAGAAATTCATTAGAATTCTTGTCTGTAGGGCATTTAAGTTTTGATGCTTTCTAATCTTTTGACCTAGAAGCTATTATAAAAATAATCCTATGTCAAAACAAAGATAATGTGCCCGTAATCACATTGATAATTTTTTCAAAATTCAATTGTCTTTATGAATTAATCTAGGTAAATCCTATTTATAAAACATCATTTTAAGTTTTAATTTGTTCTGCTTACAGTTTGTGAAAAACTAGTTCAGAAAAGCAGTGAAATTTGAGTACCAAATAACGTCTTATTTTCTGTGAAATCTAAATTGCCTTCCTCAACAGATGAAGTCTTTGAATAACATCTCATGGAGGAATCATCCCTTCTCTCCCAATCTTCCCCCAAGTCACGTAAAAGAAGACCGCCAAGTATTTAGATATTTTTAAATCATCAAAAATTATTTTAAATGTTGATATTCTAATTTAATGCTACCTACAGTTAATTAAAAAAATAAAGGCTTTTTCTCTATTCTTGCAGTTTCAGTTCCTCTTTTAAGTAGACTAGTAATGGATTTTACTTATGTCTTTATAGTGATTAATTTTTTCTCAATCAGTGTATGTTGATAAAATGATGGGGTTTTTTTTGCAGATTTATATAATAATTACTAATACATATACTGCTTCCTGACCAAGATACTTTTCTAAATGCTTTTTATACAGCATATTAACTCATTGTATCTTCAAAACAATGGGTAGAATTATCCCCCATTTTTCAGAAAGGAGCAGAGGCACAGAGATATTAAGTAACTGGTCTAAGGTTAAACAGCTGGCAAGTGACAGAGCCAGGGTATAGTATACTATTTATATAATTTTGAAACATAGAAAACTATACTGTGTATTTTCTGTGATTCCTGGAGTATGTAACAAAGTATAACAACATACATGGGAATCATAAACCCCAAGTCAGAATAAAGTTACTTCTGGAAAACTGGAGAGGGATAAAGGACCTGGAGGTGCCTAGGGTTTACAATTGTATATTTACAGTCTTTAAAATAAATCTGAAGCAGATTGGGTAAGAGATTAAAATTTAATAAACTGGGTGATGGGTACTTGGCCATTCATTATGGTTTTTCCCCTCAGCTTTGTTGTATGTTTGAAATCATAATAAAAATTCAGGTATTTAACTTGAAAAGCAATCTACAATATTGCTCTATCTTTCAGCATTGTATATTTTAAAAGAGGGCAGGGAAAGAGTTAGCGTTATTTTATGTTGACTTTCTTTTAAAATACAGGAAACTTGTAAGTTAAAAAAAAATTTGAATTACGAATTGTTGGCTTCCCCAGATTCCTCTGCATTAACTCCCCTTGCTTGGGCTCTTCTCTGTTGCTGCCAACCATATCAACCATGCCAACCTGTGTCACACTCCTAGTTTCTATTTCTGACCTTACCCTACAGTAGGGGTTAATAGGTCTGTAGATTAGACCTATTCCCTAGGAAAGGGAATAGGTCTGAAGGAAGGTAGGAGGTGGAAAATCATTGCTCATTGGTTTGGGAAAAGTGAAAAGAAGAGGAAAACAGTTATTTAAGACTCTATCCTGTTGTTGTCAGTCATTGCCACCCTTATTCCACATAACTGACTTGAAGGTGAGCCTTGAAAAGGTAGATTGGTAGTAAGTCAAGGGTTAATTTACAAGCACTGTATTAGTGAATGAATAGTCCCGAGAAGAAAATTACATAGTAAATGAGAATAAGTTCACTGTGGGTTCTGTTTATGCAAATATTTATAGTATGCCATAAACCATTTCAACTAAATATCTACTAATATCATGGTGTCCTCTTTCATTCATACAACAAATATTTATTGAGCAACTACTGTATGTCAGGCCCTCTTCTAGGTGCTGGGGACTGAAATGAACAAGAAAAAAAAATCTGCCCTCATATCACTTCAGTTTATATGTGTGTGTACACCCATGTTTGTGTACAAGTTTGGGAAAACTAGCAAAATAGCAATAAGATGGCAGATGATGTTAAGTATCATCATCAATCAGAAAAATAGATTTGAAATGCTGACTTTTTCTTACTCTGAGCCAGGAATGGGGAGTGGGGCTTGCTGTTTTATGAAGGTTGGAGTCAGAGAAGGCTTAATCTGAAGGAGGGTAAGCAAATAAAGGGAAGAGTGGTGGAGGCAGAAGTATGCCCAGAATAGTCAAGGAATTGTGACAGGGACGTCCTGTGTAGCTAGAATAGAGTGAGCCAGCAGAAGAGTAGTAGGAATTGTCATCGTAGTTAGAGGGTGAAAGGGCACTGTTCTGTTGTAAGGTCTAAATTCTGGGGTCTTTACTGTGTGAGTTGGGAAGGCATTACAGAGTTTTTGAGTAAAGGTGTGAGAAAATTTTTGTTTGAAAAGGATCTGGGCTGAGTGTGATGGCTCATGCCTGTAATTCAAGTGCATTGGAAGGCTGAGGAGCAGGATTGCTTGAGGCCAGGAGTTTGAAACTAGCCTGGGTAACATAGTGAGACCCCTGTCTCTACAAAAAATGAAAAAATAGCTGGGCATGATGGAGCATGCCTGTAGTTCAGCTACTTAAGAGGCTAAGATGAGAGGATCACTTGAGTCCAAGAGTTTGAGGCTGCAGTAAGCTGTGATCATGCCGCTGCATTCCAGCCTGGACAACAGAACGAAATCCTGTCTAAATAAAATAAATTTTTAAAAATCCATTTGGCTGCTGTATAGAAATTAAACTATAGAAGTGCAAGAGAAGCCAGGCTCGGTGGCTCAGCCTGTAATCCCGCTCTTTGGGAGGTTGAGGTGAGTGGACTGCCTGAGTCTGTGGGTTCGAGACCCGCCTGGGCAACTTGGTGAGACCTCATCTCTGCAATAAATCAAAAAATCAGCCAGGCATGGTAGCGCATGCCTGTAATTCCAGCTACTCGGAAGGCTGAGGCGGAAGGATCGCCGGAGCCCAGCAGGTCGAGGCTGTAGTGGCTGGGAGCGGCCACTGCACTTCAGTCTGGGCAACAGAGGTGAGACTCCAACTCAAAAAGGAAAAAAAAAAGAAGAAGTGCAAGAGAAAGATTCATTTAGGAGGTGGTTATACTGATACAGCTAAGAAGAGATGGTAGTGAGTGGCTTGAACCAAGATGGTAGCGGTGGAGGTGATGAGAAGTGGTAGAACAGTTTTTTAATTGAAACTTCCAGCGATACCCCCATTGCTAAACTCAAAAAGCATACAGAAGCATTAACTTCCAAAAATTCAAGGCCTTCACAATGTATGTTTCCAGCTTACTACCCACTCCTTTCATATATCCTATGTTCTAACCAAACTCTATTATGTGTCTTACTGTTTCTTGACAGTGACCCTATGTGTTATCTTTAGTGCCTAACATTTCCTCTGTCAGTTAAAACCTCATTTCACATTTTCTTGTTTTTACCATTTCTCCTTTTCCCAATCAAATGTAATCTTTTCTTAGAATCCTGGCAGCCACATTTTACTTCATATGATGGTTTTTTTATGTCTTGCATTACTTTTGCTGTACCCTTGTATTATTCCCCATAATTAATTTTAAGGTTGTTTTCTTTTTTTTAGGTTGTGACTCCTTTTACTCAGTTCTGCCCCTTATAGGACCTAACACAATTTGTATGTAGTAGATGCTCCGTGGTGTATTTATATTTTAATTTTTAAAAAGTATTTTCTTACAGACGCATACAGGAGCATTATGGAAAATAGATAAGCAAAAACACACACACACAGACATGCACACACGTACACACACAACAGATACTTCACTAATAACAGTTTATATAAGATGTATTTTCCCACACATTTTAATGTATTTATGTGTATACTTTTTACCAAAATGAAGTGTTATATATTAAGTCACCTAGTTTTGTTTTGTTACATCACCTAGTTTAGTCATCTACACTAATATTCAAGGCCATATTCAAATTTTTCACCAGTTCACCCAGAAGTGTCCCCTTGCAACTGATTTACTCAAATTAGTATCCATAACATATTGTGTTTTTATATGGTTATTAAAATTATGAAAAGATAATTGTGTTTATTATAAAATATTTGGGAAAATGTGAAAACATAAAAAAGAAAACTGGTATACCCCTTGATGGTAGGGACTCATCTGTTTTTGTGGCTGGCACAAAGTAGCACTCAAAAAAATATGTGTTAAGACTAATAGAAGAAAAATGTCACTGGTCATCATGCCATAAAGAGAAAACTATTAACACTTTTGTTTTCCTTCAATTTTTAAAAATATAGTTATGTGAGTGTGTCATACACACACAAGAATCATATTGCGTAGATTTTTCTTTTAACTATTGTGAGCACTTCCTCATGTTATTAAATAACATGATTTTTAATGACTGTGCAGAATACTATCAAATGGGTTTCAAGGTATCTCTGCTGTTTCCCATTGATGGGATTTATCCCTGTTTTTATCATCAAAAAAAAGCATCTTGGTGAACAACTTTGTATATAAGTCTTTGACCTTGTCTTTGGTTATTTCCATGGGATCAAGTCTTAGAAGTGAAGTTACTAAATCAAAGGAAAAGACTATTGCTTTCAGCCGGGCTCAGCCTGTAATCCCGCGCCTTTGGGAGGCTGAGGTGAGTGGATTGCCTGAGCCCGCGGGTTCGAGACCCGCCTGGGCAGCGAGACCTCATCTCTACAATAAATCAAAAACTCAGCTGGGCGTGGTGGCGCATGCCTGTAATTCCGGCTACTTGGAAAGCTGAGGTGGAAGGATCGCCGGAGCCCAGCAGGTCGAGGCGGTGGTGGCCGGGAGCGGCCACTCCAGTCTGGATGACAGAGTGAGACTCCATCTCTAAAAAAAAAAAAAAAAAACTATTGCTTTCTTAGAGATTATAATAAAATCTCTCCTATTAGCAGTATTGAATACTCATGTCCTGGTAATCTCCTTGGATGATCAATAAATACACAGTTTTTAAATTACCTGAATTTTTGTTTTGGATTTGGGCTTTCTACAATGTGTAAAGTTTGCATAATTTAAATTTTTTGAAGGGTTGAAACCTGAGGTATGTCCTTATTGATATTAATTTAAACTTGCTTAACACTATGCTTTCTTTTTTAAAAAATAACTGACTCAGCAAGCTGTTTAAATACAAGAAATACAGTGTTCTAGAACTATGTTGTCCAGTACAGTAGCCACTAGCCACATGTAGCACTTGAAATGAAGCTAAGTCCAAATTGAGATGTGCTTTAAGCATAAAATATGTAGCAGATTTTAAAAATGAATGTGAAACATATCAACAGTATTTTACATTGGTCACATGTTAAAATAATTGTAAGGTAAACGAAACCAGACCAGGCGAAATGCAACAAAGGAGCCAAGAAAAATTTATTAGCGCAATCCTGGGCAAGGTTCATCGGTCCTTATAGCTGTGGGCCGGAGAAGTCGCCCCCAGCAAGATGGGCGACAGGTTTATAAAGGGCACGCTGAGAAAGCTGTGAGGGGGATTGGGAAGGGCGCTCATTGGTTGGGACAGTCTTAGTTCCCGCCTGGTCCCGGTTGGAGCCATCTTGTTGAGGCGAGGCCCGCCCTGCCCTCCGGTACCTCCCACCTTACAATAATAATATATTGAATATAATAAATAATTTTCATCTGTTTCTTTTTTAATGCAACTACTAAACATTTTTAAACTGCATGTATGGTTTTATTGTATTTCAGTTGTACAGCACTGCTCTGGAACATGACACTGACTTTTTATTTATGGAGAAGAAATATATTAGCTTCCCTGTTCTAGAAAGTAGTAGATTTTTAGAAATTGCATATTACATTTAAACTTGTCAGTATATTTTTTATGGTATACATAGTTTGCACACTAATTTTTCAAATTATAAGTGATTACAAGCTATAACTTATTACATTTCTGCTCAGAGAGAAATATGTGTAGGAGGACTTGGGGAAGAAAGTGTTAGGAAACTTAACTGAGGAACTGATCTCACCTAAAAATTGAAGAAAGTGTGGGAATGTTTTAGGCAATGGAACTGCAAGTGCAAAGACCATGTGGCACAAGGGAATGTTATTGTCTGCCTTTCAGTAACTGAAAGGAGGCCTAGCTTATGGCATTGAAAACAATGGGGGAAGGGGAAGTATAGCTGCAGAGATAGGAGTGGCTGATAGGCATTGTTAAGGGTTTGTTTTGTTTTGTTTTGCTTTTTTCTTCTTAAATCTTTACAAGCAGAGGATTGACATGATCAGATTTGACTTTAGAAAAATTGCTTGGGCTGAGCATGTTTGAATACTAGTTAGGGAGACTAGATGATAATGGCAGTTTAGACAAGAGTAGTGTCAGTGGAGCTGAAAAGAGATACAGATATTCCAGAGTTGAGGGATTTATGGGGTAAAATTATTCTTTAAATATAGCAGACGATAGAGAGCTTTGTCGAAGATGGCTCTTAAGTTTCTGGCTTAGTAACTGAGTGGATAGTGGGGCAATTCACAGAGTTAGCCCTGGAAGAGGATCAGACTTAAAGAAGAAGAGTTTGAGCTCTGTTCTTGTTAAGCTCAGTTTGAGGTCTTTGAGTTTCAATTAAATGGAGAAGTCTAGCAGAAAGTTCACTTGGCCGTGCTATAGAGGTAATTCTGGGAGTTTTAGAATATGGTAATTTATAAGCATTAGGTGGATGAGATTGTTTAGGGAAAGTTGAGTAAGGACGAAACCTGGATGAACTTATACTGCTAATTTGTGTTTAATATCTATGAGGAAATTTCATTTTATTTTGAAACCTATTTGTGTAAAAGTGAAAGTAAGGTGTTAAGATCAAATATGTTAAATACTTACTGTTTGACATAGTGTAATGGAGCAGATAATCTTATGTAATGCTTATTTAATTACTTGGAAACATTTACCATTTTCCTATAGCAGAAAATAAACTGAGCTTCCTAACTATCAAGCACTCTGAAGAGTGTTATGAATAGGTATTGGTATTTTTGCTACATTAATAGATCTAAGGAAAAATTATATAATTATCTTCATAAATATCAAAACAGCATTTTAAAACCCATTTTTTATTTTTAACAAAGTAGCTTAAAATAACAATTACTGGATAATTCTGTAATATCATAACCCAAAATCAGTACCTCAATTAAGAGGTAATATTAGATGCCTGCTATCAATAAGGAAAACCATGAATCGGAAAGGGAAAAGTCAGTCTAACTCTGTGATGTGGTGTTAGACTATAAATACCAAGAGTTCCCATTTATATAAACCGTATTTGCCAATTAGGATGAAAGTGAAGACCCCTATTGACATGGGCAGAAAAAAGATAAAATACCTAACAATAAACTTAACAAAAAATATAAAAACTGTATATTGCTAGCAGATTTCGGTTTTATGTTAAATAAAATTAACAATTCTATGTTTAGGTATTAAAGGAGATCATTCCTAAGTAATTAATGAATTATTTCTCATTTGTTATTCTTTAAATGATTCTGTGTGATACTTGATACTTTTCAAAGCAAAACTCCTAGGAGTAGGATTTTTAATATTTGCATACATCTTAATGAGGCTACAGTTTTTTAATGGGTGAAATGATGTTTCTACCTCAACCACCCTCCCTATTGGGTTTTTTGGTGTTTTCTTAGTCATTGCTTATGTATGTTTCATAGTATTTTCTGTTTTGCTGTAGTTTCTTATCTCTAATTTTAATTGTTTATTGTGTGGGTGCAAGTATTTACAGATAAAATACTTCTGCTATGTGACACTCAAAATCTGAAGCATTGATTTCTTTCCTTTTCTTTTTTTGAGTTGGAGTCTCACTCTGTTGTCTAGACTAGAGTGCAGTGGCATGCTCCCGGCCACCACAGCCTCGACCTTCTGGGCTCGGGTGATCCTTCCACCTCAGCCTTCCAAATAGCTGGAATTACAGACATGCGCTACCACACTGAGCTAGTTTTTTTTTTTTATTATAGAGACGAGGTCTCACCAAGTTGCCGAGGCGGGTCTCGAACCTGCGGGCTCAGGCAATCCACTCACTTCGGCCTCCCAAAGTGCTGGGATTACAGGCTGAGCCACCGAGCCCGGCCAATTTATTTTCTTAAGGCTTTTGCTTTCAATAGGTATTTATAAAAAGTAATGAACTTATTGAGATAATTTAATTATTTTACACTGAAATTTTTTTGTGATTCTTGCTATTTTTAAAAGTATTTTTGTTTCTTAAAAAATTACTAAATTTCAGGTATCAAAAATTCAAATTTTCTCTTATCTGAAGCCCAGAGGGTTTGAATAATTTCACTCTTTCACATTAAATTATTTTATGCTTCTTACTATTTTTAATAGTATCTTTATTTCTTAAAAAAACTTACTAAAATGTTCAGATATCCAGTATTCAAATTTTCTCTTACCTGAAGCCCAGAGTATCTGAATATTCATTACTTTTTACTTATAGTTAAGTCACTATGTCCTTTTATTCCTGTCCATATTTCAGATTTATCCCCCTATATCATAGTAAGCCAGCAGACGATAACTTTCTGTCTCATTAGATTTCAGAAGTTTACTTGAAAAACAGTACAAGTGTTATACCTAAATGAAAGGTTCAGAGTTTAATCAGATTACCGGTGACCTTAGTTTCTGGAAGTGGAGTTTTTGTTGCTGCTACTCGGTTCACATTCGTTTCTTAATGCTCATCTGCAAGTGAAACTGATTCATTTTTTAAGCATGGTTTTATTTTTTCTAAAAATTCTATAACATTTAAATTATATACATAATTTTAAGTGAAGCTTGAAAAGGAATAGATTATTTCATAAACTTTCTGCTTAGTAGGAAGTAGTAATTAAACATTTCTGAAATGGAATTTCCTTGATTTAGAACTGTCTGAAGTACTTAATGTTTCAAGGATTGTTGCAGTAATTTAAATTTGATCCTTTAAATTTTTAAAATCTCTTTTTAAAGAAAAGTATTGAAGATGTTATGAATTCCTTGTTTTTGAAATCTTAAAAGTGTTAAATTTTTTAGTGATATTCTCAGATAAATGAATGTAGTACAACTTTAAAAAATAGTTGCACACCAGGCCAAGCATGGTGGCTCATGCCTATAATCTCAGCACTCTGGGAGGCAGGAGGATCACTTGAGTCCAGGAGTTTGAGACCAGCCTATGCAACATAGTACCTTGTCTGTACTAAAAAAAATTTTTAAGTAGCCAGGCATGGTGGCACACTCCTGCTGTCTCACCTACTTGGGAGGCTGAGGCAGGAGGATCATTTGAGACCAGGAGTTTGAGGCTGTGGTGAGCTGTGATCATGCCACTGCACTCTAGCCTGGGCAAGAGTGAGACCCTGACTCAAGGGGAAAAAAAAAATATATATATATATACATATATATATATTTGCACAATCAAATCATTGTAAGTTTTAGGGTCACACTCCAAGCGTGACCTCCAGAATGTTAGTTAGATCAGGCCCACCAGGAGTGTGGGTGTCCTGTGTGCGATCTGGTGCTGCGTAAAAGATGCAAAGAATTGCACAGAAGTTAGATTAGAAAATAAAGTTTATTTAGAAAGTAAATTAGAGGAAGAAAGAAAGTAAAGATTCACCTCCCCAAGGTACGGGAGGGGGCCAAAGCTTAAGAAAATATGGCCTGGCCATAGCTCAAAGAACTATGACCACACCATAGCTTAGCAAGGCAGTGGCCAGTGGCTGCTCATGGTTGAGTTCTTTTAATCTTTCCCTTTGATGGGGGAAGTTCGTTAAGGTGATTGGGTGGTGGTCTGTTTCAAGTCATCATGAAGGGACAGGTAAGCACAGTACTGACATCAGGTGATAGACAGCAGGCAGATGAGTGGGTTAGTCACATGATTGCTGCCATGGTGGTGGGTCTGTCTATGCCATGAAGGTCATGAAGGATCTGATTAGGCTAACTTGAGTCTTATGGGTGGAGGCAAATACTTAAAAAAGAAAAGCTCATTAGTACAAAACAAGCTGGGGAGTGGGGCTGTAAAACAATTATCAATAGCTACCTCTGAGAAACCAGTTCTGTCCTTGGCTAGTGATTAGAGGGTAAGTTAAGTGAACCGCTAGAAAAACATGAGATTTAGGCAATGTTAAAATGGTTGCTCTTTGGGTGTAAAATCCATGTTATGTCCTTCCAGTAAGTAAGGGAAAACTTTTTTTGAGTCAGAGTCTCAGTCTGTTACCCAGGCTGGAATGCACTGGCATGATCATAACTTGCCACAGCCTCAACCTCCTAGGCTCAGGCAGTCCTTCTGCCTCAGCCTCCTGAGTAGCTGGGACTACAGGCACATGCCACCACAGTCATGAATGTTAAAACAAATATAGTAAGATGTTAAGAAGGTAGAACCTTGTGATTGATCTCATTTGTGGTGGGGGAGGGTGACAAAGGAGCAGTCAAGGATAACACTCTAATTTCTAGACTTAGAATTTAGAATAATTTATAGGAACAGGTGGTTTCTGTTTGCTTTATGAGTAGTTGACTGAAGTTTTGGAATTGGAGAATATGAGCTATCTCTGGGACATCCAGATATAGAGATATTTTAAAAAGGCATTTGGATAGGCAAATCTGGAGATCAGGCCACCTGCAGATAGATGAAGTTTGGGCATTATGAACATATAAAACAAAAAGGGGATGAGATTTCTCAGTGATAAGAATATAGGGAAGTCAAGGCCTGCAGAACACTGACAGGCAGATCCACTGAAGGAGAAGGGATTGGACATGATCTGGTAGGAGAATCAGAATGCCTTTCAGAAATGCTTTTTCACTTTAAAATGTATTTAGACACTTTCTCCTACTAGTAATATGGTTTTATCTTAATGGCTGCACTTTTTTATTTACCTGCTTCCTTAAAAAATTGAGCAAATAGTTAACATTTATGTGGAAATATTTTTGTATACTTGCATCTGTAGGATACATCTTTGCAGATGAAGTTGCTTAGTCAAAAGAAGGGATTAAATGTTTTTACACATTACAGAGTTACCATAGGGTGCCTGAGCCAATATATACTTCTACTGATAATTTTTTTTTTTTTTTTTTTTTTTGAGTCGAGGTCTCTGTCGCCCAGGTTGGACTGTAGTGGTACCATCACAGCTTACAGCAGCCTTGACCTCCCGAGTAGCCCGTACTATAAATGTGCACCCACCACACCTGTCTTTTTTCTTTTTTTGTAGAGACAAAGTCTTGCTATGTTGCCTAGGCTGGTCTCAAACTCCTGGGCTCAAGTAGTCTGCTCACAGGCCTCCTGCATTAACCTCCTGCAGTGCTGAAGTTACTGCACATGAAAAAATTAATATTAGCAAACTTAAACAATTGGTAAATGCCTTTTGAAAATGAAAATCGCCAGAATTTGCCAGAATATTCATGTTTTGTGTAATGTGTATTTTTTTTTTTAATCAGTCTTAGGGTAGCATATTTCCCAGATTGAGAGTAGTATTAATTTGAAGAAAAGTAATATCTATTACTTTTTTGCAAAATTCTATAAAGAGAAAACAGACCAGGCGCAGTGGTTCACACCTGTAATCCCAACACTTTGAGGTAAGAGGATTGCCTGAGTCCAAGAGTTCAAGACCAGCCTGGACAATATGGCGAGACCTCATCTCTACAGTTAATCAAAAAATTAGCCAGTCATGCCGGTGTACACCTATAGTCCCAGCTACTTGGAAGGCTGAGGCACAAGGATTGCCTGAGCCCAGCAGATTGAGGCTGCGGTAGCTGTGATTGTGCCACTGCACTCCAACCTGGGCCACAGAGTGAGACTCCGACTCAAAAAAAAAAGAGAAAATACTTTCATTTTATCAAATACTTGGTTCATTTAAATAATGTAACTTAAGAATGCCTTTTGTCCGTGTAAGCACCAGATCAAGGAGTTCTTTGTTTTAAAAGAAGCCCTATTCCCTCCTTGTATATTGGATTTAAAGGCATTGGATCAAAAGGAAAGAATGGTTTTTTTTTATACTTTGGATTAAAAGCAATTTCTGATTTATAAATTAATTTGGGGAGTCATGATCAGCTTTAAAGGAAAAATGCAACAGAACTAAAAATTTGGTAAAACTTTTTTTAGCGTATATTGGGTCATCATGTAAAATATATTTCTTCTTTGGGTCATGGGGGAAAAGTGAAAAATTCTGATTCATATGACAGGCTAATTCAACTCATTTCTAACCAGACATATTTGGTACGTTGCAAATAATAAATGTTATCTATATGTTTTTTCTTTTACCTTTTAGCTTCTCTACCTTTCAGCAAAAAATAACTTCCAAAAAAATGTCTCCAAAGGAAAAAGTAAAAGTTTAAACCAAGCAAAAACACCATTAAAAGATTAACCAGCTAGAAATTTGTTTGCAATGGAATTCCTTCCATAGTTTTCATGGGGCAATTAGTACAGCTAGACCCTGTGGCATTACCTATATATACCCCACACACAAACATTCATGAACACTATTTTGGAATGTATTCATAATTGGTTTTTCAGATATACAAAGCTTTTGTTATATGGTAATTCTCCCCAAGAACATCACTGTGTGTTATTTATCTATAGATCATTTATGACTATCTTTAAGCCAGGTTCATTGTAGGGTTTGCTTCTGTCAGTTTGCATCCTTTTAGGTCATCTTTTTCTCTTAGTTGATGGGTGGTCAGAGAACGAATGAAAGTAAACTAATAGCACTTGACCTCACAGCTAATTTGTGAGGTCAATCTATTGCTACATAGGTCATATTTTAAGACCAAATTTGTGAATTTTGGACACGGTAGGAAATGGCTTGCCTTCTTACTGACTCAGGTAATTGAATTCTAACTGCATTTGGTGACAGTCTTATAAGTGTTAGTAGATGTTTTTTTTCTTTAAAAAGTGAGGTGCTCTCATGGTTGGTGTTTATAACCTAGAGAGCAGTGCTGTTAGAGGAAGGCAGCTGCTGAGGTGTACATTTTTTAAAGACTAGAGTGGTTGGTGTCTTTAGTTTTGAAAGTCCATAGAATAGTTTGTTATTTGGGGTTTTGGGGAATTTTTTTTCTTGGAAACCCTGGGTTCTTGCGGTTTAACTTAATCTTGACCAGAATGCTAATTTAAAACTTTATAGCAAGAAATTTATTTTTAAACCCATCAGCTGTTTGCAAAGTCTTCTGCAGGAAAATTTTCATGAAGTACTAAAGAAAGTTGCTGGGAAGCAGAGAACCAGAGCAAGATGTCGACTATCTGGGTAGCATCATGTTCAGATGACATTAGCTGACACCTCCGTTTATGCTGAGAAATTGTCTCAAATCAAAGCTAAACAAATATTAATATTAGCAGGTTTGGTAAAAACTCACTACAAATTTTTGTTGTTTAGCTGGTTTTTTCCCCAGCGTATGTATAAAGTACTGTCCCCTTAACAATTTTTTTTTTTTTTTTTTTTTTTTGAGTTAGAGTCTCACTCTGTCACCCAGACTGGAGTGCAGTGGCCGCTCCCGGCCACCGCAGCCTCGACCTGCTGGGCTCCGGCGATCCTTCCGCCTCAGCCTTCCGAAGAGCCGGAATTACAGGCGCGTGCTACCACGCCCGGCTGATTTTTTGATTTATTGCAGAGATGAGGTCTTGCTGCCCAGGCGGGTCTCGAACCCGCGGGCTCAGGCAACCCACTCACCTCAGCCTCCCAAAGGCGCGGGATTACAGGCTGAGCCACCGAGCCCGGCTAACATTTTTTTTCTTCTGACATGTTGGAGCACAAACTGTTGAGTTTGTTTTCTTTCACATTCATCATATTTCAGGCCAGTCTCCTTCAGATTCCACTAACTTACCTTGATTGAGCTTGAATATTTACTAATTTGGTGGAACCCTAAGAGACCAGAGCTAGGGTTGTAGAAATCAATTGCAGTTAGAAGCCCAAACTTTACCTACATGTAGCCTACTTATGTAGTTAATCCTCATTTGTACTCCACATCTCTATAAAAAAAAAAAATTAAAAAATAAATCATTTGGAGTGTGGGTGGGATGGGGCATGGTTCAAGAGTGGTTAGTAGAATAAATACCCCAGCAAGAACGATGATAATGTATTCAGTCCCCACTATGAACCAAGCCCTGAGGATGCAATGGTAAACAACAGAGGCCTATGCCCTGCACATTTACGGTCTTTTGAGCGCAAGTAAAGTAACTCTTGGAAGAGCAGTTTCAGTGGAGTGGTAGGATGGAAGCCAGATTATGTTGGGTTGAGGAGTGAATGGGAGGTTAGGAAGTAGAAATAGTGAATAGACATGTCCCTTTCTAGAAGCTTGGTGGTGAGAAGGAGGAGAGCTGGAGGGCACAGGCAGGAGAGTTTTTGGGTTTTGGTTGTTTTTTTTCTGATTTGTTTATGGAAGAGTCGAGCATTTATGGACTGAAGATAAAGTATCAATGGTGAGAATCAATGGTGAGAAATTCAAAGAGCCCCTGAACAAGCAATTGAGAGAAAAACAGAAGGTCCAGGGATTTTCTGTAGATAAAATTGTGGATGTAAGCAATATTTTAGTGAAGGGACATGAAATTAAGATAATTTCTGCCTTTTAGATTCTGCTTTCATTGTAAAGTTTAAGGGATATGAGGGTAGAGAACTAAAGTGGCTAGTTCATTCTGCCACTATACAGTAGGCACAGAGAACCAGGAGAAAAAATATTTTCCAAAAGCTAATGCATCTCCTCTTTGCTGCTTCTGTTTTGTTGCCCCTTGTTATCAGTAGTTATCCAACGTTATTTATCCAATTTCATATTGAAGTACCTTTTGGGAAAAATAGCTCTCAAATATCATCAATTGATATGATAAAGCTGAAACAATCGCTAATATTTTTACTAATTGTTTAATTTTTATGTGAAACTATCCAAATGCAAACAAATACATTATTATGGATTTGGGTAGAAGGCTGAAATGTTCAGTAAAAGAAAAACTTTTTAATGGGAATCTTTGAAAACCAGTTTCTATAAAATAACTCTTATTACTTTTTAACAAGGTAATTAGCCCTTAAAGAGTGAAGGTGTGTTGCTGCTTATGTAATTGATATTATGTATATGGTATTTGTAATTTTTTTGAATCAACCTTATTGACATCATAACCAGGAAGACAGAATAAATATTTTGTTGTCACTTTTGGCAGTCTGGCTTTTTTAGGGTGATCAACTTAGGAATAAAGATATTTTGCTGCTTATTTTTATTGTTTGATCACATTCGGCATTCTGTACATTAATATTGGAATAAGAGCAGCCTGGTGTGGTGGCTCACATCTGTAATCCCAGCACTTTGGGAGACCAAGGTAAGAGAATCACTTGAGACCAGGATTTCAAGACCACCCTGTGCAGCAAAGTGAGACTCCGTCTCTATAAAACTTATTTTTTAAAATTAGCTGAGCATGATGGTGTACACCTGAAGTCTCAGCTACTTGAGAGGCTGAGGAAAGAGGATCACTTGAGCCCAGGCGTTTAAGGGTTATGGTGAGCTGTGACTGAGCCACTGTGCTCCAGTATGGGCAACAAGAGTGAGACCCCAATGCAAATAAAAAGAGGTTTATTTCTTAGCATTTTTGTTGGTTATACAGTACTTTCTCATCTTAGCTTGCAAAAGTCTTCTTTCTCCTTCTAAATTACTAGTGGAAGTTTGAAAGACCTATTTCTGAGCAACTCAGAAAGCTTATAGGGAGAATTCTTATAATTCTTACAGTATTTGCTGTCAATCATTTCTGCAATATCTTAAGACACCAAATATTTGCTTAGCTTGTGGTTAACTCACTACTTGCTAGTTATACTACCTTGAGAGGTTACTTAACCTCTGTATGTTTTTATTTTTTCATCTGAAAGATAATTTTTACTTCATGGTTGTATGACGACTAAATGAGATAGTTCTTAAATGCTCTTCACATAATATTGACTCTAATGTAAGCAGAGAGTAAAAACACGTGGAATATACTATTTATTTGACAAATGTCTGAAATGCTGAGGGACATACAGTTGGTGTCTCTGATATCTTGTTTTTGTTTTTAAGTTGGTAAATTAAATATGAAATCTTTTAAAAATAATTCAGCTTTAGGGTTCTGGAAGTTTAAATAGTCTTAAAGTTTGCAGCCTTTGTTGAAAGAAGACCAATAGCCGGAAAAACAAAGAAACAACAACAAAAACCTTTCTCAGTGCTTTCCTAAAAGCATCTCCTTTTGGGGGCTTTCTCAGTATTTGTTAGCTTCTATTGTGCTAATATGTTGAGGACAAACCACTCAAAAAGAAAACATAGAAATCGTTTTTGTATCTTTTATAATTTAGAGTCAGGTCAGGCATGGTGACTTTCTCCTGTAATCCCAGCACTTTGGGAGGCCCAAGTGAGAGGATTGCTTGAGCCCAGTAGTTAAGACCAGTCTAGGCAACATAGTGAGACCTCGTCTCTACCCCCAAAAAAAAAGCTGGGCATGGTGGTACATACTTTTAGTCCTATCCCAGCTACTCAGGAGGCCAAGGCAGAAGATCGCCTGAGCCCAAGAGGTCAAGACTGTGGTGAGCTTTAATCATGCCACTGCACTCCAGCCTGGGTGACAGTAAAACTCTGACTCAAAAAAATAAAAATAAAACATAAAATTTAGAGCTATTAAAACTTTTGTGAGCTCATGACCCTTTAGGTCCCCAATCTTTTTGATATCAGGGACCAGTTTTGTGGAAGATAGTTTTTTCACAGACTGGGGAGAGGGGGATCATCAGGCATTAGATTCTCTTAAGGAGCATGCAACATAGATCCCTCTCACGTGCAGTTTGCAACAAGGTTCGTGCTCTTATGAGAGTCTAATGTCCCTACTGATCTGACATCAGGCAAAGCACTGCTAGTCTGCCACTCACCTGCTGTGTGACCTGTTTCCTAACAGGCCACAGACCAGTGCCAGTCCACTGCCTGAGGATTGGGAACCCCTGCTCTAGATACATTGAAAACCAAAGAGTTAACTTATTTTGAAATCCAAACTTTCATATGGCTCAGAGGAAGGGTTCTTCTATTTTTTATGACTCTTAAGCAGAAATGTAGGCTGGACAGATTCATTGCCTTAAAACTGGGCACAGTGGCTCACACCTGTAATCCTAGCACTTTGGGAGGCAGAGATAGGATTGGCTGAGCCCAAAGGTTTGACACAAACCTAGGCAACTTGGTGAGACCTCGTCTCTACAATACATTTTTAAAAATTAGCCGGGCACATGCCTGTAGTTCCAGCTGTTGTAAGGCCAGGGCAGAAGGATCGCCTGAGCCCAGCAGGTCGAGGCGGTGTAGGCCATGAGCATGCCACTGCACTCCTGCCTGGGTGACAGAGTGAGACTCTGATTTTTAAAAAATAGCATCAAAAAACATTGCCTTAAAATTTCCATAAGGATATTACGGTAAAGATTTTGAAATACTGCAACAGCAGGTAATATAAGTTGATGTTGTTAATCTCTTCTATAACCTTTAACAAGTAATTAATTATAAACCTCAGATATAGTGTGGTAAAAAGGTAGTGATTATTTTTCTGATTCATTAAATAAGTTTGCTAGGGTCATTTTTGTACTATTGAAGTCAGTAGCATAACTTCAGATATGGTTGGCTTTCTTTCCCTTATCACTATTCTTCCTGCTTGTGTTCTCCTCTACCATTCATCGTAGTCCCTATAAAAATAAGTTTGGAATGAAAGGTCCTGGGTAAGGCTGGGTTGTATAAACTAGCCTATTTTTCTGGACTTGAAAGGTGATGGTCACATTGATGCAGCTGAGCTGGTGCCCTGTAAAGGATGGGAGTTTCTCCTTGTTGAGCAGTGTGGGTTGTAAGCTTGTCTAGGAGGATCTCTCAGTATTTGATTGTGGAGCGATTCCTAGAGAGCCTCTTAATTAGATACACTGATACCACCACCAACAAACCTGAGCTCATGGGCTTTTATTGTAGGTAATACTGTGTGTGGCAGATTAACTGTCTCTTAGAAGAGTATGTAGGGATATTTCCCACAACTGAGAAATCCTTCTGTCCCAACCAAGCACCTTCACATGAGCTCTTATTCCTGTGTCATTCCTCTAACTGGATAGGAGCTGTAGCCAGTTTCCTTCAAGATACTGATGAGAACTTCTGGGTTACATTTCCTATTTCACTTCAAAACCTCCATCTTTTAATAGACTAATAAGTGATCTAAGTTAAGTTTTATATTTTCTAGGAATTGGTTATAAAAATTACCAATAAAGTGAATGTCATGTATCTTTAGTATGGAATGAATATGTTTCTTAAATGACTTATTATTTCAGTGACCTTTGAAGATATAGAGAGTCGAATGTTTGTGCTAACTAAGCAAACATTGACTTCCATTTTGTTATAGGTAGATTATTATTTGAGCCACAGACTTGGTGAAAGTTAAAATGTGATAGTTGTTCATTTACGGAGTGCACAGAATGTGCTAGGTACTGAAGGTCTGATATAGTTTTAGTAAATTTTGTCAAACACTTTTTCAAATATGTATTCTAGTGTACACTCCCACCAGTAAAGCACAAGAATCCCAGTTGCTCCACATCCTTGCCAAAAGTGGCTATGGATAGAATCATTTTGTCTTAATTTCAGCCATTTTACTGTGGTGAGCCATGGTCATGCCACTGCACACCAACCTGAACAACAGAGTAAGACAGTGACTAAAAGTGAATAAATATTTTAAAAGTAATTATTTTAGCCATACTGGTGGATGTATAGTGGCATCTTATTTTTGTGTTTTTGTTTTTGAGTTGGAGTCTCACTCTGTTGCCCAGACCGGAGTGCAGTGGCACCCTCCCGGCCACTGCAGCCTCGATCTGCTGGGCTCTGGTGATCCTTCCACCTCAGCCTTCCAAGTAGCTGGAACTACAGGTGCATGCTACCATGCCCGACTAATTTTTTATTTTTTGTAGAAACGCGGTCTCGCCAAATTGCCCGGGCTGGTCTTGAACCCGTGGGCTCAGGCAATCCATTCGCCTGGGCCTCCCAAAGTGCTGGGATTACAGGCTGAGCCACCGAGCCCGGCCATGTTTTTGTGTTTGAGTCAGAGTCTCACTCTGTCATCCAAGCTAGAGTGTAGTGGCACACTCACGGCCAGCACAGCCTCCACCTGCTGGGCTCAGGCAGTCCATCTGGCTCAGCCTTTCAGGAGGCTGGAACTACAGATGCACACCACCACACCCGGCTAATTTTTTGATTTATTGTAGAGGTGAGGGCTCGCCAAGTTGCACAGGCTGGTCTCGAACCTGTGGACTCAGGCAGTCCTCTCACCTCGGCCTCCCAAAGTGCTGGGATTATAGACGTGAGCCACTGCACCCAGCCATCCTTTTAATGTGCATTTTTCTCTGGTGACTTTTCATATGTTTATTGATCATTTGGATATCCTCGTTTGTGAAACACCCATTCGAATATTTTGGCTGCTTTTCTGTTGGATCATCTGATTTGTAGGAATTCCTTACATATTCTGAATATGAGTTATTTGATAGTTACATGCATTGTAAATATCTTCTCCTAGGCAGTGACTTGCTTTTTCACTCTCTTAATGGTATTTTTATAAACAAAAGTTTTAAATTTTAATGCAGTCAAATTTACCAGTCTTTTTTTATGATCAGTGCTTTCTGTGTTTTGTTTAAAACTTTTTTGCCTTCCCTAAGGTCATAAAACTAATCTGTTACCTTCCAGCAGGTTTATTGTTTTACCTTTTACATTTAGGTTTGTGATCTATCTGGAACTTATTTTTATGTAAGATGTTAGGTAGAGTCAAAGATGTTTTTCCCCCATGTGGCTATCCATTTAATCTAGCATAATTTGTTGAAAAGTTCATCCTTCACCTACCACACTGAAATGGCATCTTTATTATCTATGATCATATAGATTTAAACCAAGCCTTGATATCTGGTAGTTTAAGTCCTCCAACTTTGTTCTTCTAGAGAAATTATTTTTAAATGGTCAAATAGTCTCAGATAATTGTTAGCCTTATTCTTTCTTTCTTCTGTCTTCCCAAGCCTATCTTGCCTTTGACCCCAGAGCTCTCAACCTACAGACTCACCATCTCCTTTTCCATGACCATTTCAGACTTAAGGCTACAATTCTTTAATCAAGTGCAGCTTCTCTTTTGGTGAAAGATTAACACTAAATCACCTTCATGCATCGTATGCCCTGCCATCCTGACTGCTAATCTGTCACAGGTGCTCAGGTTCTGCTGCTGATTGCTGCTGGGCTGCTAGGTTGTTTCCCTGACCCTTTTCAGACCTCCTATTCCAGAATTCCTAAACCCAGCACCCTTTTCCTAGTTTGTAGCCCGGAAGGTCTGCATTTTAAATTACTGTTAATCACCTGCACTTGTCTCTTAGTCTCCTTATAAGGATTTGATTTCTCATGAACAAATCTCTAAAGTCTGGCCAGGTATGGTGGCTCACACCTGTAATCATAACACTTTGGGAGGCCGAGGCGAGAGGATTGCTTGAGCCCAGGAGTTCAAGACCAGTCTGAGCAACATAATGAGACCTCATCTCTACACAAAAATTAAAAAATTAGCCAGGTGTGGTGGCATGTGCCTATAGTCCCAGCTACCCTAGAGGCTGAGGCAGAAGGATCATCTGAGCCCAGAAAGTTGAGGCTGTAGTGAGCCATGATCATGCCACTGCGCTCCAGCTTGGGCAACAGAAACCCCAACTCAAAAAAAAAAAAAAGTCTCCTAAGTACAGGAGGCCCACATAAATTCTCTAGCTCTGTGCTCTGACTACTTTTCAGATACCCTGTTTACTACTCAATCATGAGATCCTCGTGTCAACTATTTACGTATGCTTTGGCTTGAATGTTTCCTAACTGCCAAAACAGTGGCGCCGTTACTTGTTTACTTTCCTCTAACAGGTCTTAGAATAAGCAGATATAAAAATGGCAGCCTGAACATAACCCTCCTACCACACACATAAACATGCATGTGCTTCTTTGTTTAGACGGTAAAGAAATTGGATGACTAATTGGGATTCCTTGTGGTGTGAATGGAGCAAGTAGTCCATTAAGAAGGATGAAGAAACATGGAATTTGCTGTGTGTCAAGCACAATGTTAAAGTAGCTCATCTATCCCTTTTTTTCCCGTTAAGTAGGAACAGCTATGTAAAGCCCATATTTTCTGTGCTTTAAAAAAAGTGGATTATCTAAATCAAACTTAATTTGTAAATTCATTATATAAGTAATATTTCAATTAACATAAGCTTTCTTTTAAGTGGAGTTGACCTGTACACAGAGGAATTTTTTGGAAAGTTTTGAGCTTCCTCCACCCTGTTGGCTGAAACTTAGAAGCAGTGGCATTCTCTTAGGGTTTCTGAGGGGTGAGTTGGGCAAAACCATGACCTGCTGGAGGGAAATGTGCTGCAGCCAAAGTTCTTCCCAATAAGTGATTCAGTTTTGTGAAATAGGGAAATAAATGCCTTTAGTCTGGAAGGCCTGTCTCCAGGTGCATCAGGTAGAAAAACTACTTTCTGAGTTATTGCTTTGGTTACAAAGTTCCTGATTCAGATCTTTGTATTTGCATTAACATCTGAGTTTGAAATAGGCCTTGAACCAATAAATTATTTTATTTTTCAAACAGCAAAAGGTTTTAGAAAAGGCAATAGATTAACCACAAACAGATTCTGTCAGGAAGAAACATCACATATGGTTCTTTAAAAATAAGATATTATAAGAATGTAAAATGGTACAGTCTGCAAAATAGTTTGGCAGTTTTTTTACAAAACTAAGCATGGACTTACTTACCTTAGTACCCAGCAATCATGTCTTGGGCATTTATCCCAGAGAAATGAAAGTTTATGTGTCTACAGAACTCTGAAAACAAATGTTCCTAGCATCCTTACTATATATATTATTTATATATACTATATATATAATTAGCATATATATACTATGAGTATAGTGTATATATGTATTAGTATAATATGTATATACCCATCAGTATAGAAGATATACTATTTATAATAGTAAAATACTGGAAACAACCAAAATGTCCTTCAGTGGGTGAATGGTTGAACAAACTGGTATATCTTCACAATGGAATACTACTCGGCAATAAAAAAGGATTGACCTGTTGATACATACAACAAACAGAATGGACCTCAAGGGCATTATACTGAGTGAAAAAAAAGTCAGCCTCAAAGGGTTGCATACTTTATGATTCCATTTACATAACACTCTTGAAATGATAAAACTGTGGAGGTAATGATCAGATTAGTGGTTGCCAGGGGGCAGGGATGGAGGTGGGATAAGGGCAATTCTATACTTGATAGTGATGGTAGTTATAGAAATCTAGGAGATAAAATTGAACAGAGCCACACACAAACACAAACAAATGTAAGTTCTTTTTTTTCTAATGATAAAAACTGAATAAAGCATGTTAACATAATATTAGCAGTAATGTACCAACAACTGTCAGTTTCCAGTTTTGCTATTGTACTAGCTGTCACCATTAGTGGGAACTGTCTTAAACGGTGTTCAGAACTCACTACTATTTTTGCAAGTTTCTTTTAGTCTGTTATTATTTTAAAATAGAGTTTTAAAGTAAGATATATTATGCACCCTGGTTAATTCAGCATTATCCATAATAGCCGGGAAGTAGAAAAAACCCACCCAAGTGTCCATCAGCAGATGAATGTATAAACAGATTGTGGTATGTACATACAATGGAATATTCAGCCTTAAAAAGGAATGAAATTTTAATGTATGCTATAACATTGATGAATTTGAAGACTTTATGCTAAGTGAAATGAGCCAGTCACAGAAAGATAAATATTGTATGATTCCACCTATATGAATTACCTAGAGTTGTCAAATTCGTAGAGACAGAAAATAGAATGATGGTTGCAGGAGTAAGGGAAGGGGAAATGGGTAGTTAGTTATTATTTAATAGATGTAGAAGGTATTTTGATATTTTAGATGATAAGGTAAATTTCTGGAGCTAGGTCATGGTAATGGTTGCACAACAATGTGAATGTACTTGATGCTACTGAATTAAATACTCAAAAATAGTTAAATAGTAATTTGTTTTTGTTTTTGAGTCGGGGTCTCTCTCATTCTGTTGCCCAAGCTAGAGTGCAGTGGCACAAACGTGGCTCCCCACAGCCTCATCAACCTCCTGGGCTCGGGAAATCCTTCTACCTCAACCTCCCAAGTAGCTAGGACTACAGGCACCACCACACCTAGCTTATCACTGCCAAATATTTTAGTGTGTATTACCTACAACCAAGGACATTCTCTTACATAACTACAATATTACCATCAAAATGAAGAAATTAACATTAATACATTGCTACTATCTAATCCTTTGGATTCTATTCAAGTTTCACAATCAATCTGATAATGCATTATAGAAACAGAATCCAGTTGAGATCAAGTGTTGCATTTATTTGTCATGTCTCTTTATTCTTCTTCAATGTGAAATATTTAGTCTTTCCTTGACTTTCCTGACCTTGATACTTTGGAAGTTACAGGCCAATTATTTTGTAGACTCTCTCTCAACTTGAATTTGTCTGAAGTTTCCTCATGAATTCAGGTTGTGTATTTTTGGCAGGAATGTTCCAAAAGCAATCCTGTATTCTCATCAGGTGGTGCATGATTTCAACTTTCTCATTACTGATAATGTCTGTGTTGATCACTTGATTAAGGTAGGGTCAGGCTTCACACTATAAAGTTACACTTGTTCCCTTTGTAATTAAGTAGAATGTGGGAGGCACTTTGAAACTGTGCAAATATCCTGTTCCTCATCTAACTTTAAGTTCTTTACTTGTGTGTACAAATATGTAAGTTTATTTACTCAGTTTATTATTTTATTCAGTGGGTTTTGACTCATAGCTACCCTTATTTTGGTGCTTAAATTTTTCTTGATTTGGCCAGTAGCAGCCCTTTTCAGCTGGCTTTTGTGTCCTTTTGACTTGTCCCCATCATAATGAATGCTTTTAAATTTTAGAAAAAATAAATATTAAAAAAATATATAAAAAATAAAAAAATAAAAATAAATACAATTAATGTGCTGCGTAATGGATATAGTATGATTAGCTTAAATAATCCTTTTGGTGCATTTTGTTTTTTTAAAAAAAGTTAGCACAGTATAGCCAAATTGCTTTCTGGAAGTCTTATAACAATTTACACTCCAACCAGCAGTGCATGTGTGTAAGGGTCCCTTTCCCTACATTTTTGTTAATAATTGCAGAGTGTTTTTAAGTAATAGGAACTTCATAATTAGAGGGAAACTTTTAGAGGTCAAATTACTGTGTATACTGAGCATTAGAAGGGATTATCAGAACACTAGACAAGGGGAGAAAATAGGGTTTATGTGTATCTTTTTCTGTTGTTTCCTTTTAAAATCGGCGGCAGAGGAGTATCTCAGAGCTAAAGCAGTCATTTTCTTCTTTATAGTGCTGCTTCCATAAAGAAGATAATTTAAAGTAGATACATTACAATGGAGTCTTTTACTTTATTGTCTTGATTATTTCCTTTATATAATTCTCATTGACTGACCAGTCATTGACCACAAAGATCCTTTTCAAAATTTTGAAGCCATTCTCCACCAAGCAACTATATGAATGAATTTTGGGAAAGTTACTCACCAGTAGGCCTCATTTTCCTCATCTCTAAATTAAATTATGTGGTTTCTAAGGTACCTTTACTCTTAGACTGAAAGATCTTAGGAAATTTTATTCTGAGAGTTGGAAAAATGTGATTTCTTTTTTCTAGCTTGGAAAACTGGTTTGATTTTTGTAGTAAACATTTTCCGTACATATCTAATTTGGCAGCCATGATTTGTATCCGTTTTTATTATTTTTAATAACTTATTTATTGAAAATTATTATTTATAGATTAATATAGGTAAATGAGTTATTTGTATAATAGTTATTTTTATATAATTGTTATAATAATGTTTGATTATTTTATTTTTTGTAAGCTAGTTTTATTCTAGAACGTTGGTTGTTAATCCTCCCTTTGATTTAAATGTTAAGTTTGACTTGTGGCACTTTGACACCTTAGCACAGAGGAACAGAATAACTCAGGCAGATTCCATTTAAGAATTAAATGTGTATTTTTAAAAGGCTATTATATGAACAACTATCCTAATAGTATAAGAAAAGGACTGGCAGTAGCCGGAAACTGCAGGGGGGCAAAGGAATGGGGAGGTAGGATTGGCAGTAGTGGTAATCTGCCTTGGGAAGAAGGGGCACCTCATCAACAAGGGTACCTGCATAATGAACATTTGTATACCTAACCCTGAATTGTACCCCACATCTTTAAAATAAAAAAATTTTTTTTAAAAAGGCTATTATAAATAAATTAGTATGGGAAGGATTATTCACATATGAGATTATGTTTGGTTTTTTGGTTTTTTTTTTTGAGTTGGGGTCTCAGTCACCCAGGCTGGAGGGCAATGACATGATCACAGGTCACTGTAGCCTCAACCTTCTAGGCTCAGGCAATCCTCCTGCCTCATCCTCCTGAGTAGCTGGGACTACAGGCATGTACAATCATGCCCAGCTCATTTTTTGGATTTTGTAGAGATGAGGTCTCACTGTGTTGCCTAGGCTGGTCTCAAACTCCTGGACTCAAGTAATCTTCTCACCTTGGCCTCCCAAAGTGCTGGGATTACAGGTGTGAGCCACTGTACCCAGCATGATTGACTGTTTAGAAAAAATATTCACTTAGGTCTTGTTTTACATCATACACAAAAATAAGTTCTACATGTATTAAAAATTAAATGTAAAAACCTCTAAAAGCATAGGTTAGAGTTTAGGGAAGGATGTTATTCCTTAATAGGAATAACAGGAGGGAGTTCTTATCCTGATTGTAGTGATAAGTAATATAATCTACATATGTGATAAAATTGTGTAAGACTACACACACACACACACACACACACACACACACACACACACACACACACACCCTAGTACAATCCAAACAAGGTCTGTACCGAGTTAATAATGTTATACTGATGTCAGTTTTCTGCTTTAACCACGTACTATGGATATTTGCTATATTAACATTGGGGGAAGCTAGGTAGAATATACACAAGAACACTTGCTATTTTTGCAATTTATTTGAGTCTTTAAAGTCTTTCAAGATTTAAAATTATTAAAAAATTAAGTTGGATCAGAAATAAACATTGAAAATCAAAGTGGAGAAAATATTTGTAGCAATTATTACAGATAAAATTTTTTCTGTAAGTCAAGCACTGAGTCCTCAATGAATTTGGAACAGAACAGGCAAGTAACCCCCCAAATTTTCTGGGTGTACTTTTGTAAGTGTATATCGAAATTTTCTGGAATCCTCAATTTCATTAATGCCCTTGGTAACATACACTAGAAAAAAGTTGTTTCTTTGTTTTGTTTTTTTGCCAGTATATTGCTGTATAAAGTAATTTCATCTAAGAGAGAAATAGTTTAAAAGATACAAAACATTATGCACTGTAAATTTACATTGTTTTAAGGTAGCCTTGAGAGAATTTTGAAAGATCATGTTCTGTGTAATCTGTCCCCTCCAAAAAAAAAAACTTACTTTTTTATTTTTTAATACAGGTGTAAATTAATTATTTGAAAGCAACTGAACAATGGAGCCAGACATCATTCGAATGTATTCTTCATCCCCACCACCACTAGACAATGGAGCAGAGGATGATGATGATGATGAATTTGGGGAATTTGGTGGATTTTCAGAAGTTAGCCCTTCTGGTGTAGGGTTTGTTGATTTTGATACACCAGATTATACTCGCCCCAAGGAAGAGTTTGTACCTTCAAACCATTTTATGCCAATACATGATTTCTCAGAAAATGTAGATAGCCTTACAAGCTTTAAGTCCATTAAAAATGGTAATGATAAGGACATCACTGCTGAACTTTCTAGTCCTGTGAAAGGACAGTCTGATGTTTTACTTTCTACCACCAGCAAAGAAATGATTTCATCTAAAATTTTAGATACTTCCATTGATGGCATGGAAGGTCCAGGAGATTTAAATAAAGTAGTGGAGCAGAGACAGAATGTTGGAACACCCGAAAGTTTCTCTCCAGGAGATTTTAGAACTGGTATGAACACTGTTCATCAAAACAAGCAGCTAGAGAGCTGCAATGGTGAAAAGCCACCTTGTCTGGAGATTCTAACAAATGGGTTTGCAGTGTTGGAAACTGTAAGCCCTCAGGGAACAGATGATCTGGACAATGTAGCTGATTCAAAGGGATGGAAGCCTCTTAGCACTCACAGCACTGAGTATAATTTAGACTCTGTACCTAGTCCTGCTGAGGAATTTGCAGATTTTGCCACGTTTTCCAAAAAGGAAAGGATACAACTAGAAGAAGTAGGATGTGCAGTTTTAAGTGATAGAGAAGCACTAACCATTCAGGAAAACAATAAAATTAACAGAGTCAGTGAACTTAGTTCTGTAAAAGAAACGTCTTTGGGAAGAAGCTTTGATGATAAAGGAGATACTGATGGAGAAGATCAAGTTTGTGTTTCAGAAATAAGTGTAGTGACTAACAGTGGTTTCGGTGTTGAAAAACAAGGCCTTACAACACTGCAACAGGATGAATTTTTAAGTCCAAGTATTCAGTCAGAGGCTTGGAGTTTGGTAGACCCAGCTGATCATTCAGAAACCATTAGAAGAGAACAATGTACAACTGAAGAAAAACTTGATTTATTTACTTCTAAATGTGCTCAGCTATGCATGAATTCTATTAAAACTTCTGATGCTGATGATGAAGTTGACTCTTCCAAAGAAGAAAGTAGAAGGTTTACTCATTTCCAAAGCCCAAACATTGAGCCCACAGAAGAAAATATTTTGGATGATTCTGAAAGTATAAAAACTGGTGGGAGTAGTAACGACTTTGTGACTTGCAATGATACAAATGAGGATGATTTTGGTGACTTTGGCACAGCCAGTGGCACAACTCCACCTTTTGTTACTGGTACTCAAGAATCAATGTGTGATACCACTTTTGAAGAGTCCTCAGAGCACTTTCCACATTTTAGTGAACCAGGTGATAACTTTGGAGAATTTAGGGATACGAATGCTGTTTCTTGCCAAGAGGAAATGACATTTAATGAGTCAGACTTAAAACAGACTTCTGATTGTTTATCAGAGGGCTGTCAGTTGGCAAGAAAATCTGTTGGAACAGGTACTGAACCTGTTTCAAAACTGAAAAATGGGCAAGAAGGTGAGTTTGGAGATTTTGATTCTGTGCCAAATATTCAAGATGACTGCAATGGTTTTCAAGACACTGATGATTTTGCAGACTTCAGTTCAGCTGGTCCTAGCCAAGTTGTAGATTGGAATGCTTTTGAGGATGAACAAAAAGATAGTTGTTCTTGGGCTGCTTTTGGAGACCAGCAGGCTACTGAATCTCATCATCGAAAGGAAGCCTGGCAGTCACATAGGACAGATGAAAATATTGATACTCCAGGAACCCCCAAAATGCACAGTGTCCCTTTAGCAACTTCCAAAGGAGCAGTTGCTAGTGGCCATTTACAGGAGTCAGCCACTTCAGTTCAGGTATTTACTAATTTTCTCTATTTTGTATGGCATATTAATTGCTGTGGAGGCTTCTAATTTAGTTTTTCAAGAAGTCTTTTTTTGCCTGAGTACCTGTTAAAGGAGTCTGATTATGATGTAAAATGCTTGCCTCATTTGTAAATTAGTTATATCTTTCACAACCTTTTGGGAAACTACAAATAGACAGTCCTGTGGCAAAGCTTGGTAAGATGTTTTTTCTTCATCTCAGTGAGTTTTTTTTAATATTTACAGAAATTCATCAACTTGGATTTTTGGTAAATATAGCATTTATGTAAAAGTATTAATTAGCTAGTTAACTATTCCAATAAATCCTTCCGTTTTTACCCTTTACAGCAGCGGCCCCCATCCTTTTTGGTAACAGGGTCCGGTTTTGTGGAAAACAATTTTTCCACGGACTGGGGCAGAGAGTGGGGGGACAGTTTGGGGATGATTCAAGCACATAACATTTATTGTGTACTCTATTTCTATTATTACTTTGTGCAGACTAAAATTAGTATCAGATTCTGACTTAAAGCCTGCCACCAGATGCAACTGTGTAATTGGAGTACATCCACTCACTGGTAGGGTTTTGGTATGAGTCTGCAAGCAATTGATTTATTGTGGTCTCTGTGCAGTCAGAACTCACTGCTAATGTTAATCTGTATTTGCAGCCACTCCCCAGTGCTAGTATCACTGCTTCAGCTCTACCTCAGTTCATCAGGCATTAGACTCTCATCAGGAACACACAACCTGGATCCCTCACATGCACAGTTCACAATAGGGTTTGCGATCCTATGAGAATCTAATGCCACCAACGATGTGACAGAAGGTAGAGCTCAGGTAGTAATGCAAGCGATGGGGAGTGGCTGCAAATACAGATGAAGCTTCACTCACCTGCCTGCCGCTCACCACCTGCTGCGCAGCACAGTTTCTAACAAGCAATGGACCAGTACCAGTCCATGGCCCAGGGCTTGGGGACTCCTGCTTTACAATGATTATAAACAAAAGTTAAACTAAGTTAAAGATTGTTTTTAAGTGTTGAAAAAAATTTCAGTTAATTAGATCCAATAAAGACCTAGGAAACTGAAATACAGTTTTGATTGTAGGAGAGAACAAGCAGAATTTGTAACCTTATCCTGTGTGAAGGCTGTAGTGAGTGGAAGAATAGAAAAACAACTAGAAAAAAGGAGATTTAGACCTCATAATTTAACAGCTACTAAAAGACTTGGAGTGAGGATATGAGGTGAATTGAGGTTTATTCCTAAAAAAAGAAATGGCTAGAGGTTAATTTATTATGGCTGTATTTATTCATTTATATTTTGTTGCAAATGTACACATTTTTACTCTTCCTGGGGAGTAGGCATTTTTACTCCTTAGCTCCTTGTATGACTATTCTTTTCTGGTTCAGACTTTTTCAGACACTATTCATTAGGATTTATTTTAACCAGAAGTAGCCCTTTGAGGTGTAGTTTGATATCCAGATTTGTTCCCCAGTCTGGAACAAGTTGAAAAAAGGTGAAATTTAGCATAGATAGGGTCCCCAGTCTGGACACTATCTATGCTAAATTTCACCTTTTTTCAACTACAGGGATGTGGAAAAGGGTGCTTCCTTGAAAATCACTGCTTTATATTGATAATGGATATATGTAATCTAGTTCACTGGCTTTACTTTAAGGATACTGTGAATAAAATGAGAATCTACAAACTTCTATAGTTATAGTTTGCTAAGAAAACCACTTTCAACTGGAAATATTTCCAAAGTCTTTGTTAATAAAATGGTTATGCTTCATTGCTTTGATACCATTGACATATTAAGATATTAGAGAAATTGTAGTTATTACCAGTTGGTGCGCATAGCTAATCACTTTTCAGTTGGCTTTGGGTGTCTGAATAGTTTAATTTGCTAATTCAGTTATTACATGGTTTGGCTAATGTATATTATTCCTGTTGGGTAATTTATAATTGATTCAGAACCTTTTGATTTGAAACAAGTAAACTAATTATAATGCTAAATGAAGACTATTAGTTTTGACCTAACCTTTTCCCTACTTAGTTTCATCTCACTAGCTTATAGGGTAACACTGGTATTGGATGATCTTTAATTTGCAGCCTTAGAACTTTTAACATCATCAGATAATGTATCTTTAAAAGTATGACCACTTCAAATAGGAATTTTTTGCATCATGCACTGTTGGTTGAGCTATTTATGTGTAATTTTATAACTGGAGTATAGCAGGTAATAAAGCACATGGACCTCGTGGAATCTAACAGATCTGAATTTGAATCTTGATGCAACCTCTTAAAAGCCTTCTGGGCATGGTAGCGCGCGCCTGTAGTTCCAGCTACTTGGAAGGCTAAGGCGGAAGGATCGCCGGAGCCCAACAGGTCGAGGCTGCGGCCACTGCACTACAGTCTGGGTGACAGAGTGAGACTCCAACTCAAAAAAAAAAAAAAGCCTTATATTTTGGATAGGTTAATTTTGAACTCAGTTGTATATAAAAGGAAGATCTCTACTTCAAAGAACTTTTGTGAAGATAAAATGAAAGTAAATTTTTAAATGAGTAAAAAAAAATCAATCTAGAAAATAAGAATTTTGTGATAAGGGTTCTTTTTTTGTTTTTTTTTTTTAAAAAAAACAAAAAATGTAGATGTGACAAAATGCAAAAGGACTTTCTGAGATTTGTTTGGCTCCAGCCTCATGCTTTTATTTTTGCTGAATGGATTATGCAAATGACCAGAATTTAGATGTTTGGGGAGAAGAAACTGCTAGAAGGGGCTGGAAGGAGAATTTTGGGGAGAAATTTAAGGTAGAGAAATGGGTAAGCTCTGTTGAGTAGGTGACTGATTCAAAAGTGGGTAAAGACTGAACAGAGACTCCCATTGTGAAGGAGACTTGTGGCCTACACTTTCTTCCTTGACCTTCAGATTCTGCTAGAAAAATGCATTAATTTAGTCATTTTGGAGAGGATTAGGTTTATTTATTAATAATTTTCTTAAAACATTTCTCCTAGTTGGCACAGTGTTTGGAGCAGCACAGAATTCTCACATATGAGTAACAGTAAATACTCTGTTTTTCAATGGTAAAACTTGAAATTATTTATTTCAATTGAATTTTACCTGGATGCATCAAAGTGCCCTGAACAGATTTCAGATTTCCTCCACTTTTCACTATATTTGATATGTGGCAATGTTCAGGTCCCTGTTATTTAGTACTCTCCTGCTCAAAAAGATATTTCTAAAATGTAGTAAATATATCTTCCTTAGGTTTAGTGCAATAATTTGTTACTTAGGGAAAAATCAACCAAGAAGAAATATTTCAAACTTAAAAATCTTCCCAAATTAATTCTCAGCTTGTGGGTCCAGCAAGTCTCAGAGGGTTCAAGCTTTGATGTAAAAGCCATACATAAACATTGAGAAATAGACATTTTCTCCTTTTAGTGAATATTTTTTTCTGAAAACTCAAAAGTTTAGTATATTTCATTCTCCTGTGAACATTCTTTTATAAATTATAGAGAAGGCAAATAGTGGCTTCTCCATTGTATAAATGGGAAAGAGGTGAAAAATGCAGACATACTCACTTTTTGGCCTAAGATTTAAAACAAAGCAAAATGATAACAACAACAACAAAAAAAAACCCTTACTTTCAATGCAGTTTCAATAATTTCAATGTAGTCATTTTTTTTTTTTTTTTACAAATGACTGTTATGTACGTTACTTAACAATTTTCCTTTTTTCCCCCCTATCCTGAGAAACCAGGAAATTTTCTATTTTTTAACCTTTTAATATTTCAGAAAGGAATATTGATTGAAATAGAGCCAAGATGCCTTTTTCTTAGATGTATTTCAAAAGAGATAATGAATGTCATAAGCATTATGCTTAACCCTGAACTTCTGTAAAAGTTTAAAATATTGTTCAGGATGTTATCTGGGAGTTTGGGTAATTGGAAAGTAATCTTTTTGTATTAATTGACTATAGAAAAGGAGACTATGAGTCATTTTTTTCTTATTAGACATCCGATTGATAATGCTACTGGGAAAATGTTATTAGCTGAAGATTTGTTTTGAGAGCTTTAAAAAGTAAGAGTATCGCAAAAAGGAAAAATAAGAGAATTCACTAATACTCTGTGTTATATTGAGACTAGGTTATTGTGTTTTTTTGTTTTTTATCAGAAAGTCAGCATTCTCAAGCTGAATATAATCCAATCCTACCTTTTTACCTTCTTTTATTTAATCATAATACCTAATTAGTGCAGATTTTCCCTTCTTTGGGTAAACATTTTAACTTACCTAACAAACAGAAGTAATCAGCAAAATAAAGGAATTAAGATTTAGGCCTTATAGATCTTTGCTTACTTTAACTATTTCAGTAGCATTTCCTTTTGCTATATTTCCCTTAGAAAATTTGACATCGTATCCTCCTGGAATTCAGAGTCAAGAAAAAAGAAAGAAAATTTGAGATTGTGGTATTTAATTTCAAAATAGAAATACTTTATTAGATTTATCCAGATATTGTGTGCAGAAGGGGCAAATCTTCTTTTTAGAGCATGGTGCATATTACAAACAGTCATTCTTTATGTAACTTGAAATTGGGGATTGATAAGTATACAACTGTAGATTGTACTTGATATCTTACTTAATATTTAATGGTGGTGAGGCATAATGTATCCTCTTAAATGGAAGATTAAATTACCCAGTGGATTTTATGTTTCTTCTAAACTTCCACTTGAGTGTAAGACCTAATGCTGTCAATATTAAAACTATTGACATTAATCAACTTCTGTCCCTAAGCAAGAAAGGAAAACTAACTGGAAATATGTTGAAGAACTCTTAAGAGTTTCCTTAAATACAAGATACAACAAGTCCTAATTTTTTTTTTTTTTGAGTTGGAGTCTCACTCCGTCGCCCAGACTGGAGTGCAGTGGCCGCTCCTAGTCACCGCAGCCTGGACCTGCTGGGCTCCGGCGATCCTTCCACCTCAGCCTTCCAAGTAGCTGGAACTACAGGTGCGCGCTACCACGCCTGGCTAATTTTTTGATTTATTGTAGACATGAGGTCTCGCCTGCCCAGGCGGGTCTCGAACCCGCGGGCTCAGGCAATCCACTCACCTCAGTCTCCCAAAGGCACAGGATTACAGGCTGAGCCACCAAGCCCGGCTGCAAGTCCTAATTTAATATCCTTGATAGGTTCTTGGAAACTGCACCTTTAAGCAAAATGACATATAACAAAACCAATTTTACCATAGGCTAATTGATTTAAACAAAAGTTAAGTTCCTACAGTAGCATTATTTTGCTCACAAAACATCACTTAATTTATAAATAAAGACACAAAACACTTCTAATATTAAACAATGAAATAAATGTAAGGCATAGATACATTTAAGAAAGATTAATAAAAATAAGATAATTACCCAATTTTTGATGCATCAGTGAATGATAACGATCATGGTAGTTATAGATTAAATCAAGGAATAACTGTTGGCAAAGCAGAAATTATAAGGAGCGCCACGTCCTGCCATGCAGTTCAAAAATAAATAATCACAAATCTGAGTACTTTCATACCACATCATTTATTGCCATGCATTTGTATGATCATTGTAGACTTTAAATTTTTATTTTATAATTTAAAATTTTAATTTATAATTTCCTTTTACAACCCACTTGTTCCAGTTCAGTGTTGCAGGTGGCTTGAACCTATCCTGGCACCTCAGAGTGCAATGCTGAAACTATTCCTGGCCTGGGTGCCGTTCCATCACAGACAGGGCTCAGTCACACACACATACCCGTACTTACTCAGACTAGGACACTTTTAGACATGCCAGTTAACCTAATGTGCACATCTCTGGGATGTGGCAGGAAACCAAGTACTTAGAGAAAACCTAAGCAAACATGGGGAGAACATGCAAACTCCACACAGATAGTGGTCCTGGCCAGGCATCAGTTTTTTTCCTCATGAAATGTCATTACAAGAAAGCAACATTATTTGAGGACCTGCTACACTTTAAGTTGTATAAGAACCAGAGTCTAGGATCGTGGGCACTAGTATTACCCCTCTGGAAAGCTGAATAAGACTTGCAGTACACTTAATCCTTTTATACCCCAATGTAGTCATTATGAAATAGAGGTGTATTCGAGTTCTCCAGAGAAACTGAACCAATAGCAGATGTGTGGAGGGGGAAGAGATACAGAGACAGACAGAGAGACAGATTTATTGTAGCTTGAGAAGTCCCAAAATCTACAGTTAGCAAGCTGGAGACCCAACAGAGCTGATGTTGTAGTTCCAGTCTGAGTTCAAAGGCCTGAGAACCAGGAGAGCCAATGGTTCCAGTCCAAAAGCCAGCAGGCTCAAGACCAGAGAAGATTGATGTCTCAACTCAAAAAGTCAGGCAGGAGAATTCACTCTTAATCAACCTTTCTGTTCTATTCGGGTCTTCAGTTGACTAGATGAGGCCCACCTACGTTAGGGAAGACAGTCTGCTTTAGTCTGTTTACCAATTCAAATGGTAGTCTCATCTAGAAACCCTCCCACACTCCCAGAATAATGCTTGACCAAATGTCTGGACACTTCATGGCCTAGCCAAGTTGATGCATAAAATTAACCGTCATAAGAGGAAGCACCGTATGTCCATATATAGCTTTCTGGATTTTTGGAAGACTTGTAATCTATTTGTGACTAAAACATATCAGTTGGGAAACTCTGCATTAGATAAAATCACTTGTTTGTACCAATGGATAAAATGAAATGTCTGGGAAGGCTGAGGCGGAAGGATCGCTGGAGCCCAACAGGTCGAGGCTGCAGTGGCCAGGAGCAGCCACTGCACTCCAGTCTGGGTGACAGAGTGAGACTCCAACTCAAAAAAGAAAAAAAACAAATGTCGACTTATATACCCCAAAGCTTTCTTCTTCTACCCCAGACATAAAGATATGACAGAACTGGGAATGAGTAAAAGTTGTGAATTCATACATGATGCTTTGCCCCATTAATGAATTAACCCATTGGGTAATCATTTTTGCTTTCCCAGAGATCTAATCTGCTTTGACAAAATAAAAATAATTATAAAGACATTCAAGGTAATGAAGGACCCCGATAGAAAAATAAAGCAATGAAAAATGAGAAAATTTAGGAAAGATAGAGAAAAGCCAATGTACCTTTGGCAATGTGGTACAGCCAAGAACACATTACGAATTTCTTGAGCCCATTCACCATTAAAAATGGTTTTGGTTTTGGACAGCAGTAGAAAGACACGTCAGAATTTGTATAGAAGTACTTTTAGTTAGGGCTCTTGGCAATATTCTCACCTATCAAGCTATTTTGAGAGCAAAAGCTGCTTTGGGCTAGTTCCCATTCTCAGAATGGTTTTGATAGGAGTTCTTCTGAACACAAGTGCACTTTTGTGCAAATAGCAGGCTCCTCTAATTGACTTCATAGCATTGGACACTAATAGGAAAATAAAAAAGAAGTCTGGCACCTGCCTTGAAGAGCATTTGATTTTCAGCCCTAAATTTATTAGCACCTCAGTTCTTAAAATGCTTAAAGGCAAGATGTGCTGCTGTTTGCCAGTCTTCAAGTTTGGTTTATGTGTGAATGGAAGGACATGATTGAGTTATACAAACCGGTATGTAGCTAACCAGCCACCAGTTTCTTTATTCCATATTCAAGGAAGGACTAAGGACTATTTTTTGTCTTTGTACTTTGGAGTTGACAGCATTTAAAATTCAAGTACTTGGTATAAATTTTATTTAGTTTGCCATTTAGTTAGCATTGTAACCTCAGCTAAATATGTAGTATGCTAAGTATTTGCATTTGTTACCCTCATTCATTTAGAGTGCAGCACTGACTCTTCAGCAAGAATTAAATGCTAACTTTGTGGAAAACTGAGTCATAGTGTTATATGAAATTGTTTGCCTTTTTAAAGTATAGTCATCACCTCAGCAGTTAACAGATGAACCCCCTTATCTAATGGCTAGAAATGTTTGAGAGACCACAAAAAGTGGGTAAAAACAGTATTGGGTTAAAAGGATATAGGCTTTTTTATGAACTTCGCAGCAACTTGGATGGACTTAGGCAAGCCTATAATACTGAGTGATCTATCACAGAAACAAAGAACTGAGTATCACATGTTCTCACTCATAAGTGGACCTTGAACAATTATTGTAATACTGTAAGAAAAGGATTGGCAGTAGTGGGAAACGCTGGGGGGCGGGGGGCCACACCTCATCAACAAGGGTACCTGCATAATGAACATTTATATACCTAACCCTGAATTTTACCCCACATCTTTAAAATAAAAATAAAAAAAAGATTAGGGCCTTGGGAGTCAGACTTTGGATCAAATCCTTGCTGTGTGTCATATCAGCCATCAGATGGTGGTTAATTATCTTCATGTCCTTGTGCTTCAGTTTCTTCATCTGTAATATGGAGACAATCATACTTGCCTTGCACAGTTTCTTTTAGGAGGCTCATCAAGTTATATATGTAGATTATCAAGCATAGTGTGGCACATAGAAGGCATTCAGCTGTTGTTATTTATATATGTCATAATTATATCAATCTGCCCAACCTATATACAAAAATTATTTAGATGGCTCACAATAAGGCATACTTTCGTAAATAGAACAATTATGCCCCCTGCAGTCTTAAGTAAAAGCAAAGTGCTTTTTTTTTTTTTTTTTTTTTAAATATAATGCACATTGATTTAGTTAACATTGCTATACCAAATATATGCCGGAACCTAAGTACTAGAGATTCAGACTAAGACGTAGTCTCTGCCCTCAAAGCTCTTGTATTTTTTAAAAATTGAACTTAGAACTGCTTTAATGACAATATAATATAGTGGTTAAGAGCACGTACTCTGAAGTTAAAATAATTTCTCCTCTTCTATGAGCATGTATTAGTAGTTATATTCTTTTTTTTCCCCCCTGAGTCGGAGTCTCACTCTGTCGCCCAGGCTGAAATACAGTGGTGTGCTTACAGCCACTGCAGCTTCAACCTGCTGGGCTCAGGCAATCTTTCCACCTCAGCCTTCCAAGTAGCTAGAACTATAGGTGCATGCCACCATGCCTTGCTAATTTTTTGGTTTATTGTAGAGATAAAAATCTCAGTATATTGCCTAGACTGGTCTCAAACTCCTGGACTTAAGCAGTCCTCCTGCCTTGGCCTCCCCAATTGCTGGGATTACAGGTGTGAGCCTCTGTGCCCTCCCTGGTCTTAGTTTTATGGCACAAAAATAAAATAAAATTTTGTTATTAAACAAATTGTATAGAGCCAGCTAGAATTAGTGGGTAGTGAGGCCTGATGTATTATACAAAGCCTTGATGGTTGGACAACAGACAAGGTGGCTTGGGCAAAAAATGTCTCAGTAGGTAGAATCTGCCCTTAGTTACCTTACTTTTGTTGTCTCGCTAGGCCCTCTGGTTAGCAGTTGCTCTCTCAGGCCTGCCCTATCTGTGTCCTGTATATTCCAAAATTTCTCTTCCCACAACACATTTCCACTTCTGCCTCAATCTGCTTTCTTGTTCCTACAATGTTAAGTATTAAGAAAGTATTGTGATTCTTGTTTGTTTTTTTTTGAGTCAGGGTCTTACTGTGTCACCCAGGTGGAGTGCAGTAACATGATCTTTGCAATCATTGCTTACAGCAGCCTCAACTTCCTTGTCTCAGGCAATCCTTCCACCTCAGCATTCCGAGTAGCTGGGACTACAGGTGCAGGCCACTGGGCCTAGCTGATTTTTTTATTTATTGTAGAGAGGAGGTCTCACCAAGTTGCCCAGGCTGGTGTCAAATCCCTGGGCTCAGGCAGTCCTCTCGCTTCTGCCTCCCAAAGTGCTAGGATTACAGGCATGAGCCACCATGTCCAGCCGGTAGTTATATTCTTGCACCTGTCCTACTTACCAAGTTACTTGGACTATATTATATCACATTTTTGAATTTTTTACTTTACTGTGCTTCTTGGGAAGAACTCTTAAACACTCTTAAAAATCTTCAATATAATGTGTGGTTTATACACTCTGTGTTTCATAATGCAGTCAAGATTTAAGTCAAAAATGTGAATAAGCCAACTGTCAATGTTTAAAGTTCAGAATCTACAAGAAGTAGCAATAACAGGTTTCATTTATACAAGAGGCTCTAAAAAATAGATAGTTAAAAACTAGGAGTTTCTTTTCCCCCTAACTCAATAGGGTGATCTTAGAGAGGATGCAGAATATTTCGATTACTTACTTTCTTGTTATATGGAATAAACTGGTAGATTGAGATAAGTATTTTCAGGATTTAGAATATTAAATAGTGATAGAAAAACATTTCTAGTGAGCTTTGCCTAGTTTTGACCTTCATTTGTTTTCTTTTCTAGTAGGCCACTACCAGTTTGTAGTGTATATAGATGTATATGTATCATCTATATAATGGTGGTAGGAATGATAAAAGCTGCCACTCCTGACATACACTGGGTGCCAAGTATTTAATCTTCTAATTTGTCTTCCACCCTATAAGGTAGATCCTGATATCTCTAGTTTATGAATTCAGAGTTTTAGCCCTGGGTCTGCAGTCCTCTATTGAAGTGTTATAATTACATCAGCCACTTACTTACTGGAATTAACTAGTAGTAAATTAAATTTGGCATTATTTACTACCATGAACAACATAATAGATACTCTTTTTACAGTATGCTCTTACCATCAAACTGTCTTGTGGATAATTGGAAATTGATATACTTTTAAAAGTAAAATGTCATAGCAAGTTTAAATTTAATTAAAATCTTTGTTCATTCTGCTAGTTGCTTTCTTGCTGAATTGTTGAAGAGGTCTCTCCTTGTGGTAGACAATGCTGTTAGTGGATTCTGGTTGTTATTTACTTATTGCTCTACTTAGGATTCAGCAAACCATGGCCCATGGGACAAATCTGTCCTGCTGCCTGTTTTTGTAAATGAAGTTTCATTGGTACACACCCACGCTTATTTGTTTGAGATGGCCTGCAAAATATTTTCTGCTCTGCCTCTCTGTAGAAAAGATTGCTGATCCCTGCTTTACTTCATTCATGAAAGATTTGAGGCATTCTAATTTTATATGTACTCCTAAACATATGAAAGTTTCTTTAGAAATTTCCATTCAGTTTATATCTTTTATGGGAAAAGATTGGGAAAGAAGTAAAAGTTGAGGTAATTAAGTGGATATAATCTTTCTTTTCCTCCAGTACATTCCGCTCATTTGAGAACTTGTTCACTGCTATGCCTAAGACCTGGTAGTTGTGTGTAATATTGCCCAAATGATTAAATGCATTAGAAGTTCATTTCTTTCTTCCTATGGCAAGCTTTTTTTTTTTCTATCACACTAAAAGGATAATAAAGAGGATAAAAGAAAGATTTAATTTACGGAGAAGTAAAACTTGGTTATATGTGAGTTTTTGTTTATCTTCCCTGCCCAGAAGGGGCCAGCACTCATCATGTTTCCAATTAGGTGGTTATCTGATCCCTTTAAAAGTAATGTCTGTCCATTCTCTCTGTTGAAGTGAGTGCCGGATCCCCTTGACACACTCAAGTTTCACAAGCTTTGGGATTTTGAGTCTACCATTTACGTTAAGGTTCATAATTGATAGTAAGAACTTTTTCCCATATTAAACACATAAATATAATGATGGTGTAACAGTAACTTTTGTAGAATTGACAGAAGAGTACCCCGAGACTAATTATGCAGTGGTAAGATGTTTGCCCTGGTGCAGCTTCTAAAAGAGAGATTTTGGTTTGGAAAATATGTTTACAAAAATGTTTGCTTTTGTATTTCATTGTTCTGATTGCTGACTTCTCCGTAAATTAAATCTTTCTTGTATCTTCTTGATTATCCTTTTAGTATGAGAGAAAAAAAAGCTTACCAAAGGAAGAAAGAAATGAACTTAAAATGCATTCAATCATTTGGGCAATATTACACACAACTACACAACAGAAATCAAGTGTTAACTTGTTTTTTTTTACTTGGCAGGAAGTACCACCATAATATGGCATTTTTCTTATGTAGTTGGTATCAATTTAATAGTAAACTTAATCTTCCTACAGGCTTTAACTTGGTAATAACTTGTATTTTTATTTGATGTTTACATAGTAAACTGAGCTGAGTTGAAAAATATTTTACATGTATCTGAAATACAGTTAGAAAATGGGAATAAATGTTATTATAGGTTGCACATGCATAATAAACCTAATGGTACAAAAAACGTAAGTTAATCTACACAAGTTTTGATTAATAAAAATACTCTAGAATGCCAAGAAATGTTATCTGTTTGTTCTTGGTGAAAATACTCTAGGGAATATGCAGACTTTACTTGGAGGAAAGGTAGTATTTTATTTTAAAATATACATATCCGCACCACAAAGAAGAGTAGAGAAATAGAATTTCTAAAAGATAATATAAATCATCAAAATGATAAATGAGCTGTTGAATTTCTTACTGTAAAAATTTAGACATTATTTCCTATTTTGGTGTGTGCTGTTAGCAGCAGAGGTGTTTCAAAAAGCCTTTCAAAATTCAAGTGTTTATGTCCAAGAAAAAAGTTATTTTCAGATGTAATATCATAATACTTTTCACAAGCATTCAATTTTACTGTTTCTAAATCTAGAGTACATGAGTGGTAGAAAAAAATATAAATGCTGTTTGGTTTGTTGTTTGTTTTTGCTTTGGACTGATTATTCAAATGTTGAGATTGCTTTCTCATTGTACAATTGGGTAATAATTTCTTCTTTGTAGAATTTCATAATGGATTAAGTAAGATAATGCTTGTAAAGTACCAGGTATGATGCTTGGTGTGTAGCTACATTTACTTATTACCTTCTGTATCATCACCATAATTATTTAAAGTAATCATTTAGAATTATTGTTTTATGAGTAGTAAGTTATGTTCCTTTCACTTGGTGTTTTCTGTACCCAAGTAGTGGTTTTTCTCCCTATCTTACAGTAGTGGACAGTAGTCGTGTGTTTTGTGTTTTAATGATGAAACTATGACATTATTAAAACTGGAGGAATGAAAATAAACTTTTGGCGGATGTTTTGATGCAGACAGCTTTACTAAACCGCCTGGAGCGAATCTTCGAAGCATGTTTTCCTTCCATATTTGTCCCTGATGCTGAAGAGGAAGTTACTTCTCTGAAGCACTTGCCGGAAACAAGCAGTTTGCCAATAAAAACAAGAGAGGCCTTACCTGAAAGTGGGTAAGTGTTAGACAGTTTTTAGTTAGCATGTGTTTTTGTCAGTTTCAACTGTTCTAATTTATGAAAGTTTATCTTAAAACTGTCACAGTAATACAAGAGAAATGCCAGTACAGAAGAACACAAGCCTCCAGATTGAAGGGTCCTACCTAGGCCAATGAATGAAAAAAGACTCACATCAAGATATTACATAGCCAGGCTTAGTGGCTCAGCCTGTAATCCCACGCCTTGGGAGGCTGAGGTGAGTGGATTGCCTGAGCCTGAGGGTTCGAGACCCACCTGGGCAACTTGGTGAGACCTCATCTCTACAATAAATTAAAAAAAAAAAAAATTAGCCGGGTGTGGTAGCACACGCCTGTAGTTCCAGCTACTTGGAAGGCTGAGGCGGAAGGATCGCCAGACCCAGATCGGCTCAAGGCAGCGGTGGCTGGGAGCGGCCACTGCAGTCCAATCTGGGTGACAGTGAGACTCCAACTCAAAAAAAAAAAAAAAGATATTTCATTGTAAAATTTCAGAACATCAACACATTATTCAAGACTCCAACACATTTTTATGTTAAAGTTAAGCATGTTATGCTAAAAGATTTATAAATCTCCCTACTTCTCTACTTTAGAGTTATTTCTTTTGATATTTCTAAATCAGTATTATAATTGATATTATATCAATTATCTTTTGACTTCCTAGTATGATGAATAAGAATTTAGATCTTACCTCTACTATTCTCCTCCCTTTGTCTTTTCAATATACTTACATCAGTTTTTGGTTAATTTGTTTGTTATTTGGTTTTTTTTTATTAAAATCATGCAAATATTGTTCACTGCTAATCCACTGTTTCCTTTAGAGTACAACATTTTCCTAGACTTAATAATTGCCTCTCTTTTTCATTTACTAAGTTTTTCCCTAACTTCCAACAGCCTGTTTACTTGTGATGAGACCTGTCTGCTCATTCTTTTATTTATTTATTTATTTTTCCTGGAGCCCACTGTCATCCTGTTCCCATCTTGAATGGGTTCAGTCTAGGCCTCTTACACACATTGTCTTAGGATTTCCTTTCACTGAGATCCCTATTTGATGGCACACATTCTCTAGTAGCCTCCCGAGATAGATGGGAGGTAAACTTTTGATAGATGAGAGGTAAAATTTTATTTTACTCTCACAGTAAATTTATAGTTCAATATCTCTTCACTGCTGATGTTCTGAAATTTCACAGTGAAATATCTTGATGTGAGTCTTTTTTCATTCATTTGACTGGGTAGGGTCCTTCAATCTGGAAGCTTGTGTTCTTCTGTATTGGCATATCTCTTGTATTATTACCTTGACAGTTGCCTTTCCTCCATTGCCTCTTTTCTCTTTCTGGAACTTTTATTAATTATTGGATGTTAGAGAATATAGATTGATTTTCTAATTTTAACTTCAAAGTTACTGTTATTCCTGGGTTCTTTTGCTTTTTATCATTCTCCATCTCTCAAAGCCTCTCCCTCTGCAGATCTCTCCTTCCATTTTGCTAAGTTAGTTACTACTTCTTCATCCCTCTTTGTGACCTCAATATTTGTGAGACAGGATTTTAAGTATCTCTCAACCTCACTGAAGCTAGAAATTGTGGATTTGCTTCTTGATTTTGCTTTAGATGATTTCTGAGAAGGAAACAAAAGGTTATTTTGCCATCTTAAACTGTTTAGATGTGCTTTGTTTTGGGAGATTTTTTTTTTTTTTTTGAGTTGGATTCTCACTCTGTCGCCCAGACTGGAGTGCAATGGCACGCTCCCAGCCACCGCAGCCTCGACTTGCTGGCCTCTGGTGATCCTTCCGCCTCAGCCTTCCAAGTAGCTGGAACTACAATTACGCACTACCACGCCCGGTGAATTTTTGATTTATTGTAGAGATGAGGTCTCGCCAAGTTGCCCAGGCGGGTCTCGAACCCGCAGGCTCAGACAATCCACTCACCTTGGCCTCCCAAAGCGCTAGGATTACAGGCTGAGCCACGGAGCCCAGCTGGGGGATTTTTTTTTAATGTGCTAGTTATATGTGTAGTTCATACTCTTGGAGCCAGTGATCTCTCTGTCCAAGAGATTCATTCTAAGGAAATAATACAACTATCCAACAACACACACATTAAAATACAGGAAGATTTTCATTGCCTTACTAATTATAGGAGCCAAACAATAAAAAATAGCTTATTTAGAACCATGATATTGTTGCTAAATAAATGATGGTGAATCAACCCAATAGAACATTACACAGCCATTGAAAAAGATACACATGTATACTAGGAAAGGTTTAAAATATGAAAAAAAATACAAATTTACATATATGTGCTATAATTGCAACTATGTATTTGTAGATCAGTATGCAAGGAGAAAACACAGATATTGAATAGCTATATAGTAAGATGGTAAAATACTGATTTCTTCCTTTTAATTTTTTATTTTGCAGTAAAGTAGCACATTGGCTAAATTTCTCTTTGATTGACATATTGTTTCATATGCGTTTAACTTGGTTACTTTTCTGAACAACTGTAAATATTAGCTTGATTTCATTCATAATAGTTGTACATTCATGTTAGACCCAAGATTAACTGGAATGTATGTCATAGTCATGTTATAAGTAGAATTCATGGTGAAAGCTATTAAGTAACCTATTGTGGGTGACTTCATCATGGCCTTTACAGGGAACTGCTGGATGTGTGGGCTGAGTTACAGGATATCCATGATGCACATGGCTTGAGATACCAGTGGGGCGGCTCCCATAGCAACAAGAAGCTTTTGTGCTCCTTGGGAATAGACACTCGAAACATTGTGAGTTGAAAAAAAAACCTTTAATCAACCTAGGGGTGTTTTAAAATTCTATTATACTACTGTTCAAGCTGTGATAACCTAGTTCCTCAGAAAAATAAATCTTAGTTTGAATGTTCGTTTAGGTTAAATATGCTGACTTTTAGACATTACCTGATTTTCTCTCCAATTGATATTTCTTGTTTTCTTGTAGTATTTTTTCTTAACTATAAAAAGAAAGAATTGAACTGGGTGATACAAAAATTTATATAAACCCTGATGGGCAATTTGACAATTTCTTCTCTTTATCATTCACATGATATGTAATGAAGCATTGAAAGCATATTTTTGGAGTCTATTTTATTGTATGAGAGATTATTCTCTAAATACATGTTCTTTCTCTTTAATGCATGTATGTAGCTCTTCACGGGCAATAAGAAGCAGCCTGTTATAGTGCCCATGTATGCAGTAGGATTGGTAAGTACAAAAACGTCTCTGCATGTATTTGTCATTACAGCATTTGTTCTATAAAAGCGTCTTACATAGCATGACATAGAAGTGTATTTTAAAACACAAATAATGTTGGGAACTTACAGGTATTAGCGTATCTTTTTTGATCTCATAAATCTCTTCAAGTCTTCATCTCAGGACATCTTTTTTATTCTATTAATTACAGATACTGGAGTTTTTTTTGTTTTCAAATCGCAAATTATTTTGCCAGGTGCATTGGCTCATACTTGTAATCCCAGCACTTTGGGAGGTGAAGGCAAGAGGATTGCCTGAGTCTAGGGTTCGAGACCAGCCTGGGATATTTGGCGAGACCTTGTCTCTACGATAAATTTAAAAATTAGCTGGGTGTGGTGGCGCACATCTATAGCTCCAGCTGCTTGGAAGACTGAGGCAGAAGGATCACCTGAGTCCAGCAGGTCAAGGCTGCAGTGGCTGTGAACATACTACTGCATTCCAGCCTGGACAACAGAGTGAGACTCTGACTTAAAAAAAAAAAAAAGATTGGGGCCGGGCTTGGTGGCTCAGCCTGTAATCCCAGCACTTTGGAAGGCCAAGGCAAGTGGATTGCCTGAGTCCAGGGTTCAAGACCAGCCCGGCAACTTGGCAAGACCTCATCTCTACAATAAATAAAAAATTAGTCAGGCTTGATAGTGCGCACTTGTAGTTTGGGCTACTTGGAAGGATCACCAGAGCCCATCAGGTCGGTGCTGGGGTGGCTGTGAATGTGCCACTGGACTCCAGCCTAGGCTACGGAGTGAGACTCCAATTCAAAAAAAAAAATTTTATCTTAGTGATATTAATGCTTATAACTCTTTGTAAAATGCACTCTTGGAGAATTTTCTTTTTTCTGAACTTGCTTTTAAAAAGGAGATGCTGAAGTATCTGAAATCTTAAAGATACAAATTGTTTTAAACCAGTTTTTATTAATTTTAAATAATGCAGTATTGAGGCTCTGGATATATATAAAAGTTTGGAAATACCAAATTATAGTAGACTGAAAATGAGCCAGGACTCATAATTGGTTCTTAGTTTTTCCATTAATGTTTTAAATATGTTGAATTTTGTTTTTTCAGATATGCCAGGTAATCCCGGAAAACTGAGGCATTTCCATTCTATTCCTTATCAAGACTCAGTCACATTTTAAAGTTTGATGCTTGTGTTTTTTGGTGTGTCTTTGAGATATTGGCAAATAAAAATATACTTTCTATTAAATCTAGAAATTTATTATAACCAGTAACTTGAAAATAAGAAAAAAATATTATGTTTAAGAATGAAGGAAAAAAATAACGAAGCAATCCTTGTTATAGAATTTAAATTATACAGCCCGTTATGTGCATGTGAAAGTGAATTTGCCGTGGAACTTTACCTTTTTTAAAATCTATTTTTTTAATCTACAGACTTTCTCCATGAGTAAGCACTAATTGATCTTGAATTGGAACATTTTGATTTGTTTTGTGGAATTTTTTTTTCTATCCTTGAGTTTTTTTAAAAATCAGTTTCTCATAAATGAAATGGTTATTTCATACTTTAAAAATACCTTGATGAGCCAAGCTCGGTGGCTCAGCCTGTAATCCCGCGCCTTTGGGAGGCTGAGGTGAGTGGATTGCCTGAGCCCGCAGGTTCGAGACCCGCCTGGGCAGCGAGACCTCACCTCTACAATAAATCAAAAAATCAGCCGGGCGGTGGTAGTGCTTGTAATTCCGGCTACTTGGAAGGCTGAGGCGGAAGGATCGCCAGAGCCCAGCAGGTCGAGGCTGCAGTGGCTGGGAGCGGCCACTGCCCTCCAGTCTGGGCGACACAGTGAGACTCCAACTCAAAAAAAAAAAAAAATACCTTGATGATCCCTGCACTCTTCTGCTGTAGGTAAATACAGTATAATCCAGAACATTTCTTTAATTCTTTGGTTATTTGAATTTTTTTTTTTCAAGGAGTAGCACTCCAGAGGTGGTTGATGTTGTTATTATCATATTCTGAGTAGGATCTAGGAATTTAATTATAGGAGCTTTCATTCAGCATACTACTTTCATTCAGCTACGACAGTGACCTACTAATACTTATGTCTAGCCTTAGCACATTAGCCAGTTCTTTGAGGTTTGTGAGAGGTTAGAGGATAAAGCTCACACTATAGTTTTTAAACCTTAATTATAGCATTAGTAATAATTTTACTATTTCTATAAACCTTAATACAAAAGTTTATATAGTGAATATAAATGTGTCTTCTTTCCTCCATCTTTGTGATGTCTTTCATTTAGAAACTTTTTTTATTTTTACTTATTTATTCATTCATTCATTCATTCATTTTTTGGCGTTAGAGTCTCACTCTATCACCCAGGCTGGGAATGCAGTGGCATACTCAGCCACTGCAGCCTTGACCTGCTAGGCTCAGGTGATCCTTCTGCCTCAGCCTTCCAGTAGCTAGAACCACAGGTGCGTGCCACCGTACCCAGCTATTTTTTTTTTTTTTTTTTTCCGTAGAGAGGAGCTCTCGGCAAGCTGCTCAGGGCAGTCTCAAAACCCCTGGGCTCAGGACGTCTTCTCGCCTTGGCCTCCCAAAGTGCTGGGGTTATAGGGGCAAACCACCACACCTGGCCTAGAAACTTTTTAATATCAAGTTTTAATTATACCTGCATTTTTTTCATGGTGCTCTACACATATGAGATGTTGAATAATCTTTTGATTTCATCTAGACAAATAGTGCCTGAAATGCTCACTTAAGTCACTTGTTCTCAAACCTTAATGTACATCAGAATCACTTGGAAAGCTTGTTCAAACACAGATTGCTGAGCACCACCCCCGATTTTCTTATTCAGTAGTTCTGGGGAAGGACTTGAGAATATGCATATCTGACAAGTTCCCAGGTAGTGCAGGAGCTGCTGATTGGGATCCACAGTCTGAGAATCACTGCTTAAGTGATAGTTCAAATTAGAAAACTTGGCTGAGACTAGTAATTGCCATATGAATTATCTCTTTGCATAAGGGCACACTAGAGGGCCTGTATAATGTATATGGTGTTGAGTTAGACCATGAACTTATTTCCATTTTTCTAGCTGCTAGATTAAAGCCTTTCATGTGTACTGTTGCTAAGAATTGATTCTGCAAATTGCCTTTAGTTAGCTTATGTTCTATTTTATTGAGAGTAAGAATTTTCCTGAAAACTTTTTGGAAATTTACAGATTCTAACATTACTGACTTTGCAGCTTTGATTTTTTTTTTCTCTATTTAAGCGTGACTTTTTTGTCTGGGATATAACCTTTTATTGATAAATATTTTGAGAGTTTTGCAGATATTTTAAAACATGTAAAAACTTGGCTTTTCTCAAACCTAGATTATTAACCGTTTTGAATTTGTTAGCGTATTGATGCAGAATACCGATTTTTTTTCCTTTTTATTTATACACTCATTCTCAGTATCTTTCTTATTCAAATAGTGTGTTAGATTTGTAATAAACCCAGTGGAATATATATATGTGTGTGTGTTTGTGTGTGTGTGTGTGTGTGTGTGTGTGTGTGTATGCTTCACCAGTCCAAGGAACCAAGTACTAAAGGCTCTCCAGTGCCTTAGAGATCAGGATCAAACACTAAACCCACAATGAAGGATATAGTTGTCATGGCATGTTTTAGAATCAGCTCTTATTTCTCCAAGCACCACCATGTTGTAATGTATATAAAGGGTACCCTTTCCCACAATTTTAGTGTCTAATACATCATAAAAGTGTTATATTCTTAGGGCTTGGTTGTGATAAATTGTTGTATTATCCCTAACCCATCCCAAACTGTACTTATCCTTTCTCATGTGACAGTAAAAACTATATAATTTAGAATGTCTGATTTTAAGGAAAAAAAGGTCTCACTTCAGAAACTTGCTTTTTTTCAGATATTATGAAATGGTTCCCATTATAGTGCTGTAAGATTTCTGTAAATTAAAGAATAGCTGAGCACGGTGGTATTCACCTGTAGTCCCAGCAACTCCAAAGGCCTCATCTCTTAAAAAAAAAAAAAATCAAGAATAGTTCCTTTTAGCCGGGCTCAGTGGCTCAGCCTGTAATCCTGCGCCTTGGGAGGCTGAGGTGAGTGGATTGCCTGAGCCCGTGGGTTCGAGACCTGCCTGGGCAACTTGGTGAGACCTCATCTCTACAATAAATCAAAAAATTAGCTGAGCGTGGTAGCGTGCGCCTGTAGTTCCAGCTACTTGGAAGGCTGAAGCGGAAGGATCGCCTGAGCCCAGGAGGCCGAGGCTGCAATGGCCGGGAGTGGCCACCGCACTCCAGTCTGGGCCAACAGAGTGAGACTCCAAATCAAAAAAAAAAAAGAATAGTTCCTTTTTTGTCATTTAGTGCTTTCCAAATGACCTGGTTTTTTCTTCTTCCTGCTTGATTAACTTTCTTATAAAGTTTATAGGTTGGTATTCTCCTCCAATTAATGGCTAAAATACCATTTTCAGGGTATGTTAGAACCTACCAAGGAGCCATTGAAACCACTGTCTGCTGCAGAAAAAATCGCTTCCATTGGTCAGACAGCAACCATGTCACCAGAGATGAACACATGTACATCTGATCAATTTCAGGTAAAAATGTCTATATGTATATAGGTCTGTTTGTACATATATGTACACATACATACATTCAGACGTAGTCTTTTGTTCTTAATATATAGCTTTTAGTGTTAAAAATATTTGTAAAGCTTGATTTGATGATAGCTGTGATTTTAATTGTTAATTAACATTCCTTGGGATATAATGAACAAATTATCTTTAATTTTCAAAAACAGAAAAGCACAATTTGATAACTGGGTGATTGATTATAGGTAAGTTTTTAAACCTGTTCAGGCCTTAGCCTCTTGATCTATAAAACAAAGAATTTAAAACAGGTATCTCTAAAGTCCCTTGCAGTTTGAATATTGTAATGATCATAATTATTGACATAAATCTGGTAAGTGCTGGGTTTTCAACAAAAAGGGGGAAACCCTGCATTTATACCAACTCTTTAAGTCTGTTATTGTATGTTTTTCCTAAAATCCTGTGAAATTTTATAAAGTTTAAGTTAGGTGTGATCATTGCCTTGAATGTTTTGAGAGTTTGAGTAAAACTGTTATTTAAGTTGAAAATGTGACCTTTACCAAAACAGTCTATGGATTAGGAAAAATAGAAAGCTATCTTACCTTTCTTATTCTTTACTTTCTTGGCACATTTAAATACAATTTTTTTTCATTCTAATATGTTTAATGTAATGTCTTCCCTCTCACTTTTTATCTGGGGAAAATGGGCCATTTTGGCTTGCTTACTCTTGGCATATCAAGTTAGAAACCGACTCAGTGCCTGTTAAACATTATTCTTTAGCAGATTAGTACTTAAGTAAACATTAACATTCCTAAAACATTCTTGTCATATTTGTCATTTCTTAAATATCATCTTTAATTGTACCTAACAGAAAATGTATGTTTTGACAGCCTTTCCCAAAATGTGTGTTCCACTGAACACTAATTCCCAGAGATGGTCCACTAAAGAATGGTTTCAGGGTAAAGTTCGTTTGGGAAATACTTCATATTATATGCCCATAACCACCCTTGGGGATTCAAAACACACATTAGGAACTCTGAAGAGTCCTGAAGCAGATAACCCTATTTAATTTTAATTAATTTCTCAAATTTACTTGGCCGTAGGACCTTTTTCTGCAGGGATCAGAGGAGAGAGGAGTTGTAACTCCTGCAGAACTAGTGTTTTAAAGAACATACTTCAGAAAATAATGTGTAAAGCATAGGTCCTGTGCTTTCAAGTGTGTTTCAAGAAGCATCTACTATTATTATGTATACTACTATGGTTTATACTTGGGCATAGCTTAAATATACTTTGAGCACTTTGGGAGGCAGAGGCGAGAGAATTGCCTGAGCTCAGGTTTGCAATCAACCTGAGCAACATGGCTCATCTTTACAATAAATAAAAAAATCAGCCGGGTGTAGTGGCATACGCCTGTGGTTCCAGCTACTTGGAAGGTTGAGGCAGAAGGATCGCCTGAGCCCAGCAGGTTGAGGCTGTGGTGGCCATGAACATGTCACTATATTCCAGCCTGGGTGACAGAGTGAGACTCCGACTCAAAAAAAAAAAAAAAAATCATCACTTTGACACCAGCCTATGACTGGCACTGAATTGGGCAGCGAGTCCTAATGTATTTTACAAGGCCTGGCCTTGATGGTTGAGCAACAGACAAGGTGGCTGGGGCAAAAAATGTCTCAGTAGGTAGAATCTGCCCTTAGCTACCTTACTTTTGTTGTCCTAATAGGCCCTCTGGCTATCAGCTGCTCTCTCAGGCCTGCCCTATCTATGACCTGTATATTCCAAAATTTCCTTTCCCATAACACATTTCCACTTCTGCCTCAATCTGCATTTGTATTCCTACAGTTTTAAGTATTAGAAAAGTGTTTTGATTTTTGTTTTGTTTGTTTGAGTTGGGGTCTTACCATGTCACCCAGGCTAGAGTGCAGTGGCATGATCTTGACAATCACAGCTTACAGCAGCTTCAACTTCCTGGGCTTAGGTGACCCTTCTACCTCAGCATCCTGAGTAACTGGGAATACAGGAGCACACCACATGCCTGGCTAATTTTTTTAATTTTTTGTAGAAAAGAGGTCTCGTTATGTTGCCCAGGCTGGTCTCAACTCTTGGGCTCAAGCAATCTGCCTCCCAGAGTGCTGGGATTACAGGCATGAGCACCATGCCCAGCCAGGATAGTATTTACTTGGTACATTTATTGAAAATGGAGCTTTTCTTATTGAGACTATTTGTCGCTAGTTTTGCTTGCCTCCTTCCCTCTTTCTTCTCCATGCAGCCACTTCCACATGTTTCAACCCCATAAGCTATTGCTTATTTTATTAGAGTTAGCTGTCTTCTGTCATTTTTGCCTCTGTGTCTCGTTATGTATTTCATTCTAGTCGTACCTCATAACTTATCTTTCTTATATAATTTCATTATAAACTTGTAGAATAGTCCAGATGACAAAATTGAAAACATGTGTTAATTTAGGATTTGTGCTGAGATATCTGACTTTTATCACAGAATTATAGGATCCTTGCTTGGCTTCATACCTCTGACTCAGTCTAAAATATTTAACAAACATCTGAAGTGCATTGTAAAGATTCTCTTTGTAGAAAATGATGTTTCTTACCACTATATTTTGGCATGCCATTTATATTATATTTTACTTTTTGGCCATGCAGTAGTACTTACATGTTCCCACTAGTCCTAGTTTTTGGATGAAATAGCCATAGACTTTTGTGCTAGAAGCTTAGCAAAATGTGTCATGAAAGACCTGTTCAGTACTTCATTGTTTTTAACAAAAAACATATACTGAACCTTCCTTTCATGTTTGTTTTTGGCATCATCAAATGGTGGCTTGCAAACTCAGCATAGCTGTGTAATTCTCATTATGACTGCATGCTTTGGGTCTGTCTGTTCTTTTTTTTGTTTTTGTTTTTTTGAGTTGGAGACATTCTGTTGCCCAGGCTTACAGCCATCACACCCTCGGCCTGCTGGGCTCAGGCGTTCTTTCTGCCTCAGCCTTCCAAGTAGCTGGAACTACAGGCATGTATTACCATGCCCAGCTTATTTTCTGATTTATTGTAGAGATGGGGTCTCTCCAAGTTGTCTAGGCTAGTCTCGAACCCCTGAGCTCAGTCATTCTTCTTGCCTCGTCCTCCCAAAGTGCTGGGATTATAGACTTGAGACTTCGTGCCCAGCCTGGGGTCTCTATTCTACCCCACTTTTGGTATCCATTGAGGTTTTGTTTTTCTTCCAATTTGGCTTGTACTCATTAATCTTACAACCATTGCATCTCTTGCTTAGAATTTAGTAACTATTCATGATTTTTTTCTAAGATACTTTTACCTGAAAAGACAGCTTTAAAATAGTAATTATATCTTTTATTTTATTTTATTTTATTTTAATATTTTTTTTGGAGTCAGAGTCTCACTCTGTTGCCCAGGCTGGAGTGAGACCAGTGGCAGCACTCATGGCCACCGCAACCTCGACCTGCTGGGCTCAGACAATCTTTCCTCCTCAGCTTTCCAAGTAGCTCGAACTACAGGCGCATACTACCACACCCAACCTATTTTTTTGATTTATTGTAGAGACAAGGTCTCACCAAGTTGCCCAGGCTGGTCTCAAACCTCTGAGCTCAGGCAGTCCTCTCACCTCTGTCTCCCAAAGTGCTGGGATTACAGGCTTGAGGCTGTGCCCGGCTAAAAATTTTTTTAAAAATTTTATCCACTTTCAAAGTCAAACCATTCATGGTACCATTACTGATTTCCCTCTTTGTAAAAACCACACATTATTCATTGCATGACTAGCAACTTCTTTTAGGCTACTTGATGTGAATATTCTAGTTGTGAATCAGAATTTTTTTTTTTTTTTGAGTTGGAGTCTCACTGTCGCCCAGACTGGAATGCAGTGGTCGCTCCCGGCCACTGCAGCCTCAACCTGCTGGGCTCTGGCGATCCTTCCGCCTCAGCCTTCCAAGTAGCTGGAACTACAGGCACACGCTACCACGCCCGGCTGACTTTTTTTGATTTATTGTAGAGTTGAGGTCTTGCCTGCCCAGGCGGGTCTCGAGCCCGCGGGCTCAGGCAATCAACTCACCTCAGCCTCCCAAAGGCACGGGATTACAGGCTGAGCCACCGAGCCCGGCAGTGAATCAGAATTTTAGAGCCAAAAGAAGAAAATTATTATCAAGTACCATGCTCCTTTCTTTTCAATAAGAAAACATATTTGGGAAGGCTAAGTGATTTACCCAAAAATATACATCAGTAGTATAACTAGGACTAGAATCAAAGTTTCCTGTCTCCAGTCTCCATTTTTTGTCTTTTTTATTATGACCATATTTCCTTAGTGTTTTTGTCTCTGTAGTAGTACTTCATGCCACATTGCTTCAAATTGTTTTAAAATGCTTCATCCTAGTGCTTTCTCTTTGAGCTGCCATACTTTTGAATGTTATTGGCCTCTGTTGCTTAGGTATCCTGTTTTTCATCTTCATTTCCACAAAATGTTGATTTGTTTTTAGCACCTCATTATTATAATTTTGGGTATGTCTTCAGAATACCTAATATACCTATATGAGAAGCTAAATTTTCAGCAAATCACTGAAATATTTCTAAGCACCTGCTACTTGACATCATTTAGGTAGAACATGTTAATGGAAGAACTTGCTCCATTTATCCAGAAATTTTGTTTCTGCATAAACCTAGGGTTTTTTTTTTTTTAAATCCATTCAGTGTTGAACATGACTAAAGGTTTCACCGATCTAAAGGTAGAGGAAGTTGAATCTGCTGGAATGCTTAGAGCTCACAAACATCTTTTCTAAATATCTATTAGTCATGCCAGATAGGTTAAAAAGTAGGTTTTTATCAGCTTTTTAAAAAATTTTTATCTGAAATAATTATAGATTCACAGGAAGTTGCAAAGACAGTACAGAGAAATTATTTGTACACTTTATCACTTCCCCCATGGTTACATCTTACATAATTATAGTACAATATAAGAACAAGGAATATGACATTAGTACAATATGTATAAATAGTTCATTATCATTTTATCACATAGATAGATTTATGTAGCCACCACCATAGTCAAAATGCAGAGCTCTTCCCTCACCACAAAGAACACCCTTAATAGTAAACTCTCTCCCCAACCATCCCTTACCCCTGCCATATACTAACTAATATTCTCATTTTGCTTGATTTATACCTTACTCTCCAGCCTGGACCTCATTTGAGGAGACTATTTGTATTAATTTACCTATCATTGCTATCCCAGTTATATTACATAATTGTATCATAATTTCATGGGATTACACTTTCAAAAATAACTGATTCATGCTCCTTTCCTATAGGGAACAGTGAGTGACTTTACCTAACTAGAAAAAAATGAGTATAAAATTTTAATAGTGCCTACCTTACAATAAAACATAGTGATAAGCAATACCCAAAAAAGAAGACAACACGTTGATACTAAAAGTCTAATAAAACACAGGTTATTTCAGCACTACTCCCAAAACGAAGGAAGAAAAAGAAACAACAAAGCCACCAATTTTTTTAATAACAATATTTTTAGTGAAGTGTGAATGCTCATTTTTAAAAGTTTTTGTACTACCTTCCATGTTCTGTTTACCATTTGCTTATTTTATCTCTGTATGTTTGGCAGTTATAAAATTTAAAACCTAGGATAGTCAAATCAATTCTGAGTATCCTTCTTAGTGTATTAATGTAGAAATTAAATTGTGGGCCAGATGCAGTGCCTCACAGGTGAAATTCAAGAGCTTTGAGAGGCCAAGGAAATTCTGTCTCAAGGAAAAAAAAAAAATCTCTGCTTACTTTGGCAGCATATATACTAAAATTGGCACAGTACACAGAAGATTAACATGGCTCCTGCACAAGAATGAAACACAAAAATTAAATTCTCAGCCGGGCTCCCGTGGCTCAGCCTGTAATCCCGCGCCTTTGGGAGGCTGAGGTGAGTGGATTGCCTGAGCCCGCGGGTTCGAGACCCACCTGGGCAGCGAGACCTCATCTCTACAATAAATCAAAAAATCAGCCGGGCGTGGTAGCGCATGCCTATAATTCTGGCTACTTGGAAGGCTGAGGTGGAAGGATCGCCGGAGCCCAGCAGGTCGAGGCTGCGGTGGCCGGGAGCGGCCACTGTACTCCAGTCTGGGCGACAGAGTGAGACTCCAACTCAAAAAAAAAAAACAAAAAAAAATTAAATTCTCGTATCTGATAAGTAATTTCTAAGTTAGAAAAATCGATTAAAATATATATTTTAAATCAAAAGTTTAAAAGTATGGGTCTCTTTTATTGGCCCATAATATCCTTTAAAATTTAGAATATTGTGAAAAAACCAGAAACTTTGGACTTTAAACATTCTTATTGTATATATAAGGAAACCAACCAAATTGACTGAATTGTGTAAGGTCACACTACTAGTTGCTTCATGGTTACTTTTATCTTGAATAACCCAAATCTCCTTACTTTCAGTATGGTACCTTCTCCATTGCATTATATTATCTATTATATTATCTATTAAGAAACTTGAGGTGGTTAGTCATTCAAAATAAAGTTAATCACTCAGTGAAAAAAAGTCAATGAAGTTTTTTAATATTTTAGTACTTGATTGTAATCAAGCCAATAGTTTAAATCATGATTTGAGAATAGATTGACATCTTAATGTAGATTCAGTTTATACTTTTGTTTGAAAACGTAAAGATAATTTCATTTCCCAGATACGACTTTTTAAATGTCAATGAACCTATACTGTTTATGATTTTGCAATTTCAGTTTATGTTAATATTTTCAGGTAACCTTCTGAAATTGTAAATTATCCAGTTTTGTCTTTGGGTACCTTGTTGCCTAATGATCTTGCTAAAATAGTTTTTTTTTTTTTTTCTTTAAAGATTCTTTACATTGCTACAACCTGTACTGATTAATTTTGATTTTTTGGTTTCCAACTCTAGGAGTCTCTACCACCCGTCCAGTTTGACTGGAGTAGCAGTGGCCTTACTAACCCTTTAGATGGTACGTCTCTCCGTAGAGCCTCTAGCACCAGAGCTAGAGTTAAGAAAGCTACAAAGTTCAGACAAACTTCTCTCTGCTGATTTCCTTTTTTGTTTAAACATAACTTCTTATTCTTATCTTTGGAAATTCAGGCTTTCTTTCTGAATAGTAATTACTCAAGAAACCAGCATTACTATTATCAACAGTATTAATGTCCAAATATAGGTAGTAGTAGCAAGGTAAAATTTGTTTCTTTATCTTAAGTCAAAAATAAGCTTCTTATTTTTTACAAATATCTAGATAATTTAAATGACATTTTAGCTAGAACAAACTAACTTGAATTTTTTTCTGTAGTTTTAATTTGTGGAATTTTCTTGGATGCAAAGTCTTGTGGCTTCAAAGCACAAAGCACAATTATTTAACCAAAAACAATGTGCAGATAGATCCATATTTATTGACTCAAAGTAGTTTTCAGATTTAATAATATTTTATAGCACACTTATATGCAAATAAAAACTGAATGATTTTCATGATCCTTTTCTAAAACTTATCTTCAAATGCTAGTTGGGCAGTTCCAGAAATAATTGGTTTCACTTATGGCTTCAAAAGAAAATCCTGAAAAGGGAATAACTTATTCCAGTAATGTGGGGGTCTTTAAAATAAATAGCATACAATGCTAGTGTTGCTAATGTTGACACCACAAGTTTTAAGTGGACTCCAAGATATCATTGCTCTTACTTTTTGTGCTTCTTAAGTTGTTTGAGCCATTGTCTAAAACACCTGTCATTGTCTAAATGGCAGTTGTCATTGCCATTGTCTAAAACCCTCTGTAGCTTTGCCTTTTGGGGGGGGGTCCCTAGGATATCTGGAAAGCATCCAATTGAATAACATAGTGCTGAAGGAAAGCCTGGATGCACCCTTTGCTGTTGTCTGGTGTCTTCAGTCAAATCATCGTGCTTTTTATTAACAAACAACTTCTTAAAAATGTATTCAATTTCTGGTTACTGTTTCAGAGTTAAAGGGGAACAGTACAGCTTGAGGTTGCACATCAGGGTAGGGCAGTTATGACATTCCTTATTATGTTATTTTAAGCTATTTAACGTATTAGTGCGTGTCCTGAAACTGACAACTTTGTCATTTTTTAAAAGAATCATTAATTAGAAACAAACATTACTAACATGAGAGATTGATTTGGGCATGTAAAGTGATTTAATGTTGGGTTGAGATTAAAGTATTGTTTCCCTTTAACGGGTATGCTTTCCTTTTGGTTATTCCAGTATGGCTTCCAGTTTTGATTGAAAGAACTGAACTCCTAACTTAAGACCTTACTAAGTGTTACATTCTTTACATTGTACATGAGAAAATGTACATTGAATTAAATTGTTACTTTAGAAATGTCCTTAGTGATGAAAAACTAATACTGTACACATTGTTTTAATGTTGATTTTTAAAATGTGTAATGATTACTAATTATAACCTGCATGTTCAAGTGTGTGTCTTACCCCTTTTTACACATAACCCCTCCTCCCTTGGCTTACCTTCTGTGTGGCTGCCTACCAACACGGTCACTGAATTTCAAGCTAGTGGAGGTTCCACTCTTCTGAACCTTGATTTCTTTGGGCCCGTGGATGACAGTAGCTCTAGCAGCAGCACCACAATCCCAGGTCAGCAGAGTGTTAAACCACAATTCTAGTTTATTTACTAAAAGCATGACCACATCACTTGACTTTCCTATAAACAAGGAAACAAGTAGATTATATTCTCTATAATGTCTTTTTAATACTTTTCTTTCTATCTGTTGTTATTTTCTAGTATCTGAATACAAAATGACTTATGTGAAATGTATTTCAAGGAAAACTTTTTTAGAGTGTAATATTCAAAGCTGAAAGTAGTTTCTAGGAATAAAACATCCCAAATGTCCTTAGACAGTTAAAGGCAGGGTTGTTATTGTTGTTTTTTTCCTCTAAGTGGAAAATGTGATATTTTATATGCTTATTTTTAAAAGCATATTCTATAAAGCCATTTGAAAAAAAATACAAGTTTAGACATATAAGAATATTTTAGTACACCAAGATGACTTTGCATTGTAGTGCCTGTAATAATATAACCTTTACAAATCCTAGCATTCAATTAGTTGTTTATTAGTGTGGCTAAATATATAATTAGGTTCCAAAATGTTGGCGTCTAGCACTTAGTTATATAGACCCACATAGAAATATTGCTGTTTTTATGTAGCTCTTAAATAGAAAGTATACTGTTAGTTTTCCATGGGGGAAAAAATGTTACAAAAGTGAATAGTAGAAAATAATTGCTATGAGATACTAAAAGCTAGAAATTAAAACTTGCTGGAGTGCCTGTTAAGTTAATGTTCAGCCCTGCGAAAGTTCAGTTCATTGACCAAAGGACTAATGTACTTTGTCATTTTCTAACTGAATAAAAGATTAAAATTATAATGGCATTTTTATGTTTACATTTTATTTAATATGATTTTAATGAATCCTGTCATCCCAACTTGTGATCTGGTAATCATGACCATTGATCACCAGAAAACTGTTGGGGTGCTATATATGTCGATGCCCAGTATGCATAGTGAGGACCTTTTCTATTCCCACTAATGGCCAGTTTCACAGCCAGCCTGGTTCCTGAAAATGTGCTGGTTTTGATCCATTCCACTAGATAATCCTGCCACCCACTTCCAGCAGTCTAGGACCCATGATGGGATGTGGATGGGGGAGGCTAACAGTCAGATATGGGTGAGCTGGGACCCAGTCTTGAGATCTGTCTGTGGAAATATGATTCTGCTACAGGGAAGTTCTAAGGTCATTTGGTATAAAATGACTGGATTCCTCACATCTAAGCTCCTGGTTATCATGTTCATTGTTTCCAAAATTTTGCAAGCATATGAAAAACCAATCTGTGTCTGGTTTTGACTTCAAACTGATATTGTATACTATTTACTTAAATTACTTCTAAATACATTTGATCTGTGGAATGACCTGGGTGAACTAATTAGTTGTCTGACATTTTATAATACTTAATGAGCGGAAAACAAAAACATATGTATCACTTTTCTTATTACTGTATTCCCAAGAATTAACCATCAAGCTCCCATTTTAAATTTGCTCTCAGCTTTGTTTTGTCATAAGCTGTATTATAATTTAAATGAGGTCACTGTTTTTCTTTTGGATGCCTAAAAACCTAGTTTAAATTTAATTTTTGGTTACATTTCAAACTCATTTAAAAACCATCCATAGGAGCACAAATAGCCTGGCTATATAAAGAAGTACAGAAATGACCTGATAATCAGGCTCAGTGTACACAGCTGCAAGAAGAGCAAGCGGTTTCAGAAGCTTAGAGCTGTAATGGAAGTGAAATCAGCATGGTCAAATGCAGTTCTCATTACTTTGGAACCTTTTGAATATTTTTGTTCAGTATTTTCATTAATATGCTCTAGCTGCTATATAAATTTGATTACTGTATATTTGCTTTGGCTTCTTTTTATTGCTATTGGGTTTTGTTAAAACTTACCATCAAGCTACAGGTATCAACACCTTCCTTAGTATTCCATTTCACCACTTGCTTGCACTTTTTCTGACTTGTTTCTGGGAAAGTCATTCTGTCTTAGCTTGCGGTTATTTAATTATTTTGTGTGTGAGACTTAGGAGGTTGGCATAGAACTTGGTTGGCTAGCTTTAGTTATGTAACTAAACTATGCCTCATTAAGGTTCTGTTAAAAAAAAAAAAATACACACTCTTCCATTAAAACGTTACTCTCCAACTATTAGTATATAGTAATTAGTTCTTTTGTTTTTGAAAAATTTAACCATAGTTTTGGGGTTTTTTGGTGCTGTGGTTGATTTGGGTTGGGGGCAAGAGTGACTTTTGTTGTCTTTTTTAATCTGCCACTATATTGTTTGATAGCCAAGTAGCCAATATTTTATAAACCCAACTAAGTTTTTACTAGCACTTTCCTGTTCCCAGTCAGAATGCAGTTACTTATTCTGCATTATACATTAGACATCAGCTTAAATTTTGTAGTTGCTGAGAATCTAGCCTTTAACAGTGGGAGAGGGAAGTATTTGGGGTTAATTTGGTCCCTTTACAGACATTTACAATTTTTTACATTTTAATTGCAATCCATATTATTATAGAGATGCAAAGAAAAGTCCTTTTTAAGTATATTTTGAAACTGTACCTTAATGAAATATTAAGAACTTGGGAGAGTCAACATACATTTTCTATAGCCTTCCTCCCTTGTTGGACTTTGTACCTGTAAAGCCGCTTTTGCTTGTTTGATTTCTGTAAACATCTGAGGTCTGTGTTTACATCTGCAAAGTTTATTAGTAGAAGTCAGTTTCTGATTTTTTTTTCTTTAATTGACCTTGAAATATCCTAAAAGAACAAAACTTTTTAATGTAAATACATGCATTTACATACAACTTTATCTGCTGATCTTGCAAAGTGTTTGTTTGAGTTCTTTTTAGAAATAATATGTAAAAACTGAAGAAGCTATAAAGCATTCTTCTTTAGTCTGCTTTACTATTATATCCGTTTTTTCACAAGTAATTTGCTAGTAGCAAGGAGAATGCAGGTTTAAAAACTTTTTTTTTAAATCTAAGTATCTTTTATCCGAAGTGTAGCTTCAGTTTAAAATATTTAATTGAAAAAAATTAAAAATAAAATATTAAATTGCTTTTGTGATCATCGTTATTTAATATAAATTCATATTACATTGGAAATATTTATATTTTAGTGAAGTCAGATGGAAAGGAATATTTATTTATTTGTTTGGTTTTTGAGTTGGAGTCATGGTGTGGTGGCTCATGTCTGTGGCACGCTCATGACCACCACAGCCTCGACCTGCTGGGCTGAGGCAATCTTTCCACCTCAGCCTTCCCAGTAGCTGGAACCACAGGTGCACACCACTATACCCGGCTAATTTTTTTGATTTATTGTAGAGACGAGGTCTCGTCAAGTTGCCCAGGCTGGTCTCGATCCCCTGGATTCATGCAATCCTCTCACCTCTTCCTCCTAGAGTGCTGGGATTACAGGTGTGAGCCACCACACCAGCTGGGAAGGAATTTTTAAATAGATTTTTACAATAAATCTAATCCTCCAACTCAGCTTCTTTTTAAATTTCTCTAACAAGATACTTGTACTGTTGGCTACCAGCTTCAGATATGAGACTATAGAACCCTGGAAACAAGAACTTACATTTTGTCCAAATGTAATGCTTTTACTCACTTTTTTTGAAAATACTTTGGATTCTGCACCTCTTACCTGAAGAAAGTACAATGTGATGTGTGTTTACTAGTAGTAATAATTTGATGCTTTGAGCAATAATTTATGTTCTTAGGTAATCATAATATATTTAAACTAACCAAAGCATTTACCATGTTTGAGACTTTATATTAGCTTCTAAATCTTTTGCCATGGAAGCAGACAATGTAGAAAAAAATGCTCAGGGATATGGGGGAAGAGGAAAGTTCAAAAAATGAGGTGAATCAGTTAGTTTAAAAATGGAATAATATAACAAATTATATGCATGGTATTTATAAAAAGTTAATGGCTTTTATATCACAAATGAACCCAAAACTGGAAGATATTTTTTTATAGCATACAGAAATTTTAGAAGTATTTGGGTGACATCTGTTAGATTAATTAAGAATATATTTATTCCAAAGTGGAATTTTAAAAGTATTTTCTTGTTTATAAAAACTTTTAAAAGTGGGGTCTATAATTTAAAAAATGAATGTAATATTACAGTTTTCTAAAGAGATATGTTGGGCCTTTAAAAGACTCAGATGTTTACAGAATATTGCCTTTTGCATCTTGGATTGTGGCTAACTGGGTAACCCATTGTAGCTTGCCATCACTGACTATCATTTTATACTATAAGGTGTGGATCCAGAGTTGTATGAGTTAACAACTTGTAAGCTGGAAATCTCCACCTCAAGCCTCAAAGTGACTGATGCATTTGCAAGACTCATGTCCACAGTAGAGAAGACAAGCACATCTACCAGGTAAACAGTTAGTGTTAATTCCACTCTAATTTTGGATTCTGAGTTAAAACAGCCCAAAGGGAAAAGCACATAAATTGGTAGTATTTAGTGTATTATATTAAAATTCACTTTATATTTATAAAAACTGGTAGATGCCTAAGTCCAGAAAAATGTATCCCATTATATTTAATTATGAACTTCATGAGATCAGTTATTTCATGAGAAACTAGAAAGGGCTTACATGTAGTTTTCTTTTTTTTTTTAACCCACTTTATAGAAAATAATTCTAAGTATTGTGATTATAAAGCCATGTAGAAACACTCCGTTTCCCTTCGTAATTACTGAGAAGGTCATCTTTGGGAATCCATTTTCATACTCCTAGAGTTACCTAGGCTAATCCTTTTCCCTCTGGGTTAAACACTGGTATAATCCGTTGCTTTTTTTTTTTTGAGTTGGAGTCTCACACTGTCGCCCAGGTTGGAGTGCATTGGCATGCTCATGGCCACTGCAGCCTCAACCTGCTCGCTCAGGTGAGCTTTCTGCCTCAGCCTTCAAGTAGCCGGAACCACACACCCGCTCTACCACACCTGACTAATTTTTTGAAAAGTTATTATAGCCAGGCTCGGTGGCTCAGCCTGTAATCCTGCGCTTTGGGAGGCTGAGGTGAGTGGATTGCCTGAGACTGCAGGTTCGAGATCCGCCTGGGCAACTTGGCAAGACCTCATCGCTACAATAAATCAAAAAATTAGCCAGGCGTGCTAGCGCGCACCTGTATTCCAGCTACTTGGAAGGCTGAGGCGGAAGGATCGCCAGAGCCTAGCAGGTCGAGGCTGCGGTGGCCGGGAGCTGCCACTGCACTCCAGTCTGGGTGAGAGTGAGACTCCAACTCAAAAAAAAAAAAATTATTATAGAGACAAGATCTCACCAAGTTACCCAGGCTGGTCTCAAAGTCTCAAACCCCTGGACTCAGGCAGTCCTCTCGCCTTGGCCTCCCAAAGTGCTGGGATTACAGACATGAGCCACCATGCCTGGCTAATCCATTGCTGACATGTTGACCATAACTTCCTGATAAAAGAGTAATCATAATGAAACAGAATGATTGCTGGTATACGAGCAAATACTGGTTGGTTGACATGCCAACTCTGCTGTCCCAAATCCATGATCCCTCAGTTTGGTTTTTTTTGTTGTTGTTTTTGGGTGGGGGGGCTTCTCATTGCTGCCCAGGCTAGAGTGCAGTGGCACAAATAAAGCTCACCATAGCCTCAACCTCCTGGATTCAAGTAATCCTCTTGCTTCAGCCTCCCAAGTAGCTGGGACTACAGGCGGGCATTAAAATACCTGGCTAGTTTTATATTTGTAGAAACAAGGTCTTGCTAAGTTGCTCAAGCTGGTCTTGAACTCCTGGGCTCAAGTTGTCTTCCTGCCTCAACCTCCCAAAGTGCTAGGATGACAGGTGTGAGCCACCGCACCCCATCCATCAACATTTTAAAGTAGAAATCAGTTGCCCACTTAGACCTATTATAACTCTTTCTACTGAATAAATACATGCCGATCACATGTTAAATTTTTCTATTAAATCAGTTCTTCTATTGCTTCTCAGCCTCTTGGCTAAGATCAAGTGTAAGTCAATTCTGTAGAAAATCATCCATTTTAAAAAGTTTTTTTCCTTGTGAATAAAAAATGTTTATCTGTATTAAAACTTGAGCTTGAGTTATCACATTGTCTTTTAAATTTTGTGTGCAACTACATTGTTAACTTGCTTGTTCTAATTTTTTTTCTTTTTAATTCATCATTGAAACATACTGTATTCATTCAACAGATATGTATTAATACTATTAATGTTTATGATTATGAAAAACTTATTTTTATTCATCTTGACTGAAGACATCCTTAGCTTTTCCAGTGGATCTGAAGCATGCACATCCTTGTTGGTGTGTACGCTTTCTCCATTGTTTGAACCTGCTTGCAGCCTTATAGCTGTTGTGGATTTTTTTTCTTGCTTTCTAATTTATTCTTTTTCCAAATATTTCTTCAAATTTAAACTCTTCTCATACAAATTTCTCGTCTACTTTTTCTATATATGTTAACTAAAAGTAGTGCACATTTGACTTTTTCAAAATGCTTTATTGTTTGGACTTTCCCCTGCTATTTTTAGGCAAGTCCTTTCTGGGACAACCCTACTGTTGCCTCGCCTTTTTTGCCCTGCAGTCTCACTGACCAAAGCAAAGTACCTGAGTAGAACTTTGTAAGCCCAATGACGAAAATTCACTTTGTGCCATTAGGAGGAGCTCTAAACTACATTGTTAACTTGCTTGTTCTAATTTTTTTTTTCTATTTAATTCATCATTGAAACATACTGTATATCAGGGAACTTTTCCAGCCCCTATCACTTTAAGAAGTTATTTTCAGGCTGGGTGCGATGGCTCACACCTATAATCCTAGCACCTTGGGAGGCTGAGGTGAAAAGAATGCCTTAGCCCACAGGTTCAAGAACAGCCTGGGCAACTTGGCGAGACCTTATCTCTACAATAACTCAAAATTTTAGTTGGGCATGATGGTGCATGCCTTTAGTTCCAGCTACTTGGAAGGCTGAGGCGAAAGGATCACCTGAACCCAGGAGGCCAAGGCTGTGGTGGCCGTGAGTGTGCCACTGCACTCTAGCCTGGGTGACAGAGTGAGACTTCAACTCAAAAAAAAAAAATTATTTTCATTTTTTTCCTTGTTCTCTAATACTAGGGAGTGAACTAAAACTACAGCATGTATCTTGGCGTCAGTGTTATAGCTGTATTGAGTTACTCTCTAGTATCTGTCCAACATCATATTTAAAACCAAATAAATTGAAAAGAGAACAAGTTGCCAACTTTGTATTTTCTGTTTTGAGAAGTGTATATTATTTTAAAATGGTAAAAAGTACAAATATCCACACTTCTTACCATAAGTATTTAGATTCTTAAAATGCTGAAAAATATCCTAATGAGAGATTTTCAGTTGTACAGAGAAGAGACAAGTATGTGGCATATATAACTTCAGAAAGCATTTTCAATTTTGGGGTTTTTTTTTTAGGTTTTGTTTCATTTTTCTTTTTGTTTTGAATAAAGTAAACTGCAGAAAGTAAAGCTTAGCAAAATCTTGGCTATTGACATTCACAGAAAATAGAATAAAAAAGCATTTTGGTGGACTGTAGGGTAAGAAGAGGTTAAGAAACAGTGGTCAAGGTAGAGAAATCTGACATGAAACAAACAACATCCTGTACTTTTTCTAAGGGCCTTTTCTAAGTCAGGGAACTTACGTGTGCTCTTCTCTTTCAGTACACAGGTTGTGAAAGTAACTTCTTAGTTTTAAAATAGTTCCATCTGCTTGCTTACCTTTCCTAATATGGAGAAAAATTACTTCCTAATCTAAGTCAGTGGGTGGCCAGCTGGTTAGTAGCCATAGCCTCTAACTAAAGTGTATTTAGACCAAAGAACTAGTTCCAAAAGGAATCGATCTTTTTCTTTTTTTTTTTTTTTTTGGTCTTTTTATTGAGATGTAATTCATACCATAAAAGTCACCCTTCAAGTTTATAATTCCCTGATTTTTAAAACATTCACAAGGTTGTGCAACCATTATCACTGTCTAATTCCAGAACATTTCTATCACTCCAAAAAGAAACCCTGTATCCATTAGCAATCACTCCCTATCCCTCCTTTTCCTCAGTCCCTGACAACCACTAATCTGCCTTCTGTCTCAATGGATTTGCCTATTCTGGTTATTTCATATGAATGGAATCCTACAATTGGCAGCTTTTTGTGCCTGGCTTCCTTCACTTTGCATTATATTTTCAAGTTCATACATGTTATAGCATGTATCAGTATTTCATTCCCTTTTTTGGCTGCATAATAGCTCATTGTGTGGAAATAACACATTTTGCTTATCCATTAACCAATTGATGATTTGGGCCATTTTCATTTTTTTATTATTATGAGAACTATTGCTGTGAACACTTGTGTTCAAATTTTTGTGTGGATAAATGCTTTCAGTTATCTTGGGAGTGGAATTGCTGGGTCATGTGGTAACTCTATGTTTAACTTTTTGAGGAACTGCCAAACTTTTCCAAAGTGATGGCACTGTTTTACATTCCTACCAATAATGTTATGAGCATTCCAATTTCTCCACATTCTTACTAACACTTGTTATTGTCTGGGTTTTTGTTATAGCTATCTCAGTGGGTGTGAAGTGGTATCTTATTGTCTCATTTCCCTGATAGTTAATGATGTTGAGCATCTTTTTATGTGCCTTTTGACCATTTGTATATCTTCTTTGGAGAAATGTCTATTCAGATCTTTTGTCTATTTTTTAATTGGATAATTCATCTTTTTATTAAGTTGTAAGATATATTTATTTATATATTCTAGATACTAAACCTTTCTTCAGATATGTGATTTGTGAATATTTTTTCCTCTTCTTCAGGTTGTCCTTTTTACTTTCTTGATAGTATGCTTTGAGGCACAAAAATTTTTAATTTTGATGAATTCTAATTTATAGTATATATTTTTTCTTTTGTTGCATGTGATTTAGTTGTCATATCTAAGAAGCCATTGTCTAATTCAAGATATAAAGACTTATACCTAGATTTTCTTCAAAGAGTTTTATAGTTTTAACTCTTAAATTTAGGCCTTTGATCTTTTGAATTAATTTTTTATATGGTATCTCCTCAAGCATTTACTTCCTGTATTCTAAGGAGACAAGCTCACATCAATGCACAATGACTACAGATAAATGCATAAACTATGTAAACTTGTCTTTATTTTAAAACATTAATACAACTTTAGAGGCCTCCAGGTAGTACCTCTTAAATAAGGCAATTGGTAAAAACCCTAGAATCATCTTTTTCAATGGTTTCTTGGGGCCAGGCAGGCTCCCACCTGTAATCCCAGCACTTTGGGAGACTAAAAGTGGAAGGATCACTTGAGGCCAGGAGTTTGAGACCAGCCTGGGCAGCATAGCAAACTCCCATCTCAATTAAACAACATAATTCCATGGATAAAAGCTTCTTTCTTGTTCTCCTTTTCCATATCCAAACTGCATTCCACAAATAGGAAAGTCTGTTTCGGTGCTATTTTATGTTACTGTTTTAAATAACTTTTAATCATTATAGAAACAGTAAGATATATTGTAGGAAGTTAGAATACAAAAAATTTTAAGCATCCCATTCTTACCATTCAGATTACTAAAATTCCTTAGTACCTATTCTTTTCAGTCTTTTCCTATGCAAATAATACACTTTTTTTTTAAACAAATGAGATTTTATAGTCCATACCGAACCTGTAATCCCACACTTTGGGAGACTAAGGTGAGTGGATTGCCTGAGCCTGCGGGTTCAAGACCCACCTGGGCAACTTGGCGAGACCTCATCTCTACAATAAATCAAAAAAAATTAGCCAGGTGTGGTAGTGCGCTTGTAGTTCCAGCTACTTGGAAGGCTGAGGCGGAAGGATCACCAGAGCCCAGCAGGTCGAGGCTGCAGTGGCCAGGAGCGGCCACTGCACTCCAGTCTGGGCGACAGAGTGAGACTCCAACTAAAAAAAAATAAAAATAAAAAGCGAAAAATGAGATTTTTATAGTCCATACCGAATGGAACCTACTCTTGTAGTCCGTAATCTCATCTGTCAGTTTCAGTGAGTTTTCATTTTATCTACTACCCAGGCTATATTCAGATTTTTTCAACAGCATCCTTTCTCTTGGCTTTGTAAAAACCAGTATTAGCCAGACACAGTAGCTCATGCCTATAATCCCAGCACTTTGGGAGACAAAGGCAAAAGGATTGCCCAAGGCCCAGGGTTCAAGACCAGCCTGGGCAACTTGGTGAGACCTCATTTCTACAATAAATTTTTAAAAATTAGCCAGTGAGCTCCTATAGTTCCAGCTACTTGGAAGGCTGAGGTAGAAGGATCACCTGCACCCAGCAGTTCGAGGCTGTCGTGGCTGTGAGCATGCCCACTACACTCCAGCCTAGGTGACAGAATGAGACTCTGTATGTATAAAATCCAAGACTACTGTACCTGACTTAACCTAGCATATCTCCCTCATCCCTTTTGTTTATTTTCTGTGTAATAATACTAGCTTGTTAAAAAGACCAGTCCTGTTGTCCTGCAGAATGTCCTAAAAGCTCTGGATTTGTTTCTGCTTCCTTCAGGTAGTGTTTACTGTGTTCTGTATTTTTCTAATTTCCTGTGAATTGAAATTATATCTACAGGCTTGCAGAATTCAGGGTCAACATTTTGGCTAGAATATATCGTAGGTGCTACAGCACATCAGAAGATCCTAACATCTGGTTGACTCCATTGTTAGTGATGCTAAAGTCGACCGTTGGTAAGAGGCTGATCTTTTCCATTAGCTCCCGTTGTCACTTTGAGACTAGCAAGTCATGTGTCTCGTTTTTCTTTGGAATGATGCAGATGTCCAGTTCCCCATCAAACATCCATCTAATAGTTTTGCTACCATTTAAGTTCAATTAAAAATGGAGATATAATCAGAAAAAATTTTGAAGTGCTATTCCATTCTTGTAGGAAACTCTAGAACTGATTTGAGTATTGATTGATCTGCTAATATACCTGAAGCGGTTTCCCTGCTGGTCCTAAAGTCTATGGTTGGATTTTTCATTGATTCTATAAAATCTTTTGATTTCAGCCTGGATTCAAAGACAAGTAGCAACAGACAAAAGGCTAGGTATAAGATAAAAGCCTGTATTTATCCACCCTTTCTTGCTTCACCTCCTAATTGCCTGTTCCCCATCTCAAGGACATACGAAACATGTAGGGAAAAAACAACTTGTGTCCCATCTGAGAGAGCACTAGCCATCCTTTACCACAAACGAGAACTGGGCTTTTTATAGTGAAGAGTTTAAAATGAACTTTCGTCTGAAATTAATCATCTGTATGACTATAACAGTTCCTTCAATATATTTAACATATATTTTAAACATCCTGGAAAAAAAAAATGCAGTTTGGATTGCAAATATGTGCTCCGTTTTGGCCACCTTTGAGACTCATTTGGCATTTTCTCCAGCTTACCACTGAGAAAACCTGGGTCATTGGTGTGTTCCTATCTGTGCTAGACACCCTACTGCCTACTTCTTATATCCGGAGCCAGTGTCTTCATCTACAAGACCCGTAGGATTTAGAGATTTTCCTCGCAGAGTTCCTTCCTGTTCACATCTGTCTTCGACAGCCGCAGTCAGCCCTATTGCTTCTGCTTTGGGACCTGCTGGCTACATCTGACAGGGCTCAGGCTGGGTGTGTTTGAGCTGAGGACTTTATCTCCTGGAATTCTCTGTTGGGGATAAATAAAGCCTGAGGTTAAAATGGCTTTAAAAGCCTTGCCCTAGACATACTTTGTTTTAATTTGAGGCAATTTTGGTAGTTTCACAGGGGGACGGGGAAATCCAGTTGGCTGGAGTGTTATTAGGGCTTTGGTATTATATTTCTGGTTAATAACATTTTAAAATGATGCCTGAGTAGATGCTTGTATCCTTAAGTACAGAATGCACCCGTGCAGGTGTACCTGTGAATGTCTTACATACATGCCTAGCTTTAATGAACATACGTAAGTATGCCATGTGGTGCTCTTACAGAAAGCACACTACACAAAAATATTGTAAGATCCAGGAACCAGCAGAGGAAAAAAGATTCAAGTCCCTACAGATTGCTAGCTGCCTGCCTTGAAAGAGGATTTTCTCCCATTTGACCTGTAGCAAAGTCACATTAACACAGTTGTCTTTCTTCATTTGTCAATAGGAAACCTAAAAGAGAAGAGCACCTGAGTGAAGAAGCTGTCAAGGTGATCGCCAGCCTTCCCGACTTAACATTCATGCATGCCAAGGTGTTGATGTTCCCAGCCACATTAACACCTTCCACAAGCTCCCAAGAAAAAGCAGACTGACACTGATTTGGATTGGACAGTTTCAGTTGCTTTTCTCCACCCCTTCCTTACCATCAAAACCATACCTGCTCTAATTAAAAAAAAAAAAAAAAATTCCAGTTCAGCTGATTTGTTGGTAAGCCGCACTAGAAAGGTATACATAGTAATGTATATTTATTTACATACTGAAGTCCTAAATTTATATTAGAAAAATGTAAATAACCGGGGGTGAACATTTTTGAAGATTTATTCTTTTTGTGTTGCTGGGGTGTATACATTTATGTCTTTGTGAAATACACTGGTGGTGTCCTTCTTACAAAACTTTTGAAATAAAAAAAGAAAAAAACTCAAATCTCCACTGTCTGTGAACTCCCCTTCAGTCTTTTCAGATTGCATTGAATGTCCTTTTAATTTTCCATATCATATGTTAAATTACTTTTGCTGTCATAAATAAGCTCCAAAGTCCCTGTTTAACTTTTTTTTTAATTTTGTGTGTGATGGGTTTGTTTCAGATCTGGCTTCTGTTAACATTTGTGGGCTCTTTTTTATTCTTTTCAGTCTGGCATATTGCTGTTTGACCTTTTGCAAGGTACTTCACCGATTACTCTTTTGCCATAGGATATGGATCATTGTCAGAACTTGATTGGAGGGGTTTAAAGAGATTGTGTCTATTTTAAATCAGTTTAATTTGGAGAAGGACCAAATAATATGAATGTCTTACAATGAAATTTACTTGTTACTGATTTTTTTTGTTCTATTGTACCACTATTTTTTTGAGGATTTTGCACAGTGTAAAATGACATAATCATAGATTGCTATGGTTTAGACTGTATATACAGTGAAAACTATGGGTTTTAAATGTTTGGGGAAATTCCTATGGAAAAAAAGAGAGACATGTAGAAGAACCTCTAACAAGGTTAATGTGCATGCCCAAGGTCTTTTGAGATTTCAGTGTGTAAATTTCCTTTTAGCTTACACAAAAATAAAATGATTTAAAAGAAATGTAGCCTTGTGTCTTTGTACTTTGGTATCTGAGGAAAAAGGTAATGAGCTGGGCATGAACTTTTATTCAGTATTAATGTATTTTGGTCCAGGGCAAATCATTTGGTAGGGCTTCTACTATGTTGAAATCAGGAAGAATTAGAATGTGGCCTATAAGTTAGATCAGTATTGTTAGTAGCAGTTTTTATACAGAATAAGAGATCATAAAATCCCAGATTTATTACAAAATATCTTCATCAGAATATTGGCATGGTTAAATAGAGATTTGTAAGGAACTTTTTTCTTTCTTTTTTTTTTTTTTTTTTTGAGTTGGAGTCTCATTCAGTCACCCAGACTGGAGTGCAATGGCCGCTTCCGGCCACTGCAGCCTCGACCTGCTGGGCTCTGGCGATCCTTCCGCCTCAGCCTTCCAAGTAGCTGGAACTATAGGCGCACACTACCACGCCCGGCTCATTTTGATTTATTGTAGAGATGAGGTCTCGCCAAGTTGCCCAGGCAGGTCTCGAACCCGCAGGCTCAGGCATTTTACTCACCTCAGCCACCCAAAGGCGTGGGATTACAGGCTGAGCCACCGAGCCCGGCTAGGAACTTTTTTCTTTCCAAAAAAGGTAGCAGCATGAGATGAAGGTGAGAGAAAATTTCTAAAAAGTGATTTTAGAATATTGATGTTAGATATTGCTTCAGCAAAAAGCTGCATGACATATTTCATAAGGAACAGGCAGTCGACCTGACAGTAGTCCACCTCGTCTACTCTGGAACTCTTTTGTACCACCATCATTGACAGAGGTTACTATGTTGCCAGGTTATATTATGTGGGAATGCTTGCCTGCACGTAATAGAAGTATGACCTTTTTTTTTTTTTTTGGTCTTTTTCAGAGAAGACTTTTCTTTAAACTAGTCCCAAGCTTTCAGTGCCCAGAGGACCTTTTGAATGAAAGATTACTGAAAATATTCCTCAGAACTTTGCATGTTTCAGTAATTGAAGCTTATAGGGCTACTTCTGAGGTGCATTACAACTAAATTGTAATGGCAAGTTTCATCAAGCCAAGTTCAGAGCCCACATATTCACTATAGTACCATGAGAAAGTTAATCAACTTATCTGAGCCTGGATTATCTATAAAGATAGGACTCAGCCAGGCTCGGTGGCTCAGCCTGTAATCCCGCGCCTTTGGGAGGCTGAGGTGAGTGGACTGCCTGAGCCCGCGGGTTCGAGACCCGCCTGGGCAGCGAGACCTCATCTCTACAATAAATCAAAAAATCAGCCGGGCGTGGTAGTGCATGCCTGTAATTCCAGCTACTCGGAAGGCTGAGGCGGAAGGATCGCCGGAGCCCAGCAGGTCGAGGCTGCGGTGGCCGGGAGCGGCCCCTGCACCCCAGTCTGGGCGACAGAGTGAGACTCCAACTCAAAAAAAAAAAAAAGGACTCATCCTACCTCATTGGGGCTGATGTATTAAATAATGGATGTAAGACACTTGTCATATGAGTAGATGGCCACTAAATGATAGCCAGAGCATAGCACCAGCGAGCCCTGTGAAGGCTCCCAGAGTCCAGGTGGATTCAAGTAGTCGCAGAAGAAAGGACCACTTTATATAGTAATACAGTGATTTGTTATTTTAAATGATCAGGTGGCCCTTCATGAACATGGCCCTGTTTAAATGACTCATAGAATGGATGTTTAACCTTTTTTGTTGTTTTTTTGGTTTTTGTTTTTTTGAGTTGGAGTCCCACTCTGTCGCCCAGGCTGGAGTACAGTGGCATGCTCACGGCCACCCCAGCATCAAGCTGCTGAGCTCTGGCAAACCTTCCGTCTCAGCCTTCCAAGTAGCCGGAAACAGGCACGTGCTACCTTGCCAGGCTAATTTTTTTTTTTTTGGAAAGACGAGGTCTCACCAATTTGCCTGGGCTGGTCTCGAACCTACCTCAGCCTCCCAAAGTGCTGAGATTACAGGCTGAACCACCAAGCCCAGCCGGAATCTTATAACCACTTTGACATAAGTCAGATTTCCCCGTTGTCACATTGGTCTCTGATGTTTTCATCACAACAGGTACATTAATTTGGATTGTTATGCGTTAAAGTGAGTACTCCAGTACTGAGGACCAAAAATGGTCAGCTTTGTACCAGACCAGGTTCAAATTGTACAATAGCGTTGGCTGACAGGAAGAGCCTTGAGTATCTCCTGGGAGGGAAGGGCCTGTCACCTGCAGGCTTGTCTTGGTCATCAGCTGCCAGGAAGACCCTGCAGAATTGGGAAGAAACTAAGGAGCAGGAGCCTCAGTAGGCCAAATCAGACACTGGCTTAGCAACCAGCTGTGTGTCCTTTTCATCTTAAACCAGCTCACTCGTCCTGCGGAGTTTCATCCCACAGAAGGCCAAGTCCCATAATTCCCCAGGTCAACCCGAGCCAGACTGGGAAGGATAGGAGAAAACTTTACTGAGTTGAGTCATGCTACTATTTTTATGACTTTTTTTAATAGAGAAACTTGTTCTTCCCTCTACATGATTGTGTTCTTTATTTAGAACTTGACATCTTTTCATTCCTTCATGTTTCTTGAATCAGTTAGGATGAGGCTTGGCTGTGAGTAACAAAAACCCAAAATACTGCATTTCATGTAATAAGACTCGTCCTTTTGTCACATTTTAACTTCTCTGAAATTGGAATGTGTCATACAATTGGATGGATTGTGTGCTTAATTGGCATTGGTTTCTTTTTCTTAGCGATGTATTAAATAATGCTGTCTTAACAACCAGTGACAGAGTTGATGAAAATGGTAATAATGGTTTAAACAATAGAAGTTCATTTCTCCTGTAAAACACTGGAGGAAAGCAGTCTAGGGCTGGCAAGGGGCTTCACGGGGTCACAAACAGGTTCTTATACGTGGTTTCTAAGGATCTGAGGTGGCTTTTCAGGTGACGGCCACAATGCCTACATTTCACCCCATGGAGTGAAGGAGTGAAGAAGGGACTCTTCCTCCCAGGAAGGACACTTTCCATAAGGCATGCATAAGGTTTCTAATGACAGTCTATTGACCAGAACTTAGTTGCAGGGGTACATCTAACTGCAGAAGAGACTGGGAAGTACTTTTATCCTGGCTGGCCATCTACAAGTAAGGGATTCTAGTTGTGAGGAGGAAGGTGAGAACAGATAATATAGGACGACGATAAGTATTGGCCACTATATTTCACTTCTCATCCCGTAAAAACATTTCATTGAGGTAAAGTAACACACAGAGAAATGAATGCCAGCATCATTGTCTCAGGCTGCAATGCCTCCAACTAGATCTGTCGCCTTCCTGGTCCTTTTCCAAGGACGAAGAGCATCTGTAGAGGGCAGTGCAGGATTTGCTGGGACCTTGGGGGCATAAATACTGAGGCAAGTCACGGTTGGAAGAAGGGAGCAGCAGGATTAGACTAGGAGTGGTGGTTAAATACAGCTCTGCCACTAACCAGCTGTTAGATCTTAGATAAATCCCCCTTTTTAGTACCAGATGCTACATCCATAAAATGAAGGATTGGAGTCTACAGAATCAAAAACGAAGGTATGAAGAAACCTTAGAGAATCATAGATGTTTAGACCTGGAAGATCAGCTGGTCCTGTTCTTTCCAAGCTATTCCCAGAATCCCTGTAGCAGCCGAGTGCCAGGATGTGTTGGCACCTGCAGCAAGGGGGTGTCCAGTAGTAACACAGTGGGCTGATGTTTAGGGAGGAGGAGGCCCTTCGCAAATTGTGTTTAATGAGAGTTCCATTGCTGCCAAGATTTGAAAATCAAAGACAATTCAATTCTCATAACTGAAGAAATTGAAGCCGAAATAAGGAAACTGACTTGTACATTACACATCTATCGCCAGAGGTAGGACCTGATCCAGTTTTCCTAATTGGCCCTTTTGTTTACGCCCTCCTGAATCTCTCCCTCTGAATGGATGGCCATTCAGCCTCTGCCTGAACATTTGCAGGGACACCATGTGGGCTCAGGACCTCAGCCGGCAGCCTTCCCCCCACACCCCGATGTGCACACACACACACACGTGCTGGGTCGGCAGCCCAGACTGTTAGGACTGTTAGGACTTGGAGTGGAAACCTGGTTCCCCATAACCTCCTGTTGGCTCAAGTTACCCCTCTTAAGCTACACAGGATAAATCTAGTCTTTTCCATGAATATCTGGAGATCGCTATCATGCTCCTCCTTCCACGAACCCTCCCACGATGACATGGTTTCCAGGCCTTTCTTACACACATCATTCTCTGGACATTATCCAGTTTGCCAAAGTTCTGAAAATGTGCTCCCCAGACTGAGCCACAGGTCATCTCAGCACTGGCATGGGCCTCGTGTTTGTTTCATTTCAGACACTTCTAAAACTGCATTACTGTTATGGCAACAATGTTGCCTTGTTAGCTTATTGTGTGAACAGCCTTTTACCCCTAACTACCATCAAGCCAGATTTTTCTCTCTAAAAATTTTAAGTTTTTAGCAACAAAAGATTTTACATCAATCCTTCCCCAGCTTCGTTTTGTCAGCCTTAGAGCCTCGTTTCAGCCTGCCCATCTCATCAAATCTTCATGGTCCCATCTAGCGTACAGGCTCTCCCTCCTTTCTCAGTTTTGTCATCCACAAATTGATAAATATCCTTCGTAACCCAAGTCACTGCCACAAACGACCAGGAAGAATCCACAACTCCCTTCCCAGTGTGCTGAAAAGACCCTGGGTACAGCTTTTCAACACAGTGATGCCCACATTTCTTCATCCACAGATCACAAGAACAGACAAAGTCCTGCCAAATCCATACCACATCTGTGTTATCCCATGGGCCATCCCGAATATTATAATAGATGACCCCCAAAACCTTATGCAGCGTGGACATTTCTGTGACTGCTAGGCACAGTGGTGCACATGTAGTCCCAGCTACTCAGGAAACCGAGGCAGAAGGATCGCTTGAGCCCGTGAGTTTGAATCTAACTTCTGGGCAACATAGCGAGACTTCATCTCCACAAAAAAATTTTAAAATTTCCTGGACATGGCAACACACATCTGTCGTCCCAGCTATTTGAGAGGCTGAAGTGGGAGAATCCCCTGAGCCCAGAAGTTAGAGACCTGCCCGAGCAACATAGCAAGACCACGTTTCTTAGGAATAAAATAAAAATTAAAAAAAAAACAACTCTGTGACTAGTTCACATAAATTTTGGACTAATTTCTTTTGGAGTAGTTCTCCAAAAGAAGTATAAGTGTGATAAAGCAAGTAGGAGATAAAATTACATCTATTCAGGATGGGAGATTAAATGAGGATAATTTTTTCACATAATCATTGCACATGGTGAGCACCCTGTAAACGATTTTCATCCTCAGTCATCCAGGTCAGAATTCTGTCACTGACAAAGCAGACAGAAGGCTGATGATAGGAGAACATGTTCACCTAATATCCAGAATATCAAAGTTGCCCTTAAGGTATCTGTTATGTTTCAAATTATCCATCATTTCAGTTATCTTTTCAGCCTGGACCATCTCTGAGGATAATATCGCATATCACTTTTTATTTCATTTCTTTTCATTTTGAGTCAGGGTCTCACTCTGTCATCAAGACTGAAGTGCAGTGGCCTGATCGTAGCGCACTGTAGCCTCGAACTCCTGGGCTCCAGTGATCCTTCTGCCTCGGCCTCCTGAGCAGCCGGGGCAACAGGCAATGCACCACCACACCTTGCTGTCAGACGATCTTGCCTAGAGCTCCTGCTCATTTGCGGCCTGTCTCTCTCCTGAGGATCAGTGGGTGGAGTCACAAAAGAAAGGTCAAGGGGGGAGGATGAGGACCCCCATGCCATCCACGCTGTGTCTATCTCAGAAAGGGGGCTGGCCTCCTCTCCTACCTAATACTTCCTCTACAGAATCCTTCAAGACAACTCGTAAAGGGCCTTGACCGAGATCCAGGAGTATTAGGTAGGAGAGGAGGCCAGCCCCCTTTCTGAGGTAGACACAGCGTGGATGGCATGGGGGTCCTCATCCTCCCCCCTTGACGCTTTCTTTTGTGACCCCACCCACTGATCCTCAGGAGAGAGAGGCCGCAAATGAGCAGGAGCTCTAGGCAAGACCGTCTGACAGCAAGGTGTGGTGGCGCATGGCCTTCTCCTCCCCGAGCTCTGCACTGCGGTCCCAGCAGCCCCCAACCACCCCCACCTAGTAGGCCCAGATGTCTAAACTTCAGCATGGGCTCCCCCCACACCCCACCGTGACCCCCAGCCATGGCAGGCCCTTTCCCCGTTTGCCCACACTCACCCTTGGTCTGTTCCCCTTCCTCACCTCTAGTCCTACTGGTCGGGAGGCCCACCAGGCATGCCTCCTCAGTATCCACGGGCTCTCTTCAGGCCCTCGCTGTTGCTTCCGTGGTCACTGTCACAGCCTCCACACTGACCCTCCTCTGCCTTTCCTCCTTCCAATCCAATCTTCCGCCAACAGAATGCTCCTTTCCTGTGGAAGATCCTTCACAGCCAGGCATAGTGTCTCACACCTGCAATCCCGGCACTTTAGGATTACTTGAGCCCAGGATTTCGATACCAGCCTGGGCAACATAGCAAGGCCTTGTCTCTACCAAAAAAAAAAATTTTTTTTAACTACCAGGCGTGGTGGTGTGCATCTGTAGTCTTAGCTACTCAGGAGACTGAGGCACAAGGATCGCCTGAGCCCAGGAAGTGGAGGCTGCGGTGAGCTGTGATTGCGCCACTGCACTCCAGCCTGGGTAACAGAGTGAGACACCGCCTTCAAAACGACAATAAAAACCCTTCACGGCACTCTCCTTCCCCCGGATAATGTCACGACTCGTGGGCGTGCTGCACAGCCCTGGGACCTGCCCCCACTGCAGGGGGCTCCCGCCTGGTCGCCTGTTCCTGGCTGGTTACCAAACCCCACTGGGAGCTGGCCCAGGCTAGTCTTCTCCCCGGAAAACCCTTTCTCGCCATCCTGCCTGCCTTCGTTTCCCCCTGGGAGCCCTTCTGGATCATCTCCACAGTACTGAGTTGGCCCTCCGGCCTCCCAGGGAGATTTGCAAACCTCTCTGATCATATAACACTCCTAATAAAACTAGTTTATGTTTATTAAAAGTGCTGCTGAGCGCCACTTTACACACATTCTCTCTCTTCATCCTTGCAATAACCCTAAGAGGTTCGTGAACCTGTTTTACCGACGAGGAAAGCGAGACTGACAACGTTATGTAACTTCCCCGAGGTCCCAGAGCCAGGAAGCAGAAGAGCCTTGAACCAAGGGCTGAAGGATCACAGAGCCTGGACACTTAACCACAGAGCATCAGCCTGTGGGCAGGACATGTCATCTCTCACCTTGCTTCCTGATGACTTGCTTGCCTTTCTCCCTTGGGCTGTGAACTCCTTTAGAGCAGGGACTGTGACTGGCTTACATTTGCCCCCAGGTTCCTGACACAGTACCCGGCACATGGGCAGAATCTCACCTTGTTTGCTTCCTAAACCAGTTTATATATGAGCCCCTTGGAGACATAGCCACGGATCCTTCCCGAATCTATATGTGGCCTGAAATATTGTGAGCCTTACTTCAAGCCTCATCTGAATTTCCACCCAAAATACAGATGCTGTCACTCACAGACTCAGTTCTCCCAGCTCTGAAGCAACCCCCCCATACCATCGCCAACCCGTGGGGCTTCTGTTTTGCCAAAGGCTATCTGGTTTTGTCGGGTTTGCCTCAGTCCCCGCCTTGCGCAACCACAGGCAGGCGCTGGAGATGGGGTGATCTCGCTCCTGGGGTCAGCTACACAGCCCACCCCGCCAGGCAACCCTTGGTTGAAAAGCACACGTACGGCTCTATGGGAGAGACTGGCGAACCCAGAACCCACCCTTCCCAGGCCTCAAAGGTTGCCCTGAATGGAGTGTCACAGGAAACCAATAAAGATGCCTCTCTGTGCCCAAGCAAGGCCTGAGTGTGGCTCAGATGACCACACTCTTGGCGTCCTCAGACAAAGCCAGAGCTACCTGGGAGAGGCTATAATTCAACATCATGACAGAGTCATGACATGCTAGTGACACCACAGAGGCACCTACAGGCACGCTCCCTGCTGAAACCTGTCCCCCACACATCAGCCTTCAGCGTCCTATTCTCCTCACCCCTTTTTTAATCCTGTGTTTGGCTAGAGGGGTACAGGCAGACTAGGGGGGTAGCTTCTGACTTTTTAGTTCTGGGTCTTACCTCCCCATCGTGGCCCAGGAACCCCCAAATCCAGCAGGATTGCTGCAAAGTAATCCACACTAAGCAATCTCCTTTCATTACAAATTCTAGCTATTGGGCACAATGGCTCACACCTGTAATTCCAGAACTTTGGGAGTCTGAGGCAAGAGAATCGCTTCACCGAGGCAGGAGAATCGCTTGGGCCCAGGAGTTGGAGACCAACCTGGGCAACGCCAGGGGTGGTGGTGCATGCCCGTGGTCCCAGCTACTTAGGAGGCTGAGGCAGAAGGATTGCCTGAGCCCAGGAGTTCGAGGACATGGTAAGCTGGGACCACGACACTGCACTCCAGCCTGGGCAACAGAGTGAGACCCTGTCTCAAGTAAAAAAAAAAAAAAAAATCTAACCCCTTGCTAAGAAGACCTCTGCCACTGAATGGAGACATTTTGCTGAAATCAGTATTTTCATTTCAAGGGAGGGGAAAAATGTGGCTTAAACCTGCCCAGCTCCTCGCATAACACTTCGGTTCTGGGAAGCATCAGTTTGAGCGGGGTTACAATGTGTTTCACTTTATTTTTGCTGAGTTACCTTGGGAGACTGAACTTTGATCTGGGTGGGAATCATTAATTCACTGACTCAAGAGAATGCCACAGACTAGTGCTCAGCCTCTTGTCAGAATAAAATGTTCTCCCTTGGCGCAAAGAGGAGGCCTGCGCTCTCTTCCCATTAGCCTAATCTCGGTCTCAGCAGCCCTGCTCCTCGTCCGCCCCCTCTCCCACCCTTAATCACCCTCTTGGCCTCAGGGTCCTAGCCATGCCGCAGTCCCCAGCCCCAAAGACAGGCAGGCGTTGCTCTCTTCAGCTACTATCTTGTAACTCCCTCCTAATTTACAGTCTGTTTGCTGTTTCAGATGTTTGGAAAGGAAACTCCTTAGTCAGCAGCCCTGGAAAGCCTCATTTTCAGCGAAATCTGGACACTGCTTTCCCACCCCTGTTTTTATTATTATTATTTTTTATTTTGTGGCTGGAACCTAACATCTGTGAGGCAGACAGGACCACATGGGCCCTGTGTCACCAGACACCTGTTGAAAGGATGCACTCAGGGGTGGAAAATCTGGGCAGAGCCCACCGGTGACAGCTGGTATTTATCTCCCATCAGCCTCCACTGACAGCGAAACGGATGGCCAGCCCAGCTTGGAGAGAGGAGCAGGGAGGAGAAAAGGTGGTCAGGCCTGGCTGCAGATGCTGATGGGAACCCTCTGTCCTAGTGACCGATGAGAAAGTCAAAGGTGCGAGGAGACGTGACCGCTTTCCCTTTGGAAGAGGAGTGTGTGCCACTTCCGTGTGCCGACCTCTAGGAAAAGGTCCTCCCAGGCACATCCAGAAAAGGTAATGCTTGTCAACCTGCCTGAGTTTTTGTTGTCTCGTGGCGTGCTTCTGAAGGATTGTGAAAGGAAGGGCTTGAGCTATTATTCTAGATAATCATTTCAACCTGGGGCTTGATGGGAACAGAAACACATAACCCGGGTTGTGTTTTGTGTGTGAGGCAGCTCTGGGGCCCCAGTGGCTCAAGGCCTTTAGGCCACCATCCTCATGCCTGCATCAGCCCCAGAACAAGAGGAATCCCGAGCCTTCGAGAGCCACAGAAGAGGTGGCCTGCGCATTGCTCCTGGAAGGGAAGCAGGAAAAGGGCAGCCAGAGTTGGAGTCCTGGCACTGCCACTTCCTAGTCACGAGACCACGGGCCAGTGTGTAACATGGAGAAAGGAACTGAAGCAAGAAATACAAAAGCAGCCTTCTCAAGAGAATTAAAGAGAAAACGCATTGTCTTAGTCCGCTTGGGTGGCTATAATGAAATACATCAGGCTGGGGCATTTAGAAACAAAAGAAATGTGTTGCTCACTGTTCTGGAAGCTGTGAAGTCCAAGTTCAAGGCACCTGCAGACTCTGTATCTGATGAAGGTACACTCTGCTTCCCAGATGGTTCCTTGCTGTGTCCTCGCATAAGGGATCAGGCAAACCAGTGCCCTTGGGCCTCTTTTACAAGGGCACTATTCCCATTCATGGGGGTCCACCTTCATGCCCGAACCACTTCCCAGATGCCTCAACTCTCAAAGGGTTGAGTAAATTTTGGAAAGGTCAGAACCTTCAGACCACAGCACTCATGTAAAACACTTAGCACATGAATCTTTATAGGGTATAAAAAAAGTCCACTTAGTAGGACATTGGAAATAGTTAAGTAGTCAATAAATGTTAGGTATGATTAGAACACCAGGTTCTTATTGAATACTTACCATATTTCTTGCCTGGCTGGGCTCATGCCTGTACCCCAGTGCTTTGGGAGGTCAGGAATTTAAGACTAACCCGTATAACATAGTGAGACCCTGTGTCTTTAAAAAAAACTTTTTTTTTTGAGTTGGAGTCTCACTTCATCACCCAGACTGGAGTGTAGTGGCCGCTCCCAGCCACCGCAATCCTTCCGCCTCAGCCTTCCAAGTAGCTGGAACTACAGGCATGTGCTACCACACCCAGCTAATTATTTTGATTTATTGTAGAGATGAGGTCTCGCCAAGTTGCCCAGGCAGGTCTCGAACCCGTGGGCTCAGGCATTCACTCACCTCAGGCTCCCAAAGTGAGGGGATTATAGGTTGAGCCACCGAGCCCAGCCTAACGAAAACTTGTATAAGGCTGGGAGTGGTGGCTTACACCTATAATCCCAGCACTGGCTGAGGTGAAAGGATTGCCTGAGCTCACAGGTTCGAGACCAGCCCAGGCAACTTGGCGAGACCTCATCTTGACAATAAATCAAAATATTAGCCGGGCATGGTAGCACATGCCTGTAGTTCCGGCTACTTGGAAGTCTGAAGCAGAAGGATCATCTGAGTCCAGCAGGTCGAGGCTGCGGTGGCCGTGATCGTGCCATTACACTCCAGCCCGGGCGACAGAGTGAGACTCCAACTCAAAAAAAAAAAAATTATACATATATGTCTTGTCTGACTTAAGAGCTTCTTGGGAGATAAGGGAGTTTAAGACGCAGCACTGATTAAATGAAATAACAGCGACTACAAGGCCAGGTGTTCATGATCACATGATTACACACAACCTACTCTTGACCTCAGTGATGAGGCTACAGGAGAGATCAGGCTCCATGAGAGACCCCTCCAGGAGGTGTGGAAGGGGCTGCAGCTGAGGAGATAGCTGTGCTACCTGGAGTCACCCAGGGAGACCTCAGAGGCTCTCCCGGGCACCTTCACAAAAGGCAACCCTTGACAATCTGCCCACACTTTCAGTTGTCTCATGGTAGGCCCATGTTTTGAATTGTCTTGTGGTGCCCTTGAAGGTGGGTGGAATGTGAACATGTGGGACGGGGTACTTAGCCAGAGCCCCTCCTAGGAGGTGAATCCCAACAAAGACCGTCAGTCTGTTCATTCTCTCACGTTTATGAAGCACCTGCTGTGTGCTTACCAGGTGCTGGTGCACACTCCCTTCCTGAGCACAGAGAAAGTGCACTCCCTGGGGTGGGTCAAGCACCCAGTGCTCGGCCAGGCCCAGGAAACTGAGCTGTGTCCCTTGGAGTATCTCCGTCTCCTCCCTTGAACCATCCCAAACCTAAATCTCTTAGATTTTATGTACTTGTTTATTTGGCTGAAAATTTTCAGAATAAATTATGGACATTGTCACATGTCACCCCACACACTAAATCATATTCAGAATAGAAGGGAATTTGCCTTGACAGCATGATCACACCTAAGAAAGTTATCAATGATTTCTGAATACCACTTGAAGCAGAGTCTGTATTTGAACTCCCCCAGTGTCCCTAAAATGTCTTTTGTCGCTTGCCTGTTCAAACCAGGGTCTGCTCAAGGTGTACACGGCCCATTTGGTTGTGCTTCGCTTAATCTAGAACATTTTGGATGTATCTGACTGTCTCCTTCTGACGTCTTTTAGCTTGTCCCTTTGTCCCTTACACCTCCTTCTACTTGTGTCGCCCATAAGCATGGGGTGTCCGGCAACCTTGGAAACCCCAGCAGTGGGAAATGACCCTGAGGGTCATCACTCCTACAGTGCTGTCCCATACTAACCAGGTGACAGATGGCCCTCCGTCCTCATGGAGACCTTCCCCAGACCTCCGCCTGGCTCCCTCCCTCCCTCCCTCCATCAGGCCTTTGCTGAAAGGAGCCTATTCTGACCACTTGCTGAAGTAGTGTCCCCGCAAGCCCTCTCTGGACCCCCCCATCCACCCAGCTGGATTTTTCTTCTTAGGCGCACATTACTGTCCAACTCTGTCTCTCCTGCCAAGACTATCGACTTCATTAGGACAAAGACTGTTGCCTTGTTCTCAGCTGTGTCCCGGTACCTAGAACAGCTTTTTAGATGAAGAAGCCACCTAATAAACCTTGAATGAATGCATGAATGGATCCCACAGCAAATGGTCCAGTTCCAAGCACATCACTGACCCTAAGTAAACAGATATTGTTGGAGGTTATCATCTTCCCGGGAACATGGACTAAAATTCTGAAACGACGGTTAACACTAAGTGGGAAAAAACCCACATCATCTGTGAACAACGAAGTCCCCCCCTGCAAGCTGTCCGACCTTCCAGCCCCCAGGCCCCATCCTGCCCTCTCCGCCAGACTCTGGGCAACTCCTGGATCACACGAGTCAGGGTGAGTCCAGGGCCGCTGGGCCATAAATACTGGTTAGTCCCACTCAGCGAATATGAGCCCTGTGAATTATGGCTCTTGGCTTGAAGGATGATTTCTTTTGTCTGATTTTTTTTTTTAGTCTACTTTTCTCCCCCTTTTCTTTTTTAGCCTTGAAATGTTGAACAGGTGCCTCCTTCAACTCCTAGCCAAGGGTTGTGGCTTGGAATGGGCACTGAGCCAGGGGGCCCAGGGAGAAAAAGCGGGGGAGTTCCAGGAACCAGGGGTGCCACCCACTGATGAGTGAAGGAGGAGGGTCAGCTTGTGTTTTGTTGGGCTAAAATCAACAAATGAGACATGGCACAGAGCATCATCTAAAGCAGGGCTTCTTGCCCTGGCTCTCAGGGGGACCAGGAACCCGTAAAGCTGTGTGCAACATACTGTGAATGTTTGTTTCCAAGCACCTGTCTGGGGAGGGGGTCTGTAGCTTTTGTCAGTTTCCCAAGGAAGATTGTGATCTCCTCCATCTTGAAAAAGAAGGGTAGGAAAAACAGAGAGGCCGAGTATGGTGGCTCATGCCTGTAATCCCAGCACTTTGGGAGGCAGAGGCAAGCGAATTGCCTGAGCTCAGGGGTTCAAGACCAGCCTGGGCAACTTGGTGAGACCTCACCTCTACAATGAATAAAAACATTAGTAGGGCGTGGTGGCATGCACCTGTGGTTTCTGCTACTTGGAAGGCTGAGGCAGAAGGATCGCCTGAGCCCGGCAGGTTGAGGCAGCATTGGCCACAAGTGTGCCACTGCACTACAGCCTGGGTGACAGTCTGGGTGACAGAGGGAGAAAAAAAGGAAGCAAGGAAAGAAGGAAGGAAGGGAGGGAGAGAGAGAGTGCCTGGCAGCTTTTGGATCTATGAGTCAAGGAGGTTGTGTCCCCCTTCTGCCATGCCCTGCCTCAGCCAGGAGCTCAGGCTAATTGAGGAGTCATGCAAGGAGACAGGTTTGGGTTGCTTTGTTGAGTTATCGTTTCTTGAGGGCTTCCTGTATGAACAGCACAATGTTGAGCTCTTTTTCCTTTTTTTTGAGTTGGAGTCTCACTCCTTGGCCCAGGCTGGAGTGCAGTGGTCACGGCCACCCCACCGTCGACCTACTGGGCTCCAGCGATCCTTCCACCTCAGTCTGCCAAGTAGCTGGAACTACACCCGGCTATTTTGTATTTTATTGTAGAGACGAGGTCTTGCCAAGTTGCCCAGGCTCAGGCATCCACTCGCCTCAGCCTCCCAAGGTGCTGGGATTATAGGCTGAGCCACAGAGCCCGGCCAATGTTGAGCTCTTTTAACGCAAATAATAGTTAGCTCTTACCTAGCACTTAGTGCCAGGCAAGGCGTTCTCTGTGTATTAGCTCATTTAATCTCCCAACAGTCCTATGGATTAGGCACCATTATTCTCATCTCACTTTACAGATGGTAAAACTGAGGCATAGAGAGGTTAACTTGCCCAAAAGTGCATAGCAGACTGTATTTGAACCCAGAGGTTCTGGCTCCAGGTCCACGTGCCTGTACAACCTCTCGAGTTCTCATTTAAGTCTCACGACCACCCCCAGGCATCTACTATTACTCTCTCCACTCTACAAGGGCCAATTCTGAAACTGGACAACTTGACCAGGGTCACCCCATGCTTCCCCTGCCTCCCGCTGTGAGACTGACAGCTGAAGATGAGTCTGAAGAATTCAGAGGGGTGAGAGTTCACTCTGGGCAGGGGTGTGGGGAGGAGTCGAGCAGGGGGCGGCAGGAATGTGGGAGGCCAGGAAGCTCATGTGCCTGAGGGATGGCTCGTGGGGGCAGGAAGTAGCCGAGACTCCTTGCAGACTCCCCCGCCCCTTGCCCAGGAGAGGCGGCTTGTGGTCCCAAGGAAGGAGTCCAGGTCTCAAGGCTAACACCCACTCTCATTCCTTCTTCCGCATCAAAGTCGCAGGGTCCCTAGGAAGTGCCTTCTATGGTAGAGAGAGACTGGCCAGGATGCCTCCCAGCCCGCCTTCACCCCAACCCTGCTTCTTGGGTCTGTTGTCCCACTTTCACTGACCAGGTGCCTATTTACAGTTCTGTAGGAGAGACCTCTGTGTCATAGACAGAGGGAATCCCCGTGGTGCCAGGACTCAGGCCATGCGCAGACCGGCCTATTAGGAGCCACACTGCGGGCGACTACGAAAGAAGTCAAGATTGAGCAGGTACCTCAGAAACTCTGTTTCGAATGTCTCTATTTATTTCTGAGTTGGAGTCTCACTCCGTCGCCCAGACTGGAGCCTCGACCTGCTGGGCTCTGACAATCCTTCCGCCTCTGCCTTCCGAGTAGCCGGAACTACAGGCGTGCGCTACCATGCCCGGCTAATTTTTTGATTTATTGTAGAGATGAGGTCTCGCCAAGTTGCCCAGGCAGGTCTTGAACCCGCGGGCTCAGGCAATCCACTCACCAAAGCCTCCCAAGGCGCAGGATTACAGGCTGAGCCACCGAGCCCGGCTTGAATGTCTCTAAAGATCGCCGAGCTGCCTGGTTGTCCTACATAGTAATGAAATGCCTTCGGGGCTACACACTGCAGGGACGCCTCCAGACAGCACTCCCAGAGCTGCAGTGCACAACCTGCATCACCGTACACAATGACCTTGGACACTTCTGCTGAACAGGTCAGATTTCCCACGTGGCCAGCCCTTCAGGGAGGCTGGTCCCACCCCTCTGGTCCCAGATCTGGCTGATGGTTGTCAGTCCAGGAATTCTGTGACCTTCAGTTTTAGGAGGTGAGAGTCTTTGTATCCTGAAGACTTCCCCAGAAAGCAGGGCCTCCAAAAGACATTGCCCACACGTTCTGTGTGGTTCACATGTTTGTCCACTGCATCGAGGTAGCCTTTATTTTTGTTGTTACCTGGGGCTGTCTGACCACCTCTACTTCCCAAAACCCTGTGGGTGTGGAAGCTGCATGTAAGTGTAACATGGTTCATGCCCAGGCCCTGCTGATTGGTTCAGAAGTGAGTGCCTGGCTCAGAGCCCTCCAATCACAACACCATGACTTCCTGGCCACAGTTGACGGTAAAGAGGTCAGCCTTAACTAAAATTTTGGAGAAAACTCACAGTGAGACTTTAAGATGTTGAATTCAGGATCTGCTATCCGATAGTCCTATAGCATTCAGGGCCCAACCACATCCCTGCTCTTTCTACTAGTTATTTAACCTTCACCTAGATTCTTTTAGCAAAAAAAGTAAATAAATCACACACACACTTATACATGTATCTTTAAACCACTTGGAGAAACCAGGTGCAGTGGCTCACACCTATAATCCCAGCACTTTGGAAGGTGGAGGTGAGAAGATTGCCTGAGCCCAAGGGTTCAAGACCAGCCTGGGCAACTTGGTGAGACCTCGTCTCTACAATAAACCAAAAAATTAGCTGGGCATGGTGGCACACATCTGTAGTTCTAGCTACTCGGGAGGCTGAGGCAGAAGGATCACCTGAACCCAGCAGGTCGAGGCTGTGGGGGCTGTGAGCATGCCACTGCACTCCGGCCTGGGCAACAGAGCGAGACTCCAACTCAAACATTAAATTAAATTAAATTAAATATAAAACAAAATAAACCACTTGGAAGAGCTTTTCTGCCACCTGAGACCAGAGTGTCTCATACACTTCTCTGAACCCTCTGGACATTTTGTGAGAGCTTCCTTTCCTTTTTCTTTTCTTTTTTTTTTTTTCTTTTTGAGTTGGAGTCTCACTCTGTCGCCCAGACTGGAGTGCAGTGGCTGCTCCCAGCCACCGCAGCCTCTACCTGATGGGCTCCGGAGATCCTTCCGCCTCAGCCTTCCAAGTAGCTGGAACTACAGGCGCGGGCTAAACACCTGGCTAAATTTTTTGATTTATTGTAGAGATGAGGTCTCGCCAAGTTGCCCAGGCGGGTCTCGAACCCGCAGGCTCAGGCAATCCACTCACCTCAGCCTCCCAAGGTGCAGGATTACAGGCTGAGCCACCGAGCCCGGCTTTTTTTTTTTTTTTTTTTTTTTTTTTTTGAGTCGGAGTCTCACTCCTTGGCCCAGGCTGGAGTGCAGTGGCACGCACACTCACGGCCACCCCACCGTGGATCTACTGGGCTCCGGCGATCCTTCCGCCTCAGCCTTCTGAGTAGCTGGAACTGCAGACATGCACTACCACACCCGGCTATTTTGTATTTTATTGTAGAGACGAGGTTTCTCCAATTTGCCCGGGCTGGTCTCGAGCCCTCGGGCTCAGGCAATCCACTTGCCTCGGCCTCCCAAAGTGCTGGGATTACAGGCTGAGCCACCCAGCCCGGCAGAGAGCTTCCTTTTCTGTGCAGGGACGGGGTAAACTGGGGAGACACGAAGGCCTTTGGGTTAATGTGTCAGAGGCTGCCACCAAGCTTGCAGACTAAGAACCAGCATCTTTGATCCCTTTGGGTCCATCTATAGGAAAGTGGATTGAAATTGAATGTCTTTTGCACACAGTCTGGCAAGCACATATTGGTGGCCCCCAAACTAAAAGCTGCTAGACTCTACTCAGGAGCTCGCAGGCCAACGGCAGTCAATCCCTTGGACGGGGCTGCCTGGGGTCCAGCAGCCTCAGGGGACACGGGACAGACACGGCAGAGCCAAGCCAAGCTTCAGCCTTCAGGGTGAGGCACAGCCTCTGTCTCCTGCCCAGCTAGATTTTCCAGTCCAGCCTGCACGTTCCTTCCTGTTCCTTCCCTCATCCCCTGGCAAACACATTTCTGCAAACCCACGCACCCTGCAAGTGAGGGGATTCCCGCGGGGGCCTTTTGTGGTGCAGGCCTTGAGGCTCTGCCGCCTTGCTCTTGGAGGCCAGGGCCGGGGGCTGGGCTGGCAAAGACATCCCGGGTGCCCTTCTCCTGCCTCTGTCTTCCTTTCCTCCGCCCACCTCAGAGCCCCGGCCTGTCTTCACCCCCAGCGCTCCCTCCTGCACCAGGTCGCGTTCCACCCTCTGCCACTTGCACCCTTCAGGCGGACGACTGGGCTGGAAGAGCCTCAGAAACCACCCCCATCGGCCCAGCTGCTTCATAGGAGAGACTGCGGCCAGGGAGGCGAAGCGAGCTCTCAAAGGACACCGGCGGTGAGGAGCAGCGCTGGGGACAGAGTTGTGGCTGAGCTGGGCCCCTGGCGGCGCGCGCCTGTCGTCTCAGCACTTGACTGCTTGAGCTCACCCTGGGCAGCATAGCAAGACCTCATCCCTGAGGGAAACAAACAGTGGCCATCAGGGGTTGGGAGTGTGCACTGGAAGCCGTTTGGCTCCGGTGGAAAGGAGGAGAGCCCTGTGCTCCAGTGACAGGAAGCTGCGGAAGAGGAAGGGTTTGAGAGGCAGCGACCCGTCGGCCGGACATCGAGCGGGGAAGGGGTGGCCGGCCTCTGCTGGGGGCCCCTCCTGGGCCTTCGGCTCCCAGCTCCCCCTCTGGCCCGGGGGCGCGCGAGGACTGGGAGCCGAGGGGGCGCTGGGCCTGGGGGGCGAGGGGCGCGCCGGCGCCGGGGAGGCCGGAGGCGGCCCCGCCCGCCGCCCTTCTGCCGAGCCCACCGGGCCTCCCTCCCGGCCTCGCCCCCCGCCCCCCGCGGGGCCACCCGGCCGGTCCGGGCGGCCGGACCGAGGCCCCCAGCCTGCGGCGCCGCGCTTGCCGCCCCGCGCCGCGGAGCCGCCCCCCGGCCGCCTCCCGGTCGCGCTCCCCAGGCCCGCGGCCGCGCCCCGGCCGGCCCCGCCTCCGCCCTCCGCCCTCCGCCCTCCGCCCCGAGCCGGCGGCGCCTCCCCGCGGCGGTGCCTCCCTCTGACCTTCCGGGCCGGCGCCCCTCGGAGTGTCGTGCTGGGACCCGCAGCCGCATCCCCCGGGAGCCCGGGAGACATGCAGACTCCCGGCTGGGCGCAGTGGCTCACGCCGGTGTTGCCGACGCTTTGGGAGGCTCAGGCGGGAGGACTGCTTGAGCCCAAGAGTTCGAGACCAGTCCGGGCCACACAGGGAGACCCCTTCTCGACTACAAAATTTAAAAATTAGCCAGGCTTGGGGGTGCGCGCCCGCGTTCCAGCTACTGGGGAGGTTGAGGAGGGAGGACGCCTGAGCCCAGGAGGTCGAAGCTGTGGTGAGCCGTGATCCGCCACTGCACTCCAGCCTGGGTGGCAGAGTAAGACGCAATTCAAAAAAAAAATCTTATTTTAAATTTTTTTTTTTTTTTTTTCTGAGTCGGAGTCTCACTCCGTCGTCCAGGCTGGAGTGCAGTGGCACACTCATGGCCCACCCAGAGCAAACCTGCTGGGCTCCGGCGATCCTTCTGCCTCAGCCGTCCAAGTAGCCGGAACTACAGGCCCGCCCTACTGGGCCTGGCTAATTTTTTATTTCTTGTGGAGACGAGGTCTTGCCAAGTTGCCCGGGCTGGTCTCGAACCCACGGGCTCAGGCAATCCACTCGCCTCGGCCTTCCAAAGAGCTGGAATTACAGGCTGAGCCACCGAGCCCGGCCTCAAATAATTTATAAACAACACAGAGAATCGTTCAGGGTATGAGGTGAAAAACAGCATTGAAGATGGCATTGTCTGATGCCTACTTTATTGTTTTGTTTTGTTTTGTTTTAGAGTTGGAGTCTCACTCTGTCGCCCAGACTGGAGTGCAGTGGCCGCTCCCGGCCACTGCAGCCTCGACCTGCTAGCTCCGGCGATCCTTCCGTCTCAGCCTCCCAAGAAGCTGGAACTACAGGCATGCGCTACCACGCCCCGGCTCATTTTGATTTATTGTAGAGATGAGGTCTCGCCTGCTCAGGCGGGTCTCGAACCCATGGGCTCAGGCAATCCACTCACCTCAGCCTCCCAAAGGCGCGGGATTACAGGATTACCGGCCTGATGCCTACTTTATGCAAAATACATGCTATTTGTCTAAGAAAAATATGGACTGGATAGACATTTGCCAAAATATTAACAATGATTTTCTTTGGGTGGTGGGTGATATTTGTTTTCTGCTTTATTTTTTTGTTTTTCTTTCTTTTTTTTTTTTTCCTCTATAATGAACTTGTGTTACTTTCGAATTAGAAAAAGAATTTAAGGGCCTACAAAGCTCTAAGCCTTGTGCCAGACTCAAAGATGAATACAAAGACACCTTCTCCGCCCTGGAGGAACTCATGGTCAAAGAAGATAAGGTAGATACCCAGAAAATGCCCGTGTGGGGCCTGGTGGAACAGAAGTAAGGGCTGGAGAAGCCAGTTGCAGTGGGAGTTCCAGGAGGGACAGAAATATCCGCTGGAATGGAAGCTCCCTGGGGGCAGGCCCCTGGGAGAAGGTCAGTGTGTAGGACAATAAACAAGAGCCACGGAGCAGGGTGGGGTCAGAGGCCCAGTGGCTTTGGGCAAGTCATGCTGAATGAGTCTGGCTTTCCCCATCTGTAAAATGGAATAATGAAAGGCTTCTGTGCACAATTCATAAAGGAATAGAGACCAAGCATGTCTCTGGCACAAAATAAGGGCTCAATAAAAATTAAACTTACAGTAGAATTTCTAAAGTCAAGTCTGGGAGGGAAGGTGCAAGGGCTGCTGAGAACCGGTGGGGCAGTCTGGGATACCCAGGGCGAGGGTGGGAGAAAAGACAGGGCATTTGGGTGCAGCCTGGGGGTAGGGGAGGTTGGGTGCAAGCAGAGGGATTCAGCTTCCCCTCAGCACTGGAGGCTGGGAGACCAGTTAGCTGGAGTGGGCCCTCTTGACCCTGACTGGATAGAAAGGGAGCTGGTGTGAAGAGGCCTCCATAGAGCACCCTGGCACTTCCCAAGGACCTGCAGTGTGCCGTATACTGCTTTTTTATCCTCCTAGCCATCTTGAATATCAGCACTACTATCTCCATTTTACAGATGAAGAAACTGAGGCTCAGGCTCACACTGACACCCAGTGACTAGGATTCAGGCCACAGATGGCATTCATCCACCTTTAGACGTGACAGCACCCAGAGGACCCACGCTTGCTGTCCCCTCTGAGGCCTCAGCAGTCCCCAACCTGGACGGGGCACTGAGCCAGCCTGGGGGTTTCCAGGGACCTTTTTCACTGAAGGCCCTGTCATCCTGTCCTGTGGCTCCAGGTGGAGACCCCTGCTCTAGGGTGGAACTGAGTTGGAGAGGAAGTGGAGCAGATCATTTAAATGGAAATGAATGCAAATAAGTTTGAGACTGTCAAAAACGCCATTAGTCCCTCGAGAGGGCTAGAAGTGGTGCATGCAGCTCCTGCAGCGCCTAGGGATCCCTCCAAAACTCGGCAGGCCTTGGGGTGTTCTCTCCTGAAGGACTCAAGTCCTTGGGCCCAAACTCCTCTCTCTCTCTCTCTCTCTCTCTCTCTCTCTCTCTCTCTCTCTCGTGCTGACATCTAAAAGGAGATGAACTGCCTCAGATAGAATGCTTCAGCCTCAAAGTCCCAGAGACAGCAGGACTGCTGTGCATCGGAAGGTGGGCGCGTAAGAAAGCAAATGTTCCATACCAGCCCAGCTCTCCACTGACCCCACCCCACCTCCCGGCAGAGAGCTCGCACTGTCTAGAGGAAAGTCTCACTGCCTGCTCAAGCTCTTTTAATTTTTTCCAATCCACCTGGCGGAGAGCCTGGCCACAGCGTCTGTCTCACCCTCTTTTCTGAAACTCTGGTCTCCTCCATGGGATTTACAGAAATTGGGAGGGGAGCTGTGTTGCTTCTCAGTTCTGCTGCCCATTTTTCACAAGAGAAAACTGGGTGTCAAAGAAATGAGAATAGATTCTGCAGTGAAAGCATTTAGAGTCAGACAGTGGGAGAAATCTAACTTATAACAGTGGTTCTTGACCATGGCTACAAATTAGAAGCATGAGATACTTCACAAAAACACTAAAGCCCAGGCCCTACCAAATATTCTAATATTTACTCTGAGATGAGATCGATCCTGCCTTCCTTCTTTCCTTCCTTCCTTCCTCTTCCCCTCCCTCCCTCCTTCTCTCCCTCTCTGCCTCTTCCCCTTTTCTCTTCCTTCCTTCCTTTCTTTCTCTCTTTTTTTCCTTCCTTCCTTCCTTTTTCTTTCTTTCCGTGTGTGTGTGTGTGTGTGTGTGTGTGTGTGTGTTTAAAAGTCTTCCATATTCTAACATGCCGGGGCTAAGAACTACTCACCTAAAATAAGACAAGTGTGTTAAAAAGAATATCCAACAGAGAAATGGACAAAGGACATGAATGGGCAATTCACAAAGAAGAAATAAAAATGGCTAATAGGCACATGAAAACCTGTTGACCCTGATTAATAATTAAAGAAATGCTAAATAAAACAGTAATGAGATAGTATTTCATGTATCAAATTGTCAACCTTTTTTTCCTAATGAAAGAATATTCCAGGAATAACACCAGTGTGTTTGTGTATGTGTTGGGGGTAGGGAGCGGGTCTCAAACACTGTTTATGGGAATAAATGGCTAGACTCTTTCCTGAGGGCCATTGGGTAACATATACACACCATTAGACCCATGAATTTCACAGTAAGATCCTGGATAAGGATGCACTGAGATTTAACTATAGCTGTTAATCATAGCAGGAACAACAAAAAAAATAGGAAATTCCTAAATATCTAACATTAGATTAGTTCAATGAATTACGGTCCAGCCGTAAAATAGGATGCCAGACAACCACTGAATGTGACATAGTGAATTAAGATGTCCTCACTTGGAAAGAAGTTTAGATAAATTACCGAGTGGAAAAAAAGCAGTTTCCACATAATAATAACATTTTTGCCTTTTTAAAAAAATAAAGAACATGAAAATGTATGTGCATGTGTATCTGCACTCAGGAAAGAGCTTGCAAAACACATGCAAGCTTTTAGCAGTCATCACCTCTTTGTAGCACAAAGGTGAATATTTTATATTTTAATTTTTGTTTCTCTATATTTTCTAGCTTTTCCGTGCAACAGCTATACTGTATTTGTTTAGTCAAAAGGAAAAAATTATTTTTAATTTTAAAAATTGCCTTTCCAGAGCAAAGTTTGCTAATCTGTTTTTTTCCTGGGAGAGGATGGTCCACATCTTGGAGCAATGAAAGCCCCAGATAATCCCTCGACTCACCCTTATTTCTGCATCTCATCTTTGACCAAGAAGCCAAAATACAGGCTTAAACTGGATATTTCCTCCTCTTCCAGCCCACATTGTGGAACTATGAAAGGCTGAAGGAAGTAGAGCTGGGGAAGAAGAGAAAGACCCTCATCTACACAGACACGAGCCTGGGCTCTGACGTCCAGGGCTAGCCACGTGACTTGGCTTCTGTTTAGCCGTGTGACTTTGGGTCAGACCCTCGCTCTCTCCAAGCCTCTGTGTGCCCAGCTATACAATGGGAATAATAATCGTACTGGCCTCACAGGTGGTTATAAGGATTTGCTGAGACAGGGCAACGTAAGGGGCTAAGCACACCACCTGACAATAACACTCAGTAAATGCTACTCTGATCTGTTTTGATTTGGGAAACCAGACCCTCCCCTGCCCAAGGGGTGGGTAGCATGCACGTGAGAGCCTCTGAGAGCTGATGGTCACCATCCTCATCAGGTTTGCCTGCAGCCATGGGATGGGGGGGATGGTAGAGAGAGAAGCCAAGGACCTACTCCTGGGAGACCCCTTGGTTAGGGCTTCTGATGCCAGCCCCTTCCCCGTTTGCCCTGTCACACCATCTCATCAATGTCCTTTGGCCACCTCTTGACCCTCCCAATTCTTCTTATCACAGTCTACTTGTTGATGAGTCAGAGCCGGGCAAAGGTCTGGCTACCTCTGGCTCAAGCCAGAGGGATGCTAGCTAGAGAGATCCAAGTTGCCCAACTCATCTTGCCACTCTTGCCCCATGCGCCTCACAACGATGCGAAACTTGGGGATTTGAAACGACTGCATTTGCTGATTCTCTCAGCTCCCATGACCAACTCTGCGCCTCCGAGGCCCTCGCTGTCAGCCCAGGGGGAAGCTGCCCACTGGGGTCTCCCCCAGTTGCAGAGTGCCCCGGTCAGCATAGCAGCAGCGGGTCTGTCACCCAGACACAGGGAGGTGTCTCAGCCACAGTGAAGAGGCCCTCTGACAACAGCGGGAACAGAAGTGGCTTTATGAACTTCTGTAAATCCCGTCTGGAAGTCGGAGGAGCTGTGCCCACTCCCTAACTCAGAGGAGGCCATGTCCCTGGGACAAGAACTGGCCCCACCAGTTCGGCCCCAGCCCTGCCCTCCAGAGTGGACCAGGTCCTCAGAAACGTGCTGGGAGGAGGGAGACGCAGCAGCAACAGGGTGAGCACCTGTGATCCCCAGATTCCCTTCCCCAAAGGCCAAGAAAGAGTTGGGAGAACACTGGGGCCAGCCTTGCCTTCACCTTTCCTGAACGAGCAAGGGAGTGCATGAATGAATGCCCATGGTTTACTCTTTTATTTCTAGAGTTAATTAAGGTAGGGAATAAAACATCCGTGGATGTGCTAACACCAATTAGAAAACCGTTAAACAAGCCCAGAAGCCTGGTTGAACAGGCAAGGTCAGTAGGAGACCACGTTTTGCATTTGCTGCCCAGAAGCCAAAGCAGAACTGGGCCCTGCAGTGCCCGGTTGAATGAATGAATGAACGAATGATATTACCACACATCTCAGTTAAGGTGGGGAAAAGAGGAGGAGCTTTGAGTGTGTGTATGTCTCTACCCAGGCAGAGTTTACAATCACTTGCACTTGGAATGACTTGGCAGCTCAGTGAGCCTTGGAGCCCAGCACCCACAGATGGGAATCTCGTTTCTAAAGTGAGATTTAAAAAGCAGGGGAGGCAGATTGGGGTGCTTTAGTTCACACCCCAGGCTGCTTTCCGTGCAATCTGGTAACTAGACCAGGGCTTCTGCTAAATAAGCTAATCAAATAACATCTGCCAGGGCTGCAGATCCCAGATCTTCGTGCTCAGAACTGCCTGCCATTGTAAGACGTGTACACACACACACACACACACACACACACACACTGTGACCCCATCCCAAGCTCTTCCAATGATTGATACCTGAGCCAGAGATAGAATTTGTGCAGACCGTATTCCCAGGATGTTGAGCGCTGGCCTGGGACCAGGTAACCGAACTTTTCCTGAGAGTCAGCCCAGGCCTTGAGCAGCCCTCTGGCCTTATTGCTGTGTTGTTGGCTCGGCCGGGGACTGCTGGTGGCCTTGAGCTCTCTCCCCATCTGGACTCAGTCCCTGGGGCCCCAGACGGCTTCCTAGTCCCCATCCTCCTATCTCCCATCCTTGGGCTTCCCTGCGCAATGTGCTGCCCTGTTTTGAAAGGGAGCGTGCCCAGGCCCTGTGGGGCTGGGGCTTCAGCCTGGGCAGCAACTGGGGTGGAAGGCAGGCCCCTGTCAGGCAGGCCCTGTGGTGGATGTTTTTCTTCTGGGGAGTGGCCTCTTTTTGTGACTCAGACCCTGGGAACTTGGGAGCTTCGTTCAGCTCTGGATGAAGTTGGGCTTCCAGAAGCCCTCACCAGGCTAAGAGTGAATGCATTTGGGGTTCTTAGCTCCCCTGCCCCCCGCCATTCCCTCAGTGTGCTCCTTTTGTCTTCACTAAATCCCCTCAATCTCCCCTTCCAAAAGCCAGCAGATCCAAGTGGAATTTAACACCCAAACACTTACACAAAGGCAAGGATTAATAGCTGGCTTTGTCTGGGCACAGATGTGCAGCAGCTTGGAAGGGAGGGGTGACATTTTTCCTGCCACTTGAGTCAACTCGGCTGGCTCCACACTTGGGGGTGGGGAGGGGAGGAAAGGGAGGAGGAACTGCTGCCTGGATTCCCCCTCAAGGCCACCACGCCTGACTCCTCTGAGTGGGTGTGTTCTTGGAGGTCTGGCCCCCCATCAAGGAGCAGATAGACCACAAAGTTCCTCTCTAGCCGGGAGACCCCTTGGTCTCTCTCCCTTGGCCTTCCAGAAAGTCACGCTCGCAAGCAGCTGCTGTCTCTGGACTCAGTTCCAGTCCTTTCAGAGATTGAGCTCTGAAACAGACCCCAGAAATTCTCAAAGAAACCCTGTGAGCCGAGCACACCAATCGCGACACTGACAGCAGGTGCACGTGAGGGATTTGTATTGCAGGAGGACAGGGAATGTTCCTGGAGGAGGTGGGGCTGAACTGAACTCCAAAGAATGGGCAGGGTTTGGTTAAGGAGAGGGACGAAGGGCATCCTGAGCAGAGGACTCCAGGAGGGGTCACTGGGGCAGGAGAAAGCAGGGCCTTGAAGGCACAGGGAAGGCTTTGAATATTTCCTATGGCACTAGGGAGCTGCTAAAGGTGTGGATCAGAGTGGGAACCAGAGAAGCACGCTGGGATGTAGGGAGAGCTGTTCTGTTGCTGAGGGTGGGACAGACTGAAGGAGCTAGTCATCAAGGGAACAAATGGGTGCTTCTGGGGTGCAGCAGGTTCTCATCCAGACCCCTCTGCCTCCAACAGAATCCTGAACAATCGTGCTACTATTCAACCACACCGACATGGAGATTATGAATTTGGTCCCCAACACTTAGAGCCAGAAACATCATGTTTCTGTATTGTTCTACATCAGGTAAATCAAGCTTCATTCCCAATCAGAGAGCTGGTTGGAAATGTGACACTGGTCAAGCTGAGAGCGGAGGTGTGCTTCCCTTTCTCTAGGGAGGTACAAGTATCTGGGGTCCCACTGCAACTGGTCTCTCAGAGGCTTGTTGACCAAGACAAGAGCCCCAGTACCAGGAGGTTTATATGCTAGAGGAGGGAAAATGGTAAGAAATAGAAAATAAATGAATGAATGCGATGACTTAAGATGATGATAAGTGCTGGAGAAAATAAAATGATGCACCTGACTGGGATGAGGAGGTGATCAGAGAAGGCCACTCTGAGGAAGTGGTTTTGCAGCTGAGACTTGGAGGATAAGAATGAGTGAGACACAGGAGGTAGAACGCCATGCAATCACTGATACTTTTTTTAGTCTACAAAAATAGTAATTCCAGAGGGTTCGCCATAATGCAAAGCTGGAGGTGAATGGGGACAGTAAATGTAAAGGCACGGAGGCAGGACTGAGTGTAGAGTGGTATCTGAGGTCAAAAAGGCTACTGCAGTGACAGGGCACTGAGTGATGGAGCACAGGAAAAGGTGTGATGGGAGGAGAGGCCTGGTCAGGGAAGGGATTGGGAGTTTAAATTCAGAGGGTCAGGATGTGAACTGATTCATGTTTGGAAAGTTGGATGTTTTGAGATTTGAAACTAAAGACAAAACACCATTTACCTTAGCATGCTCAAATAAATACTCTGACATAAATCTAACAAATGTACAAAATCTGCGAGAAAAACTCTAAAATGCTGGTGCAAAAAGTCAAAGCTCTAAATAAATGGAGAGATATTCCATGTTCATGGATAGCAAGACTCCATATTGCTCATATATCCATTCTTCCCAATTTGATTTATAGATTCAATATAATCACAATCAAAATTTCAGCAGGCTATTTTGTGAATATTGGCAAAGTGATTCTAAAGTTTTTGGGTGGGGGACAAAAGACCCAGAACAGCTAACGAAATATTGAAGGAGAAAATTAAGTCAGAGAACTGACACTACTTAACTCCAAGATTCACTGCTAGGTCAAAATCCCAACGAGGCCTCTAAAACATGAGGTCAGACCAGGTCGGAGGATCTGCGATCTGGGCCTGCACACAAGATGCAAAGACTTACCCAGAAATTAGATTGGAAAATACAGTTTATTTAGAAAGTAGCCAGGCTCGGTGGCTCAACCTGTAATCCCGCGCTTTGGGAGGCTGAGGTGAGTGGACTGCCTGAGCCCGCGGGTTCGAGACCCTCCTGGGCAACTTGGCGAGACCTCATCTCTACAATAAATCAAAAATTATTCGGGTGTGGTAGCACGCGCCTGTAGTTCCAGCTACTTGGAAGGTTGAGGCGGAAGGATCGCCGGAGCCCAGTAGGTTGAGGCTGCGGTGGCAGGAGCGGCCACTGCACTCCAGTCTGGGTGATGGAGTGAGACTTCAACTCAAAAAAACAAAAAACAAAACAAAACAAAAAACCCAAATAGATGAATAAAACAGAATATATAGCTCAGAAATAGAACTTTTTTCAACAAATGGTGCTAGAACAAATAGATGTTCTCTCTCTCTCTCTCATACACACACACACACGCACACACAATGAATATAGACATAGACCTTACCCTTCAAAAAAATTAACTCAAAATGAATCATAGATCTAAATGTAAAGTGCAAAATTATAAATATTCTGAAGCTAACATAGGAGGAAATTTAGGTGACCTTGGATTTGGTAATGACTTTTTAGATACAACACCAAAAGAATGATCCATGAAAGAAAAAATGGACAAGTTGAATTTCATGAAAATTAAAAACTTCTCTGCAAAAGGCATTGTTAAGAGAATAATGAGACAAGCCACAGACTTTGAGAAAATATTTGCAAACACATATCTGATAAAGAACTGGTATCCAAAGTACACAAAGAACATCTCAACAATAAGAAAACAAACAATTCAATTAAAAATGAGCAGAGATCTGAACAGACATCTCACCAAAGGCCTACAGATGGCAAATAAACATATGAAAAGATGCTCAATATAGTGTGTCATTAGGGAATTGCTAATTAGAATAACAATAAGATTCCCTTACACACCTATTATGATGGCTAACGTCCAAAATGCTGAGAACAGCAAACGCTGAAGTGGATGAGGAGCACTAGGTCTCTCATTCGTTGCAGATGGGAATGCAAAATGGCATCTCCACTTTGGGATGCAGTTAGGCAGTTTCTCAAAAGGCTAAACATGCTCTTAACATATAATTCAGCAGTCACCCTCTTAGGTATTTGCCCAAGTGAGTTGAAAACGTATGCTTAAACTGGTCTCGGTGGCTCAGCCTGTAATCCCATGCCTTTGGGAGGCTGAGGTGAGTGGATTGCCTGAGCCCACGGGTTCGAGACCCGCCTGGGCAGGTGAGACCTCATCTCTACAATAAATCAAAAAATTAGCCGGGCGTGGTAGTGCACGTCTGTAGTTCCAGCTACTTGGAAGGCTGAGGCGGAAGGATCGCCGGAGCCCAGCAGGTCGAGGCTGCGGTGGCGGGGAGCGGCCATTGCACTCCAGTCTGGGCGACAGAGTGAGACTCCAACTCAAAAAAAAAAAAGCAAACGTATTGCTTACACAAAACCCTGCACATCAATGTTTATACATTAATTATCAATAATTATTATTGATAAAATTATTCATAAAATTGCCCAAACATGGATGCAACCAAGGTGACCTTCAGTAGGGGAAGGGTACATTAACCGCGGTTTACCCAGGGGATGAAATGTTGTGCAGGCCTAAAAGGCTACGGAGTCACGAAAAGATGTGGAGGAACCTTTTTTTTTTTTTTTTTTTTTTTGAGTTGGAGTCTCACTCTGTCGCCCAGACTGGAGTGCAGTGGCCGCTCCCAGCCACCGCAGCCTCAACCTGCTGGGCTCCGGCGATCCTTCCACCTCAGCCTTCCGAGTAGCCGGAACTACAGGCATGCGCTACCACGCCTGTCTAATTTTTGATTTATTGTAGAGAGGAGGTCTCGCCAAGTTGTCCAGGCAGGTCTCGAACCCACAGGCTCAGGCAATCTACTCACCTCAGCCTCCCGAGGCGCGGGATTACAGGCTAAGCCACTGAGCCCAGTCCAGTTGGAGGAATCTTAAATGCAGATTGCTAAGTGAAAGAAGCCAGTCTGAAAAGACTATATACAACATTCTGGAAAAGGCAAAACTGGAGACAGTAAAAAGATCAGAAGTTGTCTGGGCAACCCCCTTGGGTCCCCTCCCACTGTGGGAGCTTTTCTATTCTTAATAAATCCTGTTTTCTAAAAAAAAAAATTAAGAAAAACAAAGAAGTTGTCCGGGTTCGGGGGAGGGGTGAGGGATGAACAGTTGGTGCTTGGGGATTCAGGGCAGTGAAACCACTCTGGCTGACACTGTAATACTGGAGGATACATATCATTATGCGTTTGCCAAAGCCCATAGGACGTAATACACCAAAGGTGAACTCTGGCATAAACTATAGACTTCAGTTAATAATGACTCATTGGGCCAGACGCAGCATCTCATGCCTATAATCCCAGCACTTTGGGAGGCTGAGGTGAGAGGACTGCCTGAGCCCACGAGTTCAAGAACACTCTGGGCAACTTAACGAGACCTCATCTCTACAAAAAATTAAAAAATCAGCCAGGCATGGTGGAGCGTGCCTGTAGTTCCAGCTACTACTTGGAAGGCTGAGGCTGAAGGATGGCCTGAGCCCAGCAGGTTGAGGTTGCGGTGGCCGGAAGCGTGCCACTGCACTCCAGTCTGGGTGACATAGTGAGATTCAACTATAAATAAACAACCAAATAAATAAAATAATGACTTATCAATATAATACACAATGCAAACTATTAATAATAGAGAGAACTTAGGGGAACAGGGAGAGGGTGTATATGAGACCTGTACAATTTTTGCAATTTTTTTTTTTTTTTTGAGTTGGAGTCTCACTCTGTCACCCAGACTGGAGTGCAGCGGCCGCTCCCGGCCACCGCAGCCTCGACCTGCTGGGCTCCGGCGATCCTTCCGCCTCAGCCTTCCCAGTAGCCGGAATTACAGGCACGCGCTACCACGCCCGGCTGATTTTTTTGATTTATTGTAGAGAGGAGGTCTCGCCAAGTTGCCCAGGCGGGTCTCGAACCCGCGGGCTCAGGCAATCCACTCACCTCAGCCTCCCAAAGGTGTGGGATTACAGGCTGAGCCACTGAGCCCAGCTAATAAGAAAATTTTTAAAATAATTGTAAAAAAGCGTGCTGCCTACTCCCTGCTCCTTCAGGAAAGGACCAGGCAGCCCCTTTCCCTCAGCTCCAGTAAAGTCCTGGAGGGGCATCCGGAGGCCCAAAGCATCACTTGGGGTGGGGGAGAGGGGGACTAGTGGGAGTGGAAGATGGGGGTCAGGGGTGGCTCAAGCGCACAGCACGAAACTTGTTCAGGGGGAAGAGACATCTCGCGCACAAGACCAGCACACAATCATTACCTCTCTCGATGAGCTGCCCCCAGGTGATACTTCCAGGCCTCCTCCCTCTAGGGTAGCCATCCTTACCCCACCTTTTCTCACCTCTCTCCACCCTCATCAGTGTCTCTCTGGATTATTCAAGTCCCCCAGCCTGGTGGGGGGCAGTGGAGGCGGGCAGGGCCAGGTGCTTCTCTTCCCTGCAGGTTGCCCACATTTTGGCTGTGGGGCAGGACAGAGTAAGGAAATCGGACCACAGACCCAGGGGAGGAGAGGGGAGTCCTGAAGAGCAGGGGACAGCACATTAGGTCCCCTCCCAATGGACGTAAGTGGCCATGACAGTGCCTCCCTTGCTGGGCTGTCGTGAAGAATAAATGAAGTAATCTGTGGAAAACCTTCAGCCCAGGGCCTTCTGGGGGACGAGGTCAGGAATTATCCACTCTGAAAATTCCTGTTCCTCAGCCCCATGGCTGTCCTCCTGCTGGTAGCAAGGTCTGCCCTGCTCTGTCCTGCAGCCCCAGCATTCCAGGATCTAGTCTTTCCATTCCTTCAAGGGTAGTTACTGAGGGTCTGCCGCTGTGCCAGGAACTGGGGATACAGCCATGTGTGTGTGCACACACATGCAGTCCTCCCTGACTCTACAAGTTGGTGAGGGACACACAATCACCAAACAAACACAGTGAGGTGCACTGTGAAGAAGTGATGTGTGCTATGAGGAGAAAGAAGGGAGAGAAAGGGCCAGCGGGTGACAGGTGGTCCGGAAAGACCTGGGAGGCGAACGGGGTGAAGGGAACAGGCTGAGAGAAAGGCATGTGCAAAGTCCAAGAGGCAGGAGTGTGCTAGGTGTGCTCGAGGAGTCGCAAGAAGGTTGGTGGGGCTGGGAGGAAGTGAGTGGGGGGAGGGAGGTGCAGAACTGGACAAGCGGCCGCAGCCACACCGGCCATGACAAGAACTCTGGATTTTACTTCCAGAAAGCCAGTGGAGTGCTTGGAGTAACACAATCTAATGCTTGGACCAGTGTCACCTGGGAGCCCGTTAGACCTGCAGTCTCTCAGGCCCGTCTGAATCTGCTGGATTCGAACCTGCATTCTCACAAGACCCCTGGGTGCTCCTGTTTGGAAGCACAGGACTCATTTATCCTTCAAATGTGGTACATATACATGATGGAATCTGACACAGACATAAAGGACAAACATATGGACTTTACAGCAATTTGGATGAACTTAGATTCTGTCATACTCAGTGATCTATCACAGAAATAAAGAACATGTTCTCACTCATAAGCGGACCCTGAGCATTTACCATAATACTATAAGAAAGGGATTGGGGACAGGCTCGGAGGCTCAGTCTGTAATCCCAGAATTTTGGGAGGCCGAGGCGAGTGGATTGCCTGAGCCCGCGCGTTCGAGACCAGCCAAGGCAACTTGGCGAAACCTCGTCTCTACAATAAATCAAAAATTAGCTGCAAGCCGGGCTCGGTGGCTCAGCCTGTAATCCCACACTTTGGGAGGCTGAGGTGAGTGCATTGCCTGAGCCCGCGGGTTCGAGACCCTCCTGGCCAACTTGGTGAGACCTTGTCTCTACAATAAATCAAAGATTAGCCGGGCGTGGTAGCGCGCGTCTGTAGTTTCAGCTACTTGGAAGGCTGGAAGGATCGCCGGAGCCCAGCAGGTCGAGGCTGCGGTGGCCGGGAGCGGCCACTGCACTCCAGTCTGGGCGACAGAGTGAGACTCCAACTCAAAAAAAGCCCAAAAATAAAACACAAAAAAGAAAAACTTGCCTAAGGTCTGGGCCTTGGTTTCCCTTTCAGGATCAGTGAGGGGGTTCAGAGAGGGCCAGCCTAGTGCCCATGCTTTCCGCAAAGACAAAGTCCTCTACAAAGGTCATCTACCCCACCCCACCTCCCTGAGGGCACAGGCCCCCAGCCCTCACTTGGAGACCTAAGCAACCCCTGCCCACACCACACAGTCTATTTGCAGACCACTTAGAACAAATGATTCAAGACTGTGTTGCCAGCCGGGCATGGTGGCACATGCCTCTGCGCTCCCAGCTACTTGCAAGGCTGAGGCAAGAGGATCACTTGAGCCCAGGAGCTCAAGACCAGCCCGGGCAACAAAGCAAGGCTCCATCTGTAAAAACCAAACACTCTTCTGCCCACTCCTTGCCAGCACCACGGGCTTCCATTCTCCTCTGGACGGCAGATGCCTCTCCTCAGAGCCAATCTCCCCTGGGGCTGGGCCTCCCACCGGCTCTGCCAACCCAGGGAGTCTCTCTGCCTACAATCTCCCCCCACACCTGCGGGACAACTGGACACAGTCTAGTCAGAGCAGCTCAGGCAAACCCGGAAAACAGAGATAGAAACCCCAACTGACCCCACAGCCAGGGGGCTGGACAGCCCCAGCTGGGGAAGCCAGGTCCTCAGGAAGCAGCACCAAGGGCCTGAACCAGCGGGTGGACCCTCCCCAGGGAATCCTGGGGGCCCTCTCAGAGTGACTCAGAGGTTCCCAGACCTTGATGAGCCTGAGCCCCGGAGCCACCCAGCCCTGCCAGGCCTGCCGCTACTCCCCGGAGCCGGAGCCCAGCACACTAGACATGTAAAACCAAGGCCTCAGTGGGGCAGGGAAGCCTGTGTCATCCAGCTCCCGAGGTTGGACGCAGCAAAGCCCGCTTTCAAGGAATAATGCAGGAGAGAGCCAGAGACAGACTGAGAGACAAAGAGACATAGAGAGCCAGAATGAGGAGGAGGAGAGCAAGTAAGAGGCAGGGAGGGAGGAAGGGGGGGGCGTAGAGAGAAGGTGGAGGTTTGGGGGAGGATGGGGAAGAAAGAGCCGGTGAGCATGGTGGCCATAGAATTTTCACACTGGTGAGGACTTGTCTCAAAGCTGGGTAAACAAGGCAGGCGCCCAGCTCTCTCCCGAGTGGGATTTTGGGGAGGCACCTGGGGAAGGAAGGAAGTGGCTGTCTCCAGTTGAGCCACTCCTGCCCATCCCAACTATGGCTGAGTGTGAGTGTAGTTGGGGTGGGCAGGACTGACTGGGGGAGGACAAGTCTCTGGACGGAAAGGACAGAATCATAGCTCTGAATGGCTTCTGTTCCCACTAAATCCCTGCTATAAAACTCTGAGGGAAGCCGGGCTCGGTGGCTCAGCCTGTAATCCCAGCACTTTGGGAGGCTGAGGTGAGTGGATTGCCTGAGCCCGCGGGTTCGAGACCCGCCCGGGCAACTTGGTGAGCCCTCGTCTCTACAACAAATTTAAAAAAACTAGCTGGGCGTGGTAGCGCACGCCTGTAGTTCGAGCTACTTGGAAGGCTGAGGCGGAAGGATCGTCGGAGCCCAGCAGGTCGAGGCTGCGGTGGTCGGGAGCAGCCATTGCACTCCAGCCTGGGCGACAGAGTGAGACTCTGACTCAAAAAAAAAAAACAAAACTCCGAGGGAATACCTCTGGCCCCAGGCTGGCCTAGGACCTCTATTTTTTCATAATTGGATTTCTGGCCGGCTTCTTTAAGCCCTGAAGGGCCCATCTGAGGGTCATCAAAAGAGAGGTCCAGAGTCTGTCCCCTGCCCTCATGCCTTCCCTTGGGAGCTTTGTGCCCCCTCTGCACCTCAGTTTCCTCATCCTGCTGGCCTCTGCATTCCCCTGCAGAAACTTCGTGAAGATCCACTAAAGCAGGTGTTTGTGAAATGCTCACCCACACCAAGCTGCACACAAATGTCGAGATCATCATCATCACAGGAGCTGAGGGTGGGACAGACTGACGAGAAACAACACTTTCTGAGAGCACTCGGCCACCTGGCACTTTGCAGGCCCTCGGCAGGGAGATCAACGACCATTAATCCTTCTCCAGAGGCAGCCACAGAAACGGTGCCACACGCTTCCACCGCACATCACAGCCTGGGAAGACCACTGGAAAAGTCTGTTAGACCCTAGTGAGGGAGGGGCAGACCAGCAGGAGAGGAGAGGACAGTGCTTCCTGTGTCTCTAACTTAGCCCCCCAGGGAAGCTGGTGCTGGGACATTTCCCCAGCTTGTCTGTCCCCTGCCCCCCCTCCTTTCTGCCTCCAGCTTCCCTCCAGGCCTGTGCTGTGCTCCGCAGCCATTTCTTGTCACTGCTGAACAATAGGCCTTGCTAGCAGCTGGCAGCCTGGCTGCCCTGCCGGGGAGGAGAAAGGGAGGGAGGGAGGGAGGCTGCCCGGAGGCTGTGGGGCTGGGGCAGCCAGTCTGCACAGAGGGGGTTCCCAGCTCCAGGGACAATGCCGGCGTGCGTGCCTCCTGGGTCATGCACATGGCCACACCATCCCAGAAGCTGCGAAGGCTGGCATCCTGGAGCAGAGGTTCTCCTCCCACCTGGAGCATTTGTAAAATCCTCGAGGTCCGGAATGCACGTCCAGAGATGTTGGCGGAGGCCTCCATGCTCCTGATGTGTTGCCAGGGAGACCCGCAGCCCAAAGCACGGGACAGGCATGTGTGGCCTGCTTCTTCTTTTCCCACTGAGTACCAGAGAAGAGGAAGTGACAGGTCCAAGGTTACAGAGAGTCAGGACAAGAGAAGCTAGGGGGCATCCCGCCCTGTAGAGCTCTCCCAACTCCTGGTTCACTGCCGGCCCCACGGGGACAGCTTTCTCCTCTGATTCCTCAGGGCAGTGCCAGGTGTGTGCCAAGATCTGCACTCTGGGAAGAGGAGGGGTCCAAGGTCGGGCAAGTGACAGAGGTCAAGCTGGGATCAGAACACCTTTCTCAGCCTCCAGGCTAAAGATAAGGGGTGTGCTGAAGGGGTTGTGAGTCAGCTCTGCCACTTGCCAACTGCGTGACCTTTGGGAAGTTGCTTAACCTCTCTGAGGCTGGACTGCTACCTCTGTAAAGATAAAACCTCAAAGGGCTGGGGAGGAGAGTTCATGAGATCACGCGTACCGGTATGCAGTGGCACTTGGCACATGTGAGCGCTTAGTAAGTGGTAACTCTGGGGACTATTCCTCCTGTTTTAAAGATTCCTCTCCAAGAGGAACAAAAGGACATTAAAAGCAAAGATGGAAGAGGCAACAGGGACCCTGGGACCCCAGACTGCTGCGTAAGCACAGAGCATGGTGCTCTAGTAAGCATACAGCTGACCGTCATGGCATGCACGTTTAGGAAATCATGGTGCCCCCCCCATCACCAAACATGCCTTTGGCATGAGGACATCCCAGTTTTGCTTTAAGGGTCCACCTAAAACACCACACTGAGTCAGCTTTGCCCATTGTCACATTGACTATACTAACACTGGTGAACTTTCTCAAAGCCCTAGAACTGCTCTAAGTACTTTACGTGCGTCAACTCGCTGAATCCCCACCATTCCATGAGACAAGATCAATTATTACATGCCTTTCAAAGATGAGAAAGCAGAGGTGCAGAGAGATTCAGGAACTCACCCAAGAGTCATAGGCTGTCAGTAGTGGTGCCAGGATTCAAACTCAGGCACTGGTTGCAGAGACAAACAGAACCCCAAAGCTATGAACTGTGTTTTGCCTTGAACAATAACCCCTTTCCCTCTCTGGGTGTCAGCTTTCACATCTGTCACATCAGCCCCTTCGATCCCTAATTCTGTAAAGAAGTGTGAACACTAGGATTTTTTTTTTCCTTCTTTTCTTTTTTTTTTTTGAGTTTAGGAAATCAAAACACCAAACATGCCTTTGTCACTCTGTCACCTGGGCTGGAGTGTAGCAGCACGCTCACAGCCACCATAGTCTTGACCTCCTGGGCTCAGGCGATCCTTCTACTTCAGCTTTCCAAGGAGCAGAGACTACAATCGCACACCACCACACTCGGCTAATTTTTGTTTTTCGATTTATTGTAGAGATGAGGTCTCACCGAGTTGCCCAGGCTGGTCTCGAACCCCTGAACTCGGGCAATCCTCTCGTCTTGGTCTCCCAAAGTGCTGGGATTACAGACTTGAGCCACACGCTTGGCCTTTTTTCCTTCTTTTCATTCAACAAACACGTGAGTGCTTACTATGTGCTGGGTACAGCTCTGGTTATAAGAGGACAGACAACATTCAAATTTGCATTTTTCTTGTACTGTCATGTTCTTTCTCTTTCTTTTGGAGTTGGAGTCTCACTCTGTTGCCTAGGCTAGAGTGCAATGGCATGCTCACGGCCACCCCAGCATGGACCTGCTGGGTTCGAGCGGTCCTTCAGCCTCAGCCTTCCAAGTAGCCGGAACTTCAGGTGCACACTACCACGCCCAGCTAATGTACTGTCATTTTCAAAGAGTTTTAGGAGCTATGACTATCCTATCCTCATAAATAGAGATTGAATAACTTGCCCAAGTTTTAGCATTAATTAACAGCAGAAGCTCATAATTCCAGATGCAAACCACTCTGCTGAGCAATGGACCCTTGTTTCTAGCTGCCTTAGTGTTTCCACTGGGATGTCTGGAAAGGGCTTATCCTGTTCTTCCCTGTAACTGTTTGCTGGGTTACTGAACAAAGTGCCCTGAACTTGGGGACCTGGACAACAGGACTGTACTTTTCTGAAGGCCGGAAGTCCGAGCAGGTGGGTTACTCAAGGGCTATAGGGAACAACCTGCTCCAGGTCTCTCTCCTGGCTTCTGGTGGTTTGCTGGGCATCTTTGCCGTTCCTTGGCTTACAGATCCATCACCCCAACCTCTGCCTTCCACTTTGCATGGTGTTTTCCTTGAGTGTCTGTGTCAGAATTCTTTTTATAAGGCCATTAGTCGTATTGAATTAGAGCCCACACTAATGACCTTTTAACTTGATGACCTCTGTAAAGACCCTATTTCCAAATTAAGATCACGTTCTGAGGTACTAGAACCTATCTTTTTGGGGAGGACATAATTCAACCCATAATACCTCGTCACAATCACCCCCTCACGTTCCAGGTCTCATATCCCTTGCCAGTTGGTGTGGTGGCTCCAAGCTGCCTGGACCAGGTGAGGCTGGACCCCAAGACTCCATACAAGATGGCCCCACTACCAAGGAGGCTGCACAGGATCCCCAATGATTTTTTTTTTTTTTTTCCAGACAAAACATTTATTTTGAAGTTGGAGTCTCACTGTCGCCCAGGTTGGAATGCAGTGGCACGTTCACGGTCACTGTAACCTCGACCTACTGGGCTCAGGTGATCCTTCCACCTCAGCCTTCCAAGTAGCTGGAACTACAGGCACACACCACCACGCCCGGCTAATGTTTTCACCTAGTTGCCCAGGCTGGTCTCGAACCCATGGGCGCAGGCAATCCTCTCACCTCAGCCTCCCAAAGTGCTGGGATTATAGGCGTGAGCCACCATGCCCGGCTAGCAGTGGCCTTTTAGAATGTCGACTCCAATGTCAAGGACCACTGTGGCAGAAAGCCTGGTTGAGAAGCAGGTAAGGCAGTCGGAGGCATGGAGGGAAAAAGGTCTGAGATGGGGAAGCTGTGGTGAGGATAGGGAGGCAGTGGCAGAAGAAAAAAATCACCAGGACTGGAGAACAGATCATGCACGTGGGCAGCTGGGCCGAGGGTGGGAGCAGAATGATGAGGCCGAGGAGCCTGCAGGGGAGACAAGACCCTGAGACACACTGGGTGTGAGACGGCAGATCTTGGTAGACATTGAAGCCCACAGCTTGGGAGGGAAGTAGGGGCTGGCAATCAGTTCTGAGAGTCCTGAGTGGGTGAGATTGCCCCAGGAAAGCAAGGAGAATAAGGCGAGGATCGGTGAAGAGCTGGTCGGGAGCCAACCCTGGAAACAGCCATGACTTAATGAGAGCTGGGGCACAGATGTGAGAAAAAGGAGGTCAAGAAGCGTCTAGGGGGGAAGAGGGAGACTAGAAGAGAAAGGTGGTTCCTGAGGCCAAGAAGGTGCTAGAGACCAGCAGTCTCAGCCCCAGTTGAGGCCCAGCTGCTGTGGCCGGACTGTTGCTTAACATGAGCAAGTTGTCACAGAGAAGCTGGTTGTGCGCTGATCAAAAGAAAACTGCAAGCGTGCCTCTCTCGTCTTTTAACTGTTTATTGTATAATATAAAACTACAAAAGTAAGACTGCTCATTTCCATGTACATTTAATCCGTCCAATTGTTTAGATTACAGCCCAAACCTACATGTGGATACAGCCATCTGGGTTCCGATGTAATGTCTGTAATATTGCATAGAAAAGGCACAGCTCTCAGGTCTGTGGGGGAAGGGTTATACCTCCTTTTTGACAAAAGCCCTCCTCAAAAACCATGCACCAAACTTGTCACTATGTACACCTTTTTCAAAATCTTGGTCGTTCGCACATATGGCCTGCACTTCTCTTCCAAACTTGTTATCCCCAAAAAGAAGTCCAACGTTTGTATTGGCTTTGTCTGCAATGGCATTTGATCCTGGCTAATTTTCAAGAACCATTCAGACTCATTCTTAGAAACATTGACAACAATTGTACATAAGCAAGACGCACACAGCTTGGTGCCTCCAGGGGCGGCAGTTACAGGAAGTTAACCATTGACAGCCAGAACAGGTTCAGTATGCTCTTTTCAGTATTTCCAGAAAACGTATAAAGGTCCAATGGGTAACAGCAAGGTTTTCAAATTAAGACAACTCATATAGAGTAGAATAACAATCGCTACACAAAGTAGAGTCTTTTTTTTTTTCACATCTGTCATTTAAGAAGGCTGCCCTGCGGTATTCATAATTCATTGTTTACCGCAAAGGTGGTTAATAAATTTAAGCTTTAAAAACGATCTGTAAGTTGATACTTTGGCTCTTTGGAGCTTATTTAGGTAAGAAATTTTCCTTGATTGACCTCAGGGCAGTTGGGGCACTCCAAGGGGCTATGGCGACACAAAGCTCAATCAATGGGTAGCGACACTCGAGAGGTGCAGTGGAGGCCCTGGCGTTTCTCACCCTTTGGTATGAACGAGGGTGCCCGTGTCGTTGCCCCTTCTGTCATCCAGAGAAAGTGCTACTAAAAAAATTTTTTAAAAAATATCAACCCTCTGATGCTTGATTTGCTTAAAAATTTGGAGGTATTAAAGCATTCCTCACCCATACTTTTTGCATATTTCAAATAGACCCATATTAGAGGAGAGAGTAAAAATGAATGTGGACTGTGCATATGATGAGAAGACCCAGGGGGCCGGGCTTGCACCCCCTTTTAATACAAATTTACATTCCTACAAGAGAATACATTCCTACCATACATTCTGCACATGTTACGATCCAGATGTTGTTAGCGCTCCACAGTAAAATAAATATATTTACACAGAAACAAGGAATAAATAACTTATGGGAAAAAAAGAATCACTTCAAATTCAAAGCTCTTATGATTCTGCTCTCATCTTGTCACTTCATTGCACATCACGTCAATCATCGTCCTCTCCAGCCCCAGCCCCCAGCCCTTCTTTCTTGTAAAGGCACCTCGAGCTGCCTGCCTGGCCCTGGATGCCACGCGATGTCTCGTGTAAAGGGGAAGGCACTGCTGCCAGGTGGCATCTGGAAGCACGTTCCACACTCGGGCTGGGACTTGGAGGCTCCACTCGAGCTCCTACTCTTCCCTGTTGGGACATCCCTCTGTAAGAATAGGACACAGAGACAATTTGAATGCTTGATCGTTTTGTTCTTTCTGAAAATGGGCCACTGGTTTTCCACGTCTTTCTCGTTAGGCTTTTTTGAGTATCAGGACGTACGGCAAGGGTCTCAGAGTTAAAAAGTATTTGCCTGCTGTTGGGATTTTTGTTTTGATTTTGAAGCCCAGCCTTACAAATACATGAGAGTCAGAGAACCAAGTTTGGGCAATACTCCTCTGTGCTTATTTGAACTGTTGCCCAACATATGGGATTTGTTTAAACACACGATTTGCTAATCCAACGAAAGTACAGTTGTTCTAAGTTACTGTAAATCAGTTTTTAACAATGGCAAATCAACTGCTTTACCCTGTTATTGTTCGGAAGAGTCAACACTATTGTGTACATGTACGTATGTAGATGAGTGCAGCATGTGGCAGATCCGCCGGGTCCTCCAGTTATGAAAAGCATGGAGTCTGGGCAGACTTATTCTCTTCAAGGGAAGCTCTTGAAACAGACAGGCACAGTGACACTGGAAGCATCTACAACAACCCTCACCTTCATTATATGGTCCCTGGTCCTATCAAAGGAAATGACATATATGTAGCAGTAAGAGGTGTCTGTGGAGGTTGCCTGTAGGAGAACAAGTGCAATTTGATCAGTTCCTCACTGCTGTGCTGAGTTGATAATTAGCCTTTAAAACACACTCAAGTGGGGGGAAAGTACATTAGAATGCAGAAAGATTTTTATCCTTTCATACTTGAATATTTTGCTTAGATGAGCAGTTCCTTCATCACAAATGTATTTGCTTTGCCATGTGCATTATAAAAATAAAACTAACTATGGCTTGTTTAAAGTGCCATTTATAAAGTTTTGTTTTGTTTTGTTTCTGTAACTAGCCAGAAAGACCCAATTTTATCCATGGCAAGAAGTGAGCAGAACTGGTGACTGAATATTGACAAATGACCAACAATAAAGACAACAACAACAACAAAAACAAAATCCCATAATTTAAAATTTTTTAAATAAATATAAAAGTTATTCCTAAAGAAGCCATCTGCATAACAATATAGGTTGTAACCTGCACTCAACAGCTAAAGTACCATTGGAAGAAAGAAAAAACTGAAACGAAAGGCCATAAACAATTTCGGCAACAAGCATGATACATTGCAAACGTTTTAAAATTAAATGTACACCACTAGGAATAAAAAGCTACTTCTCAAGTGTGTCCTGGGGGGGGTGGTAGGGGAAACATGCATAGAAAGTCCTGTCTCTGTTTTTGGGTGAAACAGCCTTGTAAAGTGTAGTTAAAGCAGTTAATTTAAGAAAGCAACCAGATGGGAAGCTGTGATGTCACGTGACGAACTCCAGGTTCAAGAGTCACGGAGGTGGTGAGAGTGCATCCCGGGCCGGCCGAGGGAAGCCGAGCTCACTGTGGTGATCACGAAGATGCCATTTTCAGCTCTTAGCAACAGAGGGAACAAAAGCTCTGGGGAAGGGAAGCTGCAAAAGACAATTTAGCAACATGATGGATGCCTTTGGGGGAGATTTTCTTCCCTAAGAGCCCTAAGGATTGCAATAGGGCTTAGTTCCATGAAGAGGTTGGTTGCTTTTCATAAAATTTTGTTCGGATGTTAAAATTTCAGGTCATCATAAAAATTATGCCAAAATGGAAAGACCTGGGTTTTCATTTAAAAAAATAAAAACACTTAAAAGCTCAAGCTTGGCATAAATATACTCTTAAGAACGACAGTAGTCTTCCTCTCAAAAGAGGAAGCTAAAGCGAACCATCACTTAAACCCCGAGCTCCACGGCCATCTCCGCCAACGGCTTAATGCAAGTTTGATGAGCAGATGTGGCTCTGGCTTTGGAAGTCACAGTATTGGCAGGTGTTGGTGCCAGGGGGTCGGTGCTTGTGAAATCTGGGTGTGATATTACCTGGCCCTTTCTTAAAGCGCTGTGTGTGTGTGTGTGTGTGTGTGTGTGTGTGTGTGTGTGTTTGCATCTGGGGACATCAACTGCAGATTGATTTGATCCAATTTTCTCTTGCACCATACACATATAAAACATTACAACTCTATAAAAGTACAAGTGCAACTTGTACATCTGAAGTTTGCAGGAACTATGTGAGCAAATCCTATCAAAATAGCTATCTCATATGTATAAACAGCATTTGTTTTTAGAAAAACAATATCATAAACTGCAGAATCTGTACAAAAATATAAAATAAATTTGGGCAGCAGTTTTCTAAACAGCCATGTAAATGCAACACTTACAAGGAGTAGTTAATGCCTCTAAAAAGGCTTAATTGCCAAGTCAACCTATACAGGGCGAAAATGCCAGAAAAGGTACTGAGATTATCTAAATAATATATATATATATTTCTTCTTTACCTCTTGCAATAAAACTTATAGAAAAAATAGACAAATATGCACATGCAATTTACAGCTCTTCCAACTTAATCCTTGTGCTTCACTTGAACTGTTGATTTTTGTCATTCAACATAGCAACATTGTCTTCCAATGTATTCTTTCCTATTCCAGGGTAGTAGGTCTCTGAGGAACCACTCAAAAAAGCATATTAAAAGTGGTCATACTTGGATGAAGGCACTCCAACTCTGCTCAAAGCAAAAACTAGTGTGATCCTTTTGTAAAATTTTCTTTTTCTCTGAAAAAGGCAAGCAAGGGTGCATGCACAGTGCGGAGAATTGTTGGGGTGGTGGGAATGCTCCAGGGTCTGGGTGGGCACAGCCGCCGGGCCCCTGGGTCTTAGGACCCCACGAGTACCTCCATGATGTGGTCCAGCTCTGTAAGGTCCATTTTGAAAGGCTGACTCGGGGTGACGGGCGGACTGCTGTAAGGGGCCAGGGTTTTGAGGAGGTCGTCAGCCGACACCGGGGCCATTTTTGAGGCTGTCCCCGACGAAGATGTGCAGGGGTCAAAGTCATACATGGACGTATCGATGTCAGCGAACAGGATGTCGTCCAGGGTCAAGTCTGTCAGGAAGCCCGTGGACGTTGTGATTTCAAAATTCCCAGGCAGAGAGTCAATTAGTTTCGAGTCATCCGTGCGGCTCTCCAGGGGCCCCTCAAGTTTCTGGACACTGGACTCACTGGAGGTCCCTTTCGAGCTGTCAGTCACTGCTGCTGCGGCCTCTGCGGAGGTAGATGTGGGACAGAGCTCCTCGATCTCATCCAAGGCAGAGGAGAAACTGTCCTTTTCTGGCGGGAGGGCTGGAGGTGAGAGTTTGGTAGGAGCCGTGGGCTGCACGGCCTGCGAAGTGCAAAAAGTGTCATCGTCGTCCTCGAGCAGTGAGGCCGGGGTGAGGCAGGCCTCCAGGGGTGTAGTGCTTCCCAGGTCACAGGGGTGGGTGGGAGGGGATGCAAGGTGGCTGAAGGCCGGAGGGGCCTCTCGGTAGCTGTCGCTCAGCTCGTCGGTGGACTGGGAGGAGGGGGTGAACATGGGCCTCAGGCTGCCTTCCTGTTTGAGTTCCTCCTGGATCCGCCTCAACATGTTGTTAATTAAAACGGTCTTTTGCAAGCTGGGCTCTGTCAGGGGCCTGTGGTTATAGAGTTTCATAAGGGAAATGTTGAAGATAGTCTGGCGCTGTAAGGTGTAAGACACCTTGGATGGACCGTCAGAGGGAGACAGGATTTTGCCTTCCAGCCCATCTTCATGCTCATCAAACTTCCGTTTTCCTCCTTTACCCAACATATATCTGCAAAGGAGAGAGGGAGGAAACGGCATTAATCACACAAAAGCTGGTTTCTACCACAAAAAAAGACGCTGATTTAGAAGTCGGGATGCGGACTTCAGTCTCTTGCCCAGGGTTATGGAGAAGAACAGATGGATTAATTGGGGCAGGGGGAGACCTTTTGGACTAAGAGAGAGTTAGAAAATCTTCCTCTGTGTGCCTGCAGAGCAATTTTTATCACTAGGTAGTCTGGTGAATGTATTTCTTGAGAAACGTGTACGACACAGACAAGTTAAGAGTTACCATGGAAACCGTGATTTTGACTTTCTCGGCTCATGTGCTTGCATTCGCAGGCCTAACCGTGCAGGTTCGAGCTCCCTCCCCCAAACGGATTTATTTTTAAAGCCCAAGAAAACACTTGCAATGCTATGACCTAAACAGACACAGGTGTCATAAATTACAGCTTGAACACATCTTGAAGGATTAAAAGAACCAAGCTAAAGAAGAAGGAGCATGCATAATTCTGGGAGAACCGAGTGCGCTTTCAAAAGGCTTTTCCTTCCTCATTATGCACAGAGCCTTTCTGCCGGTTTGGTGACATGTGGTGAAGCACTTGGCCTGTGTTAAATGACCACAGTGACTGAGCTGCCACCACTTTTCATTCTCGAATCAAGTGGAGGAATGTGTATTTCCCAGCCAAAGTTTTTCCTTGGCTCAGTTTCATCGCACACAGTTATGTCTGAATGTAACTGGATTAATTTTAAAGTAATTAGCTCTGATTATAAGCATTGCTCTTTGGGTACTTAAGACATTTCATAACAAAATACCTACTGTGATTCCAGAGATACGTATGTAATTTAAAGAAACGACAACCTCATATCTCAGACCTCGAGAATTTGGCAATGGGTTGAGTTTTAAAACCTCAGTGAAGAACTCTTGCCCCATCTTGTCTATGGCTCACAGCCCAGGCTGTGTCCTTTCTTGCTCTGGCCTTTGGTTGGGTGTCACCTTCTTGAGAGGGGTCCTTCCAGTTCTCCAAGGTCATGCCACAACGTCATCACCTTCCTTCTTCAGAACTTCTACTGCCTACACAGAACAATCTCAAGTCCATACAGACCTTACTTTCTTAACCACTTAATCAAGAAACCTGTCCCTTTGTCATTCAGACTAGGACACAAGATTCTCCCTGATGCAGGCCTCCGCTCATCCCCTCACTCCATAAGACTCACACAGATATGCTTTCATCCTATCCTCAGTGTGACTCACTCTTCCTCTTATCTTCATATACAAGCAATCCTGCAGTTATCCAATTTTTCTTCTAAGCACTACTCACCTTTCACTGAATTGCTTCAGCTGATTGACTGCGCCTCAGTCAATCTGTTATGAATTTACTCCACATCTGCACTGTCTTAGACACTCTGCCAGGCACAGTGACAATCTCACATGAATAAAGTCTAGGCTTCAAGAGGCTAAATAGCTCCTCCTACACCTTATCACCATTTTGAATTTCAAGTCTCATCCTAAAGGAATAGGCCTAAACAGAATAGAAGCCTCACAGAACTTCCAACACTTTGTTAGAAAGGCCACGTTGCCCCCCAAGGCAGGTGAATCCACATAGGTGGTCAGGGAGCCTGGCACACAAGTCCCACTTGAGGTAAGTGGAGTTCACATGCCTCAGTCTCCAGGAGAGACAGGTAGAAGAAGCTTGAGATTTTCAGCAATGTTTATAACGAATGTGGAGCTACTTGCAAGAAGCATTTCCCCTCATTCTGCACACATTAAGAAAATGCTGTCAATCACTAGGCCCCGAGAATTACTCCAGTAACTAACGGTTCTCCAAGGCGAGGAAGGTATGATAGTAACAACATCTAATACTTAGGTGACAGACATATTTCCTGCTGATTAGTGCTAAAAGTCACATTTGTATATCTGCTTTGCATAGAACATTTCCTATCTAAAGTATCTGTTTAAACCTGAACTTAAATGGTGGTTTTATTTCACATTGCAAAACACTTTCTACGTCATGCATCAGAGTGTTACCGGACAATGAGGTTTTGAAACACATAATTGCACTCACAATTATACTTAGTATTGGTATTTGCTTACAATCTGAGCATTTAAGTACTTCCAGAAAAATGTCACTTTTGCCAAAGAGCTATGTGCACTTAATCCTCATATGAAGTTGTCACATGGACTATGTTATGTTATAATGTGTGTACACACATACATACACACTCTAAAAAAGTGTTTCTCAAAAGTATGGTCTCAGAAAGTGCCTGTCTGCAAGCTGTTTGTTACTGGTCATGATGAGGTACTGTGTTTAGAAACTTCTACTGCAAATGTACAGAGTAACTAACCGTACGTCTGTGAAGCTAGTTTTTAAAATGGAGTGTATACATCTTTGTATTTTTATTTCATTTTTCTTGTAATTATTCTTATTGGGTTTTACCAAAGGCTATGAAGGATGGGGGGAGAGGGGAAGCAAAAACAAGATGGCCTCATATCACAGAAAGCTGGAGAAGCACTGTCCCAAAAGGTAATCCAAAATATAACAAAAACAAACTAGTAAGCTAATCGCCACTTTGAATTTTTATTGGTTTTCTGGAGGAGAGGTAACATTTAGGCAAGACTTTTCTTTTAGTCATCAATGTAGAACTGTCTTTTTAAGACTTGTTACAAGAATAAACAACAGGGTTTTTTTTCTTTTCTTTTCTGAGTCAGAGTCTCATTCTGTTGCCCAGACTGGAGTGTAGTGGCACGCTCATGGCCACTGCAGCCTCAACCTGCTGGGCTCAGGGGATCCTTCTGTCTCAGCCTTCCAAGTAGCTGGAACTACAGGCGTGCACCATCATGCCCAGCTAATTTTTTTTATTTATTGTAGAAATGAAGTCTCACCATGTTTCCCAGGCTGGTCTTAAACCCATGGACTCAGGCAATCCTCTAGCCTCCACCTCCCAAAATGCTGGGATTTACAGGCTCAGTGAGCCACCATACCCGGAAGGATTTTTTCAGTAACACATTTTTCTAGAAATAATCACCGACTCTACAGAACTCACATACTTTATATGTACACAGGCCACATAATACTATAGGCATTTAGTAGAATTCCCATAGCTGAAAGAGATCTGTGGAGATACTTTCAGAGAGATTTCAATGTGAGAAGCACCTACATTTCCAATTAGAAGGATCCAGCTGGTCATAGTCATGTGCTAATCCTGATGATTTAGGGAAAGCCTGATAAGACATCCATAACGCTGCTTGGAAGGGGAGGGCAGAGGACTAGACTAAGCAAAGTCTGTGAGCAAGAACAGATACACAAATCGAATCTCAGATGCATTTCAAATGTGTCAATCAGGACCCCAATGTAGTATGTCTCAAGGCAGGTTTGCCATTTCTCTATTTTGTATTAGGAGGCAAAAATGGCTCCCTGCACCCAGCAAAATTGCAAAATGCACACAATCTGAGTTTTTAACTCTACTTCTACCTAAATTGTTACAGAAATGAATACAGAGCAACCTAATACAATCTACTCCACATTTTTTTTACTTAAAAATGAAGTCAAGTTTCCTGCAAGTTTGCTTACCACACTGTAGTCACATTTCAATAAGCATGTTCAGAAGAGGCCTCCGACTCCTGGGAGAGAGATAGTGGTGAGAACTCCCTCCCGAAGCAGGACCCAATTAAAAGAAGAAAAGACAAGACAGGCCCTCAAGAACTAGAGAGCAAGAAGTCAGACTCAGCCCCTCCCAGCCTGGCCCAGACTGGCCAAGGCCAGAGTCCTCCTCCCCTCAGAAGCTCATGAGGGCATAGACTGTGTCTGTCTGTTCATCTGTGTCCTCAGGACAGGACAGTCCCTGACACACAGAAGATGGACCATAAACAGTCGCGGAATACACGAACAGTGGAGAGGATGAGAAAGACACTGAGGATCGGCCAGAGAAGAGTTGATCCCCAAGTGGGAAATACGTACAGGAGGGAAGGTCTGAGGAAGGAGAGAGTTGCACAGATCTCAGAGCAGGGTAGTTTTTCAGAGCAAGACCGGGGCCACAGAAGGAGTGGGCAGGAGAGCTCCAGTTCAGAAAACTCTTCAGTGATGACCTTTCCCATCCTTGAGGTTCCAAAGGCAGGCAGGAGCTAGGCTCACATGCAGGGTTCCTTCCACAGACTGCTGCGCCCTGGGAGCCTGCACTTCCAACAAGTTTCCAGGTGATGACAGTCTGGAAACCTCACTTTGAGAACCATGATTTCCTCTTTTCCTCATCTGATCATTTGGTTTAGGCCTGAGAACAACTCTGCCCAGTTAACCGTGATACCTAAGGTCTTCTCTGTTTGTGTCTAAGCAAGGAAGGTAAAAAGGAATGACGCACTGATAGCAACTGACATTAAAAAAAAATACTCCACGCAGAGTTAAGATGTCTTAAACTCAATTTTATTATATTATATTATTATTATTATTATTATTATATTGAGTCACAGTCTCACTGTCACCCAAGTTGGAGCGAAGTGGCATGCTCAGGGCCACCACAGCCTTGACCTGCCGGGCTCAGTTGACCCTTTTACCTCAGGCTTCCAAGTAGCTAGAACCATAAGTGTATGCCACCACACCCAGCTAATTTTTTTATTGATTGTATAAAGAAGATCTCACCAAGTTGCCCAGGTTGGTCTCGAATCCCTGGACTCAGGCAATCCTCTTGCCTCAGCCTCCCAAAGTGCTGGGATTACAGGTGTAAGCCACCACACCCAATCTTAAATTCAATTTTAATAATAAAGCTCAGCTTCTCAGACCGATACAACAGAATCTCCTGGCACAGTACAGCAGGGCCATGACTTCTAGCTGTGATCTTAAAAGGAACATCAGTGAGGCTTTAGGACCAAAGCCCAAAAAGGAACTGAAACAGTACCTATGTTTAAAAGGGTAAGTAATATTTCACAACTTTTATTTTTAAGGCATTAAGAAAAAAACACAAACATAAAAAAGAGCGAATTTTAAAAAGTTCTCTTTAACTTAATGTTTTTCAACCATTTAAAAAACATGACACTGTCCCTTAATGTTATTTGAACTGTTAAAATAATTCCTATTAATTTTTTTTTTTTTTTTTGAGTTGAAGTCTCACTCTGTCACCCAGACTGGAGTGCAGTGGCCACTCCCGGCCACCGCAGCCTCGACCTGCTGGGCTCCTGCGATCCTTCCGCCTCAGCCTTCCGAGTAGCCAGAACTACAGACACGCGCTACCACGCCTGGCTAATTTTTTGATTTTATTGTAGAGATGAGGTCTCCTGCCCAGGATGGTCTCGATCCTGCGGGCTCAGGCAATCCACTCACCTCAGCCTCCCAAAGGCGCGGCATTACAGGCTGAGCCACGAGCCCGGCTTGCTATTAATTTTTAAGGTATGAGTATTAAATTTATTTTCCCAAACTACTACTTCTGTCATACCACCACCCCACCAACAAAAAGCACGGTTGTCACCTGCAGGCTCACCTCAGCCCTCCGCAGCTGCCTTGCCACGGCTTCCCAGTGACTCAGTAGACAGACCCTCTGGAGGGGCAGTGCCCTGCTGCGGGAGATATGGGTGGCCTGCACATGCTTTCTGACTCTATGCCAATCAAAAAAAAAAAAAGGAACAGTGTGTATTATGTTTTAACTTGATTTATCCCAAATAATTATCACTGACCCCAGACAGAAGAAAAACCCTCTATCACTGACAGACTCTCAATATCTGGAGAAAGAGAATTAATGCAACAAAAGGTCTTATTTAAGATGGGGTTAAAATTGATAGCTTAGTCCCAATTTCTGAAGCGAAGATATAATGGGGAAGGTGTGACTGATCTTGTGACCAAAGAGCCATCAAAGATGGTGCCAAGTTCGGCACCACTCTCACCTGACAGGATGTGTGGATGAGAAGCCCAGAAGTCATCACTCCAAAACTCTGAGACCCAATTGGTCGGTACCTTGTGTACATTTTCAAGTGCTTCATCCAATTTCCTTTTGGACCGGTAAATATCAACAACTAGAAATTCTATGCTGCTCCACAATTAAATGACCTGTTTTAAAAGTCAGTTAACAAGGTAGGTGTCTTCAGTTGGGTGAGGGTAAGTACTAGTGAGGCCTGGGGACTGGCCCTGCTCCATACTTGCCTGGGTGAGACGACATTCAGGGCTTTGCTTTGTGATAAGTCACTGGCCTGTGCACTTACGATCTCACACGTCTCTAAATGCGTGCCACAAAACCTTGTTTCAGTGTTTAATTAATAGCTGTCAGGAAAAAGGCTCCTAATTTAAAGGGGAGCTTTAAGAAGCCATACCCCTAATCCCTTCAACCACACTGTCCGGGAGGACTGCAGGTGTGACCACGGGTTACTGACGAGTCCAGAGACGCCACTGCTGACACTCAAACCATTAAAAAAAAGATTGAAGCCTTTACATTACTGCCAACAACTCAGAGCAGTGACTAGTCCTTGTGGATCCACCTCTTTGGAAGAAAAAGAAGCTGAGAAAAGAAGTGTGGCGTACAAGAAGTGTCTGAAGACCGCTGGCGAGGCCGTTCCCTCCCCCGACATCCTGTGCCACCACAGCCCACAACTCTTTAAGTGGAAGCACATGCATTCTTTCAGTTTGGGGGGTAACGATAGAAGAAAGGGGTGCTGCTGGCAAAATTAACTGTGTGTGTGATGGACTTTTGAGCTGAAAAGTGGCGGGCTCAGAGTTGGGCCAGAAATTGTTTGGAGCCGACTTCCACAACACATTCTCATTTCTCCTCACTCCATACTCTGGCCTCATCATGGCTTCTGGACCCCAACTGAAGAGCCTCTGTTCATGACAAAAGGACACCTCCCACCAGAGAGGACAGGACCCAGAAGCGCACTTCTATAGCTGGGAACCCCAGAGCCCTCCCTCCAGGCTGCTGTCCTACTGTGTGACTGCAACTCTCAAGCAGGCAGAAGCCGTCTTCAGCGAGGGAAGCCGTCTGCTTAGACAACTTTCCACACTTAGAATATTACACCTTAACAAATGCACTGGATTAAGAAATCTAATAATGTCTAGGCTTCTAACACCCTCCTCCCCCCAGTAACAACAAAACACACCAGCGAGAACAAAAAGGCCTGTTGGAAAGGACGTGGTGATGCTGGCAGGGACAGAAAGGGACGCTAATAGAAAGAGGCGTCCTCAGCTGGGCCTCGCGAGTCTGGGCGCTGCAGCGGCAAAAAAGCAGGGACTGGACTGTCCCCTCCCGCACGGTGCAGGGAGGGGCGGGGGTATCTGCAGGCCAAGGGTAGACCCCAAATCGACTGTCTGGCCCCGGGGAATGGCAGAAACAGGGGTGAAATTCCAGCGGGGAGAGAGCCTCCCTGTGGCTTATTTACAGCCAGGGTAAGGTCTCCCCGAAGACAGGGGAGGGTGTTAGTAACAGAACCCCTAACGCTGCCTGGATCGGAAAGCTTTTTTTTTTTTTTTTTAAACCAAAGCTCATCCAGGATTTCTGAGGTCCCTGCAGTAACATCCATGCTAATTGGTAAGTAAGACAAAGCCTCCCCTAACAAATCAGCAATGTAATTATAAAGCCAGTCACTAGATCAAGCCAGTTACCAGTGCCCCAGCGATATTCTGAGCCTGTAACCCGATACCACTGTTTGCGGCCGGCGCCTCCTCCGGGCTCTCCCCCGCTGCGCCCGGGCGCGCAGGGCCCGAGGGCACCGGGCTGGGCTGTTTGTTCCCGATCAGACTCAGCGTGTGAGGAGACCCGTAGGAACAATCCTCCCGGCTTCTTCTCTTGACAGTGGCTTAAAGCCTGCAGAAAACCTGAAATTCCGCCAGGAAGTCAACGCTAAGTGAATTTAAGAAATAACTTTTACCGTGCGGGGTCGTTTTCTAAAGTCCACATTTAAGAAATTCTAGCGCCCCCCCCCAGAGTTTAACACGCTGCCATTAAATTGAAGGCAATTTCTAATACTAGTGGTCTGCCACGTGTCATCTTTTCTCATGGAAAAAGACATTTTAAAACTGTTGACAACTATCTGTATCTAGTAAGCAAAATACAGTCAAATTCTGGGAGGGGGTGTTTCAAGTAAATATTTCTTTAGAATAAATTATGGCCTTGTTAATACACATCTAGAAAGAAAAATTGGCTTTTTAGAACATAAATACCAAGTAGTATAAAATGTTTCTAATATCCTGAACTTGGTTCCTGGGTGGGGGGGGTGTTAGGTCTCAACTCTTATGAAGCTAAGGACACCAGTCACCTTCTTCCAAGGACGATGGAAATGCTGACAATTCTCTCATTTTACCTAAGAATTTGGCTGAAAGCATGGCACACTTTTTTTTTTAATTTATAAAGAAAAAGAGCTTACTTGTTTTTTAACTTATAACTAAAAACGGTTTATTTGGTTTTATTTTAATTTAATTTATACAAAGGCATATTTGGGAATGGCACGATTAAAGTAAAAGGTTAAGTAGAATTATAGTTTCTGCACTTACTTAACAAAAATATACTCAATACGATATGATGCCTGGAATTTGCATTAAAATACTCCAGAAAAAAACTGGCCATGTGGATGAAACAAGACTGACAAAATGTTGTTGCTGTTGATGGGTGATAAGTACAGGTGGTGCCCCATTCGCTTCCCCTTACTTTTGAGTAATGTTTGGAATTTTCCATAATAAAAAGTTAAAAGCCACAACAAGCCAATACATCTTTTTTAAAATCCTGCACGTTAAAAAATATCAAATAAGCACAATAAATTATCCACACTGTCAGTGAGAACTAGTAACTTGATAAGTTTTTTTACACAGAAGAAAGCTATTAATGCTCTATGTAAACAAGCATGCCCAATACAAGTTGGAACTCTTTTAAACTCTGAAAGGCAGCATGTCACTTCCAGCCAGGAGAGGGCACAGCAGAGCAGCGAGGCACTCGTGAAGTCTGATTCTTCACTGCAATTTCTGCCTACATATCTCTTAAAGTCCACACATTTTCAAGACTGTTCTCAAACTCAGGTATCCACAGGAGAGTGCCAAGCAAGCTGGGACCCTTGCCAAGTCCAAACGAAATTGTATTACGCCACAGCTCAAATTTTGGAAATACTGTGTCCAGGAAAGATTGTTGCCTGTATATAAGCAACACTGATGTTTCAAAGACCGTGGTTAAAATCCCTGGAGGATTCCTGAAGGGAGAACAAACACACACAACAAACACAAGCCCAAGTCATGAGATGCGAACTTGGAGAAGCCAATAGTTCAGAATGTCTAGTGGGGGTTCTAGCATGGACTCCCAGTGACACAGTGAGTCTCAATAAATTTAGCGCTAAGAATTTTACTAGTATAGAAGTCTTTAGTAAATCCTACTTACTGCTTCTTAATAACCATAAATTACCTCCATGCTGAACAGATACTGCTTCAGGCAGTTATTTGGGAAAACCCTTCATAAAAGACATTGGGGAGGAGCCATTTAATTGTAAGATGCCATGCAGTTAACCTTAGGGAGATAATGAAGCACGTTCATTATGTGTAACTACTTGCTGGAATTCTTTCTATTCATATTACAAGTTCAGGTTACATGATGAATGTTCAATAATCATGTTCTTAACAGATGACCTATTATTATCAATCTTCCCATTTGCAAATTGGAAACTATAAACATATTATTTATATATATTAGACTCATTTAAATTATGTGCTATTTCATAACAGTTTGGTGTCAGAATTCATCTTCAGCATTTTGAATCTGAAGTCTCATTGAGGAAAGGTATTCTCAGATTTAGCTTTCCCATAAGACCGAGTTCTGGTGAAAGTTCATCACCCTTGCCCAACCCCCTTTCCTGTACACAAGGAAATTTTTTTTTTCATCCTGTACTTATAATTGCTTGGATTGGATTCTGGTTTCAACCCTCCTGTAGTATCTTTTCCCCAAAGATACCTTGTTTTTCCCCCTCCCACTGGAGGCCCTTAATAAACAATGTCAGGGGAGAAAAGGCTTAGGGCGGAAATCAAAGGCTTTGCCAAAAGTATGTGGCCGTTTTTGTTGAAAAAACGAGGGTCGTCGGATATATGAAACAGTCACACTAAAACAAGGAACTGCAATTTTGGGGAACAATTCTGTGAAAAATAAAACTGCATCTTAGTTTAAACCAAAACTTGCCTTCTAGGTTTTATTAGCCAACTACTTGCCACTGAATAAAATCGAGGAATAAAAACTAAGTATGCTACCTCTGGAAGGGCTTTTATGGAAGTGTTTCTTAAAAGTTAAAAATCAGTCACACTTTTAAGTTTGGATGATGTATTACTCAGAAAAATCACTTAAAATACTCCTCATAAACACAGAACATATTTCATCTTTCAACTTCCACATGCAGTTTAAGGAGGAAAACCAGAGAAATGTTATTTCTTTATTTACTACTGAGTTAAACTGAACATTGTATTCCATGGCCTAAACCTGGATTCCTTAAGAGAAAAATAACACATTTCTACAAGACATATGAGTACAAAAATCTGGTATAGGGTAAGAGAAATATACTTAAGAGACATGTAAGAGAAAGGAAATAACTATTTGAATATTCAAATAACTGACCTATGTAAGTAACCTACATATTCAGAATGTTTATTTTAGCTGTCTCTAAGATTAGGTAGGCGGATGATAAAGTTACAAAGACAATTAGACTTTCTATCATATACTTGTATAATTCACACAGAAGAATACGGCAATGAAGTATAAACCAAACTTAAGTATAGTGAATGATACTTTGTAAATATAACAGCCATTAAAAAAAATAACTACTTTGGGGCTGTTTTGAGATAAAACATATTTCTTACCAAGGCCTTCTGTGTAGTGATCATGAATGACTCATTGAACTTTACGCTAAGTCATTTAGTTAAATACACTAAAAATAACCAGAGTACCCCACTAAATGTAATAAATATTTATTTTCTAAGCAAAGTATTTCTTATTACTTCAATTACCCTCAATGTTCTTTATGGAGGAAAGCCTTCCTCTAACCTGACCAAGTTGCTACCTCTTAACATTCTGTCCACCCTACCTATCTTGGGAGTTTTAGAAGGCAGCAGGAGGCCGGGGACAGTGGCTCAGGCTGTAATCCCAGCACTTTTGAAGGCAGAAGCGAGAGGACTGCCTGAGCCTGTGGGATCGAGACCAGCCCGGGCAACCTGGCAAGACCTCATCTCTAGAATAAATCAAAAAATAAACTGGGATAGGTAGTGCATGCCTGTTGTTCTGGCTACCTGGAAGACTGAGGTGGAAGGATCGCCTGAGCCCAGTAGGTTGAGGCTGCGGTGGCCGTGAGCAGTGTGCCATTGCACTCCAGCCTGGGTTACAGAATGAGACTCCAGCTCAAAAAAAAAAAAAAAAAAAAAGGTAGCAGGAGCCACTTGAGGAATCATAATTTTAATTTGTAAACCAACTACTGTCAGACAGCTAAGTGTCATTACCAGGGGAAACTGATTTTATTTTATATTTCTGGACATGGTAAAACTATTTTTAAAGATTTGTCTGTCTTTAAAACTGTTCACAAAAGACTACCAAGTTCCTGACAAGCAGAAGTGAGGCAGAGCAAAAATTATTCTACCGTGGATCATAGCGCCCAAATTCCTCAGCCAGATCAGTTTTCTGTGACAGCATGGAAGAGACAGAAAAAGTAGGTATGGACAGGAAGACAGAGATGCACCCCTTGAAGGGAAAGAAATCTGAAACGCAAATCTGTATATAAAATGGGGTAACCACTCAGGGAAGATCAGTTTAAAACAGCTGCCACCTTGATATCTCATTAGCATGACTAGGATTTTATGCAAACCTGTTCTGGTGGAGAGATGACCTTGGGACTTTCAGATTCCCTGCGTTTAACTCTGGTCACACTTCTAAACACAAGGGTGGGGTGCTTCAGCAGGCCTGCCTCAAGCCCCAGGAGCTGCGGTGTGTGCTGTGGAATGATAAGCAGCTGGCCAGGGAGAGGAGAGCAAAGGGCTAAAGGTTGATCTGCAGCCAGGGACTTTTGATTACTGACTTTTTTTGACCATGTATATTCAAGTGTACATTTGACACATGTTCAACAGATTCACTTGGCCCACTGTAAACATGAGTGTGTGCTTATGGATGTATATTACACATACACACACGTATCACATCCATAAGAGCCAGAATAGAATCCCTTCCCTTTACAACTCTATGGGAAACTTCTTAGAAGCATAAAAGGGCTTAGTTTTAGCTTCTTTTCACTTAACTGCCTAAGAGGGGCTTCAAAGGGAAAAAAGCTTGAAATTAGCTAATAGCTCTGCAAAGGTAACAGATTTTTTGCTAAGTGTCAAAAAGAGAGCAATGAGACATGAATGAGTTTTAAAAATGTAAGTTTGCTGCTACCTGGAGTTACCAGAGAAACAAAGCTGCCTTTAGGCACCTCAAACTAGTCAGACCTGCTGTGGCAGTTGCACAGACGGCTCTAGATCTGTCCTCTGTACTCCTCCCTCCAGCCCCCACCCTTCCACGGAGCTCCATCCGCTCTCCACTCTGGCGGTGGTGGGCCGGACACACTCACCCCTCATTCTGTCATCCCTGCTGGGAGGCAGGGCCAGCTTTGGCTAGAAAGCCTGCAAGGGTAAGATGAGGCCAGACAGAGCAAAGATGCTGACTCCATCCTGAGCCTATAGCTGCAAAGGGTGAAGAATACCGCTTAGGTGATCCTGGGTTTCTAAAATAGATCAATCAAGGCAGGGAGCAGTGGCTCACGCCTATAATCCCAGCACTTTGGGAGGCCGAGGTGAGAGGATTGCCTGAGCTCATGGGTTCGAGACCAGCCTGAGCAACTTGTTGAGCCCTCATCTCTACAATAAATCTAAAATTAGCTGGGCATGGTAGTACATGCCTGTAGTTCCAGCAACCTGGAAGGCTGAGGCAGAAGGATCACCTGAGCCCAGCAGGTTGAGGCTGCAGTGGCTGTGAGCATGTCACTGCACTCCAGCCTGGGCAACAGAATGAGACTCCAACTCCAACTCCAAAAAAAAAAAAAAAAGATCAATCAAATTGTGGGATCTGCTACGGCTAATCCTGGCAGGTATTTCCAGTCAAGTTCAGAGGAGGGACAGAGGACCCTAAGAAAACACAAATGAGTCTTCCCAGTTTTAGGATCCTCCAAACCACAAAGAGGGCACGATTTTCAAAAGGGAGTTTGCGCTGTCTGTATGGTGCTTATTAAAATTGTATCTGTTTTGTTGATTAGAAACCATGTATGTTGATTTTACTTGGAAATTTTTATTTGTATTTTAAAGAAAATTTTAGACAGCCAACCATGTTTTGTTTGTCTCATGATCTTTGAGAGGAAAAAAAAAAAAACAAGGCATCTATTTATTACCCAGAATAGTAATGTCGTCTTATTGGGCTGACATATGCCATTCACAGATTCACACAAAGAATGAACTGCCACACAGTGCTAATGGAGAAAGACACTGCTCCACACAATGAGTGATGGACGCTCCAGGGGACAGTTCTGTTCATAAGGGTTTCCCAGCATCTGCACACAGGGCAGAAGTTTGCCTTTAATACCAACTGGACCAGCCATTCGAGACAATTTTTTAAAAAGATGTGCCAACTTTGGTTAGTAGCTGTCTCCTTCCAAAATACAACAAAATTAAATATCCACACACTTCTTAAATAGGAGTCCTAGCCTGTAGGTTTCTATCAATTGTTTAAGGAATAATGATTAGCCAGGCTTGGTGGCTCAGCCTGTAATCCCATGCCCTGGGGGGCCGAGGTGAGTGAATTGCCTGAGCCCGCAGGTTCGAGACCTGCCTGGGCAACTTGGCAAGACCTCCTCTCTACAATAAATTTTTTAAAAAAATTAGCCGGGTGTGGTAGCACGCGCCTGTAGTTCCAGCTACTTGGAAGACTGAGGCAGAAGGATCGCCGGAGTCCAGCAGGTCGAGGCTGCGGTGCCCAGGAGCGTGCCACTGCCCTCTAGTCTGGGTGACAGAGTGAGACTCCAACTCAAAAAAAAAAATGGAATAATGATTAATAGTAGGTAGAAAATATATGACTTGTGCATATGCAGTGGCCACAGCATTTTGATTTTCATGTTCTGCTAGTCAGTATTAATTAATGTAAAGGTAATTGAAGAGAGTTGGTGTTACTCATATTTTGACTTAAACTGGAGCTTGCCCTCTGGTGCCATTAGCACACACCTGATCTTTGGACTCAGTAATCAGAGACAGCACCCCCTCATCCAAGAAACTATTGGAACCAGAGCTGTCTCCTATAGGACATGCCACAACAGTAGATACCACATTTCTGCCGCCATAAAGTTTTCAAAATTCTACAAGTGAATTAAAGTTCACACGCCTAAACACTGTTATGTATACAAACTTGTATCTATATATAATACGACAAAGTGGTCTTGATTCTGATATAAATGGTATTTAAAATAAAGCTTCGTACTTTTACCTGTGCTCATTAACAAGAAACAACAAAAGAAACCTCTAAAAGTTTGTCGCAGCTTTTACTTTTCTTAAAGTGTAAAATATTTTAACTGAGGGTAAACTTGCAGTATAATTGGATACTGATACTTTGTCATATGCTACTTTGTTTGCTGATAGAAATTATTTTTATGGTTTTGCATGTGAACGTCTTCAATGTCCCTCAATCGGTTTTTCAATTCTGGGTTGCATGTGTGCACATGCGCATGGGCCTTTCTAACCTAGTGCGTCCCTTTTATTCTGCCACTGGAGCCCTTTTTATATTTTTTTTTGAGTCGGAGTCTCACTCTGTCGCCCAGACTGGAGTGCAGTGGCTGCTCCCGGCCACCGCAGCCTCGACCTGCTGGGCTCTGGCGATCCTTCCGCCTCAGCCTTCCAAGTAGCCGGAATTACAGGCATGCGCTACCACGCCCGGCTGATTTTTTTATTTATTGTAGAGATGAGGTCTCGCTGCCCAGGCGGGTCTCGAACCCGCGGTCTCAGGCAATCCACTCACCTCAGCCTCCCAAAGGCGCGGGATTACAGGCTGAGCCACTGAGCCCGGCTTGGAGCCCTTTTTAAAATAGGGGATGCCATAGGCTATTAGTTGCCACACAAAACTGAATGCTTTAAAATTTCAAAATATATGCAATTTTAATACTATATTCATTATTAATAATAACTTAGTGTGAAGCAACTGGGTAAAATTTATATTTCATTTAGCTTCTCAACTATATAAAAAAGATGTAAAGGGGGACAAATCAGCAAGTAGAAGTATAAAAGTTTTCTAAGTCTGAGTTAATATCCTTCTCTTAGTTCTTTAAGGGAAACAAGCTTGAGCAGCTGTTACCCAAGACGCTGTGACATTCGCTTGACAATAAAACCATTCCCTAGGACACCTCCTGTCATACACTTGGTTGGCATTGTAAAATGTGAGTCCTCTCCTCTACCTGTCTTAATGAAGTAAGGCACAGAGCCCGGTGTTTTAAAAAAAGGGGGAAGGGAGAGCTGTCAGATCCATTTCCTAAGATTTCTCACCTGAGAACAACATGGCTGTCCGTTTTACTTAGGAGGAGAGAAAGAAGCAAAAATTATTTTAAAGGATTCCAAACTTAATAACAACATGAACAATTTTACACGAACATATGAAACCTCTAATAAGTCAATGAAGCTAAAGGAAAACTTTTAAACATTTGTCTCTCTTTTTTTAAATGAAGAAATTGATTAAAATGAACAGAAAAGTGGAGATTCTCAACAAGCTATTCTTGCTCATGCCAGCAGTGGGGATGTTAGGATGGGTATTTTCATCCTCACAGCACACCCTAGCACACTCGTATCAGAATAGACGGCTATAAAAAGGGGGAGGGACGCGAGCTGCCAGGACGAGACATGCCTTCTGCTGAGCTGAGCAACTACCCCACTCTCTCGGCAAAACAACCCAAAGGCTCTCAGGTAGACGGTCCTGGGCGGGGGGCGCGAATGAAGCCCAAAGCCCCCTTCACTCTTGTCAGGGACTAGTCTCTAATTACAAAAAGCTACTCTGAACACTTAGGGCCTCAACCATCCTACTGGTGACTACAACTTCTAGGCTCTTTACACACGTTATGGATATTTCTTCACATATATTGGGAAATCAAAAAGCTTATTTCGTGAACAAAGCTCGAAAACATTTACTCTCTTCCTTAAGACCAACAGGGGCTGCCCAATTCGATTCAAATAAAAACTGCTGTAGTCTGAAGCTGGCTGTCTCACCCAGCTGACCGCCCTCCCCCACTCAGTGCCTGTAAAAACTCACTCACTACCTCCCGAAGCTACCCAGCTTGCAAGCAAAAAGTGATTCTACAAGAAGAGTATCACTGATCTGATCTTTTTGTGAAACTTAAAAAAATTAAACCTAAAACTCGACTCTAGTTTCAATCTTTTACTACCATTTCTGCTAAAGGTAAGATAAATTATGTCCAAGGGGGGAGAAAAAAGAACAATTTGTGATTTTTCTCTCCACGCAGTGGCCCTCTGACGACACCCCTGTCTTGCTGGTACAAAGTCTGGGGCTTGGGACAGCTGGCTCCCCTTGGCCCCCTCCCTTCCAGTCATAGGCGGTTACCACGAAGATGACTTGTAGATTTCTAACTTAAAAACCAACGAGACGTTTAGTTGAACATACATACAATCCAAAATCAATTCACTTGGGCACGGGCGAAAAGAGGGCGGAGAGGGATGTTTTCAACGTAAAAACACCGGGAAACTCGCAAAAGCACACTACAGCAAGTTGGATGCAAACCCGGCCACGGATCTCAAAAGTGAAGCAGCCCTCGCGCCAGCAATCCGAGCCTTAAAAAAAGTCTCGCACGTTCACAACAACACAACCGCCACCGCACGCACACACATCCCAGCTGGAAAGGCGACAGATCCCAGCTCCCTCCGCCCCGCCGCGCAGCTCTCACGAGCTCCCGACCCCCTCCTGACCCCGTCCAGGACAGCCCGGCCCCTGCCCTTCCCCCAGCAGATCTGCCCGCGAACGCGGGGGGTCCCGGCCCCAACCCGGGGTCCAAGGGCGCGGGGCCGGCGGGAGGCAGCGCCGCTCCGCGTACCTGCTCCGGCCCCGGGCCCCTCTCGCGGCGGCGCCCGCCCCTCCTCCGCCCTCCGGCTCTCCCGGCCCTGGCCGCGTCCCAACACCGCCCCCCATCCACCCGAGCCCCGCGCGCCCCAGGATCCCCTCCAGCCCGGCGCCGGGAGAACTTACCACATGCAGCTCCACCTGGGAACTAGCGCATCAGGAGGGGTTTCCGCCCACTCCTCAAGCTATTCCCGCTCCATGCGGAGTGCCCCGCTCCGGGGGCCCGAGGGTGGCGCCGGGGAGCGGGCAGGAGCCGAGACCCAAGCTAAGACTCCGCCGTCCTCTGCCTGCGCGCCCGGAGCATTATACAATGGTGGAGGCGGCGGCGGCAGGCGGCGGAGGAGGAAGCGGGAGGCGGGCGGAGGGGGCGCCCTGACCGAGCGGGCGGCAGCTCGTGCTCCAGCACTCGCCGTGCAGGAGTGACGTGCGGCCAGCGAGCCTCCCGCGAGCTCCGGGCCCCGGGCTCACAGGCCCCGCCCCCGGCCCTCGCCCCGCCCCGCCCCCGCCCCGGCGGTCCCGGGAGGCGCGATCAAGGCCGAGCCCGGCCGCGGCCGCCGGAGGAGCAGGAAGGGGCCGGCAGAGCACGCGAGACGCCGGGTGGCAGCGCCGCCCCCGGCTGCCTCTCCGGCCGGCGCGCCCTTTATTTTCTCTTAAGGGCAGGCTTAAGAGGAGGGGAGGGAAGAGGAAACACTCCGGCCCGAGGGCTACAACTGCCGCCGATAACCCACCCCCGCCCCCCACACACGCTAGAAAATACTGGGGCAAATGACGAAGCGGCTAGTGACAAAGGCGGCGGCGAGTGCAGCGCGCGCACGGCCCTCGGAGTCGCGCGACCGCAAATATGACAAGCATTTGAGCTATTCGGCAACGTGGGGCCGGTCAGCGGGGCGGGCAGGGTCCCTGCGGGGGGCGAGGGGCAAAGAGCCGATCCGAGGCGCTGCGTCCACGCGGCCCGCGGGGCTCCTGGGGCTGGCGTCCGTGCAGGACACTCCCCGATGTCCCCGTCTCGGGACGCCCAGCAGCCGCAGAGGTGTCCGAGCGGCAGATGGTGGCTCCAGCTGTGAGCCCGGGACAGAATAAGTCCCTTGCGCGCGGTGGGCCCCAGACCGACGCTCGAAATGGGCCGGCAAGGCAACTGCACTTTCGGAGCCAGGCAGAACCGAGCAGCATCCTTGGTGGCAGGCTGAGCCGCGGCGCAGACCCGGCAGGCGGCAGGAGGGAAGCCAGGCTCCGAGACGCAGGGGGTCGAAGGCGCCGTCCTCTGCCCACAAGTTTCATGAGGGTAGCCTTTTCCCTTCCTTTAAGAAAGCTTATGCTTTGAACTACTTAAATTTAGCAGGGAAATTTATGCTAGTTGGGAGAGGGCGTGTGAATGCCCCAAGGGTGAGAATTTAAGAGCACCAGGAAAAGAAGCCAGAAACAAGGCTCAACTGGGAAATTAATGATTATTTTAAAAATTGCGTACACATTCAGTGTAAAGATGTTAAAAAGCAATTCAGGAACCTTAAAATTTTGGCTACCACCCCAATCAATATCTCAGATGACTTTGGTGTTTAATGGCCCACTATACTAGTTGTGTTTAAGGATAATAAAGCTTTAAGACCTAACATAAAGGTGATTATAAGTCGTTAACATCAAGACAAATTTAGACTTGTTCAAACTGTTCTGTAATGATTTGTTATCAATCAAATTGATGATCGTATCGAAATTAAACTTGGGCTGAAATTGTTGGTAAAGTAGACTGTTTCTTGTTTTATCTTTAAGGGGAATGGAAAAGGTTTTTTACTGAACTCTCAGTATAATTAAGTCTTATACAGATGCTTCTTTAAGTAACCAGTGCCTAAAACTAATTATTTGTAGATATCTTTGGAAAGTTTCATTATAATGATATTCAAAATTAGATCTCATGGAAGAAGTGTTCACTGACCCTAGAAGGGCTTGCTCAGTTTGCACCTGAGTGACATAACATTCAACTATTCTGCTATAGCCGAGATATTTTTCATTTTCAGAGTTCTGCATTTTAGAGACATTAACTACTAACAGTTTCCTAACCACCCACTCACTTATACTTTCAGTGCTCACTTTAAGGAAAAGCCATTGAAATAGAAGCTGCAATAATCTCTTCCTGTGATATCTTTGTAGCGGAGGCCAGAGGCATTAGCTCTGTTGAATTTAAAATGAATTTAAACTGTTATTCATGAATGGAAGCAAAAAAAATTTAAACTTGCAGCATTTTTGTGATACTTGGATATTTTCTAGCAAATGGATTACCAAATGCAGTGTTCCTGTACAGAAGGAAAAAGATTAAAATCAAAGTGACAATTTGGTCTCCAGAATAGACACATGATTTCTGCTAAAGTTCATATTCTGTGCATGCTCGATAGAGGTTTAGGGGTTTCAGATCTTAGGAGAGCAACCTGAGTTTTGGGGTGAAATCGTTTCTACCTCTTTATATTTTTGAAGGTTGTAACATTTCATCAATGTACATAGCACATGCAACTCCCACTTCCCCACTTTTAGAATCTGGAAATCAGAGCTTGAAGTGGCAGCTTCAACAGCTGTTGATGTATGGTTCAACATTAGGTTTTTAACCCTCTCCCTCTCTCCTCCCCCGCCTCCCAGGCTGAGTCACACACAGGCCAGGGCAGCAACCCCTGCCCAACCCTGGAATTTCAAGTCTAGGAGGATGAGGAAAGGTCCTCTCTCTACTTCTGAAGTTAACTCCCTTCAGTATGCAACGACATGATTTTAGAACATTATTATTTATTCCTACAAATGAACAAGAAATGCTTAGTGAACATGTAAGTTTGGTTTTCACTGGGACATTTAAAAGCCCATTTAAAATAATCCTGCTCTCAGGGCCTCATCCAAAATTTAGAGTTTCTCCCTCTCAGTTTCATATAACATTAGAACAGTTATAAGAAATTAGGCTAGTCATCCACATCTAACTATCAGGAACATATCCGTTTAGGGAGAAAAGAGACATTCCTTTTATAAGTATAAAGCTGTGATGGTAAATTTTTAGAATGCTCATGAGTTTAATTTCAGACGTACTTCTCAGCATCACTTTGTAGTTCTGGGTACCAGTTTCCACTTCACTGCTTCTCTTTTGAAAGCTTCTGTGCCCTTACATCTTGCAGACTGTACACAACTGCACTAACCGAAGGCTACTTTCAGCACTTAATTAGCACACACCAAAGAAACAAGGGACAAACTGGATATATAAACTAAGAAAGATTTTAAAACAGGTTTCAAATTTTACTTAATTTTTATTTTATCTTTCAGATCCCACCTGAAATACCATAATAATCATCCATCTATACTCATTGTTGCCCAGGTTGGAAGTATAGTGGAATGATCATGGCTCACTGCAGCCTCGACCTCCTAGGCTCAGGAGATCCTTCCACTTCAGCCTCCCAAGAAGCTGGAACTACAGGCATGCACCACCATGCCTGGCTAATTTTAAAAATTTTGTGGAGACAAGTCTCACTATGTTGCCTAGGTTGGTCTCAAACTCCTGGGCTCAAGCAATCCTCCTGCCTTGTCCTCCCAAAGTGCTGGGATTACAGGTGTGAGTCTCTGTACCGGGGCTGGTCTTAGTTTTATGGCCAAAAAAAAAAAAAAAGATTAATGTTTCAGTTATTAAACAAACTGTATAGAGTCAGCTAAGCTTTTCATAGAAAATACAGAGATCTTAACTGAGGACTTACCATTCAGATAACTGAAAACTTGGACTAAATCTTCAAAATAAAGCTCTGGAAGTCACATCACCTAACTGATTAGCAGAAGCTGATAAAGTGATTTGAAAAACTGATAAAGTGATTTGAAAAACTAAATACTCTCTCAAAGATGCACAGACAGGTTCAGTCCTTTTCAGCCACTAACAATTTAAAACCTCATTCTACCAAAGGAACAATGAACTCATCTGCTTCTGTAACCTTTTCTTTTTTGGGGGTATGCCCTTCATATTGTATTTCTCATTTATTTATTTTTTGAGTTGGAGTCTCAGTCGCATGCCCTTCATATTGTATTTCTTTTTATTTGATTGATTGATTGATTGATTGAGTTGGAGTCTTAATCCATCACCCAGGCTGGAGTGCAATAACACGCTCATGGCCACCCCAGCGTCGACCTGCTGGGCTCTGGCAATCCTTCTGCCTCAGCCTTCCAAGTAGCTGGAACCACAGGCGCTCACTACCACAACTGGCTAATTTTTCATTTTTTGTAGAGATGAGGTCTTGCCAAGTTGCCTGGGCTGGTCTCAAGCCCACAGGCTCAGACAATCCACTGGCCTCAACCTTCCAAAGTGCTGGGATTACAGGCTGAGCCACCGAGCCCGGCCTTATTTTATTTTAAAGATGTGTGGGACAATTCAGGATTAGGTATATGAGTGGACATCATACAGGTAAAGTTTGGGCCTCCCTTTGGTCCCCCCTTTGCCTGGTTTGAGATCAGATACCGTTATTGATGTTATATCCTCCCAACCCCACCCCAGCAGTATCCCACTACTACCAATCCCTTTCTTAGCAAACTTTTCTTTTTCTTTTTCTTTTTTTTTTTTGAGTTGGAGTCTCACTCTGTCGCCCAGACTGGAGTGCAGTGGCCACTCCCGGCCACCGCATCCTCGACCTGCTGGGCTCCGGCGATCCTTCCACCTCAGCCTTCCAAGTAGCTGGAACTACAGGTGTGCGCTACCACGCCCGGCTAATTTTTGATTTATTGTAGAGATGAGGTCTAGCCAAGTTGTTCAGGCGGGTCTCGAACCTGCGGGCTCAGGCAATCCACTCACCTCAGCATCCCAAAGGCGCGAGATTACAGGCTGAGTCACCGAGCCTGGCAGCAAACTTTTCTCCATCTCTTCTTCCATCTGCTTCTGTCAGGCTTTTTTCTGCCCCTCCCTGAAGTTACAATTCACACGTGTAGAACTGCAATTCCAGTGGAGGGGCTCTTTTGCAAAGCTTTCCATATTGTTATTCAGCTACTTTGCAATGACCACCCCTTATGCTCTAAGGAAGGTTTCATTTGTCTGTTAAAGATGCACCTTTTTCTCTGTTGAAAGTCTGACAATAGTTAAATCTTAACTTGAAACATAAGCTTACCAAAATATTTAAAAGAAAATGCTTTTAAAACCATTATCTTTTTTTCTAGCATTGTTGATCAGTCCCTTCTAGTCATTACTAGGGATGGTCTCTGCTGGGCACTAGCTTCCCTCCTATTTCATTTGCTATGATCATCCAGTGAGATCTTCAGAAAAACTTGAGAAGTGCACTGAAATGTGAAGACCTTTCTTGGAGACCCTGACAACTCCAGTGTTCCACTCAGACAGGTGGTCGCTTCTCAGAACATCTCCCTCCTCCGTCCCAGTTCCCCAGGCAGCACACCTCTTCTACACACTGACTCTGTATTTCCTCCTCTCCATAAGCCAGCAGCCATTCTTGAGGTGTTCACACTCTTCTCAAGGCACCCAGCACTTCTAGCTTCTGCAGAAAATTCAATGAGTGTGAGAAACTGCACAGCCTCCAGACCTTTCTTGCCCCTACCCCTGGGAACCAACTTGGTGAGATGAAGACCCTGAACTGAAGTTTGAAGATCTTGTACATATTCATTACTTAACTATGATTCATCTATGGCTTTTTAGTTTCTCAATTTACTATGTCACAGATTTAGGATCAGCATCAGCTCTAACAAAAAGACCAGAGCGTTGTTGAGTCAGGTGATTTCAGGTACAGCTCCTCAGCCAGCAGGGAGGCTCAATCAGACCCTTGACTCCCTGAGCCTACTTCTGCACCGAGCCAAAAAAAAAAGGGTGCGGACTCAGAGATTTCTAGAGCCTCTTCATAGAGCTAGGTGTCTATGAAATGGTGATTATACTGTAATGGTCCTCAAATGAGGAGGAGTTTTAGGGCTCAAATGAGATAACATGATTTGTAACCTGCTCAACTTGCCTGGAATCATATAAAACCAAGTTTATATTCACATTTCTAAATGAAAGGACTGGAAATACAAATTATGGTAAATGTGCTCTTTCAGTAGGATATGTCCTTTGAATTATGTTTTATGCCCAGAAGATGGATTTGAGCAATCCTATCCATACTCTCCTGGATTTGTTAGGGTTCAAGTCACCTAGCTGTGAAGTCTGGAATCCCCCCACATACAATGTTTGTTTAGCAGCGGGGCAATTTACAAGGACTTTAATATGGCTCTGCTTGTTTGTTCTTTATAACACAGGGCAGGCACTACTACACATCTCACAGAGGAGTTTAAGCCAAAGCTCTGACAAGGACCCACCCATTGAACTCTTCACTTTATCAAGCTAGCTCACAGGGACAAAGAGAGTCTTGGAGGCTGCACAATCTAACACTCATTGAAATTTTCTGTGGAAGCCAGGAGTGGTGAGTTGTCTTGAGATGAGCATGAACCCCTCCAGACCAGGGAATGGTTTAGGATCAGGAAGTAAAATCAACGTGTAGAGACCAACAGGATAGTCGTGCTGTGCCAGGACCTGGATACCACTTAGCTCTCTCCCTATGCTAGGGTCCTATTGAAATAACAACAATTCTATTCTTACACAAAAAACTTCAACCCTGCCTGTCCTTGTCCTTGTTAGCACCCACATTTTAGCCCATGGAATTAACAACTCACAACCACCACAACCAAAAAGAACTAAAACTCATACTGTAGAAGCCCCTCACTCATTTTCAGCATGGTTACTAAAACTGTCATTCTTGTTTATCACTCTAGCCTCTAGCACAGTAAGCATTCAAGAAGTATCACTGAATGAATGAATGAATAAGTTAACAAATGCTGGAGAGCTTATACTAGCCGCATAAACTCAAGAAGCTAATCTTTCCTGTAAAAATTTTCTCACAAAGTACTTACTGTTAAGAGTTAATCTTAAACTGGGGTCGGTGGCTCAGCCTGTAATCCAGCGCCTTTGGGAGGCTGAGGTGAGTGGATTGCCTGAGCCCGAGGGTTCAAGACCCATCTGGGTGGCGAGACGTATCTCTACAATAAATCAAAAATTAGCCGGGCGTGGTAGCGCGCGCCTGTAGTTCTAGCTACTTGGAAGGCTGAGGTGGAAGGATCGCCGGAGCCCAGCAGGTTGAGGCTGCGGTGGCCAGGAGCGGCCATTGCACTCCAGTCTGGGCGACAGAGTGAGATTCCAACTCAAAAAAAAAAAAAAAGAGTTAATCTATATAGGCTCATTATGTGGGGAACAACCTTGCAGATAAACATCAAATTATTGCCATAATTCCATCATGCTGTATTTTTTTTTTTTTTTTGAGTCATGGTCACCCGGGCTTTTCACCCAGGCTGGAATGCAGTGGTGCCATCATGGCTCACTGCAGTCTCAACCTCTTGGTCTCAAGCAATTCTCCTGTCCCAACTTCCCAAGGTGATGGGACTACAAGTGCATGCCACCACGCTTGGCTAATTTTTACAGTTTTTGTAGAGATGGTGTCTCACTATTTTTCCCATACTGGTCTCAAAGTCCTAGGCTCAAGCAATCCTGCTGCCTCGGCCTCCCAAAATACAATAACTACAGGCGTGAGCCACTGCGCCTGGTCCACCATTCTATACTTTTAAAATGAAGATTTTAGCGGGGCTCAGTGGCTCAGCCTGTAATCTCGCGCCTTTGGGAAGCTGAGGTGAGTGGATTGCCTGAGCCCGCAGGTTCGAGACCCACCTGGGCAGCAAGACCTCATCTCTACAATAAATAAAAAAATCAGCCGGGCGTGGTAGCGCATGCCTGTAATTCTGGCTACTTGGAAGGCTGAGGTGGAAGGATCACCAGGGCCGAGCAGGTCGAGGCTGCGGTGGCCGGGAGCGGCCACTGCACTCCAGTCTGGGCGACAGAGTGAGATTCCAACTCAAAAAAATTTAAAAAATAAAATAAAATGAAGATTTTTCTCTTCTTAATTACTTTAAGATTTAAAAGTCTCAATTAAATCATATTTTAAAACACAGCAGCATGTGATACTTATGGGTAAAGAGCCAAGTAGAGGCTGGGGAAACCAAATTATATGCCTAGGCTATCAACCTTGAGATAAATTAAAACAAATAAGACTTGCTTATCCAAATTTTTAAATGAGTACCTGAATGGTTCAAATGACCATTTAAACTGTCACCTTCATGTCTTCTTGTTCGAATACAAAAATATGACAATAATCAAACATGTTATGAATATTACAAACTTACAATATTAATTCTGAGGAAAACTTGGCAAAACAATGATAGGAAAAATATTTTTTTCAAAAATATTGCTTTAAAGTCAAATGTCTTTATGTTTCAAATTCAAGCCAATTTATTTCACTGGCTAGACTAAATTCTATTTTCTGGTATACACCTACATCTGTTGTAGAAACTATCTAGGATTGTGTACCTTTAAACCTCCTCTGAGTAAAGAGGATCTTTAAGAGAAGTATGGTGATTTTTGTAATGTAAATAACATATTTACATTTTCCAATTTACACATTCTGAAGTCCTAGCCACAAAAATTCTACTATGAGAAGTTAAAAAAATTCAAGGCTTTAATGTATATAAATGCCCAGGAGATGCCTTTAAGTTCAGGCCATAAGGCATCATGAGAAAGTAATCATGTGAACAGAGGATACACTGGAAGCATAAACACAATATACAACCAAAAATGAATCAGCTCTTTGCTACTCTGAACTTTTATTAGTTTTCTGGAGGAAACACTTGCCAACACAGTGTAGATTTTACCTTTTCTTTTAGTCACCAATATAAAACTATCTTTAATTTTAAAGACTGTTGCCAGAATAAACAAGACTTTTCAAAATTATCCAACCGTCTAGTAATAGTAGTCCTTTGCTTTAAATGGAAAAATATATTTGTTTACAATTTAATATGTGTAAATTTTATATCTACAATTTCAGAACTGCATAATGTGAAGTCAAGTTGGAAGAAAACAAAGCAAGCAGCTCAGATGCCAGCACCACATTAGGTACACTTGCGTATCCAGTCAATTGTTTCTTTAAACATGCTTTAAATATTGAACAAAAGAGTTAATCTCACTAAGTAATATTTGTTCAAAAACTATTACAGAAGTTTTACACAGGATCTAGGAAATTCCTTACATGGGCAGAGAAACTGGCTTTAAAGAGAAAATAATAGTGTGAATGATCTATGTACAACTTCCCTTTTTAAAAACAGAAGTTGAATCTACAACACCAAATTTAGAAAGGAGAATGGATGGCAGCAAATACCCCAAGAATATCATCTGCAGCATAGACGCCCACTGCTGTTCTGTTCTGTTACAAATAAATGTACACTCTACAATCTTGAATCCGCTCAGACAATGCATGTATTTCATCTTCCCTGAGGATGATTCATTTAAAAGAAAACATACATCTAAGAGAGTCACATCAAGTCAAAAATCTCACTTTAAAAGTGCCGGATTCTCTGACTATAATGGCGGTGATTCATTTGGCCTTATTACACACAGTTCAGTTCAATCCAGTTACTGGGACTGCAGAAAAAATAGTTTCTGTAGAACTAATATTGGTAATTTCAACACCACTTAAGACATTCCAGTTTAACTTCCTTTAAGAAATTAAAGTCCAAATTACAAAAAGGTAGAAAAAATTTTAATCAATCAGAAATTCATTTTGACCCATTCTGATTTGTTGCCACTTTAAAACTGTTAGACATCATGCTTTTAGTTTTCATGATAAAAATTAACAGCGGTAAGAATAAAGATTTCAGAATTACTTCTTTCACATAACAGCAGTAAATGAAAGTGAGAAAGCAGACATCTTTCCAATAGTTTGTCAGCTGAAAAGATCAGAATTTGTGGGAAGCCTTGGAGCCATACTATTTTATGGACAAGAATACTTATTAGTATATAAATGCCAGTTCTCCCCCAAACTCATCAATAAATTAAGTGCCATTTAAATCCCTGTTTTTTCCTCCATGGAACTTGGCAAATTAATCCTAAAATTCATCTGCAATAGAAAAGGGCCAAGGCATCTACCTAATCAGAGACACGAAAGACCTTTACAATGAAAACTACAAAACACTGCTCAAATAAATCAAAGATGATACAAACAAATAGAAAAATATTCCATGCTCATGGATTGGAAGAATCAACATTGTTAAGATGTCCATCCTCCCCAAGGCAATCTACAGATTTGACACAATACCCATTAAATTACCACCAGCATTCTTCTGTGACCTGGAAATGACAATACACGAATTCTTATGGAAACATAAATGACCACGAGTCACCAAAACAATTCTCAGCAAAACAAACAAACAAACAAAGCAGGAGGTATCACACTTCCAGGCTTTAAACTTTATTGTAAACCTACAATAATCAAAACAGCCTCGTATTGGTACAAGAACAGGCATATAGACCAATGGAACAGGATAGAGATTCCAGAAGCAAAACCGCAATTTCTCAACCAACTCATCTTCAACAAAGCCTCCATCACTAACCACTGGGGAGAAGAAAACCTATTTAGTAAATTGTGCTGGGAAAATTGGCTGACCACATGCAGAAGATTAAAACAAGACTCCTACCTATCACCATACACAAAAATCAACTCCAAATGGATCAAAGACCTAAATGTAAAACTTCAAACTATAAGAACCTTAGGAAATGCAGGAGTAACACTTATAGAAATTGGAACTGGCAACCAATATTTGCCAACTGTATGTCTGACAAAGGCCTAACATCTAGGATCTATAAGGAACTTAAATGTGCCAAAAAGTAAAAAGCAAACAGCCCTGGCCAGGCTTGGTGGCTCAGTCTGTAATCCCAGCACTCTGGGAGGCTGAGGCGAGTGGATTGCCTGAACCTGTGGGTTCGAGACCCACCTGGGCAACTTGGCAAGCTCTCATCTCTACAATAAATCAAAAACTAGCCGGGGTGGTAGCACACGCCTGTAGTTCCAGCTACTTGGAAGGCTGAGGCGGAAGGATCGCCGGAACCCAGCAGATCGAGGCTACAGTGGCCGGGAGAGTGCCACTGCACTCCAGTCTGGGCGACAGAGTGAGACTCCGACTCAAAACAAACGAACAAACAAACAAACAAACAAACAGCCCCATTACAAAGTGGACAAAAAATATGAATAGATACTTCTCAAAAGAAGACATACAAGCAGCTAAACAGATACATGAAAAATGTTCAGCGTACTAGTCATCAAAGAAATGCAAATTAAAACCACACTGAGATACATCTAGTCAGGATGGCCATCATCAACAACTTAAAAAACAACAGATGCTGGAGAGGATGCAGCAAAAAGGGAACACTTCTACACTGTTGGTGGGAGTATAAACTGGTATAGCCTCTGTGGAAAACAGTGTGGTGATTCCTAAAAGATCTAAAAATTGACCTTCCATACGACCCCACAATCCCCCTACTGGGAATATACCTGGAGGAACTCAAGTCACTCTATGAAAAAAAAACCTGCACACGTACGTTTATTGCAGGATTGTTCACAATAGCAAGAACATGGAACCAACCATGCTGCCCGTCGAAAGAGAAATGGATTTTTTAAAATGTGGTACAAGCCAGGCTCGGTGGCTCAGCCTGTAATCCCGCACCTTTGGGAGGCTGAGGTGAGTGGATTGCCTGAGCCCGCGGGTTCGAGACCCACCTGGGCAACTTGGCGAGATCTCATCTCTACAATAAATCAAAAACTAGTCAGGCGTGGTAGCGCGCGCCTGTAGTTCCAGCAACTTGGAAGGCTGAGGCAGAAGGATCGCCAGGGCCCAGCTGGTCGAGGCTGCGGTGGCCGGGAGTGGCCACTGCACTACAGTCTGGGCGACAGAGTGAGACTCCAACTCAAAAAAAAAAAAAGTGGTACATATACATGATGGAATATTATACAACCATAAATAAGGACAAAATAATGAACTTCACAGCAACCTGAATGGACTTAGAGTCTATAATACTGATCGATCTATCACAGAAAAAAAGAACTGAGTATCATATGTTCTTACTCATAAGTGAACCTTGAACAATTATTGTAATACTATAAGAAAAGGATTGGCAGTAGCAGGAAACTGGGAAGATGGGGAGTGGCTTGGCAGTAGTGGGAGTCTGCTGGGGGGGATGGCACACCTCATCTACAAGGGTACCTGTATAATGGAAATTTGTATTCTTAACCCTGAATTGTACCCCCACATCTTTAGAATAAAAAAATTAAAAGTAGAAAAAAAAGGGCCAAGGACAGCTGTAATAAGTTTAAAGGCTAAGATAGAGTATGCGTTCTATCAGATATCAGAGCTTATTATAAAGCTCTAGTAATTAGAACAGAATGGTGCTGCCATAGATATAGATAATATAGATAATACAGATCAATAAAATAGAATGCAAAGAGCAGAAATTACAGGCAAGTGGGGAAAGAATGGACTACTCAATAAATAGCTCAGGGTCACCCAGTTATCTGCATGAAAACAAAGTAGGTGCCTAATATTTACCAAAAATACATTTCAGGCAGATTAAAATCTAAATATGTAAAACAAAACTTTAACACTTTTAGGAGACAATATAGGAGAATGTTTATGGCTTTAGGATAAGGAATGTGTGCTGTATTATCATTTGTCTCCTGAGATTGGTTCTCTACTCCCTCTGCTTGGCTCTGTGCCTTGAAATGTTGACCTCTAGGGACTGCTGCATCTAAGCTCCTTTGCTAGCTAGCTTCCAATTGAATTCAGACAAAGAAGGCACTAGGAGATCAATGGGTCCTAAGGGGGAGAGGCTAGGGTACTTCTTCCCTGCTCCTTCCTGCTTTGAGCCCTCTCTGGTGGTACCCATCCTTCCACAATCATGGTTTCTGCGAGGTGGTCCCCTCCCCAGGATGCTAATGGCCACTGGGTTCTAGACACCATTTCCTCCTCTTTCCCTTCAGGGATGGAAACAGCTTCCTACTGTTATTGGTCTTCCATGCCTCAACTTTTGTCACATCTCTTTAAAAAGTCCCTTCATTAGTGTCTCTTTAGTTGAATCATTTCAGTGGAATTCTGTTTCCTGCAGAGACTCTGATCATTAAGAAACAAGATACTCAATACGCAAACCATAAAGAAAAAGATCAATAGCTTTGCTTACATTAAAATGAAACATCTATTGAACAAAATATACTATGAACAAGTTAAAGGCAAGCTAAAGTCTGTTGAATGATATATGTGATTCATAGAATCAACAAAAGATTAGTATTCAGAATTAATAAAGAACTCCTCTGAATCAATTTTTAAAGACATAAATCCAATAGAAAAATGGGTAAGAGAGGAAACTCAAATGCCCAATAAACACGTGAAAAGATATTCAATCTCATCAGTAATAAGAAAAATGCATTATAATAAAAAATATTGTTTAAAAATTAAAAAAAGAAAAATGCAAATTATAAAGTGATATTTCACAGCTATCAAGTTGACAAAAACTAAAGTCTGATATCAAATACTGATGAAAATGTAGATAAAAATAGAAATGCTTATAACCACTGGTGTGTATATAAGCTGGCATGATGTCACTTTGGAGAGAATCTGGCATAATCTATTAAAGTTGGAGATGCACATATTCTGCCCACACAAATGCAGTCTTCCTCAAGTAGAAAAGTAGGCCCTACAGAAAATAATTCAAGTGACAGAAAAGGGTTCCATTTCCTCTGTTCTTCCAAGGATTGTATAAAGTTAAAGCCAGTGGTGTGCTTGCAAATGTTTAACAACCGGCTAGGGGGATGGGGAAGGAAGCTCTTCTTTGTAGCATTTGCTGGTTTCTGTGGTATAAATACCTACACTATGGCTGATTTCAAGCCTCCCGACTGAATTTAAGAATTAGGAAGAGATTAGCACATTGGAGCAGCTATCAATCTCTGGCTCCAGCCCAATACTCAAACTGTTCTAAATTTATAGAGCAGAAGTTGATTCATTACCTGCGATTGGATGCCTTATAGTCTTGGGGCTTAATTCTCTCAGCGAATTTTGGATGAGAAGAGCTAAGTCTAGAATCTGGAGAAACTCATTTCTAACCCCATGGAGAGACAGAAGAAGAATCTCTGTGGCAGTATTGCTTATAATAACAAAATATTGGATGCGACCATAAGGTTCATCAAGATAAGAATGAATTGATACTCTGGAAAACTACTTATAGTGGTTAAAAAGAACAAAAAGTATCATGTATTAACATAATGTTGATCTCAAAACATAATGTTAAGTCTCAAAAAACATCATATTAAGGAAAATAAAGTTGTAAAATATGTACAATATAATACCATTTATATCAAATATTTTAAAACATTGCTATATATTGTTTACAGATACATACACAATTACAGAGAATATATTAAAGATAAAAAAAATTCAGATAAGTAGTTACCTCTGTTAAAGGGAGGAGGTAATGGAATCAGGGAGAGACATAGGTGGCTTCTATTTTATCTAGAATGTTTAATTTCTTTATTTAAAAAATCAAAAGCAAAGAAATACGTTGTAATAAATTATTTTAATTTATTATTTCAGAATTTTTAGATAAATGTATTTTTTCTTTCTTCCTTTTGATTTCCATGAAGTAGAACTTTGTAAGACCCTTTTCCTACAACTTCTAGTAAATAAATATTGGACAATATTTGTATTTTAAGCATTCATTTCTTTTCCATAATTTCAATAATAAATAATTTATTTCTCTCACTATTTGGATATAGTATCTATCTTCCCTCTTTTTCTTACTATTTGACTGCAAAATCTAATGATAATGCTAAAACAACTTAAAGTTCTTAAACAGGAAGTCTACCTGATAGAGCAAGTATAAGAGTAACTGGCTTAAAGCCTGTGTTTGGGGTATATTTCTCACTTGCCAGGCTGACATCCATCATGCTAAAAAGGATAAAAGCTTCCACACAAAATATGGAAGTCTTCTTGTTACTTCCTTAAAATGTCAAAGAATTCATTTAGCACTAAAAAAATGAAACTTTTTTTTTTAATGGAAACATACTTTCCCCATAAAATATCTTTCATTAGCTGTTCAGGTGACCACTGGTTGCTACAGCAAATGCATTCTGGCTCTTATTGTGTCTCTTGATATTAGGGATCTTGACCTTTGGAAACGTTAAATTGTCTCAGTGTACGCACAGTATGACTTTTTTTTTTCAAAGAGATTGTCTTGAAATAAGCCTATGTTTTAAGTACACACTTTCTGCAAGCTAGCAGGCATTTTGAAGCTAGGTGGTTCTAAATAAAGAACTCTAGTCAACAACAGGAAATAACTCCCACAGAAAAAAGGGGCAGAATACAAACTCTCACCAACTCTTGTACACAGCTCACAACAGCCTTTTGTTCCATGCACATTAAGCTTGAAATCTTCACTTTTCTGAGCATGTGGGGGCCTTTACGGAGCATTTAAACATTTATTTTCCTCTTGCGGGTGTCCTTACCTTCTTCCCTCTGAGGAAATTAATCTTACAACTAACTTCTTACTATGAGATGGCAGATCAGAAAATAGAACAGTTTCTATTTTTTAAATGGAACTTTTCAAGGAAAAAAGAATCAATTTTTGGTTTAAAAACACACTTTTCAATCTAGTAAATATGACACCATGTAAAGGAATATGGTCACCTGCAGTATATGTTTCTAAATCTGTCAGCAAGGGTGCATCATATTAACCCATCAATTTGGATGTTAAGTGTCAAAAACATAATATTGGGAAAAATAAAGATTGATGGATTATAAACACTTTACCAGTGACATTTCAATAAACCAATGCAAATAGAAGACAAATTTATACTTTCTTCAAAGGCTCCCATCTTGAGTCTTTAGAAAAAGAGGAACAGCTAAATTGTGAGCCAACAACATAAAAAGGAATCTGAATGGTAGTTTTCAAAGTCAAAGTGACTCCTACTGGAACGGATGGTGACATTCAACTGTAACACAGCACAGGTACTCCTGACAAGGGAACGGGACTGGGGAAAACAGCTTAAATATGGCTGCAGATTGGTGTGTCTTTCCTCTCTTGTACATGCAGTCTTGCCCTCTCTACTGATTCCTTCCTGCAGTAAATAAATTACAGACTCAATGTTCTCTGCCTTCCCTTTTAAAACAAGAAGCAATCCTCTCTTTTTCAGTGCTGCAGGAATGCTGGTGACTACTTCTGGCTATCCTTCACAGTTTTATTCTTCATCCTGCTTCCTCTGCCAACAGGACAACTGTACCGGCTACCCCAGAAAAGGGCAACAGTACCCCCTAAATGCCATGGTCAATGGACACTTCTCAGTTCCTCTTATTCCTTAGCTTCTATAGCATTTGATATTAGGGACCACCTCCAACTACTGCTGCTTTCAAGTTGAACTACAATCTTCTGGCTCTTATCTCCCTGGCCACTTGTAGTTTCCTTTGTTGGCTTCTCTTCCTCTGCCCTCCCTATAAACCTGTAGTTTTAGACTTAAAAAAAATAACTTCCAGTTGCAGTTTGGGGCCAGAGCGGGGATACAGTATGGGGGAGCAGGGAAGTAAAGATGAAGATGGTTGGTCGGGGGAATGTGGGGGAATATCGGAATGGTGGATTAGAATAATGGAATCCTCAGGAAAATTTGGGAACATGAATGGTTTGAAAAAATTTTTCACAGTTAATAATCACTATGTAAATGTTAGTATTCCTTATAGCTTTCTCTTGTCCCCTTTTCTCTTTTTATCCTACATAAACTCTCCCTAGGCAACCTCACCCACTCTCAGGGTACCTATACGCTAATTGATTCACAAATCATTGACTACACACAGACCTTTCTCTCTGAGCTCCAGAGCTGACCTTTTTATATCCATCCATATCACCTGCTATATGACCATACAGCCCAGTCAGTCAGGGTCATTCCTGGTTTATGCTTGTTGTCCTGGCATAATTATTAACAGTATCTTGTTTCAATCTCAAAAAGGTCCTGGTTTGAACAATAAGAGCCAATAATTGACATATTCATATCCCATTGCCTATTAGACATCTCCACTAGGTAACTGAGTATTATAAAAGCATCTTTAAGGCTCAGTGGTTCAGCCTGTAATCCCGCACCTTTGGGAGGCTGAGGTGAGTGGATTGCCTGAGCCCGCGGGTTCGAGACCCGCCTGGGCAACTGGGCGAGACCTCATCTCTACAATAAATCAAAAAAATGAGCCGGGCCTGGTAGCACGCACCTGTAGTTCCAGCTACTTGGAAGGCTGAGGCAGAAGGATCGCCGGAGCCCAGCAGGTCGAGGCTGCGGTGGCCGGGAGCGGCCACACGGTTCAGGGCCAATACCCACCTGGTGCCTAAGTTGGAAATCTATGATTCAAAGCATCTTCTCTCTGTCTTACACTCACATTCATCCAGATACAAAGTACTGTCAATTTTTCTCTCTTGAATATTTTCCATATATGTTTCATTTCTCCCACCACTGCCCTACTCAAGACCCCAATTATCTTTCACTTGATTATTGCAACAATCTATCTCCCTATTTCCAATTCTCATCTGATCCATCCATATCACCTGCTATATGACAGGTAGCACAGAAGGTCCGAGAAATACAAAATGAACAAGAGATGCTCCCACTGAATTCACAGAGAAGATTAACTCATTACTGTGATTAAGTGGGTTACACGGTGACAGAGACATATGCAGGGTGACAATGGACACACATGAATGGCCACAGAGCCTGGCCACTATGGAAGCAGGCCAGGAAGTAGTCATAGATTTTAGGGTAAACAGGAATTAGTCAAGGTCATTAATCAAGGTCATTAAAGGCAGATGGAGCAGGATAAGCAGAGACAGGGAAGTGAGAAATAGCATATGATGTGGGTGCACACCTGAAGTGTAAATTTCAGGCAGGAGTAGCAATACATAAGACTAGAGAGTTTGGCTGGAGCAGGTCTAGCAAAGTGTGGTCTTCATATTCTGAAGGTTGTCAGGAGTCACTAAAAGATTTTCTATGCGAGAAGGACATGATCTGATTTTCCTTTTAGAAAGTTAACTCCCCATCTATTCTTGGACTTTATATAATAATGCTACAATTTATTTAGAATAATCAACTAATGAGAAAAAATTAAAATTAAATTAAAAATAAAATAATAAAATATATTAAAAGCTGCAATAATTAAGAGCTTGATTCTGGCAAAAAAGAAAAAAGAAAAAGAAATGAATCTGATTGGAAAACTTTAAACAGACCTTAGTAAATAGATTTAGTATATGAGGGCACCCTGCCAAAAACCCCAGAATTATCTTTTGGCGGGCAGGCCCCTTGCAGTACAGGCTTCCTCCACCAGGTAAATGCTCTAGAAACCCACTGGCATCAGTGTACCAGCTAGCATTGTTGTGAGAGGCTGCATGCAGCTTCAGCTATTTGGTTTTTTTTTTTTTGAGATGCTGTCAATGAGTTTGCCTGTTTTATGATGGGTGATTTATGAGAGCACCTACCCACACCAAACTGTGTTCAGCGGTTTTTGACCTAAAACAGTATGACCCCATACCCCACTCTCCCTATTCAACCGATCTTACCCTGAGTGACTTTTTTTTGTTTCCCTGATTTAAAAAAAAAGTCCTCAAAGGATGTTTGCCAATGTGGAAGCGATAAACCAAAAACAGCAGAAGCTCTAAAAGGCATCAAAATGGACGAGTTCAAAAACTGTTTTGAGCAGTAGAAAAAGCATCTTGATAGGTGTATTGCATCAAATGGAGACTACTTTGAGGGTAACTGAAGTTTAAACATGTAAGAATAACATTTTTTATAAATACTTCCATTTTTGGGGGGTCCCCCTTGTATTTCTAAGATGTGTTCTTGTTAGTGGAGTAAGGAAGGCATATGCGATGAATAGTTTACTATTTAGAGAAAAAATGATAAAAATAGTAGAGATTAAAGAATAACACTTAAAAAAATAACATAACTAAAAGAAATTACAGATGAATAATTGATCATATAGGTAGATAAGACCTTTCCAAACATAAAGCAAAAGAACCATAAAGATAAAACTATGTTAAAAAACTATATAATAAAAAAAAAAATGTCAAACTAGGATTAATATTTGTAACACAGATAAAGAGTTAGTAACCTTACAACCAAAAGAGTTCTTATGAATCAAATGGAAAGGCATCAATATTAAATTAGAAAGCACTAAAAATAAATTTTAAAAATGAACAAAGGACATAAGTTAATCATTACCAAAGGAAGAAATGCATAAAAAAATACAAGTTCACTTAATCAAAGCAATAAAAATTTTAAATAAATATAATGTTCACATACCAAGTTGGCTAACATTGTTTTAAACTGTTAACAATGTGAGGCTACAGTGGACAGGGGTGTCTCATAGCTATTGATGGGAGTAGAAATGGATTCAACCTTGAGAAGGACAGGGTTTTGGTCATGTGTATCAAGACCTTTTTTTTTTTAGTCGGAGTCCACTCAGTTGTCCAGGCTGGAGTGCAGTGGCACGATCACGGCTATTGCAGCCTCAAACTGCTGGGCTTAGGCATTCCTTCTGCCTCTATCTTCCAAGCTGATAAGACTACAGACCCGGCCGGGCTCGGTGGCTCAGCCTGTAATCCCAGCGCTTTGGGAGGTCAAGGTGAGTAGATTGCCTGAGCCCGCGGGTTCGAGACCCGCCTGGGCAACTTGGCGAGACCTCATCTCTACAATAAATCAAAAAAATCAGCCGGGCATGGTAGCGCACACCTGTAGTTCTGGCTACTTGGAAGGCTGAGGCGGAAGGATCGCTGGAGCCCAGCAGGTCGAGGCTGCGGTGGCCGGGAGCGGCCACTGCACTCCAGTCTGGGCAGCAGAGTGAGACTCCAACTCAAAAAAAAAAAGACTACAGACCCACGCCACCAAGCCTGGCTAATTTTTTTAACTTTAGAGCTGAGGTCTCACCAAATTGCCCATGCTGGTCTTAAACTCCTAGGCTCAGGCAATCCTCTTGCCTTGGCCTCCCAAAGTGCTGGGATTACAGGTGTGAGCTACTGTGTCTGGCCGTGTGTATCAAGGACTTTAAAAAATATATCTTGTAAGGTGGTAATTTCATTTCTAGAAGTTTACCCCATAGAACTAATAAGAATCATGCATAAGGTATGTATTCATTCAACAAATATTTATTGGAGCTGGGAATATGGCTATGAGCAAAGCAGAATACTGCATCACCTGGGCACCTCCAGTTGCACAGAAGTCTGGACAGCAAGAAACCTCAGGTAATATCTGAAAACATTTGGGTTTTTTTTTTTTTGAGTTGGAGTCTCACTCTGTCGCCCAGACTGGAGTGCAGTGGCCGCTCCCAGCCACCGCAGCCTCGCCTGCTGGGCTCCAGCGATCCTTCCGCCTCAGCCTTCCAAGTAGCCGGAATTACAGGCATGCGCTACCACGCCCGGCTGATTTTTTGATCTACTGTAGAGAGGAGATCTCACCAAGTTGCCCAGGCGGGTCTCGAACCCACGGGCTCAGGCAATTCACTCACCTCAGCCTCCCAAAGGCGCGGGATTACAGGCTGAGCCACCGAGCCCGGCTAACATTTGGGTTTTTACGGACCTTACATTCCAGTGCAGGGAAAGAGGGAAAACGAAATAAATTAGTAAATTATATGGTACATTAGAAATTAAGTGTCAAGGGAAAAATAAAGCAGGGAAAGAGGATGGAGAATGTTGCTTGGGTGTGTATGTGTGGGGTGGGGATGCAATTTTAAAGAGATTATTAAAAGCAGACTCGCTAAGATGATGACATTGGAGTGAAGACCCGAAGACGGGGAGAACTATAAGCCAAGCAACTAACTGGCAGAAGAGATCTCATGGCAGAGAAAACAGTCAGTGCAAACAGAACCTGAGTGGGGACTGTGCCTGTGGGCTCAAGGATGTCAATATGGAGAGGCGTGGGTGAGGGGGAATGTGGAAGGAGGAAAGCGACAGGGAGGAAGCCAATGTGATGACTTTGGCTATTACCCTGAATCAGACGGGAAGTGACTGTTGCAATATCCTTGACCCCTAACTATGCATTCCCAATGTAGTATCCAGTGATCCTACAGAAACAATAGTCAGGTCACGACACTTCTCTCTCAAAATCCTCCAATGAGGTGACTAGATTGTAATGATTGGTGATTTGTTTAGTGTTGAATTTTTACTCTCTTCAAGTGTGCCAAACATTCTATTATTTGGAAACGTACTGTCAATAAAAACAATGGAGAACCACTGGGTTGGTGTCAGGGGTTAAAAGCTTGCGCTTTATAGGCAAGGTAGATCTAACACTTATGAGCGTTTCACTTTTGATCCTTGGGCACATTTCTCAATCTCGAATACTCACTACAAAAGGGAAACTATTCCCCATCCCATGGAATTATAAAGATTAAATAACACATTTTTTCCCCCAAAACAAGAGAAGCCACTGGTGGGACACAAGGACCTGACCTGACACCAAATGGCCATCTAGGAGGCAGATGACAACAGTTAGATGAGAGATAGGTGCTATATGGAGGGTTCCCAGGAGGAGGAGAAGGATAGGATAATGTTTTCAGATATTACCCAAGTTTTCTCACTGTCCAGACTCCTGTGCAGCTGGAGGCAGCCAGGAGATGCAGTTCTGGCTAATTAGGTGTGAGGGGAACTCTGCTGGGAGCCCAGGGAAGCAACCTCTTCTCTGTAGCCGTCTTGTGGCCATGATGTAACAAGGTTAAGGATAAAAGCCCCACACACTAAGGGGATGGGGTAGAGGTCCAAGTAGGGCCCGGGTCCTCGACTACACTGCTAATGCTGGGACCACCCACCCATAGACATCTGAGAGGAAAGCAAATGGCCTTATGGTTATGTTTGTAACTCTGTCGATGTAAGTCAAGGCCACAGAATCACCTAAGAACTAGATTTTTTTTTTTTTTTTGAGTTGGAATCTCACTCTGTCACCCGCAGCCTCGACCTGCTGGGCTCCGGCGATCCTTCTGCCTCAGCCTTCCGAGTAGCCGGAATTACAGACATGCACTACCATGCCCGGCTGATTTTTTGGTTTATTGTGGAGATGAGGTCTCGCTGCCCAGGTGGGTCTCGAACCCGCGGGCTCAGGCAATCCACTCACCTCAGCCTCCCAAAGGCACGGGATTACAGGCTGAGCCACAGAGCCCGGCAAGAACTAGATTAAACACAGTTCCCTAAGCCCCACCCTCTCCACTAAAACATTATCTCTGTGCATGCCAGACTTTCCAGTTGTACTGGTTTCCTAATGTTGCTGTAACAAATTACCATAAACTTAGTGGCTTAAAATGACATAAATGTATTCTGTTATAGTTCTGGAGGTCAGAAGTCTGAAACTGAGGTGTTAACAGGGTTGCATTCCTTCTGGAGGCTTCGGGAAGAATGTTTCCTTGTCTTTTCTAGAGGCTGCCTGCATTCCTTGGCTTCAGATCCCTACCTGTATCTTCAAAACACATCATTCCAACCTCTGCTCTGTTGATCCATCTCCTTTTTCGGCATTTGACCCTCCTGCTGCACTCTCATAAGGACCCTTGTGATTACATGGATCCCAGCCAGATAATGTAGGATAATCACCCTATCGCAAGAACCTTAACTTAATCACATTTGCAGACTCTTCTCAAGTAAAGTAACATTGGGTGCAGGGGGAGGTTATTCTGACTGCTATATCAACTGATAATGAAACCATTGAAAAATCATGGGTTTAAGCCATTGTTTGCTGGCTTGTCTGTAACCTGCAGGTGAAAGCATCTTAATAAATCTCAGGCTGGGCGCGGTGGCTCATGCCTATAATCCCAGCACTTTGGGAGGCCAAGGTGAGAGGATTTCCTGAGCCCGCAGGTTCGAGAACAGCCTGGGCACCTTGGCGAGACCTTATCTCTACAATAAATCAAAAAAGTAGTCGGGTGTGGTGGTACGCGCCTGTAGTTCCAGCTACTTGGAAGGCTGAGGCGGAAGAATCACCTGAGCTCAGCAGGTCGAGGCTGTGGTGGCCGGAAGCATGCCCACTACACTCCAGCCTGGGCAACAGAGTGAGACTCCAACTCAAAAAAAAAAAAAAAGAGAGGAAAAAGAGATAAATTTCAGTTGTCTATAAAATTCACAGGTACAGAATGTTGGTATGCTATCAAAATAAGTCACTGTGTTAAACAATGGCTGTTGTAAATCAACATGTGAGTTCTGATGTGAAGTAAGGCCTCTTCTATCATAAGAACTTAATAAATCTGTGTTGCTAAAAAAAATAAAATTTGTCTTGTTTAGAAGACCAAAATCAACACTATCATCTTCATGGATGAAGGATAGTGATAGGTCAGTCCATCTGGCGGCTGTGGCATATACAATGTCACATCTTTAAGCAGGGATAATTACAGTACTTTTAAAAGTTGTATAGCATTTACAGATTATAAAGCATGTTGACATAATGATATTATTTGCTCCTCACCCCAAAAGAACCCCAAGAACTACCGTTTTACACATGGACAACCGAGTGAGGCTCAGAGAAAACTTTCTCAAGATGCCACACCACTGAATAGCAAAGCCCAGACTGGAATCCAGATCTTTTAATTCAAGATCCAGTTTTCATTTTTGAATTTATATTATTGAAAATATCACCTCACTCACCTATCTAATGAAGACTCTTTTACAAAGTACACTTCTAAAAACAAACTCAGATGGGAACAAACTTTAAGTATGGTGATCCATCCATCCATCCATCCATCCATCTATCTATCTATCCGTTCATAAAGCAGCATGAATCAGAAAATCTTTAATATATATATTTTAAATATATTCTATTTTTAAAAAATACGCCCACACACTGGCTAAGCTTCTATAAACAGCTTTAGCTTAGAGAGAAATTTTATGACTGACTCTTAAACACTTAAACAGAAAACACTAAGACTGTCGTAGCTAGTAAACAAAAGTATTAGCTCTAAAAACAAAAAGCTTAAAATGTACAGACTTCTCAATCACTTGGTTGCTATACACTGTAGGTATTCTAATGGTTTATTTTACTTTTATTTGAATTTTTAGAGGACTACTATGCTGCTGTGTGGATCCTGAAATGCCGTGATTCATCTGAGGCTGCCACAGCTGTGCAGCTCAGGGATGCGCCTGCAAGGTGCATGGCTACCCTCTGTGCCATGTGCATTCACTCTCTTCTGCCCATCACATACTGCAAATCACGCTAGCAGAGCATCCTCATCCACCTCAACCCAGGGAGAGCTGCGCCATGAGACTGAGGTCAATAAAGGGATTACCCTTAGTCAGAAATCATTTTTTCTGCATTAAAGTAAAAAAAAAAATCTTCATGATGAGTTTGGCTACTTTTATACCATTACCTTTTGTTTTTTTTGCAGAGAACCAAAGCACAAAATAAAGAGTATTTTAAGGCTATTTAACAAGTAACTTAGCAAACTCCAGTCAACACTTTCCGACATGCCTAAAAACACTGGAGTTAAATAGTCCTGGGATAGTCAGGGTTTTAAGTTCCAACTTGACCATGTGTTGGCTGTTTGACTTTAGGAGACTTGCTTAAGCCTCAATTTCCTCGTGGGTAAAAAGGGGACAGAACCAGGACCTGCAGCATGTTGTTACTGGAAGACTTAGATGCGATAAGCATACAAAGAAGTTAGTGCAGCCTCAGAAAATGATAAATAGCGGTAGCTATTTTTGTTATTAATAATTAATCACATAATGCTCATCAAATTCAATACTGGGCCAGTGGTTGCTGGTGTTGGAAGAAGGCTCCTTTGTTCATCCCCAGTAAGCTGCCAACTGGGATGAATTTGTGGAAGGCTTTGTGGTACACATCATTGTACACTTGAGATTAGATGGAGTTCCACTCACTCAAGACATTAGGGCACACAGTAGTACAGGAAAAAGACATTTTTATTAAATCACTCTCATCCTCTGACGAGCATTTAAAATGTACCTCTGTCACTGCTATTCAATATAAAACCAACATCTCTTTTATTCTATGTCTAACATTTGCTGAATGTTCACTGTGCCAGGCCCTAGGCTAAGCTTAAGAAAAAGATTCGCTTGCAAATAATTAAGGCAGTGGTAAACCTCTGGAAGGTTCATTATCTGTGACTCCCTTTTTGTTCCCTTGTTTTAATGATATTCTTGATGGGGAAACATAGCAAAGACTAGGAACAAACCGCTACTTTCTTCAATGGCTTTATAATACAAGTAACAGGAACAACCAGCAGGCCTCTTCCTACTCTCACTGCTATAACTGGGCTACAATACTTTCTTTTTCCACCAAACTAAAATAAAATTAAAAAGCCAGTAATAAGCTGGGTTTGGTGGCACACATTTGTAATCCCAGCTACTTGGGAGGCTGAGGTAGGAGGATCACTTGAGCCCAAGAATTTGAGGCCAGCCTGGGCAACAAAGTGAGACCCTGTCTTGAAGAAAAAAATTCTAATAATGTTAGGCAAGTGAACTTCAAAAAACAGAGAATATGTACAAAAAAATGTAAAGAGTTGGAAGCCTCATTTAGACTAGACCTTTCTTTAGTTAGAACCCACTATCCCACAGTGCAGTTGAATCTCAGATCTTAAATCTCAGTTTCTGAGTTGCTCTGAAAAATACTGGTGGCTAATCACAGACAGGAATATTTCCTTTGGCCCCAGTTGATGGATTATGGGGCTTGAATGATATATCAGGATTTACATTTGGCTGGGAGTAAAGAAATACTGAATAACATTGGCTTATTTGGGTTTATTTGTTCTCCCCAAATTAGACGTCTGGGGTTAGGCAGCCTGGAACTGGAAAGACAGTTCAAAGGTATTTATTTCACCGTCTCATTGTCCTCAGGATCGCAAGAAGGCTGCTACCCCCCAGATATTTCATCCACATCCGGGATAAGGACAAAGTCAAAAGTACTGTCTTTGTGAGGCTTTGTTTTTTTATTCAAGAAAGGGTTTCCTTCCTAGGAACCTCTCACAGGCCAGAACAGAGCAAGAACATAGCCATCTCAGCTGGAAGGGTGCGAGGACATAAAACATTTTAGCTTAGCACAAAGCTACCCCAAATAAAACCAGGGTTTCCTTAACACAGAATGGGAGAACTGGAAGAATAGTAGGATAGATAGTTAAGAGAATTTGCCATAAGTGATAAGAGACTGTGGCTTAAATTGATGATTTTGCTGTTGGAAAAACATGAATTAAAATGACAAATGAATATTAACAATTGAAATGGCTTTGTACTGGTTGGTAGTTAATAGTAATAACTATAATGGCATCCAGGACTTATTCATATAGCACTTTTCTCCGAGGATCTCCATATGCTTTCTACCCATATTCACTTTTCTCACAGGACTAAATGAGAAATTTTCCTGAGAATATTGCATAAAGTAAAGAAAAGAAATACAGAATATGGAACTATAGAATGCATGCGCGTGCCCAGTGCCATCTAAGTATGATCACCTGCATGGCCTCCTTCACCCCTCCCAGGGACCCTGCAGGGCTGATAGCCGGGCTCAGGTTCTCGCTGCACATGGGGCAGCCTTGGGTATGAAGAGCTTGGAATCCAACGCTCTCCACACCACATTTCACCTTTTCACTGTCTTCTCACATCTCTAAGACTGAGAGGGGCCAGATGCCTGTTAGAAATGGAAGTCAAATGGGTCAGAGGAACTATGTATACTCAGGGATTAAGAAAGGTTATAAAGGCTTTTAAAGGTTGTTCAAGAGAAATGCAGTCAGAGTCTAGTTAGGTTCACCAAAACGGAGTATGCTGAACCCAACAGACTCTTCAATAACTCAGTACTCACCTCTTTTCAAAGAGGCTCATGAGCACAGCCCTTGTTAGTAGTAATTACAGTGAAACGAAAAGGCCTCAACATGTAGCGCTTGACATACAAGGATCAGTGCTAGAGCAAAAGAGGAAAGGAGGGGAAAAGAAGGGAAGGGGAAGTTTTGATCACCATGAGATCTCCCAAAGATTTAGATGAAGTCAAACCATGTCACCTAAGATATTATTCCCTGTGATTCAAATATAAGTTCACAGAAGAGTAGCTATGCTCCAAGGAAGGAAATTAAACTTTCAGAGAACATGAATGTAATATATCCAAAACCAGAATATATTCAAACTTGGCAGGGTACCATATAGCCATTAATTAACATTATAATTTTCTCTTGAATGTATAGAGTTTTCTTTTGTTTTTTTTGAGTTGGAGTCTCACTCTGTCACCCAGGCTAGAGTGCAGTGGCACGCTCACAGCGGCCCCAGTGTCAACCTGCTGGGCTCAGGCAATCCTTCTGTCTCGGTCTTCCAAGTAGCTGGAACTACAGGCTCATGCTACCATGCCCAGCTAATTTTTTGATTTATTGTAGAGGTGAGGTCTCACCAAGTCACCGAGGCTATTCTTGAACCTGTGGACTCTGGCAATCCCCTCATCTCAGCTTCCCATAGTGCTGGGATTACAGGTTTGAGTCACCGTGCCCAGCCGAATGTATAGAGTTTCTAATTCAACCAAAGCTTAGTTTCAAATCTTTAACTGTTTTGTAGTCTAAAAAAAAAGTAGTATTACAATATTATTACTAAGCAAAATACTAAAACACAACGGAAGCTGTTTTCTGAGCATGTAGACAACTCCACTTCTATTAAGAGAGCTGAGCACACACACATGTGGGGGAAAAGCACTTGATAATGCCTCAGCACTGTAAGTGATGCGTTAGCTTCCAAAGACTAAATAAGAAAAGCAGAAACTAGTTAGATTCACAGTTTTCAAATATGTTCATGTCCAATCACTTATTTATTTTGTATTAATTTTGGTGAAAAAGTGACCTCACATGAAATGGTTGCATCACTGATGGATTAGATCATAACACTCCTTTCAGGAAAGCAAAGGTAAGTTTAGTAAGTGTAAATAATATACTAAATAAGGGTTCCCTTTCTCAGTCAAGAAAACACGCGAGTTAAACCAAGTATGGAGTGTTCTGGAGTCAGTTTCATAATTACTTCCAACCCCACAAGTAGAGCAAAAATCCTTTATAGGAAACTTTTTTTTTTTTTTTTGAGTTGGAGTCTCACTCTGTCGTCCAGACTGGAGTGCAGTGGTGGCACGCTCCCAGCCACCGCAGCCTCGACCTGCTGGGCTCCGGCGATCCTTCCGCCTCAGCCTTCCAAGTAGCTGGAACTACAGGCGCGCGCTACCACGCCCGGCTAATTTTTGATTTATTGTAGAGATGAGGTCTCACCAAGTTGCCCAGGCAGGTCTCAAACCCGTGGGCTAAGGCTATCCACTCACCTCGGCTTCCCAAAGCGCTGGGATTACAGGCTGAGCCACCAAGCCTGGCCAGGAACTTTTTTCTTTAAGTTCACAATTATGTGGTCGGGTACATATTTACTAACTACTAGCTATGCAGATCATAAGTTCTCAAAAACAAATACATTTACTCTCTCTGTGTTAAGACTTCTCTTTGGAGAAGAACGGGTATGGTCCTGGTGGAGGAGGGAGGACTTTCAAGCTAGAAGAGGTCTGGTAATTTCATCCAAGGCCTTCATTTTAGGAGAGATAGAAAAACAAATATCAATTCCATTTACTGAGGGATATCTGCCTAGTTATGATAATGAATATACTTATTTTACTGTGGCATGGGTGTTGAGGAGGTTGACAAGATTGTAATTGTATATTACTGAAATGGGTTTAAAATTTTTTTTGTTTGTTTAAAATGAACCATCTCCCTGTCCCCCCAAAAGTAAAACTTTTTTCCTCCAACGGACAAAGACTTGGGCTCTCTAATAGCTTCACAAGAGTTGGTTTTTTAAGACCTGAAAACTGATTGGGTGACATTTAATCTCTGAGATTAAAATCACTTGGTGAATATTGTATTGTTCCACTGCTCTCGCTGTCATTTTGGCATTTGGGGCCTCGCTCTGCTGCTTCTGCTGGCGCACTTACCAGCTAATGAAACCTAGCCCAGGAGCAGCTGCCTGAATCTATGTCAAACTGCATCTGGCACCCATCTATCTTCCAGCCATCTAAATTCACCTCGGAAATCATACAAAAGCAGCCACACCAACACACCAGTCTTTGTTTCATCAAGGCTGTAAAGCAATGTTAGACCTTCTTTCTTTTTTTAATTTGCTACATATTTTAAAGTGGCAGTTTTTGAAAGGATAGGGGAAAGTATTTTTTAAATCCTGAGACTATTGAGACTTAAAAATATCCTATAAAAATTTGGTAGACTGTTATTAGCACAGTTTGGCTGAAACACTACATTGAGGGGCTTGCCAGTAGAGACACAATGCTGCCGACAGATCCCAGACAAGGAGGCGAGTCTGCTTAAAATTCTTGAGTTGTCACGGTTATTAAATATGCTACACCACAAAACCTTCCAGTACTCAAGGTTTTCTCCATATCAGCTCTGTGGAATTAGCAGAAATGCTGATTTTAGCAGGGAAATTATGTACATGTATATTCAAGGGACATTATTTTCAAGAACCCTTATATGAGAAAAAGAACAATTTTCCTGAATGGGGCATATATATATATATATGTGTGTGTGTGTGTATATATAAATATGCATATATATATAATATATACACACATATATTTTAAATATATAAAAGATGTACTCTTTTCCAAAAAATTTAAGTAGTTGGATCACTCTGTAGTAAGTGACTTTTCTCCTGCCTTTCTGATGATAACGGCCTGTATAAGGTGATACTATTTTATTTAACTGCAATGGCTAAGGCTTTTAAACCTTCCTTTGAGATAGTGTTTTACCTGCATCCTATACTTTTTTTTTTATCATGGGATTTACACCTACCATTTGAACTCCTCCACACACACACCCCCGAGACAAGGTCTCACTCTGTCGCCCAGGCTGGAGTACAGTGGTGTGATCCTGGCTCACGACAGCCTTACCTCCTGGGCTCAAGTAATGCTTCTGCCTCAGCCTTCCTAGAAGCTGGAATTATAAGTACGTGTTACCACGCATGTCTGATTTTTTAATTTATTTTTTAATTATAAAGATGTGTGGTACAATTTAGGGTAAGGTACACAAACGTTGATTATGCAGGTACCCTTGTTGATTTTTTTTTTTAAGAGACGAGGTATCTCTATGTTGCCCAGGCTGATCTTGAACTTCTGTGCTCAAGTCATTCTCCCACCCCAGCCTTCCAAAGGGCAAGGATTACAGGTGTGACCCAATCAGGGCCACGAACCTTTTTAAAAAACACAATTCGACAGCTTTAAGTTCCTTTACAATGATGCACAACCATCACCATTATCCATTTCCAGAACTTTTTCATTTCCCAAACAGAAACTCTGTATCCATTAAATAATGATTCTCCATTCCCTCTTGCCCCCAGCTTTTGGTAAAATTCTATTTTATAATGTCTCTGAATTTGACTATTCTATGATGTAAGTAGAATCATACAATATTTGTTCTTTTGTATCTGATTTATTCCATTTAGTTTATCTTCCAGGTTCACACATGTTTCATCATGTAAAAGAATTTCATTATTTTTTCAAACTAATATTCTATTGTATGTATATACCACATTTTGTTTATCCATTCTCTGTTGATAAACATTTGGGGTTGTTTCCACATTTTGGCTATTGTGAATAATGCTGCTGTGAACATTGGCAGGTGAATATCTGTTTGAGTTCCTGCTTTCAATTATTTTGGTATATATCAGAAGTGGAACTGTTGGATCATATTTTAATTCATTGCTTAGCTTTTTGAAGAACCGAAAAATAGCTTCTTAAAACATATCTTTTAAAACTGAATTATGTCCTTGTAATGAGCCAAACATTAGTTTAATGGCTAAAATCCTTTCTCTCTGATGTGTAGAGGCCACCAATTGCCTCCACATTGCTAAATTCAGTGGTCAATTCTCATACCTTGCCTTAATTGACCTACGTAGTTGATCAGCTGACCACGCCCTCCTCCAGGAAACGCATGGTCACTTGGCTTTCAGGACCCTACACTCCCGGTTTTCTTCCTCTCTCACTGACCATGCTACAGCCTCTCTCAGCTGGTTCTTCTCCCTCTCCCTGACCTCTAAACTCTAAAAGGTACCTGGAGCTCAGTCCTTGGCCTTCCTCACTGTACTCCTCTCTTAGAGATCTCATCCAGATTCATGGCTTTAGATATCACATAAATATTGTCAACTTCCAAATGTATATCTCCAGCCTGTATTCCTCTCTTCTGAACTCCAGACTTGAATCTCCAACTGCCTATTCAACTTCCCCAGTAAATGTCTCAAAGTCAGCACCTCAACTTCCCCCCAAAGCTATCCCACAATTTTTTTCCACCTCAGTTAATGGCAACTCCATTTGTCCAAGTTCTAAGTTCCGAAGTCTTGAACCAGCATTGATTCCTCACATCCATTATGGCAGGAAATACTGTTGGCTCTGTCTTAAAACCTAAACCCAAATGGGCCATTTCTCAAGACTCTAGTGGTACCACCCTAGTACCAATCACCATTCTCCCTCAGACCAGGGTCCTGAAATATCTTCTGAAGTCCTCTTCCTTACTTCTATCCTCATTCCTCTACTGTCCATTCTCGACACAACAGCTAGAGGTATTCTTTACAAAATGGAAGTCAGATCATGCCACTCTCCTATTCCAAATCCTCCAGTGGCCCCCATTTCACTTAAAAGAGAAGCCAAAGGCTCTCTAAGTTCTACACTCTGTCCTTCTAACCTCATCACCAAACTACTCTCCCTCAATCATTCTTGTTCCACCAACATGGGTTTCACCTCCTCACGAGTCTTTCTCACCTACCTCAATGCCTTTACCCTGGCTGCCCCTTCTGCCTGAACTTTCTTGTTCCATGTATCTGCATGGTCCTTCGAGACTGTTTGCAAATTATACTCTTTGTCTTCAAACTCTGTTTAAAATTGCAGTTCACCCACTCTTACATGCTTTCCATATCCTCAACCCCAAAACACTGCTTAACAATTTTTCTTCCATAGCACTTGTCACCTCCTAACATATTGTATAATTTATAAATTGTTTATTAACTTCTGCTCAGTTAAATAGTGAGCTTCATGAAAGACAGGACTTCCTGCCCTCTTCCCATTCTTGATTTTGTTTACCATTGTCTTTCTAGTTGCTATGGACAGAATGTTTGTCTCCCTCGCTCCCCTCACTCCAATTCATATATTGAAGCCCTAATGCCCAGTGTGATGGTATTTGGAGGTGGGGCCTTTGGGAGATAATTAGGTTTTGATGAGGTCTTAAGGGTGGGGCCTTCGTGATAGGACTCAGGCCCTTATAAAAAGAAAGAGACATGAGATACTGCCCTCCCTCTTCCCCCCTCCTTCTCTCCCCGTTTGCATGTGTGTGTGTGTGTGTGTGTGTGTGTGTGTGTGTGTGTGTGTGTGTGTGTATGTGTGTCTGTGTTCGAACCAAGGAAGGCCATGTGAAGACATAACCATGAAGAGGGCTTTCACCAAGAACCAACCATGCTGATACCCTGGAACTGTCAGAAATAAATGCTTGTTGTTTAATCCACCCAGTCTGTGGTAATTTGTTATAGCAGTCTGAACTGACACACCAGCACTTAATGTCTACCATAAGGCAGATGCTCAATAAATAGTTTTTAAATGAATAGGTCAACATAGAGATGCCCTTAATTTGGCGATGTACTGTCAGTTATGGGTGTCCAACATGGCTACTTTTTTTTTTTTTTGAGTTGGAGTCTCACTCTGTCGCCCAGACTGGAATGCAGTGGCCGCTCCCGGCCACCGCAACCTCGACCTGCTGGGCTCCAGCTATCCTTCCAACTCAGTCTTCCAAGTAGCTGGAACTACAGGCGCGCGCAACCACACCCAGCTAGTTTTTTGATTTATTGTAGAGATGAGGTCTCACCAAGTTGCCCAGGTGGGTCTTGAACCCACGAGCTCAGGCAATCCACTCACCTCAGCCTCCCAAGGTGCGGGATTACAGGCTGAGCCACCAAGCCCGGCTATGGCTACTTTCAAATGTTTAGCTTCTCTCACTAAAGACAATCCACAAACATTTTTCAAGCATCTTCTACAAGTTAGACCCTGCAGTAGCTGCTGGGGAAATACAGATGTCCTTTTCCCTTCTCTCATAGTGTTCATTGTCCGATGAAGTATTAAGGAGTTCATAATTTTTAAAGTAAACTTTTAATTTTAAGATAATTGTATTCTCACATGCAGTTGCAAGAAATAATCCTGAAAGATACTATGCATGCTTTATCCAGTTTCCCCCCAAGTTAACATCTTGCAAAACTATAGCACAGGATGTTGACATTGATATAGACAAGACACAGAACTTTGTCATCACCACACAAATAATCCCTTGTTTTGCCTTCCTATAGTTATATCTATTTCCCTTCCTCCTACTCCCCGAGCCCCACCTTCCTTAATTCGTGGAAACCACTAATCTGTTCTCCATTTCTATGATTTTTGTCATTTCAAAAATGTCGTATACATGGAATCATACAGTATGGAAACCTTTTAGGACTGGCTTTTTTCACTCAGCATAATTCATCCAGGTTATGGCTTGAATCTCATTGGCTGGTTCCTTTTCATTGCTGAGTAGTGCTGAACGTGCCATAGTAGGTTTAACCAGTCACTCAATGAAGGACATCTATGTTGTTTCTAGTTTGGGGCTATTATGAATAAAGCTGTTACAAACATTCATGTACAGGTTTCTAACTTGAGTTTTCATTTCTCTGGAATAAATGCCCAAGTGTGCAAGTGCTGGGTCATGTGGTAGTGACATGTTTAGCTTTTAAAGAAATTGTCAAGTTGTTTTCTAGAATGCCTGAAACATTTTATATCCCCACGAGCAATGTGCCCATTAACTAGTTTTTCCACATGCTTGCCAGTATTTGGTGTTTTCACTATTTTTTATTTTAGCTATTCTGATAGATACATATGCATATGTAGTGGTTTGTTCCTTTTTTTTTTTTTTTTTAGTCAGAGACTCACTCTGTTGCCTAGGTTGGGCTCAAACAATCCTTCCACCTCAGCCTTCTAAGTAGCTGGATCCACAGGCATGCACCACCATGCCTGGCTAATTTTTTCATTTATTGTAGAGATGAGGTCTCACCAAGTTGTCCAGGCTGGTCTCAAACCCCTGGGCTCAGGCAATCCCCTTACTTCTGCCTCCCAAAGTGCTGGGATTACAGGTGTGAGCCACCATGTGCAGCTGCATTTATGATTTTAATTTGCATTTCTCTAATGATGTTGAGCATCTTTTTGCATATGAGGGGGACCCCCCAAAAAACCCTGGGATTATTTTTTGGAGGGTGGCTTGTAGTACAGACTTCCCCTGCTAGGTAAGTGTTCTAGGAACCCATCAGCATCAGTGAACCAGTTAGCATTGTGGGAAACTGAGTTCTATTTCAGTGATTTTTTTTTTTTTTTTAGATTCTTTCAATATGTTTGCCCATTTCATGATAGGTGGTGTATGAGTGCACCTGTCTACACCACACTATTCACCTGCTCACACCCTCCTTATTCACCTGACCTCACCTCAAGCAACTTTTTGTTTGCCCAGATGAACAAAAGTCCTCAAAGGGAAATGTTTTACCAATGTGGAAGAGGTGAGATACAGCAGAAGCACTAAAAGGTATCAAAATTGACTAGTTTAAAAACTGTTTTGAGCAGTGGGAAAAGCATCTTGCTAGATGTATTTCACTAAAAAGAGAGTACATTGAAGGTGACTGAAGTTTAAACATGTAATAATTATTACACAATTTTTTAATAAATATATTTCAGGGTTTTTTGGGTCTCCCTTTGTATGTGTTTCCTCTTTGGTGAAATGTCCTTTCATTTCTTTTGTCCATTTCTCAACTGGATGGAATGGTTTTTTTACTGCTGAGTTTTGAGAGTACTTTATATATCCTAGATACTAGTCCTTTGTCATATATGTGGTTTGCAAATATTTTCCCCAAGTCTGTAGTTTGTCTTTTCGTCCTCTTAACATGACCTTTCATCCTCTTAACATGACCTTTCATAGAGCAAACCTTTTAACTCTCGTGGTCTAATTGGTGGTCTAATTTTTCTTTTTACTGCTAGTGATTTACATGTGGAATACAACTTATTTTGTAATGGGCCTGGGTCTTCAATAAGTAACTACAGGTCAGATGGAGAAAAGATAAAGCACATTCAAGAATAATGTGTCAGAATTGCAATGCCAGTTGACTTAAAAACTGTGAGAACTGGCCAGGCTCAGTGGGTCAGCCTGTAATCCCAGCACTTTGGGAGGCTGAGGTGAGTGGATTGCCTGAGCCCACAGGTTTGAGAACAGCCTGGGCAACTTGGCAAGACCTCATCTCTACAATAAATCAAAAATTAGCTGGGCGTGGTAGCATGAGCCTGTAGTTCTGGTTACTTGGAAGGCTGAGACAGAAGGATGGCTGGAACCCAGTAGGTCGAGGCTGCAGTGACCATGAGTGTGCCATTGCACTCCAGCCTGGGTAACAGAGTGAGACTCCAACTCAAAAAAACTATGAAAACTAGGAAACTTTTGGACAATTCCATACATACAACAATACTCTCTGTGCAGCCAGAAATTTCTATACCCTATAGGATGATGAGGTGGGGATGGAGAGGAATTGTTCAGTGCTTACAATTTGAAATATTTGGGGCGTGGTGAATACAATAAACATTTCCTTCAAAAACCACGAAATTACTAGTGCCAAACCCTCTGAGGCAATAATATATAATCCTAGACTCTAAAAATGGAATTCAGAAAGCATTTTCCTATACAAACAATGAGGTGTTAATTAGATAAAGATGAAAAGTATTGTGAGCGGAGGTATCGCTCCTATATTTGACAGAATTATTTCTATAGAATGTTCTACATGAATGAATTTTCCAGATAACTGATGAAGCATATCCTCTTTTAGAGTAAAATGTTTTCTCTTTTAACCACAGTGGAAGACCCTGGATCGTTGTGATTAAATCTAAGAATTTTACTAAGTGGTAATGTTTGTTAAATGGGCAATGCCTTGGGGCTACTAGAGTTTACAAGACTGTTTGCCCCTATATCAAATTCTTCTGAACTGCCAGCTTAGCTTTTGTCTCGGCCTTTTGTATGTCCTTATTTATTATTGGACTTTCTGCTCTCAATTTTTGCAGCTGTCGAGACGCCTGCCTCTCCTTACACTTCCTCTTAACCTGCAGTGGTTTAGGAAGCCCAATAACCAAGCTAATAAGAACCCTGTCTAAATAAGAATGAGAGGCTCTGAATAGGAACATGATTTTACTCACCTCCGAGTAAAATGCATTAGCGCATGGCTGTGATATTCATTTCAATGCTGTTGACAGCCATGGGCAGAGGCTTCTAGCTTTCCCGCCAATACGTATATCCCTTTCATCCCTAATAATATCACAATTAGTTGAATCCATGACTGTCCAACCAAAGACTAAAACTCTTTTGTAGCTGGATGTGGCCATGTGACTACGTTCTGGCACAGGATCAGAGCTGAAGTGACAGTGGCCACTTTAGGGTTGTGCCCCTCTCCCCCTACCCAGTTTCCCCTCTCTAATGGCTGTAGAGCCATCCTGGACAAAGGGCAATTAGCTCCAGAGATAGTGAAGCAACAAGAAAGTGACATGACAATTGTTCTAGTATATTGCTTCCCAATTTGTTACATTTTTAAGTAAATTCTTAGTTTAAAAAATGAGTTCTAAGTTAAAATATATATTATGTAGAACTTTCTGCGAGGCCCCCAGTGGGTGCCACCTCCAGGTATTCACACCCGTGTGAAATTCCCTTTCCTTGAGTACAGGCTGACCTAGCAACTCATTCCTAACAAACAGATGCAGCAAAGGTCATAGGATGTTACCATCAAGATTAGGCTTACAAAAAACTGTGGCTTTCATTGTGCTCATCCTCTCTTGCTTGCTTGCTCTGAAGAAAGCCAGCTGCTATGGTGTGAGCTACTCTAGACAGAAATCCATATGTCAAGGAATGCCATCCAACAGCCCAAGAGGGACTAAGGCCCTCATTCCAACAGCTTGTGAGGAAATAAATTCTTCCCCCAACTATGTGAGTAAGCTTAGAAGTAGATCCTTACTCATTTGAGCCTTCAAATGAGACTGCAGCCCTGCCTGCTGCTGCGACAACCTGTGGCAGAGTTACCCAACTAGGCTGCACTTGGATTTTTGACTCCTGAAAACTAAATGCTTATTGTTTTCTTTGTTTGTTTATATATATATATATATATATTTTTTTTTTTTTTTTTTTTTTTTTTTGAGTTGGAGTCTCACTCTGTCTCCCAGACTGGAGTGCAGTGGCCGCTCCCGGCCACCGCAGTCTCTACCTGCTGGGCTCCGGCGATCCTTCCGAGTAGCCGGAATTAAGGCGTGTGCTACCACGCCCAGCTGATTTTTTTTGATTTATTGTAGAGATGAGGTCTCGCTGCCCAGACGGGTCTCAAACCCGCGGGCTCAGGCAATCCACTCACCTCAGCCTCCCAAAGGCGCGGGATTACAGGCTGAGTCACTGAGCCCGGCTCTTTGTTTGTTTTTAATGCTTGTTGTTTTAAGCTGATAACTTTTGAGGTCATTTGTTATACAGCAATAAATAAATAATATAGGTATTACAAAATATAAATATCAATGATAAGGTATCACAATTTTTAAAAGGCATATATACACTTCATTTCATTATTTTATACATACTAAATTTGTAGGTAGTGTTTATGTGAAAATAAAAGGAATACATTATTCGCAGTATGAAAATAGCTTTGTTTATAACTACCATTTAGACACTATTCAATCTTTGAAAGTGTCCAAATAATTAATTTTATTTAAATTCTTTAAGGCTAATGATTTCATATCAAAGCAATAATCTATATTACATAGCCTACATATTCCTTACGCTTTTCTACCAAAATAAAATAGTATCCTGATTATAACTTAGGATGAAATTCTATCCGTAAGATTTATAAAATGTTATAAAATTCACAAGTTATCAATAAAAACAAGTAAATTTCTAAATATTCATATTTGGAAATGTTTAAGTATTGGTCATTTAAATATTCATAGCTTGGTAATTCCAACCTCTTAAGTAGACTCTACCTTTCATAGAGAGCAACTGTTTTTTTTGTTGTTGTATTTTGTTTTCTTTCAGTTGTATTTTTTTTTTAATTCAAATACAGCAGAGAGGACAGGCACAGTGGCTCACGCCTGTAATCCCAGCACTTTGGGAGACCAAGGTGGGTGAATCGTTTGAGCCAGGAGTTCAAGACCAGCCTGGGCAATATAGTGAGACTTCATCTGCACAAAAAAATCAAAAAAATTAGCTAGGTGTGGTGGTGCATGCCTGTATTCCTAACTACTAGAAAGGCTGAGGCAGGAAAATAACTTAAGACCAGCCTGGGCAATATAATGAGAACTTGTCTCTACAAAAATTAAAAAAAATAGCTGGTCATGATGATATGCGCCTGTATTCCTAACTACTCAGGAAACTGAGGCGGAAGGATTTCTTGAGAACAGGAGATCAAGGCTATGGTGAGCCATGATTGTGCCACTGCACTCCAGTCTAGGTGATAGAGTGGGACCCTGATTTTTAAAAAAATGCAGTGGAAAAAATTTTTAAAGATTTATTGAGACAGAATTCACATATCATGCAACTCATCCATTTAAAGTGTACCATTCAATGGCTTTTGGTATATTCACTGAGTTGTAAAACTAACAGCTTTTTGCATTTGGTGTTTTAAGAAACCAGAAAGGAAAGAAAGTACAAAGGAATGACTTTCACAGAAATTACCATCTTTTTCAAAGGCTAAAGTTCCGTCTTCCAAAGCTAACCTGCAGGAATTTTTTCAAAGCTTATTCTCCTCCACAACATGCTAAAATCCCTGGATTCCTTTTCAGCCTTTATTCTTAAATGACTCTACCATTCAGCCTTACAGCCATACACTTGCTCTTGGTCACTGCTCTTTCCTCACTCTCTCCAACTATAACCTCCAGATCCACATACCTCCTAAAGCACATGGTACTTTTCAGTGCAGAGCTTCCATACAGTACACAGAGTACCATGAATGGGTAGCAGGTGCACTGAGATGCTGATCCCTCAGACTGAGATCCCTCAGTCTGCAAGGCAACCACTGAGGGCCCAAGGTAATGAAAACCTCAAGCCAGCGCCTCTGCAGGGCTCAAGTCTCTTCAGTATTTTCTATGTGTCATTAACATGGAAAGGCTGTGCAGCATTGCTCTAGTTTGTCTTATTCAGTAAACAAACATCTTGACACCAACTGTGTTCTAATCATTCTGTTAGGTATTGGGGCAACATGAATAAAAAGATAGTCCGCTACCATCTGAAAAAAATGGACATATAACTCATACAACACATTGTGATATGAACTCCAAGGTAGGGTATAACGGAATGTAACAAAGAAAACTCCTGGAACTGGTCTGAGAAAACAAGAGGAAGAAAGAAGCAGATGAGAAAAGGAACAGCTTTCTCAGGGAGCCTGGAAAGTAAGCATTATGAAGACAAGGACAACCTCTCCCTTACTTACCACTGTATCCCAGCACCAGCACAGTGCCTAGCTTATTCCAGGTATCAAATAAATACATTTTGTTGGATGGATTTTCTTATGCAATGTGACCCAGTAACCAAGAGTTCAATTTTTCCAGTCTCTGCAGAATCACGAAAACAGGGAACATGTGACCTTTGTCTTTAGTCTGCTGGGATTAATTGATCCCTTTCTACGAACACTGATAATCTGGTATTTTTTCAATTCTGTATTAATTCTAGGCACAAAATTCATTTTATTAAGCCAACATATATTTCTGTAGTGCCCACTATGATAGAAAGCTATTCTTTGGTTGGAAAATTTATAGATTTCACAACATTCATTTTTTTTAAAAATGCTAACTGCCAAATAAACCTTGGTTAAAAAAAAAAGTGAGACTCTAGAAAGGTCATGCTTTTTTTTTTTCCTGAAACATAGGAAAGATCCAGTTCTGAGGAGAAATAATCAAGAACTGCGTATTCCAGGAAGAGACATCTAGGAATATTAAGAAGAAAGAGGGAAAGCATAAGTTGAGAAGAACTCAGAAAGGGGAAATGCTCATTACAACAAATCAAAAAGAAAGGCAGAATGAGTGCAGATGGACACAATTCATTTTATATCTCTGGAAATTTATGATGGCTTTAGACCTTACTCTTGACAACAATAAATTTCAGAATTCAAATTTGCCTGTTGTTTTATTTCCTGCTACTTTATAAATACAGCCCAAACCAACAAAAACAAACCCTTATACTAGAGAGTAAAAAGAGAGAAAATTACAGAAAATAGAGTTATAGCTATACTATATCCGATCCATTTGAACCATAAAAATGCGATGCACAGCTGTCAAAAAAAGCGAACTCCAAAAATATGAAAAGGGCACATGCGTAAAAGAAGCAAGAGTGCAGACAATTCCCAACAATAATGGGTGTAGCGATTACTCTGTCACACTTAATCCCTGGGATTCACAGCACTTCAAGAATTCCTGGTAGCTGAAACTGTACAACAGGCAGAAAGAATGATACTCCTCTGTCCTTAACACTGGTTCTTCTCTGCCAGTCAAAAGTCTCCTTCTGTTTCTGAATAGTATACCCTATCTGATCAAACCATCAAAATTCCTTCAGAAAAGGAATCCTTATAAAGTTTTCCTTGAGTCTGCCCTATTAATCTATTAACTCTAAATCTTTTGCCTGGGGTGAAAACTTATACCCAGAAGAAAGATAATCAAAACCAGAAAGAAAGAAGCTATTCTTGAGAAGTAGGTGGACAAGAATATTGCAAACTATGAGGTTAAATGAAGCTAAAAACTAGAATTTGAAATTGAATTCCACCTAATAATCTTAAAATCCTAATTATTAGTTGTTTTATCATTGTATATCCTTCCTCCACCCCCAATTTTACCCCCTGCATAAAGAAACCTTTTAAAAGCACTATTTGAATATAGCAGAACGAACTGGTTTAGTTTTAAGAATTTCTTCCTGTATCTGGAAGGCTCATAATCAGTGAAGTGTTTCATAAGATGAATAGCAAAAGGAAACTGAATGCGGGGACTGGATTATGTTATTTGATTCTAAGATTTTTATAAGCAAACCGAAAATCTGTATAGTCTATGAACTAAATAATCAGATAGTGAATCACCAAGCAAGCAAGGATATAAATTTACCATATATTCCAGCAATTAAAAGACTATACTTTCAGGGATCATTTCTATAGTTGGTAGGTATTTTTTTAATAACCTTTAGTATCTGAATAAAACCTCACATTAATTACGTACTATGAAAATATACTTCTTGCAAATGGAATCTACAAATACCCAATGCATGTTTTTCGACATCCTTAACTGGATTTTCCTGGAACATGTTTTTGCTCTTGATCTCAAAACTTCTCATCACCTGCTTGCTCTACATACCTTTTTTTGTTCAAAACTGAAGACAAAATAAAGAACATAGAAATTGTAGGGTTTTTTCCAAATACTATTTCTCCATAAGTATAACCATCAAAGGAATTTTTCTGAAATGTTTGGACAAAAATAAACATAATTTATCATAACTAAACTTGTAACTGACACTTGTTTAAGTAAGCTTTATTGCAGCTCTATACCCAGATCTCAAAACAAAGCCATGTATCTCAAACAAAGGACAATTAAGGATTCAGCTTGTTTTCTTTTGAGTTGAGGGCTTACTGTCACAGGCTGGAATGCACTAGCATGATAATGGATCACCACACCCTTGACCTCCTGGGCTCAGGGATCCTCCTGCCTCAGACTTTTAAGTAACTGGGACTACAGGTGTGTGCCACCACACCTGGCTAATTTTTTTTTTTTTTTTTTTGAAGAGATAAGGTCTTGCTATGTTGCCCAAGCTGGTCTCGATCTCCTGGAATCGAACAATCCTTTTGCCTCAGCCTCCCAAAGTGCTGGGATTATAGGTGTGTACCATCGCACCTGGCAGCTTTTTTGTTATCAAGAAGTCATTTTAACAGTGTATTGTGTTTTAAGTATGAAAAATGAATCAGACTCATTCATTAATTTTACTGTCCTCTGCAAAGAACCAAGTTTTAGATTTATAGTTTTTTTTTATTAGTTGCCCTTTTGCCATTTTATAAGATTTTTCTTTATTATTTTCTTCCTTCTCACTTTGGATTTAATTTGCTCTTTTTCTCATTTCTTCAGGTAGAAACTTAAATCATTGATTTTGGATCTTTTTTCTTTTCTAGTATAAGTATTTCAAATTATAAATTTCTCTCAAGCACTGCTTTAACTGTATAACAAATTTTGATATGTTGTGATTTTATTTTCATTCATTTCAAAATATTTTCACTTTTCCTTCACGATTTCTCCTTTAAATCATGTGTCATTTTAAAAGTGTGAAGTTTAATTTCCAAATATTTGGACAATTTATCCAATTGATTTCTGTTACTGATTTCTAGTTTGATTCTCTTGTGGTCAGAAAACATACTCTATGATTTCAATCTTGTAAAATTTACAGAGACTTTTTCTATAGGCCAGGAGATGGTCTATTTGGGTGAATCTTCCACATGCACTTGAAAATAATCCATAACCTACTACTACTGGGTAGAGTATTCTACAAAAACCAATTCAGCATGTTGGTTGATGTTGTTTTTCAAGACTTCCAATTTCTTGCCTATTTGTTCTACCAATTACTGAGCAGAAGAGATGGAATCTCCAACTTAGTGATGGCTTAATCTATTTCTGCTTTTAATTCTGTCAGGCTTTACAAGTATATATTTTGAAGCTAAGTGCAGATTCAGGATTTGAATGTCTTCTTGATGAATTGTCCCTTTTATCATTCTATTAGCTATCTACTGTCATGTAACAAATTGCTCCAAAACCTTAGTAGCTTAGAACAATTGTCTCATGCTCGTTCTGAAGGTTGGAAATTCAATGGTAGCTTAGCTGGGTGGTTCTGGCTCAGAGTTGCTCATGAGGTGGCCACTACCATGGTGGCTGAGCTGCAGTTATCTGGAGGACTGACTGGGGCTGAGGGATCTGCTACAAGATGGCTCACACACGTGGCTTTTAGATGGAGGTTTCCATTCCTCACTATGGGACCTCTCCTCATGACATGGCAGCTGATCTCTCCCAGAGAAAATGACTGAATAGAGAGCAACCAAGTTGGAAGCCACAGTACTTTTGATCTCTTCCACCATGTTCTATTCATGAGTCACAAAGTCCAATCCATATACAAGGGGAGAATAATTAGGCTCTACCTCTTAAAAAAAATCAAACAATTTGAATACATATTTTTATTTTTGTTTGTTTTGTTTTGGGTTTTTTTGAGTTGGAGTCTCACTCTGTCGCCCAGGCTAGAGGGCAGTGGCACGCTCCCAGCCACTGCAGCCTCGACCTGCTGGGCTCCGGCGATCCTTCCGCCTTAGCCTTCCAGGTAGCCAGAATTACAGGCATGCACTACCACGCCCAGCTGATTTTTTTTTTTTTTTTTTTTTGATTTATTGTAGAGATGAGGTCTCGCTGCCCGGGCGGGTCTGGAACCCGCGGGCTCAGGCAATCCACTCACCTCAGCCTCCCAAAGCGCAGGATTACAGACTGAGCCACCGAGCCCGGCTTGAATACATATTTTAAAATCACCACAATCATTATGGCTTCTTTATTTCTGATAATATTTCTTGTTCTGAATCTACTTTGTCTGATACTGACATAGTCATTACAACAGCTTCCTTTTGACTACTGTCTGAATGGCTAAATTTTCTTTATCCTTTTACTTTTAACCTATCTGTGTCTTTATATTTTAACTGCATCAATAACATATTATTGTAGACAGCATATAGTTGGGCTTTGCTTACAGACAGCATATATGGTCTTTCCCCCTGACTCTGACTCCTTTAAATGAACTGTTTAAACCATTTACACTTAATTTTTTATATAGGTTTGCTCAAGTCTAACATCTTGATATTTGTTTTCTATTTTGTCCTGTTTTCTGTTCCATTTTTCCTCCCTTCTTTTGGACTGAATAGTTTACTATTTCATTTTATCTTTTCCATTTGTATATTTCTTTTTATTAGTATTTACAACACACATTTTAAATTAAATATAGTAATCAGGTTGAGCATGCCTAATCCAAAAAATTCAAAATCTGAATTGCTCCAAAATCAAACTTTGTGAGCATTGACATGATGCTCAAAGAGAATATTCACTGGAACACTTCAGATTTCAGATTTTGATTAGGGATGTTAATTAGTAAATATACTGCAAATATTCCAAAATTAGAAAAAATACAAGTTCAAAACAGTTCTGGTCCCAAGCATTTCAGATAAGGGACTCAACCTGACCTTCAAATAATATTAAACAACTTCAAATATACTGCAAGAATCATTCTCTGTTTCTAAACCCAATTGTTATTTAAAGAGATTTTTTAAAAAATAATGGAGAAAGATGTCTTTTGTATTTAAGCACATATTTATCACTTCCAGTGCTCTTTGTTCTTTTGTCTACATCTAAGTTTCCATCTAGGATCTTTATCTTCAGTCCACAAATTTTCCCACTGCATTTCTTGGTGTGCAGTTCTGCTGGCCTCTCAGCTTTTGTTAATTTGAAAGGTTCTGTTTGTCTTCATTTTTGAAGGATATTTTCATTTAGTATATAATTTAATATTTGCTGTTTTTTTCCTTCAGCATCTTAAAGATGTCATTTCATTGTCTTCTATTTGATGGTTTCTGATGGGTAGTCTATGGTATTCTTATTTTTAATTCCCTATGTCTTTTTTTCTGGCTTCTTTTAAGATTTTTGTCTTTATCATTGGCTTTCACCAGTTTGGTTATAATGTGTCTTGGTATGGTTTTCTTTGTGTCTATCCTGCTGCAGTTTCATTTAGCTTCTGAGTCTATGGATAACAAATTTGGGTATTTGGGACCTTTATTGTGTCTAATTTTTTTTACCTTCCACACACACTTTGAACTTCAATTACTTGTCTATTAAACCACTTCACACTATCTCACAGGTCACTGAAGCTCTGTTAATTTTTTTATTTTTTATTTTTATTTTTTGAGTTGGAGTCACTCTGTTGCCCAGGCTGGAGTGCAATGACATGTTCACAGCCACTGAAGCCTCAACTTGCTGGGCTCAGGGAATCCTTCTACCTCAGCCTTCCAAGTAGCTGGAACTATAGGCATGCACCACCACAGCTGGCTAATTTTTTTTTTTTTTTTTTTTTTAATTGCAGAGATGAGGTCTCACCAAGTTGTCCAGGCTCGTCTCAAACCCCTGGTCCTAGGCAATCTCAAAGTGCTGTGATTACAGGTATGAGCCACCACATCTGGCATTTTTTTTTTTTTCAGTTATTTTTTCTCCATGTTTCATATTGGATAGTTTCTATTGCTATGTCTTCAAACTCACTGATCTTTTTTTCTTTTCTTTTTTTTTTTTTTTTTGAGTTGGAGTCTCACTCTGTTGCCCAGACTGGAGTGTAGTGGCATGCTCCCGGCCACCGCAGCCTCAACCTGCTGGGCTCCTGTGATCCTTCCGCCTCAGCCTTCCAAGTAGCTGGAACTACAAGCGTGTGGTACCACACCCGGCTAATTTTTTATTTATTGTGGAGATGAGATCTCACCAAGTTGCCCAGGTGGGTCTTGAACCCGCAGGTTCAGGCAATCCACTTACCTCAGTCTCCCAAAGTGTGGGATTACAGGCTGAGCCATCAAGCCCGGCTTACAATTTCTAATCTACTGTGAATCCCATCCAGTGAAGTTTTCATTTCAGACACTGTATTTTTTAGCTCTAGAAGTTTCAGTTTTTAAATATCTTCGAAATCTGTCCTTGCTTATGTTCATGTCTGCTAATTAATCATCTTAGTCATTTCTAGCTCTTATATTGACTAATTTTTTTCCTCTGGTTATAAATCACACACTCTGCTTCTTCAAGTGTCTAGTGATTTTTTTTATTGGATGCTGGACGTTATAAATATTGCATTGTTAAGTGTCTTGATTTTATTGTCCTCTTTTAAAAAGTGTGATTTTGTTTGACTAGCATTTAAACTACTTGCAAATCCACCTGATTCTTTCCAAGTTTGTTTCTAAATTGTTAGAATGAGTCTAAACCAGGGTTTCTCCACCTTAACACTTCTGATATTTGGGGCTGTATAATTTGATTGAAGAGAAGCTATTCTGTGGATTGCAGAATGTTTGTAGGCATTCCTGGCTTCTACCCAGGAAGTCAGTAAGCACCTCCCAGTTGTGGCAACACAAAATGTCTCCAGAAATTGCCAAATATCCTCTGGGGGATCTCCCAGTACTTTGTCCAGTGTGCAGAAAAGAATTAACATAGCAGCCCCAACTACTGTCTTTTGAAAGACCTGCTTACAAGGTTGGCCCCTGAATGACACATGGAAACTTGGATTCCAGGAGAGTTCTCAACACCTTAACTGATAAGAGTGGCTCAGTGTACCTAAACTCCCTATATAAGCAATATAATTTATGCTAAATACCTGCTTTCTTTGTGAAAGTCTGAAATTTGGTATGCGCCAGGCAGAATGTGCGTATGTGAATAGCCTCTAAAAAAAATCTTGGCACTGAGTCTCTAAAGAGCTTCCCTGGTAGAGAACATTTCACGTGTGCTGTCACAACTCATTGCTAAGGAAATTAAGGACATCCTGTGTGACTCCACCAGGAGAAGACTCTTGCAAGTTTGCGCCTGGTTTCTTCCAGACTTCATTTCATGCACCTTTTCCTTTACTGTTTTTTTGCTTTGTATCCTTTCACTGTAATAAGTCTTAGCCAGGAATATGACTATATGCTGAGTTCTGTGAGTCCTTCTAGTAAATCATCAAATTGAGGGTGATCTGGGGCTACCAACACATCTGGCCATGTGGAGTTTAACTGTAAGAGTGCATAGTTTAGTATTTGGCAACGGACTCAAAGGACTTCTATGCACATGTCTGAAGCTCTTTTTCTGCATAGCTCCCTCCTCTCTGGTACCTAGCCTCACAAATTCCAGTCTCTTCAGTCTCACTGACCTCTAGTCTCTCTCTTTCTCCATTTTAGCTACATGGTAGATGAGCAGTGCTTCCAGGCAGAAACCTGTGGTGATCCGATTACTTACTCTGTTCCCCTATCTCAGAGATCCCAGTCTGAATCACCTGCTGTCTAGTGCTTGAAACAGTTATTTTATACATTTTTGTCTAATTCTCTAGTTATTTGAAACAGGAGGGCAGGACCAATACCAATGACTCTATCATGATAGAAAAATAAATCTTCATCATTATATATTTTAATTTGGGTATAAACTGACCCAATCTGAGGTATAAAGCTACTTCTTACAATCCAAAAGCATCCCTACTCAGAAATAGTTTTATGCAACTGTATTGGACCAGCCACCCATGATCACTAATACTGTTTACCTTTGGTGTTACAACTATTATCAATGTTTTCTTTTATTTACTTAGTCTATCTCTTGATAATTTTTCTTTTTACTTCTTTTTTAAAAAATTAGAGGCAGGCAAGGACTTGCTCTGTCACTCAAGCTGGAGTGTAGCGGTGCGATCATAGTTCACTGCAGCCTAGAACTCTTGGGCTCAAGTGATCCTCCCAACCCAGTCTCCTGAATAGCTGGTACTACATACAGGTATGTGCCACCACACCTGGCTAATTTTTAAATTTTTTGTAGAGACGGGGGGTCTCCCTATGTTGCATGGGCTGGTCTTGAACTCTTAACCTCAAGTGATCCTCCCACCTCAGTCTCTCAAAGTGCTGGGATTATAGGCGTGAGCCACTGCGCCTGGCCCCACATCTCTCTCAATAAGACCACCTCCAAGGCACTCTGTCCCACATGCCTATTTATCTGAATCTCATTTGTAATTGTTCTGACAGATATTTAAGTACCTGCTATAAGGTAGCCTAGTACGGTGGTTAGTAGCATGGAATTTGTTGCCATCCTGTCTGGGTTCAAATTCTGATTCCTCTTCTTACTAAGTTTGTGTACATGCCTTAGAGTACATAACCTTTCAGTCTCAGTTTTCTCATCAGTTAAACCAACAAAAAAGCATCCCCCTCATAAGAATGTTGTGAAGGTATTTGAGGGAGATACTGTTAATAAAGTTCTTAGAACATTGCTTGGCACCTAGGAAGATCTGTAGAGTGCTTACTACGAATACCAATACTAATAATAGTGCCAAGTAGTGTCACAGATGTTGGACAAAATTAATAAGACATAGTCCTTTCCCCTAAGGAGTTTACAACTCAGTAAAGGAAGGGCATACAACAAGTTTATTTTCCAAATATTCAAGAGTTCAGATAATCATTGTAAGATAACATTTGCTGAGCACTAAATACCTTGAACTGTCACTTAATCCTAGTAGCAACCACACAAGTTAGATACTAGTGTTATATCCATGTTACAAATAACAAAACTGAGTACTTGAAGGTTTACATAATTACCCAAAGTCATTCAGCTGCTATACAGCTGGGATCTAAACTCAGTTAGTCTAATTCCAGAGCAATAGAGATTTACTGGCTCACTACAGCATAGCTGTTATAAGCATATGCTCTGGAATTACAAAAGGAAACACCATTAATTCTGCCTGCTAAGGCTGGGGAAGAGATAACATTTGGGTTGTGCATAAAGGATGAATAAAATTTTACCACGTAAAAACAGGAAAAAGCAACCACAAAAATGACACAATTAAGACAAAGGAATGAAATGGCAAAGTATGTTTAGGGTACTGAGACTTTTTGATGAAGTTATAACATAAAATGCACAGCCAGGTATGGTGGCTCATGCCTGTAATTCCAGCACTCTGGGAGGGGGAGGCAAGAGGATTGCCTGAGCCCAGTAGTTCAAGACCAGCTTGAACAACACAGCGAGACCTTGTCTCAAAAAAAGAAAGAAAGAAAGAAAAGAAAAATATAATCCTATAAAAAATAAAAATATTTTATAAGAAAAAAAAACTCCATAAAATGCACTGGGAGAGAAGGGGAGAGGATAAGGATGAAGCCAGATGTCAGTTGGGGTCATTTCTGGCACAGCCTTCACAGAGCGTACCTTTTATCCTGCAAAGCAATTCCTTGCAAACTTTTTCACATCGTGGCATACGGCAAACTGCAGTAAATGAATGCACCTGCTTGTCACTGGGGCATACTGGGGACCAAGAGAGTCTGCAGGGAACTGGGGTAGCTCAAGTTCTTCTGCCCCATCTCACTTTAGGACTGAAGGGATTGGATGTGAAGTGTGACAAAGAGAGTTGGGGCTCCAATTTAGATGATTAAAGGATGGAGAGAGACTCTGTGACAGAAGGTAGAGAATTTAGGAGGGCAAGCTAGGGGCTGCGGAGAGAGAAAGTTTAACTGAGGATATGCTAAGCCAGAGGCTGGCCTAACACTGAAAAAAGCACTTTGTCATATCTCACTGGCGATCAGGAGGAACATCCCACCCACTATCTGACATCAACCCACACTTGCCAAAATTCTGTTTTCTTACCTTTAATTAACTATTACCCCTAGTGTTGCTTTCAAGCCATATGTCCAATATCATTTGGATGTATGAAAAAGAAACACTATTGGATATTTTTGGAGAAATGTGACTATGAGCATGAGGAAAACACAGAAGGATTAGAAGGATTTGGAGTGAAATTTATCAAATATTTAGAAAAGGTGACAAGTAGTGCTTCTGGTCTACCTTTACAAGAGCACAGCCTATGAAAATAGTCTAGTTTTTGAACGTTAAGGGGAACAGGTAGTAGCCAAACAACTGGATTTACTAGGTATCGAGAAGGTAGAATGCAATTATGCAACACTGGAATTTGACTAGGACATTAGAGTGAAGTATTTAAATGCAGAGGTGCTCCTGATGACCTAGAATGTAAAAATGCCTGTTTTCCTGTGCATTAAAGCAAGACTTCTAACCATACTGACTTTCATTTCACTTTGTTCCTTAATTCTGAATGTAATTGATACATAAGTAAATAGTACAACTGGTGATGAGGAAAGTATCTATGAGAAAAATATTTTAACTAGTGATTTTGAAATAGTTTATATATTAACAACTGTGGTTCTGTAAAAAGAAACCATGTGGATAATATAGTAACATTTAGTTTGTGTTTTCACAAGTATATGCTGACTGTCTCATAATTAAGTACACAGAGCTCAAAACAGCCAACTCTACAGAGAGCTTGCACTGACTGTTAAACATTATAGAAGAGGTTGAGCGATATTGGCTAATGACTACCATAAAAGGAGTGGATGACTAAGAACAGAGAGGATGTGTGACTAAAAAGTCCCTCTACGGTTCTTTGAAAATTCCCTGAATAACTAGGCATGCCAAATGTGGTCTGTCATAAAATTATTCGATGCTAAGCTCTGTAGTCAGACAACAAATATATGCTTTGCCCAAAGGATAAAGCCTTTGTATAAATCATTCAGTTGCAAAGTGCCAAGACAACAAGACCATCAATAAGTGAAAGTGTTAATCAAATTAGAAGTGTGGCCCAGAGTTCAAATGCTGCTGGGCTCCATTGGGCTCAGTGCACAGATTCATTCAATTTTTAGGCGTGCAACTGCTGTGCAGTGGCCAGGCACTTCAGGCCACCACTGCTCCTTCCTATACCTGAAATGTACAAGAAGTCCCACTTCTCACAGATCTTTGAATACTGTGGAATGATCCCAGATAGCACATTACTGGCTATCTCCGGTAAATCAACCTTTTCACCCCAAAGGCTTATCAAAGCTATACCAAAACTGCAGATACAAAAAAAAAAATCTCAATACATATTTGGAAATGGGTCATACTTCTCTTATATACAACTGTTCTCTGAACATACTAAGTGGCACATTGATTTTCCAAAAGAATGTTACCTTTTCCCCAAATAATAATTCCAAATTATTATAGTAATGATAATAGTTAAAATTGTTATGTAAACAACATCATTTAACCCTTAAACTGATGAGGTCGGTTTCAGATGGGCAGAAACATACAAGGTCACATCCTTTAGATCATACTAAAAGCCAGGCATGGTGGCTCATGCCCAGTTACTCAGGAGGCTGAAGCAGGAGGATCACTTAGACCCAGGAGTTCAAGACCGTCCTGGGCAACATAGCAAGATTCATCTCATTAAGGGGGGAAAAAAAAGATCAGATTGAAACCCAAGTTTGTCTAACTCCAAAACTCATGTTTATTTTACCACACTACATCGCTTCTTGACATTTTTATGTTTGCTAAAGGACATATTACCAACATTTGTGTGGGAGAAAATATATTAAGCAAGTAGTGACTCAAATGGGGAAACAGTTTTGAATGACTGCAGGACTGTCCTGTAACACTTAGCAGAGACTTTTTATGCCATGTGATTGTGGTTTCCCTCCTCCCCCAGTTTTATATTTTTGGCTTTTCTAGTATATACTATTATCTAGACCTTAAAACATGCCTATAATGCTATGTCAGATTTCACAAATATGCAGTCGTTTAGTAACAATGTTTGAATCTTGCATACTTAAGAATCCATGTTCCTTGTATACAGTGAAAAAGAAGCAACTCTTTACTCCTCTATATAGCTTTCTTTAATTCAAGGTAATTGATTCAAAAATGAAGAATGAAGCTTATTTACCTTACTGGGATTTTAATATTTCCTCTATCTAGTGACTGACATACAATGAGAAAGAACAGATTTAATAAAAAGACATTTAATTTTCCCAAACAATAAATTGTGAAGTGGCATTTTGCTCCACTGAAAGAATGCAGATTCCAATCTAATATTAAAAATATCATATGCCGTGACCATAAAAGAGATTTATGTCTTTTGTTGCATCTATTCCCCTCCTTCCATTACGTGCCCTACTTTTCTTTGAGAACCACCCCTCCCTTTTTCTCAGTCCAGAGGATTTCACTCTCAGCACCAGGGATGGGCACATGACCTCGGCCTGGCCAATCAAAGTATTTCATCCCCCCCCCCCCCGCCACAGTGGTTGATTCACAGATACATACATGTCCCAGGACAGGTCAAAGAGATTCAGTGCCAAGACTTGCATGAACTATTGGGAAGGAAGTACCCTCTTTCTACCTGGGATAAATGGCAAGACTGTCTACTCTGGTGGTCTTTACTATCACATGGGGACAATGCATCTTTGAATGAAGATGCCACAGGGGAAAACAATAAAGAAAGATGGGAAAACGATATATTCTGAATAAGGTTATTTGAAGGGCAACAGATTCAGGATGGGAAAGATTGGTCTTACCAGCCTGCCCCTGCCATGGGGCCTCACTCAGATGCAGGCCACCCATCTCCCTTGACTCCTTGTTGCCAGCCTTCCTGGCATTGCTGGCAGCACCTGATACCAATTTTGGTTTCAGTAGACCACAGTCGGTTTCTGTTTTTGCATTCAAGAACTCCAGTTAGTCCAATGGGCAATCAATTTTAGATCTTAGGATGCAGAAGGCCTGCCTAGAAAGATACTTCTGACTACATAACCTAAAAATAACATCAAAATTAAAAAATTAATTACTAATAATATCTTACTAATAATATCCTTATCTTACCACATACTAATAAAAAAATAGTATGTGGTAAGATAAGGAAAGAAGAAACTGGGCATAATAAAATAGACCTTCCAGTACACTGTTAATAGCACACACTGGTACTTATTGGGGAGCAAACTGGCAACATGAGAAAATATTCCAATGTATATTCTGCTAGACTCGGCAAGCTCACACCTACAATAGTATCCTACAGAGAAAAATGTGCAAAGACATAAGTTTATGTGATGTTCCCAGCAGCACATTGTTTTTTGTTTTTGAGTTGGAGTCTCACTCTGTCACCCAGGCTGGAATGCAGTGGCATGCTCATGGCCACCCCAGTATCGACCTGCTGGGCTCCAGCGATCCTTCCACCTCAGCCTTCCAAGTAGCTGGAACTACAGGCATGTGTCATCATGCCCAGCTAATTTTTTGATTTATTGTAGAGACGAGATCTCATCAAGTTGCCCGGGCTGGCCTCAAACCCGCAGGCTCAGGCAATCCACTCACCTCAGCCTCCCAAAGTGCTGGGATTATGGTTGAGCCACCAAGTCCAGCCCAGCACATTGTTTTCAAGATTGCAAATGAAAAACAAGACAAATACCTGGCAAAAATGGTTTGTTGAATAAATTATTATACCTCTGTTCACATTGGAATACTATTGCTGCCATTTAAAAAGATAATCTATATTGACACAGAAAGATCTCATCAGTGAAAATAACAGAGAGCAAAATAGCACCAACAGTAAGATTTTATTTATATAAAGTTAATTATTTCTCTATATCCCCTGGGGGAAAAGTGGGGTCTCAAAGCTTATTCACTCAAATGATGCCAGTGGATTCTGAATGGAGGGCTTGAGGGGCAGTTATACTTTTATGGTTTGGATCTCTTGCACAAACACATATTATCTTTATAATCAGATAAAAATCATAATGAAAACCACACACACAAGCACGTACACAGAATTACTGCAATTTTCAAAGGAATTAAATTTAATACAAAGTAGGTTAAGACGTGAGATAATTTTAATCTTTTCATTATTGCAATACAAGCCTAAAATTTATACAAATGACCTAATAGAGAATAAAACCCCCATTTTTCATTCTAGAGATAAAAGTCCCACCAGCAACCAGCATGAAGCATCCTGAGAAAATAAGTTGTTTTATCTTGTAAATGATGTGCCTCCGAATTTAACACAAAAAGCAAAAGTGTTCAGAAACTATGGGGGAAAAAACAGAACCAAAACCATCAAGAGTTGATCAGGGCCGAGCATGGTGGCTCATGCCTGTAATCCCAGCACTTTGGGAGGCTGAGGCGGGAGGAATGCTTGAGCCCAAGAGCTCAAGACCAGTCTAGGCAACACAGGGAGGCCTTGTCTCTATAAAAGGAGAGAGAGAGAGAGAATATAGCCAGGCATGGTGGCATGCACCTGTAGTCTCAGCTACACAGGAGGCTGAGGTGGAAGAATGGCCTGAGCCCAGGAAGGCAAGGCTGTGGTGAGCCAGGACTGTGCCACTGCACTCCAGCCTGGGTGACACCCTGAATCCAAAAAAAAAAAATTTTTTTTAAAGAGTTGATCAGATGGTTATTTGCATCAATTTTGACCAGTCAAAAAACTACACTTAAAACCACATCTAAAATGCAACAGAATTATTTTTTCCAAAACCACCAGAATCTTTTATCTTGCTACAAATTCAAACATCACCCATTACTTATCCCCAAATCCTCAAACATATAATCAATTTAAGAAGTAGTAAGTAAAGTGCTTGGCATGTAATATGAAAGGCAAAACTGATACCAGGAAGAGGTAATGTAATACAAGCTGTCACTTTAGTATAGTAAATAGTACAACCAGTACATCCAAAGGTTTTGTTTCAATGGCCCATAATATTCTGAAGCATTTTAATTTGGGATATCATAACTAGTACAATAAATCCAAGTTAATTTTGTAAATTCTCCCCCACTTGTTTAAAACTACAGCTACATGGGAATTCAATAATATTAAACACCAACTTAGAATTTCTGCATTCAAGCATTGGCAATCTAGCCTAGTAGTTAAGGCCCTGGCAATAGATGGTATAAATACAAATCTTGACTCTGCTACACATTAGCTATGAAGTATTCGGCAAGTGACCTTACCTCTCTATGCCTCAGATTCTTCATCTATAAAAAATAGGAAAAAGGCCAAGTGCAGTGGCTCATGCCTGTAATCCCAGCACTTCAGGAGGCCAAGGCAGGAAAACTGCTTGAGCCCAGGAATTCAGGATCAGCCTGGGCAACATAACAAGGCTTGCCTCTACGAAAAATCAAAAATTAGCCAGGTTTGGTGGCACATAGCTGCAGTTCCAGCTAGGCGGGAGGCTGAGACAGAAGGATTGCCTGAGTCCAGGAGGTAGAGGCTACAATGAGCCATGATTGTGCCACTGCACTCCAGCCTAGGCAACAGAGTGAGACTCCAAGTAAAACCAAAACAAACAAAACAAAAAATCAGGATAACAATAATCTACTGCTTAGAGTTGTAATGATTAAATAAGTTAATATATGTAAAGCACTTAGAAGTTTCTGGCACAAAGAATGCTCAACAAATATTAGCTATTATATGATTATGGGGCCTAAATTATTCTAGTACACCAATGCGGTGGGATAGCCATGGAATTAACCAAACTAAAAGGAACTTTTAAGGCATTTATTATTCAACTCATTATGGTTCTGACTTTTTTTTTAAGTGGTGAATGATGAATTTTAATTCTTTGAGGTGCTATTAAACTAAGTGCTAAATAAATGCTACTCATACGATTATATAGTACAATTGATTTAAGCGCTCAGAGGCTTAATTTAATTATTTATTTTATGAGTTAAAATGTGGTAATTTTTTTTCAAATAGTTTCTAAACATGGACAGGTTTATTGCAGGTGCAGGTATTATTCTGAAAAAGAAATATTTGCAAACATGACAAATATACTTCAAAGAAGTGGTAATGAGAAGTATATGCCCATAATTACTAAAAAGTTGAAAGGGACTACTGTAAAATCCAACTATGAGAAGCTTAGTGTACAAAAAATTTACCTAATCTTAGCTGTACTGGGTTTTTTTCCCCCATGCTGTCAAAATGAAGGTTTTCTTTTTTTTTACTACTTTATCACTCCATTTTTAGCCATCCTTTAATTTCATTAACACACCATTAGACTTCATTTCATTGCCCCTTTGCAATTGAGGTGCTCTTTGAAAACAAATCTTGCAGGTGGCCCATGCCTGTAATCCCAGCACTTTGGGAGACTGAGGCAGAAGGATCGTTTGCGTCCAGGAGCTCGAGACTAGCCTGAGAAATATAGTGAGATCTCATCTCTATAAAAAAAATTAGTCTGGCATGGCGGCATGTGCCTGTATTCCCAGTTACTCAAGAGACTGAGGCGGAGGGATCACCTGAGCCCAAGTCGAGGCTGTGGTGAGTTGTGATCGTGTCACTGCACTCTAGCCTAAGTGACAAGGGTGAGACCTCGACTCAAAAAATGAAAATAAAACAAATCTCTCTCTCTTTCTCTCTCTCTCCTGCGATAAATCACATGGCCTAAAATCTGATGAACTCATCATACCACTTCTCCTGAAAGAGCCTGCCCTTAATACATATAGCAACGTGAAACTTACATTTACTAGGAATCTACTACATCCCCATGTATTTACCATTTATCTTAGACCAAAGACCATGATTTTGTGTCCGGACAGGTGTATCTGTTTTGTTCTGAGTTTTGAGAGGGACCCCTTTGGGGCAGTGTCATTTTTTTAAGTCATAAATAAGCCCTCTTCCCAGCTCTTTTTTTGCAGTAAAACGTCTAAACTCTGTCAGTAGCTCTTTCATCTGGTCTTTGTTTTGAAAGGCGGGATCATCTATTGGGTCTCAGTCTAAGCTCTGTTAAAAGTCTGTAATGTAAGCTGTAGTCTACATCAAATCACATTTTGGGTCAGCACACACCACGACTATAACCAACGTAATGCATACGTTTGCAGTATTTGTTTTCAGCATGGCAACATTGCAGTGCTGGGAGTTTGTTTATTGTTTGTCATTTGGAGTGATGATGTTGTGCTTGTGAATACATCTTGCATTTTATAGATTTGAAGAAAGTGAGTGCTATTTGTGGGCTAAAGAAGATGGAGTGTCAAGTGGGAAAAAAATGAACAGTTCCAATATACTCTTCTGTTTGCATTTGACAGAGGTGTAAAGGCAGCAGAGGTAAAATCAAAACATTTGTGTCATGCACAGAAAGAATGCTATCAGGGAAAGCACAGCAAGAAAATGCTTCTGTAGTTTCAAAGAGGGCCACTTTGACCTGAGTAATTCTCCACATTTAGGAAGACTGTTTAAACGCTTTAATCCATGATGATCCACGTCAGTCAACCCAAGAATTGGCAAATGTAATGAACTGTGACCAGAAAACCACCATGCGACATTTATATTCCATGGGCAAGTGAAAAACACTACAAACTTATGTATCAACCCAATAATTTCTAACAGTATTGAACCGCTTCACATGTATTAACTTACTTAGTCCTCACAACACACCTGTGAGGCAGATATTATTTTCATGCTGACTTCATAGATGGGAAATTGGAAAAAATGAAGACTAAGTGACATAGCCAAAGTCAGACATATCATAAGTGATGCTGACATGACTTAAACACAGGTCATCTGAGTCAGAGACCATGCTCCTAACAACTGTATTATAGTTTCTAAAGACAATTTGGGGCAAGTAATAAATAAAAACACAGTGGTGCAAGCTGCATCATCAAGCATTTAATTTACTCAAATTCAATTATATGTGCCCAATTAAATAATAAAACAGAAAATAGCAATTTATGTAGCCTATGCAATTCCTTGTTTTGCTCAACATGTGCCTACAAGGACAGAGATGGGATAGTAATTCTTTTGTACCCTCAGTTGACTGCAGCACTGAAGTATATTCCTCCTTAATGACCCGTGTACTTCTCCTTAATGAGAGTATTTAATTAGGCAAAGTGTGGCTTTAGTGTAAGAGTCACATTTTTCATATAACATTAGTTGTATACACATCAACTATTTCATCTCGTGCTCAACTGAACATTATTCCACTGCCGCCAGGGAAAACTGGCTCTCTGTGGAGATGGAATGTCAGTCCTCACTGTGCACATTCCTAAGACATTTATAAGAGCAATTTTCACCAAATGCAATTTTTGCCTTACATGCAAACTTCAAAACCTATCTCAGGCCTTAGAAGCAACTCCATAACATGCAGCACACTGTATGCATTACTTTAGTAACAGTGAGTAACAGAGGCCAGATAGTCACAGAATGCAATTCATGCTCTTCCAGGTCATCACTGTGGCCTTGTAGCCTCTTGTGTTCCTCATAACATCTCCTCAGCATTTTTTACTCTCCACAATGTCTCAAACAGCTCCATATTCCACTCATATTTAGCAGTTTGCAACATTTACTTTATAAGAAAATGAGGGGCTGTGCGACATCAATTCTCTTCATTTATTTTACTTTTACCACAAAACCCTGTATTTCATTCAGTCCCTCCTGCTATGCATTGGAATCTAGTCTCACCACTTTACTGAAACTGCTTTCTCAAAAGGCATTGACATCCTGCTTCCAAATCCAGTCACTTTTTCTTACTCTTCATCATACTATATTTCTCTCTATTCTCATTCACCCCACCCCTCCCCCCCAGTGATTCTCCACCTTGGCTACAAATTAGTAAATTAGAAGTTTGTACTACAAAGAAAAATAGTAATGCCAGGGCCCTACCCCCAGATTCCACTTTAATTGGTCTTGACTTAGCAGAGACGTGGGTAGTTGCTTAAAGATCCCCAAGTGATTCTAATGTGTAGCCAAGGTTGAGAACCTCTACTCTACAACATTGACCCTACTCACTAATTTACCCCTCCTACTTGAAATTCCTGATTGCCATGATATCATACTTGCCAGGTATTTCTATTTCTCTTACTGTTCCTCTTCAATATCCTTATCTGAAGTTTCTTTCTCTGATTTAATTTGCCCCAATTGTTCATTTTCGACTCAATCATTAACTTTCTAACAATCCCAAATCTCCATATCTGAACTTGAACTCAAGCCTCAGCTCCAGACCCTCGCCTCATATAGTTTCTCTCTCTGGAATTCAAATTCCGTATGTCTGAAATCATCGTGCAGGGCTAGTTGCCTCTCTCTCTATAGTAGTTACTTCAAACTTCTGCATTTCCCTCAAACCCCGCATTCTACCACATCTCTCTGCAGCAGAAAACTTTGCTCCTACTTCATAGAGAAAACAGAAGCCACTGGATTCTCTTAACTTGATCCCAACCTGACAAAGTCACCTACACATGCATACTTTCTCGGTACCCTCAACCCTCTAAGGCTCTTGTTTTCAGCCTCCCTGCAAACCAGGACCTATCCATTATTTCCTTTCCCTCCTCTGGATCCTTCCCATCAATATCTAAGCATGTTGAGGCCATTCTCATTTTCAAAAAGAAACCTGTTCAACTCCACACCAAAATTTTTAACAAACTGTCTACATTCACTTTTTCTCCTTCCTGATCTCTTCTGGAGGCTCCTCTCCCTCAGGTGGCCCTCAAGATGCTGTCCTCCCCCTTCTGTTCACATGCTCACCCAGTTCACTCTCATAAGCTCCCACGACATCAATGCTGGGCCATATGCCGATGCCTCATTAAGTATATCTCCACCTATATCTTTAGTGAGATTCACATTTATAACTCCAAATGCCCAACTCTACTTCTCCTCTGAGAAGTCTTATGGGTATTTTAAATTCAACATGTCCAAAGCGGAACTTATCCTCTTCTCCATCCCTCTCCTCAAACCTGGACCGTTTCCTCTCTCTCCTTGAAAACCTTCATCATCATCCATCCAGTTTCCCAAGTCAGAAACCAGGGCATCTCCATCTCCTCCTCTTCCCAAACCCACCCCGTTCCAGCAGGCACCAGGTTCTGTCCATTCCTCCCCCAACTGCTTCAGTTCAGTTTAGACTGACAAACTCTCTTGCTTAAATTTTACTGAAACAGAATCCTAACTGGTCAGCACAATCGCTCTGTAAATGCAAATCTGATCGGTTCACCCAGTTGCCTAAAGTGGTGCATTCAACAAAGACAGAGAACAGATAGATTTACAGACAGAATGGGGTCCAGACACATAATTGTGCATATATTGACATTTAAAGCAGCATTTAAAACACTGGGAAAGGATTCAGCCAATGGAATTGGGACAAGTGGCTATTTAGTTAGGAAAAATGAAAGTTGTATTCTTACCTTGTATCATGAACAGGTATAAATTCTAGACAAATTAAAGATCTAAATGTAATAAAAGGAAGCAAAAAAGAATACAGAAGTCAATGTAAGAGAACATTTTTCCTAATCTGGGGATGAACATGCACTTGAGTGAAAGTCTACCACATAAGGTGTGCGTCTCGCTTACTCTCTAAACATCCTCTCTCTCCACTGCCCCTGTTCCTGCTCTCCAGCCACAGGGATTTCTTGCTCCAAGAGATGCATCATGCATGCTCTCTCACCTAGAGGTCTCTGCAATGTTCTCTTTGACCTCTCCAATGTACTGAACAACCCATCCTCTTTCCTCTGATTTTGAATGCTGTATATGTCTGATATTAAATGTGGTTCTAGCAGGCCGGGCTTGATGGCTCAGCCTGTAATCCCAGCGCCTTGGGAGGCTGAGGTGAGTGGATTGCCTGAGCCCGCGGGTTCGAGACCCGCCTGGGCAACTTGGCGAGACCTCACCTCTACAATAAATCAAAAAATTAGCCGGGCGTGGTAGCGCATGCCTGTAGTTCCAGCTACTTGGAAGGATGAGGCAGAAGGATCCCCGGGACCCAGCAGGTTGAGGCTGCAGTGGCCAGGAGCGGCCACTACACTCCAGTCTGGGTGACAGAGTGAGACCCCAACTCAAAAAAAACAAACAAATAAATAAACAAATGTGGTTCTAAGTCTTTTTTTTTCTGGATTCTGTTTCAATGATCTGTTTGTCTCTTCTTGTGTGAATGCCATAATGTTTTAGATTTAAGGTGTACTTTTTTTTTTTTTGAGTTGGACTTTTTTTCTATTAGGAAATGTTTTTTTTCTATCAGGACTTATGGTTGCATTGAATCTCTAGATCCCGTTGGGGAGAACTGACATTTTTTTTTCCCTTCTAGGAATGTACATTTCTCTATGAATTTAGTCCTTCAGCAAACATTTTTTTCTGTAATATATGTCTTACAGAATTATTATTAAAATATTTTCTTGGGTATTTAAAATAAGTTATGGTGACTGGAACTTTATTTTCTTTTATTTTCAAATCAATCACTGATTATATACAGGAAAGCTACTGATTTCTACATATACTCACGATGCCTCGGGTCACCTGTCTTCGCTTATTAATTCTAATAGTACTATAGGAGACTAAAAGAGTTTGTATTGGGTTCCACAGGAAAGAAGAATACAGGCAGTTGAAGAGGGTTTGTAGGCAAGATAATGACATCCATTAAGACAGACTAAGTTTAAAGTAACAATATTACACTTAACTGAAGATGTCCTAAAAGTATACAGAAATACAGAGCAGAAGCAGAGGGAACAGAGCAGAAGCAGAGAGTGTTGGACAAGATGCAGGAGTCACATGCACACAGGTAAGAGTGGGAAACACTCCTTCAGAGCAATGTCATGCTAGGATTCATGAAGAAAAATGCTTCTCTATTCCAAAATCTGCTATGAAAGTAGAAAGGAAAAGACATTTTTATATTGTGCAGTGGTTTCATATTGCAGTTCTGAAGTATAGAGCTGTAAAATGTACTTTTCCAAAAAGAATTTCAGGAGACCAAGGGAGGGGTCGCCTGATTTCAGGTCTGACTACTGCATTAGTACCATGAGATTCATGTGAAAAAAAAAAAAGATTCTGATGATCAAAAGTAAAGACAGGAAACGGGTGGAGGGAAAGGGAAATGCTGAACTACAAGGTCATGGTCAGGAAACCAATTTGGCAAGGCATGTGGAAAACCAAGGCATATAGAATCAAATACCACATACAGTAGTGCACAGCCCAAAGTCAGCTTTGTTTTCAGTAGAGGGACTCAAATGGCAGGGTGAAGGCCAGCGCCTGCCATCCACAGAGAGAACTGCCTCAAAACTCTGTGTCAAGCTCATTTTCTTTTTGGTCACTCTCATGGCTGGGACAGACTTCTAAGTAGAGCTCAGACAAAAAGCTGCCTAGGTCCTAAGAAACATTAATAATAAATACCTAATGTTGATTGCCAGCAATGTACACAAAGTCTCTTTTCATTCATTTCATTATTTTTTAAATAAGACAAAGAATAATATGTGTAAATCATACAATAAAAGAAAATTAAGATATGGTATTGCAGGTGGATCATAGTTTTAAGAAAGAAAGAAAGATGTGTGTGTGTGTGTGTGTGTGTGTGTGTGTGTGTGTGTGTGTGTGTGTGTTTACTGAAAAAGCACAAGAGAGGACTGGGTACGGTGGCTCACACCAAAGCTTGGCACTTTGGGAGGCCAAGGCAGGAGGATTGTTAGAGGCCAGGAGTTCAAGACCAGTCTAGGCAACATAGTGAGATTCCCATCTCTCTAAAAAAAAAAAAATTAACCAAGTGTGGTGGTACATGCCTATGGTCCCAGCCATTAGGGAGGCTGAGGCAGGAGGATTCTTTGAGCCCAGGAATTCAAGTCTGCAGTAAGCTCTGATCATGCCACTGTACTCCAGCCCAAGTGACAGAACAAGACTCTATCTCTAAAAGAAAAGAGGGAGAAAAACATGAAGGACATTTATCAAAGTATTAAAAGTGAGTATCACTAAGGAGCAAAATACAGCCTAGTTTTTATTTTTTTAACATACTCTTTTCTGCACTTTTAACATAGTTTTCTACAATGAATATATACTGTGTGACAATAAGAAAAATTACAACTGTGTTATAAACACATTTTAATATCAAAGAAAAATAACTGTAACACAAAATTTCAGATTATTGAAAAAGATAGGAATTATTTTTTTCTTCTAATTTTTTTTTTATTGTAGAGGAGGTCTCACCAAGTTGCCTAACTAAATCTCCAAATTTTCAGACTATAACTAATAAAATAAAAAAGACGTACACCTAAATTTCTCCTTTGGAGAAAGCTAGAATAGAAGGATCTTTCAAGAAATATGTGTGAAATCCACAGAAGCAAGTGCAACAGTGCAAAAAGACAATTTAACTTACACTCTCATGATGCAGGTAGAATAAATAAGTGGTTAGAGAAGACAATCAGCTTAGAAATGACCCCTTAGAAGCAGCAAGTCAAGCCATACTGTACTTTTGGGAAATGAATACAACATCTCTCTGAAATAATGAGGTTGAAAGGGTTAACTATAACAGAGAGCAGGGGGTGAGGCTTCTTCCCAGCCCAGGCACAAGGAAAGGGTAACATGGATGGAGGTTCAACTTGCCTCCCTGAGACAGCTGTTTCCTGGCCTGGCCTCTTACCATCTATCAGAGCTGACCAGATTGCCTTCCAGATGCCTGGTACTTCCAGAGAGACCCTCCCAAGTCCTGTGGCCTATCCTCCCTGCTTCCTCTCCTCAGGACACAGACTTTGAAAGCTCAAAGGGAAGAGGCCCCTGAAAGCAGCTAAGTGGGCAAACCTAAGACCTCCAACTTGAGGCAGAAAATGGTCTGCCAGAAGACAGCTGCCTACAAGAGAGGAGCCAAAAATCCAAAATCCAAGATGCTCCAAAATCTGGAACTTTTTGAGCGCTGACATGACTTACTCCAAGGAAACGCGCACTGTAGCGTTTCAGATTTGGGATGCTGAACCAGTAAGTATAATGCAAATATTCCAAAATGCAAAAAAAACCAAGATCAGAAACACTTCTGTTCCCAAGCATTTTGGATGAGGGATGCTCGGCCTTTAGTAGTTTATGTATGATCAGATGTGAGAAATGAGTGTGTTTAATTGTGCTCAATTGAACACATGTTTTTTTTTTTTTGAGTTGGAGTCTCACTCTGTTGCCCAGACTGAAGTGCAGTGGCCACTCCCAGCCATGCAGCCTCAACCTGCTGGGCTCCAGCGATCCTTCCACCTCAGCCTTCCGAGTAGCCGGAATTACAGGCACGCGCTACCACGCCCGGCTGATTTTTGATTTATTGTCGAGATGAGGTCTCGCCAAGTTGCCCAGGCAGGTCTCGAACCCGCGGGCTCAGGCAATCCACTCACCTCAGCCTCCCAAGGCGCGGGATTACAGGCTGAGTCACCGAGCCCGGCTGAACATATGTTTTTTAAATGTCTTCTATACATGAAGACTCCTAACATGCTAGGTGATGTAGGGGATATACTCATAAATTACCCACAGTTCTCTGAGAGATGGTGCTGATGGGGTGGAGGTAGGGAAATAAAGTAAGTCAATAATAATAATGCAATAGAATAATGAGAAGTAGCCCAGCATGGCATGTAAGAATGGGTTCTAGAGTCTGAGGACTGCGTCCAAATCTATGGCTTTTTAGCTGTGTGACCTTGAATAAGTCACTTAACTTCCTTGTTTCTTAGTTTCTTCATCAGAGGGTTGACGGGAAGAGTAGTTAAAACATGAATTGCTTAGGACAGCGCCTGGTACATACTAAAACACTGCTGTAATTTGTTGTTTACTATGTAGCAATGTGCTAATGTTTTACATCTTACATCTAATAAGGTAGGCATTATTGGTCCTACTGGTAGATGAGGGTTAGAGAATCAGGCAACTTGCATGAGATCTAGAGAGAGGAGGAACAGAATTGCGATGTGAGACCCATCTGCCCAAATGCAAAATTTCTGACTTTTATTACTAATTTTTTTTTTTTTTTTTTTTGAGTTGGAGTCTCACGCTGTCGCCCAGACTGGAGTGCAGTGGCCGTTCCCAGCCACCACAGCCTCGACCTGCTGGGCTCCGGCGATCCTTCCACCTCAGCCTTCCAAGTAGCTGGAACTACAGGCGTGCACTACCACGCCTGGCTGATTTTTTGATTTATTGTAGAGATGAGGTCTTGCCTGCCCAGGTGGGTCTCGAACCCGCGGGCTCAGGCAATCCACTCACCTCAGCCTCCCAAAGGCGCAGTATTACAGGCTGAGCCACCAAGCCCGGCTTAATTTTTTTTTTTTTTGAGTTGGAGTTTCACTCCGTCGCCCAAGCTGGAGTGCAGTGGCACACTCATGGCCACCCCAGCATCGACCTGCTGGGTTCTGGCAATCCTTCTGCCTCAGCCTTCCAAGTAGCCGTAACTACAGGCATGCGCTACCGCACCTGGCTAATTTTTTTATTGTATTGTAGAGACGAGGTCTCTCCAACTTGCCCAGGCTGTTCTCAAACCCACAGGCTCAGGCAATCCACTCACCTCGGCCTCCCAAAGTGCTGGAATTACAGGTTGAACCACCGAGCCCCGCTGGCTTTTATTACCATTACCATGAAACAGCAGATGCTAGCATTTGTTTAGTGCTTACCCTGTACCAATTATTATTGTATGCAACATTGCAGTTATTCTCACAAGATGCTATTTGACACCATTTTACAGGAAAAAGACTCTGAAAGCTGCAAATAAGTGGCAAAGCCAGGACGTAAGCTGCGTCTGCCTATTACCAGTGCCAGAGCTCCTCACCCTTGGCTAGTGGGGGCTTCATCTGGGAGCTTTAAAGAGAGATTCCAGAGGGTCCTCCCCCTAAAGGTTTCTAACCAGGTGGATGTGTGCGAGGAACATCGGCAGCACACGTTACCTCCTCAAGAAAGTTCTCAGGAGCCTGCAAAGATGTGATTTGTTGTAGGCCTTAAATGCCAAGGTAAAAAGTTTATGTTCAATTCATCTCAAAATGGGGGTCAATTAAGGTTATTCAATAACAAGTGTTTTAGGAAAATAACCTGGGAGTAATGGATAGGATGGACTAAAGGGGAGAGAAAAGTGTGACACAGACCAACTGTGTAGAAGGCTATTCTCAGCCACAAAGCTTATTTTTGTCTTAACAAAGCTATGCATCAGACACACAGAAAAGTGAATCCTGGGAAAAAGGTGAACCTGAACATAGAAAGACTTGAAGCTTGCGGAAAATGTACTTTATAACACTCTAGATCTACATATATTGGCTCAAATAAAAATTGGGTTGTTTCTTTTTAAAATCAACAAAGAAATATACATGTGTGTATACAAAGACCAAACTTTATAAAGTACACTCTAAGACATACTAGATATGTAAATATGATTGGCTTGATCTAGCATATTATGAACAAAATAAAATGAGAATTTCATCAGAATTTAGAGATTTAACAAACTAGTGATATAAACTTTCTGGAAATACTAAAGAAAAGAGGAGATAATGTGGGGTTTTAAATATATATATAATAAAGGACATAGTTTATTTCGATAATTATAAATCCATGCAATGAATTTATCTTAAATTTAAATTATACATGGAAATACATTTATAAGATGTTAAATTTAAAGGAATAACAGTTTTTATAGGTTTGGGAATAAAAAACTAAAATAAAAGTTGTAGTAAAATAAGAAAGCTTCATAGTTTCTAGGTTTATTATCTAGGATTATTACCTAGGTTTAGTATTGAGCAGATAAAGTACTCATTTTCAGAAAAGAACTGATACAAGTACCATAAAGATATTTTACCCTTTGACTCAACAAGTCTACTCCTTGGAATTTAATCTAGGGAAATAACTGAATAAAAGCAAAGAGACATGTAGAAGATACACAGTGTTTCCCTAATACCTAAAATAAGAAACAATATAATAATTTAGCATAAGCCTGAACTGCTTGACAAATTATGACTCATAAACATAATAGAATATTTACAATATTAAGTAAATGTCTATTATAAACATGATCTAGAAATACAAGAAAATTATTGTTACATTTTAAGTGTTTACTCTGGGATACAGCATTGTGTGGATATTATTTCCATCTGTATGAAAACATACATATATATGGAATACGGCAAATGGCAAACATAAAAATAGTTTGATGGTTGTGATTTGGTGCCTTTTTAAAAATAAAAACTTTTAATGTTCCTTTTATTGTCTTTTTTATCTTTATCTCTACATTAATTTTTAAAATTTCTTTAAAGCAGAGGGAACTTCCTAAGGGAAAGCCACCTTCCTCACCTTAAATCTCACTGATAATTCCTTCCATGTATAGCTCTGCCTAATTAGTCTCATTCCTAAGGCAGCGTTATCAGTAGCCATTCTTCTCATCCTTAACATTTATATTAACTGGAAGTAACATAAACCACTATCCTTTCCCAAGACTCTGAGTCCAAGGCTTAGCCAGGCAAATGCAGGGAGGTGCTCCCACACCCACATTCCCTCCTTCATTTCTGAATTTAAGATTTCTGCAGCAGCATGGATTGCCTTACAACAAAACCCTTTCTATCTCTAAATAAAGTATTTATCTGTGTTTCTAAGTGGAAATGCACTGAGATTCTCCCAAAGAGTTCGTTTTATCTAGGCCATTAGAGAAAGGATGCCTAACAAAGGGAGAATGAGATTCAAGAAAGTAAGCACTGCAGACAGTTTTCTAGGGAAGGCTTCCCATTGCCAGATTTTTAGAAATAATCTGGGAAGAATCAGCAGTTATAAGCAGGTTGCAATGAAAACACCTTATCTTAAACAAATTTTCCTGTATGCTAGACTCAGTTCCAAAAGGAAAATTCTCCTACATAAAACAGCATGGTTTTCAAAAACATATTCTAGCTTTTTCTGCTTCTTTGCATCTCTAGAAATAATCCAAACGGTGGTTTGCAATGGGCCAACACAGATCTTGCAGAATAATATGCAGACATTAGGCAACAGCCGGTCACATAAAAGAATGAGTTTCCTCTCCTCCGATCCAGCCGCCTCCCCTCCCGTTTCCCATTCTCACCATGTCACCCCAGCCACCATTGTTCATTGTTCAATACGCACTGTTCCCTCACTCCTTCTCACAGCAGCTTTTCTTCATGAAAACATATCTGCTTCCAGTCCTCTCCCTCAGTTTACTGTCAGATTCGGCTTCCTAAAAGACAGATCTACCCACATCACCCTCCTCTTCAAGAAAAGCATTATCCTGCCATATTTCTAAGCATGTACTTCACATCAGGTTCACTTATTGCCCCCCGTTATATTTAGAATTTCTCCCCTTAACACCCTCTCTGCTTCAACCACCCAGCACAAGGAACTATTACCCATGTACGCCTTGACCTTTGCCATCTCCAAGTCTTTCTTTGCAATAGTCCATCTCTCTGAAACGCCTCTCCCCTTCTTTATCCTGGTAAAACCCTACCTGTCCTTTAAGATCCAGTTCCAATGGCACTTTCTTCAAGAAGCTGTCCCTGCAGCACCTATCAGATACTTTGTACCTCCTCTGAACTGTCATCCTGATTTGTACCTCTATTTGGCATTCATATCTTGGAAATTTTATAGTTATCTGTGAATAAATCTTTTTTTTTTTTGAGTTGGAGTCTCACTCTGTCACCCAGACTGGAGTGTAGTGGCCGCTCCTGGCCACCGCAGCCTTGACCTGCTAGGCTCCGGCGATCCTTCCACCTCAGCCTTCCAAGTAGCTGGAACTACAGGCGCGCGCTACCACACCCGGCTCATTTTTTGATTTATTGTAGAGATGAGGTCTCACCAAGTTGCCCAGGCGGGTCTCGAACCCGCAGACTCAGGCAATCCACTCACCTCAGCCTCCCAAAGGCGCGGGATTACAGGCTGAGCCACCGAGCCCAACTCTGTGAATAAATCTTATCTCTTCACCTTAAAAACACTGAAAATAGCATCTCTTCTGCATTTCTCATGATTCTGAGTCAATGAAGGACTAAGTTTTGTGAAGCTAAGACTACATGTGCACATTCGTGAGAGTGTGTATGTCTGTGCGTGTGTGTGTATGTGTTTAAAGTTCCCACTTGTTCACTCATAAGTGGATCCTAAACATTTACCATAATACTATAAGAAAGGGATTGGCAAGCCGGGCTCGGTGGCTCAGCCTGTAATCCCGCGCCTTTGGGAGGCTGAGGTGAGTGGATTGTCTGAGCCCGCGGGTTCGAGACCCGCCTGGGCAGCGAGACTTCATCTCTACAATAAATCAAAAAAATCAGCTGGGCGTGGTAGCGCGTGCCTGTAATCCCGGCTACTTGGAAGGCTGAGGCGGAAGGATCGCCAGAGCCCAGCAGGACGAGGCTGCGGTGGCCGGGAGCGGCCACTGCACTCCAGTCTGGGTGACAGAGTGAGACTCCAACTCAAAAAAAAAAAAAAAAAAGAAAGAAAGGGATTGGCAGTAGTGGGACACTGCCAGGGGAAGGGGAAGACACGTAACATCAATAAGAGTACCTGATCTCAAACCAGGCTAAGTGGGGACCAAAGGGAGGCCCAAACTTTAGCTGTATGATGACCACTTGTATACCTAATCCTGAATTGTAACCCACATCTTTAAAATAATTTTTTAAAAATAGTAATAATAAAAATAAAGTTCCCACTTGTTTAGAAGTTGGAACGGGCAGGCTTCCAGGTTAAACTTCACAAATATCCTTAACCCACACACAGCTCAACACTGTTTCTGGGTCTCAGCCCCTAGATTTGAATTTGAGGAACTGCGGCAGAGCCCAGTCATGGATATTTGTTTTAAGCTCTACAGGTGACTAAATGTACAGCCACAGGGCAGATACAGTATTAACAGTCCTGGCTTGCACCCACTCTCACTTTTTGGAATTCCCCTCCCATTTCCTAGGCCTATATGATGCTCTAAATCTCCTGAGTTCCCCATCTTGACCTGCCCTTTTCTCTGGCATCTCCATGCTGAAAGTTCCTTACTGTCCCATCCCTCTTAAAACATCAGTTCCTTCAGGGAGCAGAGTTCAAGTAGATATTTGAAATAAGGTACTGTCATAAAAAATAAGTTATGCTATATAGATCATTAAAAATGTTTGCATTGGTTGCATATACCGTCTACTAAGAGCTACCATCTACTAAGAGCTCACTACATCCTAGGCATGGGGTCATGTACACTGTATGTATACAGGTCTTAATTTAATCCTCAGAGCAACCCTGGAAGGTAGGTACCATTAACCCCATTCACAGAAAACAAAATAGATTTGACAGGTGAGGTGAAGCAACCTGCCCAAAGGTCACACAACTGGGAGGTGTGGTAATGCCCAATTTCAAGTCGGAAGTGTCAGACTCCAAAATTCATGCTCTTAACCTCTTTGACATGTGTTAAAGAAGACACTGATTACCCCAAACATGTTACTCTGTTCAGTGGCAACTGACAAGGATAAATAAGAAAAAGAACTCCAACAGCAAACAAGAGACCAGGGAAAGCACCACAATAGGGCCAGATGGGCTCTGTTTCTGGGGTCCTCTCCTCTGGTTACTGATTCTATAACTTTTCCTCCTTCCTCCACTCTGACCCTCCAATTCTCTACAAGCACGGACAATGCCGTTTGTGGCAGCAGCATCTGGGCCTGGTTAGAAGGGGAAAACTGGGGCAAGAGCAGCAGCCATTTGTATGTAAGGGTTGCTTATAATTAGAGACTGCCCTATTTGCAATGCATCAGGAAAAATGCAATTAGCAGATTCATTTATTAGATTTCTGTTATATTTCACTTGTGAAACACTTGGATTAAGACCTTATGCCTTACAAATAATATCCTGCTAGGATTTAATGAGAAAAGTATTTACTGAATTTGGATCTTGGTTGTGCAATACAAAGCCTACAATATCCAAAAATGTTTTCATTTATTCAGAGATACTAGCATTTAACAAAGGTAAATCTTACTTTCAAAAACAAAAAAAGACTATCCTGGACAAACTATAAAAAGAAACTTCATTTCTTTTCTAATTACTTCACTCTGTTGCCAGAGGTTCTTAGCTGCTTTTGTAAGGACTTTACGTGTCCACTTAAATGTGAACAGAGTGAGTTCTGTGAGGACGCCATCCCGCATACCCGGCAGAGCCTGGGCAATCTTTGCATGATTTGTTGCAATAACGTTGGAATAATTCTTTTCTCTTTAGTGCGTCTTGCACACCATACAAACTCCGAGTGTGTGAACCAATGCCAAGGAACAAGAGGCTATTCCTGTTGGGAGATCAGATATATCTGAAAGCTAATCGCTTTTATCCGCAGCCTGATTCCTCAGCCTTTCCAGTTATCTTGACAGTTTGACAGCTTGACAGGAAATAAACACTCCTCTCACGTGTGGCACCTGGGTTCAAGGTGGTCATGCTTAGTACCACAGAATGCACACCCAATAAACTCAGTTTCTAACAGACAAAACAAATTTGATTTAATCTTTGTGGTCTTCTAAATGTTCTAATTTCAAGTCCAGAACAGACTGATGTTCCAAACCAAAAACAGGAGCGCTTGGCTTGCAGCAAGACGACCAATGAGGCAGGGACACAAATGTCCAGATTTTGATAACTATCTGGAATTGCTTACAATTCAAATAGCTTTGTGGGAAAAGCAAATTCTAGGAGTCATGAAATCTAAATAAGGCTTGGCTTTGCTACCGAATCAGTTATATGTAAGTCACTGATCTTTTCTGTGCCTCAGCCTTCTTATCTATGAAATGGATATATTAGTAATTATGATACTTAATCCACAGTATTATAGACATAAAATGAGACAACTAAAGTGAAAGTGTTCTAAAATTCTAAAAGCATGACCGTAAGCAAAATAATAACAGTAGTGCCAAAATCTCATTACTCTTTTTCATTTCATTTACAAAGCCACCATAGTCTTATGATTTAATAAGAACAAAGTTAGTAAAGGAAGTTAGAAATGGTTTTATTCTGCACTTTGTGTTCTTACTCATCACTTTTTATTTTGTTCCACTTCCATAAACTAATGATATGGAAATACTTCTATGATAAGGTTTCTAAGTCTCAAGTAACTAAGCATGGTATAGTTTTGAATTTTTAAAAAAAGTTTACTCCTCATAATTTTCACTGCCTTAGTCTCCCTCATTCTTCTCCTACGAGGGAGAAACAAAAACCCACATAAAAGCGGTTAAATGGCTACCTCAATTATAACCAAAGGAAACACAGCTAAAGAGCAGAAAAGGTTCAACAAATAAATCCCACATACAATACAAAGAGGGAAGCATCAGAGTATGTTTCTTTCCTTTCTGACAACGTCCACGTCACCAAACCAGAGGCTAACGATGCAGGTTAGAAATTAAAGCACAGTCTGCGTGGGGGGAAAAAAAAACTTACAAGTATAAGAGACTTTTAGAAAAATGCCTAAATATAAATGAAAAGATTCACATATTCTAGAACAAATGTCCCCACCTGGGTCAAGACATAAAACATGATCAGATTCCAAAATTACTCTCCCTCCCAGCCATGTACCCCTCCTTGATCGTACCCCCTGCTCCCACCCCCACTTGTATGCATGTATCCTGGTGTCTAAGAGTTGTGCACTCTCCAGGGCAGTGGTTCCAAAGTATGGTCCTGGGGATGAGGGAAGCAGGACTCGGAGATCTCCAGGCCCTTTCAGAAGGTCCACAAAGTTAAAACTATTTTCATAATAATTCTAAGACTTTATTTGCATTTTTCACTGTTGACTTTTGTAGTGGGAGACATGCTGGTGCCTTAGCTTGAACAAAGGCAGTAGCACCAAACCGCACTAGCAGTCATTGTATTCCTTGCCTCTACACACTAAAGAAAATATGCCAGTTTCACTTTAAAATGTCCTTGGTGAGGCAATAGAAATATTACTTTTATTAAGTTTCTATCCTTAAGTACATGTCTTTTTAATATTCTGTGTGGAAGAATGAGAGAGCACACACAAAACACTTCTGCCACATGCCGAGGTAGGAAGGTTGTCTGGAGGAAAAGTACCTGGGCAGTTGCTTGCCGTGGAACTGACATAGCTACGTTTACCATAGAATACCATTTTTACTTGAAGGAATGACAGACAAACTATGGTTATTCAGACTGGAGTATCTGGCAGACAAGTGAGCCTATCACTTGAAGAAAAACAATCGACAGTTTTGGTGCCCGTGATAAAATGTAGGCTTTTGAGTGAAAATTAGCTTTGGAAAATATTTCTGCCACTAGGAGCCTGACAGCTTCCCGCTCCCGGCCACCGCAGCCTCGACCTGCTGGGCTCCGGCGATCCTTCCGCCTCAGCCTTCCGAGTAGCTGGAATTACAGGCATGCGCTACCACGTCCGGCTGATTTTTTTGATTTATTGTCGAGATGAGGTCTCGCTGCCCAGGCGGGTCTCGAACCCGCGGGCTCAGGCAAGTCACTCACCTCAGCCTCCCAAAGGCATGGGATTACAGGCTGAGCCACCGAGCCCGGCTTCAATATTTTTTAAAGTATAAAGTAGATCAAGTGTAAAGTAAAATCAAAAGGTTGGAGGAACTGTTGCTTTAGGTATAAACCTACACTCCCACCAGTAGTTCTTTAGATATTCTGAATGTGAGCTGTTTGTCCATTATATGTGTTCTAAATACTTTTCCCAATCTGTCTTTAGTAAATAGAAGTTCATCCACAATCGTCAAAGGTATCTATCTTTTCCTTTATGTTCAGTACTTTTTATGTCTTGTTTATGAAATCTTCCTCTCTTTGGGGGAGGGGAGTGGAGTCCCACTCTGTAGCCCAGGCTGGAGTGCAGTGACACACTCATGGCCACCGCAGCCTCAACCTACTGGGCTCAGGTGATCCTTCCACCTCAGTTTTCCAAGTAGCTGGAACCACATCCATGCACCACCACACCTGGCTGATGAAATCTTTCTCTATTCCTAACTCTACTATCCCCACATTCTTCCAAACATTTTATTGCTTTGCATTTCACAGTCAGATCCATAGCAGTACATGTTTATCATTTATGTAGGATTTCTATGGGCTTCTGACCACAGTAAGGAACACCACCACTCTTCTCTGTAGTTTCATATGTCTCATTCAAGATTCATTCTGGACTACTGTTGTTAAGGTTCCATCTGAATCTTTCAATGAAACTTAAGAGATAGAAGGCTAGCAATTCATATGTTTCAACAAAAAACAAAAAAATCAGAGACCTTAGATTTTTCTCAACTGAATCCTGGATAGGTAAAGATATCCATCCTTTTATAATATTACAATGATCAGGAAAGCTGTCCTTCCTGTTGCCACAAAAAAAACTTTCAAGAAAGCTGTGTTGATGTTTTAATAGATCTGAAAGCACTTTGGGAAATTTTCTAGGTCTAAAGGATTTCAGTATTTCTCAGCAAAAGGTAAATCCAAAAACAGAGTGGTATGTAGCTGATAGCATATGACCCTTGTTTTAACTTACTTGACTTTACAAAGGGTTGAAGTGTGGCTCCAAAATATTCTTCAGTAGGAAAGCTGCTGTCACATCCACCATGGAAACTGGAACGGGCATTCATGTCACATATTTATCACCCTCAGAGTCCTTAGCATGTTTCTAGAATATGAGTTACTTCTTCAACAAGATTCGATAAATATCCATACCCGAATATCAACTGACACGTGAACTTACCTACTTTTGATGTCTAGCACAATATTTTTCAAACTGCGGATCATTATCCATTGATAAGTCATGAAATCAAGTATTGTGTTAATCAGCATTTTCAAAAAACTGACTATACAATATAATAGAAAATATGCCTCGCACATAGTGAAGGTGAGTATTGTTTCAAGAAATTTTTTAAATTAAATGTGTGTGTATAGGAGTACTTTTATGTAAAATTAATTTCTTACTGCACGTTTCTGTCTAAATATTTGGAAGGAACTAGGCTGGCACATTGTAGTGAGCATACATGCTGGGGAATTTTTCTCCTAGCCACCATCTCTTATTCTGGGAAATACCCCAACCACTTATAGTCATAGGACAAACACACATGTCACCATGCTTCTACATGACTCCTCCTCCCTGGCTTCTGCTGAGCGACCCAGGGATGGATACCTGACCCATAGGGATCTGACAAGTTCTTTGCTTATGATTTTTTTTAACTTGGCACCTAGAGAACTTTTCAGTGACAGAAACTAGAAGATAAACTTCTGGTGGTATGTTTCTAGCCATGTGGAGAAATGGTCTGCTATGAGAAGGAATGAAACAAACACACAAAAAGAGGCAAAGATGAAAGTTCTGGTCAAACTCAGGCCAGTTGTGTCACTGTCCTTCCCACAGTTTGGTGGCCCAAGTCTTTCTCAGATCCTATAAGCCACTAAGTCTATGTTTTCTCCTAAGTTACTTTGATAGGTTTCTGACATTTTCAACAAATAGCTATGCAATGTCTGTTTTTCTCCTTAAAGTCTTGGGTGATGAATTGAAAATGTCAATCCCAGAATAATAAATAGGTTCTTGTACTAAAATCCATGAACTTCCTACCTGCCCCCCGACACACATACGCATTTACCACATAAGAGGGAAAATTAGAACAACTCATAAAAAGCTGCAAATATAAAAAATATTAGTACTGAAATTCAACTATAGTCTTCACTACTATAATGAAATAAAGAACTTTGGGGAGTAATTAAGTAGAGGTAGGACTCTTAAAGCCTCTTTGGCAGAGTTCACATATGCACCATTTATGATATTTTGCCTCTGTCTTTGGCCTGATTTGAAGCCAGTGAGACACATTATGGTAGCAAGGTACTGCACAGACCTTTGTCAAAAGGGTGCCTTTATTTTTTTAATGCTAACCCCAAATCATTCTATCAAGTTCTTAGGCTCTGGAGAACTAAGTGAGGGCAAGATCACCTGATTATAACCAAATACTGTTGACTGAAAAGCAGAAACATGAGCAAATGAAAAGAGAAGTTGGCTAAAAAGCAAAAACAGGAGTCGAAAGAGGTAAGTATAATCCAAGCCAAAAGACTAGGAAATTGAATGCAGCTTTTTAAATTAAAAAGAAACTTTTCTTCCTCTAAGAATATAATATAGCTTCTTCTCATACCTGCTGTACTGGAAGCTAGCTTGCCCTTGAAATTTACAGTACAGCTGCCTTTGTGTGTACCTGAACCTTTCATGCCAAATACTGCACAAACTGACCCATTTACACAATGCAGTTTGTTCAGTTTTGGAAGTAACTACTGAAAAAGACAAATTTAACTCTGGTGCAAGTGAGGTCTATAAAGGCATTCCGTGAGTGCTTGCTGGCAAAGTGATCACTTTTATGTAATGACACTTGTTATTATACTGATCAATTATACACATTCCCTATCAATTTAGCTTGACTTAGAGATTGCTCAAATTATCAGGGTACAATCAGAAAGGCTCTCTAGGGTCTCAGCTGACCAGTGCTCAGGGAAGGCCACAAAGCCTGTGACTTGTTTGCCATTTGTCTTTGAAAATGTACCTCAAGGAGTGCAAAGTTAGCAGAGCTTTTATAACAAGGCATGAGTAATTTTCTCAGTTAAAACTCATAGGAACGATACCTAGAGAGAAAAAACTGATGCTAACAATCACCAGAGTCTCACTGTCACCCAGGAGTCTTGCTGTCACCCAGGCTGGAGTACAGGGGCATGCTCACGGCCACTGCAGACTCGACCTGCTGGGCTCAGGCAATCCTTTCACCTCAGCCTTCCAAGTATTTGGAACCACAGGTGCACACCACCACACCTGGCTAATTTTTTGATTTACTGTAGAGATGAGATCTCGCTAAGTTGCCCAGGATGGTCTCGAGTCCCTGGACTCAGGCAATCCTCTTGCCTCTGCCTCCCGAAGTGCCAGGATAACAGGCGTGAGCCACCGCACCTGGCTTGATTTGCTTTTAATCTTTACACTTCAGCTTCTCAGGGATGGGTGGCATTATTCCAAAAGTTCCAAAGTAGCCACTTGTCATTTTTCATACAAATAGGAGGCCATATAAGAACACATAAGAGGGCCAGGCACAGTGGCTCACACCTGTAATCTCAGCACTTTGGAAGGCAGAAGTGAGAGGACTGCCTAAACCCAGGGGTTCGAGACCAGCCTAGGCAACTTGGAGAGACCGCGTCTCCACAATAAATTTAAAAATTAGCCAGGTGTGGTAGTGTGCATCTGTAGTTCCAGCTCATTGGAAGGCTGAGGCAGAAGGTTCGCCTGAGCCCAGCAGGTTGAGGCTGCGGTGGCCATGAGCATGCCACTGGCATGGACAACAAGTGAGATTCCAACTCAAAAGGAAAAAAAAGAACATAAGAAAATATTTCTTCATAAATATTTCCAGAGGAATGAAACAAAATTTGCATTATCTACGACATTCTCAGTCTTTTAAATGGCTGAACATTTAACACTGAGTGAATTTTCTCCAGGGTTAAGTCTCTCCCACTAAATCCTAAACTCCTGCAGAGCCGGTTCCGCACTCAGGTAGATAGGGCTTGCACAAGGGCTTGCACAAGGTAGATAGGAATGTCTACTAAAAGCTCAAGTCAAAATAGCTCCTGGGACAAGAACTGTAGCCTCAGTTGAAGGAGATTCCTTTAAAAGAAAGAACACATTGGTCTGAGTTTGAGGAAGTGGACCCTAGTCTTTGCAATTAGCTGAAGTTTCTTTATGAAGCACTTTACTCTAGATTTTTAAAATATATATTAAAACTCAATGGTCCCTAAGGCTCATTCAGCATGATTCTAAGTAAGAACTAGCAAGGCTCCTCTTCTTCTATTTGATTATTAACCTCAAAGTGAAGCCAGAAGCTGCCCTTTGATGCTTTGATGATACATGTGTTCTTTATAAAATAAAATAAAAAAGTTTTTTTTCTCCTTCTTTCTTTTTTTTTTTTTTGAGTCAGGGTCTCACTCTGTTGTCCAGACTGGAGTGCAGTGGCACGATCATGGCTCACCGCAGCCTTAATCTCTTGGGCTCAGGCAATCTTTCGCCTCAACCTCCTGAGCAGCTGGGACTACAGGCATGTGCCACCATGTCCAGCTTCTTTTTTTCTTTTTTTAATTTTATTTTTTGTAGAGATGAAGTCTCGCTATGTGCCTAGGCTGGTCTCAAACTCCTGGCCTCAAGTGATCCTTCCGCCTTGGCCTCCCAAAGTGTTGGGATTACAGGCATGAGACACTGTGTCTGGCCAATATATGTGTTCCTTTTGTGAGCAACATGAATTGGTCACTAAAGCCGATTTTCAGACCGTGGTTTTCTATGCAGACATGAGAGTGAGAGGTGGGGAAGACCAGGAAGCTAGATGTTATCAAAATGCTGGTTTCTAGCATGGTGACAGGAATACTGGAGCAGGATGGCTCTACTCCCATGAACCTTGTACCCTCAGACAAGTCATCAACTCTAATTCTGTTTCCTCATTTATAAAATGGGAAAGACAATACCCCATGAAGTGGTTGTGGCTGGGGGTGTTAAATAGAATAATGCTCATGAGAGCACTTACAAACTGCAATGCACCATACAAATACAGATGGTACTATTATTTGTAACACACTGCCAAAATGGTATTTTTCAACAAACTCTGACATGTTAAAATAAAAAGTTAATGCTTTCCTGAAAGATGAAAATTAAAATTCTATTTTATTTTCCGCTCATATCATATCCACTGTGGAATGAACTGCAGACAACTTAAGAGTTAAAATCTAAGCCCAGCTGGCTCTCCTACTGGTCTACCGCTGACTTCAGTTATCTAACATCTGGCCTCTGCCCTTACTACTATTTGTTTACAATTACAAACAACCTCATGCAGTGCTAAGAAACTCCACTGCCTGTCAGACGATAAGCTGGGATACTTTAGAAATTGGGGGTTTTTTGTTTCTTGTTTTGTTTTGTTTTTAACTTAAAGCTGGTTTGGGCAGACCCCATGTCACCATTCCTGTAAGAAGTGGGTGTGGGTTTCCCCCAGAGGCAGTGCTGGGGAAGACCCGGCCTGGTGCGCACACACTGCACTGGCTGCTTCTGCACTGCGTTCCACAGGGCGCTCCTGGCATTGCACGGGCTGGGCTCCTGCACGGTTGCTCCCTGTGTGGCTGCCCTGCATGGCTGCTCCCTGCTAGGGCGTCTGCACAGGCAGCTAGCTCCCTGCACAGCCCGCACAATGCACTGCACAGCAGCTCCATTCCCGCAGCAGCCCCAGACTTTGGGACTTTCACTGCAGAACAGAAGTGAGAGGCTTTGGCCTGCAGCTGTTACTTGCTCCTTATTCTTTGCCACTCACAAAAGAAGAGGAAGATGGTGAAAAGGCAGGGACTTGTTTTCTTTGTTAAAATAGGTTGTATGTACTTCACCTCTATTCCTTCAGCCTGCTGTAATTTTAAAAACTGGTGGTATCATCTTTTAAAGGCAAAACTTTTTTTTTCATTAACGAAATAAAATGCAAAGTAAACAGTCCTTTTGGTTTAAGTTATTCAATAAAATACATCTACTTCACCAAAAATACTTTTTTTCTTGGTTATATTTCAGTCAACTATTGTATAGACGCTGCCTTATTGAGATTGCTTATATAGTTAACTTCTGATTATCACAGCTTCATTTTAAAAGCTTTTACATTTTTTTGAGTGCCTACTTTGTGTCAAAGTGCATTTTTTAAAAGCAGTTTATTTTTTTAAACTATATTTTCTTTTTAATGTACAGGATTTTACACATTTTCAGTCAGGGGTAAGATAAAGTCAACATTAATTTGCATTCCCTAAACATACACCTCAAAATCAGGTGAGCTGGCTCCAAGTTCTGGGCGTTTGGAAGATAAGTTGAGGTCCATGTAATTTATTGTGGATAATCTACACATATCTGAGCACCCTCCCTGCCTATTCTTAATGCCACCTTGGGAAACTAATCAGAGTTACAAACAGAAAACCAGAGTTACCTCCAGTGGAAAGTATTCCCAAGTCATATATGCAACTATATACATCATGAAAGGTAATTGTTCTCTTTCTACATTTTGTAACTGGCTGAAAATAAACCAGATGTGGGCACACAAGAAAGACAACTATTTTATATAACAAACAAGTTACATTTTAACCAGGCTATTCAACTCTCTCCTCCTCCAGTAAAATTCTGATTTCTAACTAATAGAGCAGTCTTTTCGTGTTGGTTTTGTCTCTTCCAGTTAACAACACAAAAGAATTACGATCATTCATCCTCTCAATTTTACGTAGCTTTCAGAGGCCAAATGAGCAACAGGATCATCTCGTTAATAAATCTTTCCAATTAAGCTGGTGAGTGTAGGCTTATGCTAGATTTTTCAAAAGGCTCTCTCTGAAGCAGGGGAGTGTGATATTGTCTAGGAGTTCCTGAATGCAGCAAGACTGTATCTGATTTTAATGCACAGATGTCTCGACTAGAAAAAACACTCATAAATCATCACCCCACACATTTTAGATAGGAGAAAGAATAACAGAATAGGACAATTAACAATTACTATTCTAAAGAAGCAACTTTATTCAGTGAAAAAAGAGACAAGACAGGGTTTGGAAGACCTAAATTTCTGTGATTCCACCACCACTTAAACTTTGTAATTATCTGGACTTGAGTTAGTGCACTTCTAAAATAGCAATAACCACAGTTCTCTTGTTAATCACACTGGTTTGTTGTAAGGATTACATGTGAAAATTCAAGGACAAGTACTTTTAAAACAATTTTAAAGGGCTAGCTCAGTATTTCTGACATTAACAAATTTCTCTGCATTGCCTTTACTCAAGTGTGACTGAAGATGATCAAAGCCAGGCCTTCCGCAGCTCTGCCAATTGAGAATTTCTGAAGTGGGTCCGCCATCACCGCCGCATGGGGTGACGTCAGGCTGTTGTTTACAGGAGAAGCAAGGCTGCCAATTTGCACTGAGCCCAAGACCTCAGTGGCCAGCCTCCTCTGACTGTATGTGCGAGAATAGACTCTTTATGTGTGGCATGTGTGTACATGCACTGGTTCACGTGCAGGGGCACCAGAACAAGAGCTGCTTGGTGTGTGCGCACCAGCATGCACTTTGGGGCTTATGTTTGCACTAACAAGACTAAGCAAAACTGATCAAAATGCAGCTTTCACTTTTCTTATTCTGAAAGAGGGGAAACTGACAGAAACTTCATTCTCAGTTTGATTTTTAAAAAGCATTTTGAAAGCAGAACAGTCCATTCCTCTAGTTTTTTACAGAAACTTCTTCAAATTCTACAAACTTTCACCAACAAAGAGAACTACAGACAACATGCCTCAAAGCATAAAATATGTTCAGACTGCAGTAGCGGAGTTTTATAGGAACAACTTCATTTTCGGAGTGCTAGGAATTGCTTCCTCCTGTAAGTTCAGGAAGTACTCACTCAAGTATTAACGTATCCTAAGTGAATCTACTTTGAGGAGATATTTTGTGAAGCTTACTACTATAAAGGAAAAAAATCTGGCATATTAATATTTGCCCATTCATGAAATTTCCTGGCAGAAAGCAACCTGTTAAATTAAATTTAGAAAGACAAAAAAGAAAATAGGGGCTGCATTCATTATAATCTTTCTTCAACTATCCATCACCTTCTGGGACAGCAGTCAAATCAGGAATAATACAGGAGCAGATCATGTTTATAACTGGCAATGAAACTTTACTTCGGACAATAAATCTAGTGTCAATGCTAACACTGGAACACTGAAGAAGAGACATGGGAAATATTTTTGGTACCTGGAAATGGGTTTCTTTGGTCCTGTTTTAAGTGAGGCTGAAATAAAGAGAAACTATGGCTCAGTAATAAAAAGAAGCCAAGGAAGAATCTCTTTTTGGTCCTGCAGCTGATTATGTATAATCATAGGTCAAACACTTAGTAGAGATATGCCTTATTCTCTGAGAAATGGGGTTGAAAACAGCAAATACAATTTTCCAATTTTTAGAAGAACATAAGAAAAAAAGAAGATAAGTGAAACTTTATGCAACATTACATTACAGGAATTAGAAAAGAATAGAAACATGGACTGGAAATCCAGCCTGATATTGGCCTACTCATCTCAGAGCTGGGGTGGAAAACGTAATAAACAAGTAGGAAGTATCATTAGCACTTCCTTCATTTTATAGTCAGACATAACAGTAGCATGAAAAATATGGCACCAGTTCAACTTTTCCAGGGTCAGTTTCAGCAAGTAGCAATGGCCACATATTCTTTTTTTTATTTTATTTATTTATCATTTATGTATTTATATATTTAGTAGGCACAGAGTTACCTGGACTGGTCTCAAACTCCTAGTCTGAAGTGATCCTTCTGCCTTGGCCTCCCAAAATGCTGGGATTATATGCATAAGCCATCATGCCCAGCCTGGCCATATCAAGAAACTTAAAGGGCCATCAGTGGCTTCCTTAACATAAGTGTTAAAAAAGATGCCAAAATTCTTTGCAAAAAAATATAGAAGTAATTTTAGGTTATACTTGAAAGTGGCTGTTTCCAGTTTCATGCCTTCATGCGTAGGGGATACCTGAAGGCACAATGATGATGTGAAACAGTGATAACAAAATGGCAGCAAGAAGGAGTGTTAATATTCTTTCAGTTAGGGATGTCTTAAATGCGTAGGAATTTTATCAACTGGTAACAGAACAGAGCAGAACAGAGCTTCACACATCCTGAGCCAGTACAAAGTTCATGAACTTTATCTTTAAAAGACATAAAACTTTAGGACAGGTACAGTGGCTCACACCTATAATCCCAAGGTGGGAGGATTGCTTGAGGCCAGGCGTTCAAGACTAATCTGGACACAGGGAGACCTCATCTCTACAAAAAATAAAATTAAAAAAAAAATTAGCTGGGTCTGGGGACACATGCCTATAGTTCCAGCTACTCAGGAGGCTGAGCAGAAGGATGACTTGAGTCTAGGAGTTTGAGGCTGCTGTAAGCTGTGATCAAGCCACTGCACTCCAGGGAGGCAGGGAGGGAAGGAGGAAGGGAAAGTATAAAACTTTACATATATAAAGTAAAGCAGTCAAGTTGTCAGTCAAGGCAATCAGCAAGATAAACAGTAATAGAAACCAAATTGATGGTAATCCTCATTCTTAATATTTTCCCATCCAACTTACTTAAAATTCTAAAATTGACTATTTGAACTTTATTTTTGCTAACCCTTCCTGCTTGTCAAATTGACAGGATCATCAAAAGCAATTATAAGAGTAAATACAAGAATATAGGAGGACATGCAAAGAGTAGGAATTTGTAAATGGATTGACCAAGTACTTGAGTTTCCACTTGAAACCACATGGCTTAACTGTCTGCTGCACACTGGTATACCAAAACATCATCTGATCTAAAGTGTGCTATTTAGAAAACCCATAATATGCTTGTTCTCTACATATTTGCTACATACAGTACCTCCTTGGGAGCACAAAGGGTTCCAAGAACTCACTACACTAATGCTCACGGGTGATTGTAAGCACTGAATCATTTCAACTTCAAAGACATACCTAATAAAAGAAGACTCAGTTCCATTTCAGTAGCTGACTGAACAGGACAGAACTTTTCTTTGCCAAGAACTTTTTCCTAGTCATAAAAATGCCTATTTTTTTTCCTCATCATATAATGGTGTAATGAGTTTGCACTGATACCTGCATCCAACATTCAAAAGTTAAGGGCTAAGTAGTCCAAAGTTCACCTTATTTTGTGTTCCTGAGGTAAGAGGTAGGGAATACCACCAGTTGGAATGTCAACAATTTGGACTGAAAAACAGTTTGAAAGCTTTTAAAACCAAAATTTTCAAGCCAACAATGCCTATATGTGTTCAAATAATTAACATAAGATGAAGCATAAGACCCAAAGAAAAGGCCTCCACTTTTTTTAAAAACAGAAAACCTATTTTTTTTTTTTTGAGTTGGAGTCTCACTGTCGCCCAGACTGGAGTGCAGTGGCCGCTCCCGCCCACCGCAGCCTCGACCTGCTGGGCTCTGGCGATCCTTCCGCCTCAGCCTTCTGAGTTGCTGGAACTACAGGCGCGTGCTACCACGCCCGGCTAATTTTTGATCTATTGTAGAGATGAGGTCTCGCCTGCCCAGGCGGGTCTTGAACCTGCGGGCTCAGGCAATCCACTCACCTCAGCCTCCCAAAGGCGCGGGATTACAGGCTGAGCCACCGAGCCCGGCTAGAAAACCTATTTTTTTAAAAAACTTTTATTCGTATAATTATTCAATAATAAAAGTCACAGTTTCTCCAAAAGATGTGAACCTAGGTCATCACAACAATCAGAGGCCATATGAAATGATTAATAATTACCAAAACAAACAAAAAGTGGTGGCAACAAGCCCTCATCTCCATCATAAAGGTGATCTCTTTTATATAAGGCTCTTGGCCCATCTCCCTGCCCAGTAATCATGTGACAATAAAACAGATAAAAGAGTAGTTAAATGCCTTTTTAACTTTATTAGAAATCCTAAATCAGCCCAAATAGAAAATGCTTCCGTTTTTATCATATTGTTCTTAGGATGCATAAGTACTGCAAAAAAAAAAAAAAAACCCAAAAACTCATGACCCATGTCAAGCTAGTGCACTTACCACTCAGTAGACACTATGTGAGTGACAACATTTGAAATTAGTTGTAGCAGAACACAACAGTGCTGGGAAGACAGGAGCATCCCTATACCACGAGGTTTTGATGCTAAGGCAGTAAAGATGGTTCCATGACTAGGTCCACAATAAAACATAAATTTAATGTCTAGGGACTTTGTCAAATTACAGACAACGTTTCTAACAATCAAATTTTTCAACTATAATACAATTCCAATAATACCCTCAAACTATCTTTTGTTTTGTTCCAGCTGAAATTTAAAAAATAACTATTATTATTCCCCAAACTCAAGTTGATCAACAAAATGTCAATCACATAGCACAGAGCTAAAGATGCACATATGGAATAGCAAAATGCTTACTAGAGCAAAATGGACTCATGGTCCTAAAATTTCCCCAGGATATTTGGGTCTTTCAGAAATAATAACAAATGTACTCCAAGTATAATATCTTTTCCAAATAAATTTTTAAAAGATACCATAAATATATTTTTCTTAGCTGGTCAACAATTTTTTTCATGAGTCATACTGAAATTTACAGTCCAAATAATAATTCCTTTCAGAAAAATGAAGGCAATAGATTACCTGGGACAAAAGTGGTTTTCCCTTAGAACTGCACACAACTTGAACTTGAAGAACTTGGCCCAAGAGAAGCTCTAAGACAGCACACACGAATGGCAGAATCAAGAAAGAAGCAAAGATAAAGGCAAAGCTCCAGCTACTACTCTATTATTAGCATATAAATCCTCAGTAATCAGAAACAGAAAACACACTCACCTCTTTGCTGTTCTCCATCCCACTGCCACTTTTTGTTCCAATCTCTCAGGTAGACTAAGAAGGAGGGGGAAAACTTTCCTTCTTTTTAAATATTTGAACTGGGCTTATTATAGAGATGTGGGGTACAAATAAGGATTACCTACATAAGTTGGCTTCTAATTGGCCTTCACTCCCCTCGGTAGTGAACCAGGTACCCTTTGTGTTGTCACAAGTCCCCTGCACTCCACCCTCCCTCCTTCCCCTAGCAACGTTCGGTGACTGCAGGTCTCTCTCCCTCATGCTAATGTGACGAATATTTTTGAAAGACAGAAAAAGCAGCTCACGCCTGTAATTCCAGCACTTTGGGAGGCTCAGGTGGAAAAACAGCTTGAGTTCAGGAGTTCAAGATCAGCCTGGGCAACAAAGCGAGACCTCATCTCTACCAAAAAAAAAAAATTAGCAGGGCATGGTGGTATAGGCCTGTAGTCCCAGCTACTAGGGAGGTTGAGGTGGAAGATTCGCCTGAGCCCAGGAGGTAGAGGCTGTGGTGAGCCATGGCGGTGCTATGGCCCTCTAGCCTGGGTGACAGAGTGAGATTCTGGCTCAAAAAAATAAATAAAAATAGAGAAAAAAAATGTTGAGTCAGTTCAAATGCTTAGTCTTGATTGTTTTTTACCTGCTTGCCTGCCCAAAGACAGGAATACACCTTCTCCAGCTACTAAACCCAGCAACCAGTATGGTCAACTACATAGCTAAGAGTAAATGTCTCCTATGTGAGACTTGCACATCATGGTAAAGTCAATCTTACTCTAGTTAGAAAATTAAATTCTAGTTTGGTTTGAGCTTTTGGATCTTGATCTTTTTTTTTATTTCTTTTTTTTAACACTGGATGGTAGAAATAAAAATAAAATCCAGGTATTAGATGGGAAACAACAGCCATTTCACTTTCCATTTGTGCCTCTGAGCCATTAGTTACAAACCTTAGCTAAACAATAAAAACATTTGTTACACAGCAAGAGGAATCATGTTCACAAACTTTTCTGTAAGGCACTAAAAATTTGCCCAAATAAAACCAAGCTTCACAAGTTATAACCATATTATAACTTCTTAAAAATAAGCAATAATACTTACTTAAAGGAATGAGTGCAATATGAGTTTCAAACTTTTTTATTCTCAAAACTCTAGCATTTTTAACTCAAATTGTAGCCACAATGTCCCTTCTCTGTCTTCTTTAATAAAAACAAAAATTTATTTCCGAATTTTGCTTTCATCATGCTGCATTATAATTACAGAAACTTCACTTGAGATACATAAAAAACATTTTTTTTTTGTATCACACACTTAAAGAGTTCCTTTAAAAAACATCCCTCTGGCTGAAAGCATTTATGCCAGCAGAAGCTTTGAATTTTGGATAGGACCATCTCAAAATCTGAGTCTTTTCAGTATTCACAGAGCTTAACAGATCAATACATACCTCATCAACACTAAATCTAAAAATTAAAAACAGTGGGAAACAGATGTAACTGCAACAGGACAAGCCAGGGCTCAGCATCTTCCGAGCCAAGAGAGACACCAGACTTTTCACTCTTCTTCTATTCCCTTATCATGAGGGTAGCAAGTGTTAAACATTCTACTTACAGGGGTCAAGAAGGATCGATATTCTCCTTAAAGAGCGATCCCACGGTTTTGGAGGAAAATTCAAAAAAAGGTGAAGATCGTCCCACGTAATTAAGTTTCGACAATTTCGCAGGATGTCACAGGTGTTTCAGGAGTGTTTTAGAAGTACCAAAGGGGAAAAAATGACACACCTTCTCTCCCTATTTTGCAAAGGGCATGCCTGAACAAAGACCCGCCACTATTCACACATACAGGAGTGGAAAACACGTCTTTGGAAGATGTCTCTCACGATAGATGTGAGAGTATTCAAGACCAAACAAACCAAAAAAATGCCTAGTAAATTAGACACAATTTTTTTTTAAAGGAAGTCCTGGAGAAACTAAAGCAGCTAAATGACTGTGGTAAGCCTGGATTTTCCCAAACTATCAAAGACCTGGGCTTTCCTGGACAAACAAGACATTGTATTTCAAACAGCATTTTATTTTGGTGACCTTTTCATGGGTCATGGTGCTTTACTTTTCACAAAGGGGGAAAATCTATTTCAACTCTATTGTTTTTACGGATAGCAAAGTTGAAGAAATTTTTATTCACATTTGATCTGGATCTTGATAAATACCCATATGTACAACACACTGTTGTTGCTGTTGTTCTGTTGTTCTCAAGAGATGGGGTCTTGCTAGGTTGCCCAAGCTGGTCTCAAACTCCTGGGCTCAAGCAATCCTCCCAGCTCAGCCTCCCGAGTGGCTGGGACTACAGGTGTGCACCACCATACCTGGCCTCACACACACTGTTGACAGTTTTCCTTCCTGGCTTTGGAATAATGTAAAGTGAAATTAAGATCTATAAGATGTCTTTTGGGATATGCTATAGAAAAATAATTTTGAAAGAAATATATAAGAAAAAAGATAAGCAAGACAGGTTAATGGTAGATTTCACCAATTTGCAAAGCTTACATAAGATGCGGTGCCCTAGACACTGAAGTGAGAGGACAGGTAAGAGACCAGCTGAGGGAGAGTCGCTTACACATGCTTACTAGTATAGATTGTGGCAGTGTCAAGGAAAGACAAGATTTTCTATTAGATGGAAAGGAGAGAAGAACAGCAATTAGCATTTATTAAACATCAGCTGTTTGTGGCTTTACCTGTTTTATGCCAGTAATAATCACAGAGGTAGATATCACTGTTCACATTACCCAGCAAAAAAAAAAAAAAAAAAAAAACTCAGAGGCTTAGAAAGGAGTAATAAACACTGTCAGTGGCATACCCAATGGGCATTCCTCTCTTCTTCTCCCTAAGAGAACCCCGGCCCCAGCTCTAGGGGACATACAGTTAATCCAAGCCAGTCAGAGCAGAATGCTCCTCTGACAGTGGTTACTGGTCCAGAGGTAGGCAGAGATGCCCAATCAGACAGAAAAACTGAAAGTCCACGCCCATGGAGAGGTTTCTGACTTCCTCTGAATACTGTAATATATGGATATGAACAAGCTGGGGAAAGAAGCCAAAACAGAAGTTGGCACAGCAGAAAGGTACCACGAACCTGAGCTACGGAATAGAGCAACATCGAAGCCTGCCCTACCTCTGAATTTGTTGTGACACAATAATTTCCTGATGATTCCAGTGAGCTTGAGGGCAGTTTCTAAAAGCATCTTAACTGATACAAAAATTTAACTTCTCCAAGGTCACCTGCAGTTAAGTGGCAGAGTAAGTATTTGAACGAACATCATTCTGGTTTGAAACTAAGCTTTTTCCACAAAACCACATTGTGACATAAACTCTGATAAACGTTTCTCCTTATGATCTCCTTATGATGTGATCAGGCAATGTGAGAGTTAGAAAGGACCTTACCTCACCATACACAGGAAAATGCGTCTCTCTCATAAAAATTTTTAAAGTGATGACCTTACTTGCAAATACAGAGAAGAAACACATATCTTTTTAAAAAAATTCCAGAATTTCATATGCATTTAGAGTATGCAAGTAGAGTATGGATTCATATGCCTTTATCAAATGGAATTGAACTTCTGAAAAGCATTCCAACTATTACTAATTTTCCTAGGTGTGATCATGGTACTGTGGTGATGCAGGACCATGTCCTTCTTCTCAGGAGATGCACACTAAAGTGTTTAATAGTAAGGCATGTCTAAAACTTACTTTCACATGGTACCCAAAAAGTATACATACAGGGAAAGAGAGTCATAAGTCAAATATGACAGAAGGTTAATAATTACTGAATCTAGGTAGAAGGAACATGGCTGTTTGTCAAATTATTCTTTCAAGTTTTCTACATGGTCGAACAGTTCTATAACAGAAAGCTTGGGTAAAGGTGAATGTGGTGTGTCAGACAGCACTATAGCACATGGTGTGGCTGTACATTACAGTCACCTGAGGGTTTTAAAATACTGGAGCCAGCGCCTCACCTGTGGGTTGTGGCCTGGGCATGGCTGATTTTAAGGTGTCCTTCTTATGTGCTAGAAAGAGCTAGAGTTTTCAAGTCACAACTTATTAACACTTTGGTAGTTCCAACCCTAGAAAGACAACTCTGATAAGGTTTCTGAACTATTTTTAAATTAAAAATTGCTTATGTTTTAAGCTTAATGTAGGCATAAATTCAAATAATAAAGAAATTTCCCTGAAACATACACTGAGTAACATAAAGAATATTTAATTAATATTAAACCATATGTAACAAACTTGTATTAAGCCATCTGAACAAATCTATTCATAGAGCTTGTGGCCCAACATGCTAAAATTTAATTTATAAAAATTCAAAAAAAGAAACAATATTTAAGAAGCATTAAGTCATTTAACCTCTTTGAAAAAACGAAAAAGAAAAAAAAGCCTTACTAAAATTGTGCTCTTTACTCCTTGCCAAAGATGAGTCATAATCTGTTAAACTATAAAGAAAGGATTCCTTGAAGAATACACAACTCCAATTCTCCTAATTCAAATTTGTGCAAATTACTTAAAGATACTCCAGTGAGTCTTACATATGGTAAAAAGCCCTCTAAGGTCCTATATCCAAATTTTAGCTGGCACAAGAACTCCTCAGTTCTATTTATCTTTCTTACTTGAAATATATGTGTCTGGGGTCCAGGATATAGGTGAATGAAAGGTGGATAAAACAAAGAAATGAGAAATAAATAACAAACTTTAAAATTTTAATTATTATAATAGGAGCTTTATCTTGAAAATATATCTTGCAAATATATCTCACACCTAGGTGGCTTTTTTAAAAGATTTATTGATATACAATAAGCGCATGTATTTTAAATGTACAACTTAATATGTTTTGACATATGTATGCACTTCTGAAATCATCAGAACAATCAAGATAATTAACATAACTGCTCTTGGTGGCCTTTTAAATCAAATAGATTGAATGATGGTTCTAGCCAAGATACAGTTTTCAGGAAAAGAAACTCCTCATAGAGTGTTTTTGTTGTTTTTCTTTAAAGGAAGTTTCCACACAAGTGTCCAAATACTTTCATTAACAGATAAAGTAAACACTGAGGCTTTGGAGTATTTGTTTTTTCCTAATTTAAATCTAAGAGATAAGTATACATTGTATTATCCTCTCTCTAATTTAGGTCCAAATAAACAAACACCTACACTCTAAAAACAAGGAGATTCTTAATATTTTAAAATATCCAAGAAAATGAAAACAAAAGTCACAGTCACATGGTATTCCGTCTGAAGACTTAAACACACACACACACACACACACACACACACACACACACACACACACACACATCAGGAATTTCAGCTAATTCCAAAGCAAAACAAGTTAGAAAGATTATGCCTACATAGTATAGCAATATATATAGATTTCCTAAATGTGACATTTTAGGCCCAGAGTACACCTGTCTTGCAGGCAGGGCTGCTCCAGGCAAAACTGGGGTCTGTAGAAGAATGTCCTTATTCCCAGGAGAAAGGAAGAAAGTGTCTTCAGTAATGGTCAAAAGCTTCCAATTCCACTTCTTTCTCCTTTCCAGTTTCTTCCATTTTTCAGTGAGCTCCCTGTGTCCACAGAGCCCTCACTGATGTAACAAGCTTCCCAAAGCTACAGAATAAATTTTATTCTCAATAACCTAAAACGTATCCATGCTGTGTTCCATATATCCTATTCTCAGGCACAGTTTATGCTTCCCAAGGGGATAGCTAGTGAATGTAATAAATGGGTAGGGTGTGTGCTCCATTCCCTCCTCCTCCCCTTCTTGGCTGAGCCACTGCAGTAACTAGAGTGGAGACTATTCTATCCAAGGCACAAAGAAGGACTGTTAACCACCTTTGCCCAGACTTAAAAGGAAAGATGGATTCCCAAGAGGCCACCCAGAACTTCTCGAAGGCAAGTCCACTTGACATAGGACTAGGCTTACTGTGGTGGCCTATACTAGACTTCCCATTGAGCTACATCATATATTGCCTGACCCAAGATATTTAATTTTTATGTGGTGATCTTTTGTCTCCAACTGTACCGTGAACACCATTATAGGCAGATGCCATGACTCATTATTAGTCTCTGATACCCCAAAGCACTTGGTACATGTATTAAAAGTGTATGAATAAAAATAAAATAATTTAAGAAAATCATTGTGTTATACTGTATTACCACTATTTGTACTGTATAAGCACAAGTATACGGACTTTATTATTTGATGTAGAATGAACACTAAGGGTTTTACTTGCTTGTTTATTTAGGAAATTACACAGTACAATCACAAAAACAAAAAATTAGTTCTTAATGTACACTAGACAAAGCAAACTTAGGATTTTCTTAATTGTGCAATATATCAGAGATGACTACTCCATTGTGCAATTTTCAGTGTTACCCTGTTTTTCAGCCTCTGTCACAAAGAAAACAAAGTAACAGGAGAAAACAACTTAAAAAGTATAAAGAAAACCTAGGAGAAATTTCAGACCATATTCACTATTTCCAGGGTTCAGAAATGAGGATAATTCATGAATTCTGTTGAAAACTACTGACAACATTGTTGGTTTTTAATATTTCAACTTAAATTTTAAAAAAATTGTCCACCCAAGTGGAATTTTGTTTTGGGATCTAAGATTCCTTTTTTATACCAAGTCAAAGAGCATAAAATCCACATAAAGAGTCCTTACTTTTTTTTCAGGTCATTATTGCACAATGTTTAATTATGACTATTCCAAATAGCAGATCACAAGCTTGATATACCCCAAAATAATTTTGGAATGTAATTTTCAAAGAGCAGGAATATGTGTCTCTCTTCTTTACTGCTGTATCATATGTGTCTTATAACAGTAGGGGGCCCACAGTAAGTGCTCAATAAATATCTGTTGAATGAATGGAATGAGTGGTTATAGGTGTGCAAAAAAACCCAAACTTCTTCCATGAGGCATATAAAGTACCACTTCTGGAAAAATCTCATATTTAATCAACTTTAAAATGTAGCTGATCTAATTTTATATTTGAATTATTTAAATAAAAAGTAACAATGAACTGTTTCTTTTTTTTTTTTTTGAGTTGGAGTCTCACCCAGACTGGAGTGTAGTGGCCGCTCCCGGCCACCACAGCCTCGACATGCTGGGCTCCGGCGATCCTTCTGCCTCAGCCTTCCAAGTAGCTGGAACTACAGGCACGCGCTACCACGCCCGGCTGACTTTTTTATTTATTGTAGAGACGAGGGCTCACCAAGTTGCCCAGGCGGGTCTCGAACCTGCGAGCTCAGGCAATTCACTCACCTCAGCCTCCCAAAGCGTGGGATTACAGGCTGAGCCACCAAGCCCGGCTCTGTTTCTTTTTTTAATGAAAAGAAGGATTCATTTTGTTTCCTCAAATTTAAAGCTTTTCTATTACTGATGTCTGAATAATTTCAGGTATTTTGAGAAACTATTAAACGTTTTTCTCCAGATCAATGAATTTTGGTTCTTAGAAACACTTTTAATTCAAAGGATTTTTATGTAAATCTTTTATGTTTAAAAATATTTATTTATTTTTATACTCCGATTTTTCTGAGTTGAAAGAGTCCTTCAAATCAAAACAAAACAAAAAAAAAGGGATACATTTCATTTGAGTTGAAGGCATGGAAGACAATAAAACTGAGGGTTACTTCACCAGGCGCCATTAATCATTTAACAATGGTAGACCCTGGAAAACCTCACAGTGGACATGGTCTGATGTTCTGTCTGGTTTTAAAGAGTTAAAACAATACAAAACAAAGGAACTGCTCATTCCATCTAACGTGATATTCTCAGGCAACCACCCCCTACGTGGTCAGGTGGCAGTAGTCATTGAAGAAACAGTCTCCAAAGCTCGCCAGGGCACCAGGCATAGAGCAAAACAAAGTTGGGATGTCTGAGATGTTTCAAGGTAACATGGACAGAAAAAAATTCTGTGGGTTTCCCCACATACATAGATTAATAGAAAATCAGTAAATAATAAGCATGTTTCAGTTCCCCCTTGTTACCACCTGACATAAACTAAAACTTTGTCTTAGGTTTATGAAATGGACCCTTAAGTTTCGTGTAGGCAAGATGGTCAAAGAGCTGTCTTTGACATAAGGCAAAGCAAATTTTCTATAGAAAAGGTCTTTCCATCAGTCTCATAAAACAGACTGAAATTTTAAAAAAAAATCACTACTCTATACTTTATACAAAGGGAGCTAAAGAAAAAAACCTGCTACAATCGGGGAGAAAGAATCCCAGTGATTCTTGGGAAGGAAGGAGAGGATAAAGTAAAATAAGAAAGATGCTGCATAATAAGAACAGACTTATACGGAAATATTAAGAAAATTGAAATAGAACAAAAAAAGAGCTATGAAAACATAAACAAAAGGTAGACTATTTTGGTAATTGTATTTAATATGTTAAAAGTAAATATTCAATACTAAAGAGTTATACATACTACCACACAAAACATTGTAACATCAATGTGCACTTTACATTCAAAATTCAAAAGAAATCAGGTCATCCTAGGTTTTAGTGGGTTGGCTGTAAGGACAAAAGGACAATATTTTTTTTTTTTTTTTTTTTTTGAGTTGGAGTCTCACTCTGTCGCCCAGACTGGAGTACAGTAGCCAATCCTGGCCACCGCAGTCTCAACCTGCTGGGTTCCAGCTATCCGTCCGCCTCAGCCTTCCAGGTAGCTGGAATTACAGGCGCGCACTACCGCATCCGGCTAATTTTTTTATTTATATGTAGAGATAAGGTCTCGCCAAGTTGCCCAGGCGGGTCTCGAACCTGCGGGCTCAGGCAATCCACTCACCTCAGCCTCCCAAGGCGCGGAATTACAGGCTGAGCCACGGAGCCCGGCTGACAATACATTTTTAAAAGTTGCTTTATTTTAAAAGACCACTCTTCACTATTCTTAATATTAGTTAAAATAAATGATATTTCTTTGTATGCCTCCCTTGTTTTAATAGTTCTTATTCTGAATACACTAGAATTTCATTTCCACTTTAAAAAGTGAGTGAGTGGCATCATGAGGTTGTGACAATTCTGCTAATAATCAAAGGGAAGTAAAACTGAATTTTAAAAATTTATATAACGCTTACTATAAGTCTTTGATTCTTAAATTTTAAAGATCCCTAATTCATGTTTAGAGACAAGAGAAAAAAGAAACAAGTTTCTTAAAATGCAGCCTTTTCTGCATGTGCCTTCACTAGTCTTCCCAAACAAAAAAATTAAATTCTCCAGGCCACTGTATTCTGCAATGTACATATTTCACTGCATCAAGGTGAAATGAGTAAAAAGAGGGGTCCTTGTGAGGAACTCAGTTTTTATTTTTATTTTGATGGGTCAGGGCTGCATTTATTTATTCAGTTTCATCAGCCATAGCTTCAACAATGTTACGAGCAACCAGGCAAATTGTACAGCTCATTATCTTGCCAGTACCACCTTGACAAGATGACTGACTAGTTACTCACCAAAAATTCTTGCTCCCCTAAAGAAGAGCTGTTGCTAGGATTCTATATTTTTTTAAAAAATCTTATATCAAGTAATCCTTTAAAAATTAAAAAGTAAACAATAGGATTAATTTTTCTTTTTGAATATACTTCTCATGGAATCTAACTTCTCATGAACTTTCTTTTCCCTGCAATACAAGTTTTACAAGCTTTAGTTTAATAAAATGTATTTACCTCTCAGATACCTAAAGTCTGTACTTAAAATAAACCAACGTCTGCTATTAAGCTAGGATGTACCAAAACTCTATGTTCACATTTAAAACCCATTCAATTAAACCAAAGTTCTTTGCTTCTTTCAAAGGTACCTTACACATTTTTGTGAATACACCAATAAAAAGTGTCTTCAAATAAAAATTAAAAGGAAAAATGCCTTTTAGATAAAAAATCTGAAAGGTCATAATTTTTAAATAATGATGAACAAATATTCATTTCCAAATGCTAATGTTTACTTTGTGTTTGCTTGCATTTTGCCCTTCTCAAATGCTTTTAAAAAGCACTTAGAACTGACCCCTACAACTTTCTCTGTGTGTGAGCACAGGGTAACTGACTTCACTCATGGAGAGTGGTGGAGGTTAAGGGGAAGGCTCAGGGTCACAAGCCCAACGTTCAGTGTTACTTCATGAACCTTAATTCTGAGTTTATGTCATTAGATAATGCATATTTTTTTCCTCTCCTTTTGATCACTGACAGAGTATAGGTAGTTCTCCATTTTCCTAATGTTAAAAAACAAGGATAGAAATCATAAGCCTCATAGGGTATTTCTACCCCCTTTTGCTCTTCTTTCCAAAAAAATTTTCACAACAAACATCGCTTTCTTAAAAGTTGGGGACATTGGATATGTCTGTCAAATACTAATAATTCCTGAATGTCTTCACACACAAACAAAAGGTTAAAGGAAAGAAAGAAGCTATGTAAACTATGGAATAAATGTCATGCTACAATGTATCGAATGAAAAATAAGAAACCTTCAATCTTGCAGACCAGACACTTAAGTGCAGTTTCTAAAGTGCTTATTATTATTGTTAAAAGTTGTACTTTAGATTAGCTGCTTTAACAGTATACAAACAAACAATAAAAAAGAACAAGGTTTCTAAATCATTTTAGCCACTGAAAATGCAATATGTTCAACTAAACTGAGTAACTGATGATTTGGTTAAACAAAAGAATATGTATACAAAATTGCCCCAGCCGGGCTCGGTGGCTCAGCCTGTAATCCCGCGCCTTAGGGAGGCTGAAGTGAGTGGATTGCCTGAGCCCGCGGGTTCGAGACCCGCCTGGGCAGCGAGACCTCATCTCTACAATAAATCAAAAAATCAGCTGGGCTATGGTAGCACCTGCCTGTAATTCTGGCTACTTGGAAGGCTGAGGCGGAAGGATCGCCGGAGCCCAGCAGGTCGAGGCTGCGGTGGCCGGGAGCGGTCACTGCACTCCAGTCTGGGCGACAGAGTGAGACTCCAACTCAAAAAAAACAAAAAACAAAAAACAAAAAAAACAAAATTGCCCATATACATATTTGAAAAGTTCATATACATATTTGAAAAGTTTGAACAATGTTATGGAATATGTAACACTTCTGAGTAGATTAGTATTCAGACTTTGTTACTAAGGATCTCTTATGAAAGATAATTCTGGCATTTTATAACTTTAGATGGCAGAGTAATTAAACTGGGTTTTATTAACAAGTAAAATAGAATGATTATAAACATGAAGTAAGTAGGTGGTAGGCACCATCACTTTTGTTTATTTTAAAAAATATATTCCCCAATTGTGTAACACCTATTTAGTGTGTGATGAAGTTTAAATGTTTTATTTACTAATTACGTATACCTCCTTTATGATACCTATCACACTATTTAGTGCAGCTATTTCAATAGTTAATTATTTATTAAGACTGCTCAAGAGAAAGAGTTTCACTCTTGAATGGAAAGAGAAATAAGGCTTTGGTCCCTAAGGAAATGATGCCATTTTATTTTCATAGTTAGGTTGATAAATTCTCTTTATTATTAATCCTGAAGCAGATAATAATGCCATATCATCATTTGGGACATTACAAATCTAATTTGTGTAATTCATATTGTGTTAATAACAACATCCAGCTTAATGACAGTAAGTGTGGGAGTCAGAAGGTTTTATGATTAAAAACAGACATAGATGTCAAAGGGGAATATTAGATATATACCTTTCAGGCTATTTTCTATTTATTCTTCAAAATGAAAAACAGTTATGCAATAAAAGATAAATTATATGTAATTCTCATTTATTCTTTATTTGCAAAAATAATAATCAAGAAAGTGAAAATGCAATTCAACAGTACAAATAAGAGTATTTGCCACAATATCACTTGTAATACTCATTCAACTACTCATGAACTTGAGAATAATATTATTTAATTAATTCCACAAGCATTCATTAAGCTTCTTTTTGTACAAGATACTAGGCACCGGAGATTCAATTATGAATGAAACACTATTTGTACCCTCAAAGAGCTTTTCGTTTAGTAGGGGAGAAAACCACAGAAAACACAATGTACAATCTTTATTATACTTATAATAGAGACATGTATATTCGATTATGCAAATTTAAATGAAAGAGGGATCAACTTAACTCATTCAATAACAAAATTCATTAAAGGCTCATAAAACTCTCATTTAAAAGTAGAAAGCATCAGGCATATTGGTATTCTGCTCGTTTTATTGATAGCAATAATTCCTTATCTTTATAAAAAAATCTACTTCTAGTCGGGCTTGGTGGCTCAGCCTGTAATCCCGTGCCTTGGGAGGCTGAGGCGAGTGAATTGCCTGAGCCCGCAGGTTCAAGACCCACCTGGGCAACTTGGTGAGACCTCATCTCTACAATAAATCAAAAAAAAAATTAGCCGGGCGTGGTAGCACATGTCTGTAATTCCAGCTACTTGGAAGGCTGAGGTGGAAGGATCACCAGAGCCCAGCATGTCGAGGCTGCGGTGGTGGGGAGCGGCCACTGCACTCCAGTCTGGGCGACAGAGTGAGGCTCCAACTCAAAAAAAAAAGAAAAATCTACTTCTAAAAAATACAGTCACCCATATTTCAAGACCTGCAGGGAACACAGAGTTAAACTGCAAAGATGTACCCAAAACAATACAAGATCTTTGCATATATTAACTCATTTTGTGATCACAATAACCCTATGAAGTAGGTGCTACAATGACTCTCATTTTACAGATAAGGAAGCTGATGCTAACTTGACAGAGGTGAAAAGATAACAAGAGAAGAAACTGGGATTTGAACCTGTAGAATGTGGTTCCAGAGGCCTCCTTCTTAACCACTACACTGGATACTCTCTGAAGACTGGTGATGATAACAGAGCAGCTAACACACACAGCTCTGTGACATGTAGTCTCACTCACCATTACAACAACCCGTTGAGAAGTCATACTTCCCATTTACAGAAGAAAACTCCACACAGGCCAGGTTAGAAACTTGCCTAAGGTAACGCAGCCAGTGAAGGATACTGATAAGATTCAAACTCAGGCAGCATGGCTTATTTTGTGCTATGTGAAGCTTTTCAATGATTCGGTCTTAGACACCTGAAAACGGTCACACGATTAAATGTATTAACTAAAAAAAAAGGCTATGTATAAGTCTTTCTAAAACACTTTGAAAGGTTTTGGGGTTTATGACAAGCATTTCTTTAAGACAGCATTTACATTTAAGTCACTCTTCAACTTTACTACTTTAGACTGATCATAAACACATTTCTGTTCTTTAAAAATAAACCTTTCAGTAGCAACTTGGCAGATTTCAGTACAGGAACAGTCTATTCTTTAAAATTAAATTTAGCAACAACTTATTCTGGTTAGTCTGAAAGAGAAGGAGAGAATGAACTACTAAGAAGCCTTTCCTGCACTTTAATATTTCAAAACATGTTTGGTTTGGCCTAATTTGAATCTTGTGGACAACTAGCCAACTTGACTCAAAAAGAGTAATACCATTTTAAAACAGCTGAATTCTAAAAAGCAACCTCAGAAGCCAATTCAGAGCAACTATTTCTCATTTTTACTTTTATCTCAAACTAAATATTAAAGGTGCATAAGGCAACATCCTCATAAAGAATACATGGGCAGGTATTTGTACTTCTGAGCTACTGACAACCAAGAAACCAAATTAAAATTTTACAAAATTCTGTAGACTGACATTGGATAAAGAGCAATCAAGCACACAAAAGATGGATCTCAAAAGATAAATAATCCATATTTCTCTCCTTAACATACCCCATTGTGTCCAGTGACTGAGAAATAAAAAATCTGTGTTGTAACGCCTCTCAAGACAGAGGTGAGCTACTGATGAAGTGTCAATCTTGATTTCCATCTTACCTTGCTTTCCTCCAACAGGTCGGATGACTTCATAACCTTTATGTTTTCAAAAGGAAACTGTTATGTTTTCAAAAGGAAACTCATAAAAGTATTTTAAAATAAAAACACGAAGCGATGCCACTAGGCAACCTGTCTTCCCTTGCTCTCCATCATCACGCATTCAAATTAAAAATACCTTCTGCTTTGCCCTTATTGAATAAAAGTTTAACTTTGATGTAGAGGAAAATGTACCCATTATCCGTCTTACACTTTTTTGCAGGTCATAGAGTCTATCAGATCACACTGCTGACTATCACCGCTCACTAAGCATCCTAAAGACAGAAGGCATGCCATTACCAGTTATTTTATAAACCCCGATGGTGGAAGTCTGGCAATACCTAGAAATACAGCAAGGCTGGTGAATAAGGAGTCGAGAGGCGGGGGAAGAGGGAGCGAGGGAGGGAGGGAGGGAGTCGCCACCTCAAATCCACGCCGGACCCGGAACCTCCAGCCCACAACCTGATCCCTGCCCTCCCCAAAAGTGGACCGGCCACCACATTTTTCCAGAGACCCCCAGAAATCACCTCGGCACTCACCCGTCTGCGAAGAAGTCGGCACTCGGTCCAGCTCCGAGACGGGTCGGGATGGCAGCGAGGGAGGGGACGTCTGGGCTGTGGGCGGGGGGTGTCTGTGCGTCACTCGAGTGCAGGACCGGGAGTTCGAGGGGTGGGAGCGGAGAGCAGCAGGGAAACCAAGTCACAGCCGAGAAGGAAGGAGGAGACACGGAGAGGGTGGGGTAATGGAGCGCCCTCTCCCTAAAATAAGCCCCCTGGCCCCCACGAGCCCCTGCCCGGGGGAGGGAAAATCAAATCAGGGAAAATAATAGACTGACAAATAAATCTCTAAAACGACGAGGAGCGAGGAACAGACTTTAATTTAAAGGGGGGAGATTGAGCGAGGGCTGGAAGGGAGGCGGAGAGAAGTGGCTCTGGGTCTATCCCATGCCTTTGCAGTCTCCAAGCAGAGGCTGGCTGAGGGGAAGTTGCAGTGGCTCCTGAAGAGAAGGAGGAGGAGGAGGAGAAGGAGGAGGAGGAGGAGGAGGAGGAGGATGTTGCACCGTAACAAGTACAGACAGACAGCCATGGATCAGAGGGGCGCTGCGAGCAGGGGCGGCCGCGGCGGGGCGAGCGGCGGCGGGCGGCACCACCGCCTGCTCGGCTCGCTCAAGACATTTAATTGGATTGATGGGTTGTGCAGTGACTCACAGACTTTACAGAGTTGTACAGCAGTCCCCGCCCAGCTGGACAGGGGAGATGCGGCGGGGACGGGCGGGGTAAGGGGGCCCAGGGAGAGCCAGGTTGGGAGGCGGGGACCGGAGAGCGAGGCGCCGAGGAGGCGGGAGCGGAGCGGAGTCACCCAATAGCGAGGCCCGCCTACCCGACGGGCGTGAGCCTCGGCCAATGGCGGCGCGGGTGGAGAGGCGGCTGGCTTCGCCCCTGGCCCAATGAGTCTTCTAAGGACACTGCCGCGAACGGGGCGGGGGAAATGGAGTGGGGGGTGGGGAGAGGTGGGTGGACGTTGAAGTGGAGGGGTGGAGGGAAAGATGAGACGCCGGAGACCGGCAGAGTCTCTCTGCCCTCCTCGCTCCAGAAGTGCGCCTTCCGCCAATCCGAGCACCGCGTGGCGGTGATGGACGCGAGCGTTGGGCCAATGAGAAGGAGAAGGCCTCCGCGGCGAGCCAGAGGGGACGGAGCAGGCGGGCCCACGCCCTCCCCTCCCTCGCCTGCCGGGCCCTCCCTCCCGCCCGGCTTGGGTCAGTCACGCAAATAACAGTGTGAGGGCTGGGGCGCGCGCGGGGGGACGGGGGGAAGCGGCGGGGCCGCCCTGCTGGCTGCGTGACAGCGGTGGGGACGGGCTGTGCTGCCGACTCCGTGCCGGCAGGAGGAGGCGGCGGCGGAGGCTGGCTCCTTGCTCAGCTGGAGGCTGCCGCTACCGCTCAGCCTCTGCCTGGCCCTGCCGGCGAGCCCCTCGGCCAAACCCGTTCCCGCGGACTGCCGGTTGTGGAATGAATCCGGTCAGAACTTGGCCTGGCGTCCACGCAGTGCCCACCCTGCGGACAGCTCAGTGTGATGTCCGGCGGGCTGAGCCCTGGGATCTGAGGAGGCTGGAAGCCGGCGACGGCGGGCTTGGCGATGACATTTGCCCCTTTGCTCGCCTGTTTTCTGGGGAAGTCAGGGTCGTAGGGTATGGACAGGTTTGAAGAGCTCCTGAAGACGTACCGTTTCTCTCCTGAATGCCTGGAAACGGCGCTTCTGAACCTGACACATGCATGTGTAATGCCTTCGCTTTCTCCAACCCTCCCTCCGCACCGCTCCTTCTCCCACTCGCTCACCTTGAACCTGAGGGCAGTGCTCTGGAGCACCCACTACTAGACCTCCTCCCTGCTGATTCCCAGGAGCGATGACTTTTCTCAATTTTTTGGCTACTGTCCAGTAATCGTTTTACACACCTTAACCTTTCCCACACCCTTGGACTTGGAAGTACTGTAACTGTAACCACCAATAAACCTGAATAGAGATGCCCATTGAAGCAAGTGCACTGGCAAAAACCCACCTTCTTCCCCACAAGTTGCATTTCTGCACGTTATTTGAGACTTAAGACAACTGCTTCCTGTCAAGAAACCCAGGAAAGGCAAATCAGACTTGCATCTCTATTTAAATCCACTTAGAATACCCAACATCCATGTTCCAGAACAAGTAGACCTAGGATTAATTTAGGGTCTTGAAATGAGCAAGATTTTTTTTTCATGTAATTGAAATGTACAGTGGTCTGGAATTCAGAAGAGAGATTCTAAGCAAACGTAAAAGCTTACTGTAGTCATATTGTCATTTTAGGGTATAGATCCTTCCCCTGGGGTTAGGTGTGACACACAGCCTGACACCTCTCTTACCTCTTCCCTTGCTGATTTTAGCCCTACTCCAGAATTTCTTTCTGTAGTCCTCAGTCCACTTACAAAATGAACGGTACCACAAACTTCCAGTAGCACACAGTTTGTATGTGTGTTTCCCCTCCACATATTGAAGCTCCTTTGGAATTCTGCACTGCAAGGAGGCCAGTGTCCTCACGCCAGAACTTAGTGAACTGCAGAAGGTGGACAGTGTTCCCTTAGCCAGGTCACCCTGTGATGAACTAAACAAACTAGATCCCTTGTGTGGGAAAACTCTGCTCTATTTCTGATGCGGGCTATTGTACCCATGTAAGAACGCGCTAATGACACATTTTAGAAACTTTTCTTGCTTATCCCACTGTGAGGTTATTAGGGCTCAGGTCATGTAATTGGTCAAAGTATTATTTTACATCCTATGGTGGGTACTAATAACCCAAAAGAAGATTTTGAGTCTAGATGTCCACCAGTGCCTTTAGAGGATCTCCACATACCCAGGGTTAGCATCCTGTGGCAGACGTTGCCCCTTTGTCAATTGTTATTGGCTTGCCTCCAATCCCTACCATGTGTCACTTTATAATCGTATGCTCTCCCTATTCCACTATTTCTTACAGGATTGTTCAAGGCCCACCCAGATTCCTGGGTCTGCTCTCAGACCTATTGAATCATCATCTCTGTAGGCTATACCTGGACATCCCAATTCAATTAATATTGAATAAATATTAAAAATTTTTAATATTAAAATAAGTATTTGATTTGAGAACCCTTTCTTAATCCACTTTTTTTTAAAAATGGAGAACCCTTTTCTATTCCTTTCTTTCCTTCTTTTCCTTTCTTACACATATCTATTTCCATATTTCTTCTGTTTCTCATTTTTGTGATCACTTCTTCTTCTACATTCCTTGTACACAGGTCTGGGGAAGAGGGAAGAGGGATGATCTCTAAAAAAAGAGGATGATGCTAGGAAATAGTCTTTCATAAATGACATGAGCATACCTCATACCTACAACACTGAAAAGTATGAGGAAGTCAAAAATTGTATAAACCTAAAAATTACTTTAATTGATTTTATATATGAATCTATGAATCTATGAGATGTGGAAAGCTAGTTTATGGTTTCAAAGTACACAAAGACAGAAATTTTCCTGTATGGGAACCACTTAATTAAATGCAAATTTTAACACCAAAAGTACATTTATAGTGTTACTGTCATTTTTCTTCCAGTGGAGTGAGACTAGTGATCTAGTAAGACTGTGATGGTTATTTACTTATCTATTTTTGTGTAGAGACAGAGTTTCACTATAATGCCCAGGCTGGTCTTGAACTCCTGGACTCAAGGGATCATCCAACTTTGGCCTCCCAAAGTGCTGGGATTATAGGCATGAGCCACCACGCCTCACCAAATAATGATTCTTTTTTTTTTTAAGTATATGCTATTTTTGTTGTCTCAAATGGTTTACAATCTATTTGAGAAGCTCAAAAGTACACACATGCAACATTTAAATAGGAACCAAAGAATATAGGAACCTGAGGAAACGTCTAGGGAATCTTTCAGTATGTTTGTTAGAGATAAGCAGGATGTGGTTCATTTCTATGTAGTTTTTTCTTTTGCCTATCTGTACTTTTTAATCTGTAGGATTATGAATTACACATATAATTTTTTAAAAATCGAAATAAAAATGCAAGCAATAAAGATTTAATAAGATTTATTGCTCTTTAGATATTTATATGGTAGTAGTTGATACTCTCAACTAGATTTTTAAGCTCCTTATAAATGGGTTTGAATATATACTACCTACATGGACCAGGAAGCAAAAGCAAATCCTCTATCAAGGATAAGCGAGTCAACCCAGTCCTCACAGAATTCCCACATATAAAGCCTAAGCAAACATGAGTTCACAATCCAAATTATAGAACAAATGAAAAAAAGTCACTGTGAGCAGAGGGGGGAAATAATAGCAGAATTTGATTCTAAATCTGAAAAAGGACAGTTCAAGGAAAGAATCGGCTCATTTTACTTATGAACGTAGATGCAAAAATTGTAGAAAAAATATTACCAAACTAAATCTAGCACGCTTACTCCAGTGAGCTAGGAGGAACCTTAAAATTCATTTCCTTGTCTTTAATTTAGAATACATTTCTCTATCTAGCCACTATCTAATCATCTATCATGGAAACAATAAATCAAGTAGGGTTTATTCTAGAAATTCAAGGATGATTTCACATCAGAAAACCTATCAATGTAATTCATCTAAAAAAAACTATGAGAGCAAAAGCATTTGCAAGTGTGTATAACTTATTAATGATAAAAACTTTCATAACATTGGGAATAGAAGGAAATTTAGTAACTTTATAAAGGATCAAAAATGTACAGTAAGTACATTATCTAGTGGATTAACTTTAAACATGTTCCATGAAAGTTTAGGATCAAGATAAAGTTGTCACTACTGTTTAACATAATACTGCAAGTCCTGTCTAACAAAATAATATTTTTAAAAGAAAGAAGAAATTAATGGAAGGATCAGGAGGAAAGAAACAAAATTGGGGTTGTTTGCAATAATATGAACAACCACACAAAATATGCAATAGAAACAACAAGCTGTTAGAAATAATGAGAGTTCAGCAAGGTGACAAAGATGCTGTTCTCCGTTCTTCCACTAGATTTTTTAGCAAGGCACAGGGCCAACCAGAATAAAGACAAGATTTGTCAGCCTCCCTTGCAGCAAAGTATTACAATGGGTTATAAGCAGAAGTGGTGTATGCCATAATCCTCTTTCCTGCCATCTGGAATGTGGACATAATGGCTGGAGCTTCAAACAGTCATCTTAGACCATGAGCTGACCTTGGGTAGGGAAACCACACTATATCAGTACCAGCTTTAAAAGATATACTGCCAGTCTTCTTGAATTTCTTGAATAAACCTCTATTTCATCATGACACTGTTATGTGTATATGTTTGTGTATGTGTGCTTGTGTTACCCAAGGTCAAATTTAATCTCAACCAATATAGCAAGATTCCCAAATACAAAATCAACTCATGGCCGGGCTTGGTGGCTCAGCCTGTAATCCCGCACCTTGGGAGGCTGAGGTGAGTGAATTGCCTGAGCCCACAGGTTCGAGACCCACCTGGACAACTTGGCGAGACCTCATCTCTACAATAAAAATCAAAAAAATTAGCCAGGCGTGGTAGTGCGCGCCTGTAGTTCCAGCTACTTGGCAGGCTGAGGCGGAAGGATCGCCGGAGCCCAGTGGGTCGAGGCTGCGGTGGCCGGGAGCGGACACTGCACTCCCGTCTGGGTGACAAAGTGAGACTCCAACTCAAAAAAAAAAAAAAAAAAAAAATCACCTCATGAAAATAGAAAGTATTCTTTCACACCAGAACTAACAAAATAGAAAATAAGACTACTTATAATAGCAACAAAACTATAAAGTCTCCAGGAATGGACCTTAACAAAAGCTTTAGGCCGGACTCGGTTCAGCCTGTAATCCTGCGCTTTGGGAGGCCGAAGTGAGTGAATTGCCTGAGCCCGCAGGTTCGAGATCCGCCTGGGCAACTTGGCGAGACCTCATCTCTACAATAAATCAAAAAAATTAGCCGGGCATGGTAGTGCGCGCCTGTAGTTCCAGCTACTTGGCAGGCTGAGGCAGAAGGATCGCCGGAGCCCAGCAGGTCGAGGCTGCAGTGGCCGGGAGTGTGCCACTGCACTCCAGTCTGGGTGGCAGAGTGAGCCCAACTCAAAAAAAAAAAAGTTTTAAATCTGTATGGAAAAAAATTTTAACTCCATTAAAGGACTTCAAAGAAGAACAAAAATAGGGGTCTTCTGTATATAATGTTTAAGAATAGGATGATGTAACATTATTAAGGTATCAGTGATCTATAAAATTATAAACTACAAATCAAATGTGTAGCAAGGTTTGAGGAATTAATTCTAAAATCCATATACATAATTAAATTTCATTATAACCTAGCCATTTTTGAAAAATAAAATCAAAGAAGGGAGATTTGTCCTCCCAGATACTAAGACACATTATAAGTTATAGTAACAGACATGCAGAACAGTAGAACAGATAGAGAATTCAGAAACAATTCATTCACCATGAGAACTTGGAAAAATGATCATGGTAACACCACAATTCCACGAGAAAAACATGTTGAGATAGTCAGCTATTGCTTGCTGCAATAATAATACTATATAACAGACCATCCCAAAATATCAGTGGCTTACAGCAGTCATTTATATTTCTCCCTTGTGGGTCTGAGTATGAACTGAGATTCACCTAATCTCATCTGGGCTCCTTAAACCTTGGCTGGGCTCAGCTGAATTCAGTTGAACTTGGCTCCAGGATGCAGGTCAGGTTCAAGTCTTTACCATATGATTCATTCTGGCAATGACAGAGGCTCAAGAGGTGAAGCCAAATCACTCAAACACATTTTAATGCCTCTGCTCCCATCATATCCACTAACGTTACATTGGTCAAACAAGTCATATGGCCCAACTGAACATCAATAGTGGAAGGTGCTACGAAATCGCATGATAAATGGCATGAGTGTGTCATTCTATAGCCAGGAGCATATGGATTGGGAACAACTTATCTAATCTGACACAGAGATCTGTTTTCATAGATAATGTTGGGAAAATTGGTTCATTGTAAAAAAAGTATAAAGTTGAGGCCCCATTTCATACTATATGCAAAGGTGAGCTCTAGATAAATTTTTTAAAATCCTAAAAGGTGATACTATAAAGCTAATAGAAATTAAAAATAGAATAGCTTTGTAACTGTAGGATATAGAACTTCTTAAATAAGACTCTAAAAGGATAAAGTATAGAATCAAAAGAATGATGAAGTTGATGACATCAAAATTAAAGTTTTCTGTTACATGAAGAACATCGTAGACAAGTTAATAGACTGGAAGTTATTTCCAAAGTCTAAAACTCACAAAAAATTAATATCTAGAATATATAATATTAGGAATTCCTGCAAATCACTGAGACAAAAGCAGGAAATGCAATAGAAAAATAGTCAAAGGATGTAAATAGGCAAATTGACAGAAGGAAATCTTGAGAGACTAACAAGGAGATAAATAGATATCCAACCTTATTTATAATCAGATAATTGGGCATTAAGATACTTCTTTACATCTATTAAATATGCAAAAATGTAAAAGTTGGATAATACCAAGTGTTGCCTAGAATGTGAGGAAGTATGAATCCTCATGCTTTGCTGTTGGGAATTTAGTCCTGGTACATTTTGGAGCAATATTTAATGAAATATAGAATGCAATCGAATATATATTTCCTGATGACCCAGCCGTTCCACTCCTGGGACTATACACTGCTAAGAAACTCTTGCCCAAGTCCAGCCACCATACTGAGGTTTTCATTGCAGCAGCACTTGTGATAGCCACATATTGGAGGCAAATTTAGTATATACAAGGTTTGACAATTAGGTTCGTGAACCATCCTAGAAAAAGTGCTACATAGAAAGTGGCCATTCCAGAAAAAGACTTCCAAAATTGCTTTGATGGGTAGATTAGGCGCTAGTGTCAGGTGCATAGCTTCTCAAAGAGAGTACTTCGAAGGCGACCATGGTGATTCAGCAGTGAGGCATGTAGCACTTTTCTAGGATGAGTTCACAAGTTTGTCAGTCCTTGTATATCGCCAGGCCAATAGATGAGAAAAATGTAGTAGCTGGGCATGGTGGCTCAAGCCTGTAATCCCAGCACTTTGGGAGTCTGAGGTGAGAGGATTGCCTGAGTCCAGGAGTTCGAGACCAGCCTGGGCAACTTGGTGAGACCTCATCTCTACAATAAATCAAAACATTAGCCAGGCGTGGTGGCATGCGCCTGTGATTTCAGCTACTTGGAAGGCTGAGACGGAAGGATTGCCTGAGCCCAGCAGGTCGAGCCTGTGGTGGCCACAAGCATGCCACTGCACTCCAGCCTGGGCAAGAGAGTAAGACTCCAACTCAAAAAAGAAAAGAAAAATGTGGTATACACTATGAATAACATGCAGTTGTAGGAAAGTAATGCATTAAATGTACATTTTGCAACATGCAAAATTTTTAAAAAATGTTTTATAAGTGAAAAAAGGTAAGAAACAAAACAAGACCACATAAGCCCCAGGTCTTTGAATGTTTTTCATTACAGGATACATCTCTGTATTTTTCTTTTCTGCTCTTAGCTGGGACACTGAGGGAAGGATAGGGTAGGAGCTTTTACAACTTACTCTGACTCAAATATTTTCGTCCAGTTCTCACGTGAGATTGTGGCAAGTGTTCACATAGGCCCTCCATCCCCTGCAGCTACGACTCTGCAGGCCCCCACGTTTCTGCCACCATGGCAGCCCCATCACCATCACGTCACCTTCCTGCTTATCCCTTGTGTGTCGATAGACTCTGATCAGATTCTCTGTTTCCTTCCCAGGCTGGGAGGGAGATGAGTGATGGCTCTTGAGGAGTGGGCCACAGTCTGGGTACAGAAGACAATCCTGCCCCTCTGCCACCCATATCTGTTCACTTCCCCATTTCCAGGTTGAAAACACCCAAACCTTCCCGGATTTTAAAGTTTCAGGACTGACCTAACAATATGTTTCCTTATGTATTTTCATACACCTCTTAATGTGCTGTCAATGTTAATAATAACCATAAGAATGAAACAATAAGAGTAATTTTAATATCAGCTTTGTGTCAATAAGCAAGCAGTAGACACAAAGGCCTTTTACAGTTGAGAGGCAGGAGATTAAAAAAGAGAATTAGTTATAGAGATTAAGCTTGAATATCAGAGATAGTTCTCTAAGATCCGGATTGATAAACAAGTGGAGCAACCCAAAGGTTTTGGCATGAATGGGTAGTTTTCCTACAAGATTTAGGGGTTTTTTAAAGGCAGGGGAATGGATCCTGAAGTTTCTTCCATCCCTGTTAGGTTATCAGTCCCCCTGCAGGCATGTTGAAAACAAAATTGTTTCCCACAAAGGTACACTCAGAAGAACCCCTGCTCGGATTATACTGCTTTAAAAGCCTGTCTCTTCCTGAAGCTTTCCTTAATGGCTCGTTACTAGCATACTAAATTCTGACCCTTAGTAATGGCTGAGATTTCATGGCCCTCAAACTCCCATTTGCAGGAGCTTGCCTGAGCCCAGGTAGGGAGCTCTGCAGAAAGACAGCTGACGTGAGGCCCAGCTGCCCACTCCCCTTCCTGGTGGACTGAGCAGCAGCTGCAGGCAACTCTCCAACTGGCTTCGGGTCCCTTCTGAATCCTGCAGAAGCTGGAATATGATCCAGCAGAGATGACTGTTCTAGGATCACGTTTCTTATGATTCCTACTTAGGATCTGTAACACTCATCACTAACTCCAATATTGGGGTCTTAATGTTAGCTTGCATCTATTTCAAAAGCCTAACCCTAAAAGGTCTAATGATTTATCCATCTGTAGTTTCTGTACTCCTAGGAGCTGTGTGATCAGTCATTCCATATTTGCTCAATAATTACTTACTGAGTTCAAGGGAGTCTTGGGACATGTATTTGGAAAAGTAGACTGAGCCCAGATTACAGAGTCTTAAATGCCTGGTTCAGAGTTTCAATTTAGGGGATAAAACAATAGGGATCCTCTGATGGTGTATGAGAACTGGGAAAGAACAATGAAAACTGTTTTAAATTTAATTGAACAAACACCTGTGGAAAAAAAGGACAAACAGCTATTAAGTCCCTATTATAAGAAACAAGGAAAACACTACAGTAAGTCTAGGAGGAAAAAAAAACAATCCCTTGACTTCAAGGAATTTATAACCACTAGATTTTGTTTTGTTTTTGTTTTTAATATGGGGGGTAGTATTTTGAGGTATTAACCAATGTGGTTTTCCTGCATTTCCGATACCCAGTCCATTTCCTTGGGGTACAGATATAGCACAGCAGAGTTTAGAAAGAAAAAAAGTCAATTCTTAACTTCCAGTTTTCAAAATGAACTTTAAGAACTCACCGAAGAGACAATAGTTTTAGAGAAAAGGTATGGGTTTTCAAAAGCTAAAATGCAACATAAACTATCAATTTGGAAGTAGAGCCAGTTACATAATTTGTAGAGCCCAGAAAAAAGTATGTTGAAATTCTAGAATATAAAGTTTCTCTGGCGAGGCATGGTGGCTCACGCCTGAATCCCAGCATTTTTGGAGGCAGAGGCAAGAAGATTGCCTGACCCAGGGTTCGAGACCAACCTGGGCAACTTGACAAGACCTTGCCTCGATAATAAATAAAAAAATTAGCCAGGCATGGTGGCACACACCTGTGGTTCCAGCTACTTGGGAGGCTGAGGCAGAAGGATTGCCTGAGCTCAGAATGTGGAGGCTGTGGTATCCGTGAGCATACCACTGCCCTCCAGTCTGGGTGACAGAGTGAGTCTCTAACTAAAAAAAAAATACTAATAAAATAAAAATAAGTAAAGTTTTCTCCTTTTCTTCCAGAGTCAATCTCTGAACTTGTGAAAGTGGGGTTTTGTTCATTTATTTAATGTTATCCTAAGTAAACAAAAATTAATATTTGAAATTATTATCCTGAATTTTATTGTTCATTTTTATATTGTACAATACCAGTTTTAAATTCAAATATAAGTGCTTTTACCTTATATGTGGAATCACTGAAATTATCCAATTCATTGTTCATAGTTTGTATGTGCATATGTATTTTGTTCTTAGCAGAATGGTGGAAATGCTGCTCAACTGCTTTCATTTCACTTCTTGGTACATGGGCATTCTACCAACTCTCTACCTTCAACTTACAAATGAGGAAGGAAGGACTAAAAGGAGAAGGAACTCTGCATTGGAATATTCCCATTCCTTCCGTGTCTTCATGTTTGGCATATGTGATTAGCTAATAAAGGGGAATATCACAAGTAAGAAAGGATATGATAGAATCTCTTGGTCGTTCATATTTTTTTTAGAACGCCATTGTCTTTTTTCTGCACTCAAAACAAGCTCTGGTTTGAGTGGAAAGCGTGACCTCCCAGGGCTGTCAGCGCCCCCATGTAATCAAAGATGAAACACACATCTCACTGAACTCTTAAGTATTGTGCAATACCCAGAATTCTGTGCTCATGAGGCAGCAAGGAACAGCAGGCGTATATCTGATGCATATCTCTTCTGTTCATTCTCTATAGTCCCAGCAGATGTCACCTACAAATCATAGGTCCGAAAGTATAGCACAGCAGAGCGTTAAACCAAACCTGACCCCTTCTGAGTGCAAGGCCTTGTACAACTGCACGGGTGATGGCACATTTGTGAGGCTGGCCATGTCTGGAAGAATAAATGAAGGGCCAGGCTACCCTGCTGCAGACAAGATAATGATGTTCTGGGGTTGGGAAAGAAAGCCAAGAACTCGAGGTACAAACGTGTCCCTGAGAAAGGGGGCTCCTGTGTCCAACATTTCTATCTCCCCACTAGGTTATACCTCCAAAATCCCTGGGAGATGGGACAATAAAAGCAAAGAAGACCTGTAGCTCACTTCCAAGGCTTCCTGCAATCCACGGAAACCTTGGAAAACATAGAAAAATACAGAGAAAACTACTGCCCACTGTTAAAATTCTGGTTCACAGGGGATTTGAGTTATATTTGTACAAAATTTGTAAATGTAACAACATACAGTAAGCATTTTTCCTGTTACTGCATATGCTTCTAGAAAATGATTTCTCATTCAACTTTGCTCATTAAGGTGAATATCTGGTGGCGATTTACTCAGTGAATTCTGGAGGAAAGAATCTGTCAACCAAGAGCCTGGTCAGAAGATAAACACAAGAATCCAAGGGGGAGTTATGGCGTTTGCAATGGAAAGAGGAAGGACTGGACCAGAAGGGGCTAAATAAGATAATGCTGAGTGAAAAAAGCAAGTCACCAGAGATTCTGTCTACAGATAGCTCAGGCAGACAAAATTAGACACCGCGTTATTCAGCAATATATACATAGGCGTTAAAACCATAAAGACAGAATCCAGGAAGGTAGTTCTTGAGGTGCGACTGGGGGGCCCATGTGTTCAGAAATGGGCACGTGGCAACTTCTTTTTTTTTTTTTTTTTTTTTGAGTTGGAGTCTCACTCCGTCACCCTGACTGAAGTGCAGTGGCCGCTCCCGGCCACCGCAGCCTCTATCTGCTGGGCCCGGCGATCCTTCCGCCTCAGCCTTCCAAGTAGCTGGAACTACAGGCGCGCGCTACCACGCCCAGCTAATTTTTGATTTATTGTAGAGATGAGTTCTCATCAAGTTGCCCGGGCGGGTCTCGAACCCGCGGGCTCAGGCAATCGACTCACCTCAACCTCCCAAGGCACAGGATTACAGGCTGAGCCACCGAGCCCAGCTACGTGGCAACTTCTAAGGGACTAGAAATGTTCTGTTACTTTTCTTTCTTTCTTTCTTTCTTTTTTTTTTTTTTTTTTTTGAGTTGGAGTCTCTCTCAGTCGCCCAGACTGGAGTGCAGTGGCCGCTCCCGGCCACTGCAGCCTCGACCTGCTGGGCTCCAGCGATCCTTCTACCTCAGCCTTCCAAGTAGCCGGAATTACAGGCATGCACTACCACGCCCGGCTGATTTTTTTGATTTATTGTAGAGATGAGGTCTCGCTGCCCAGGCAGGTCTCGAACCCGCGGGCTCAGGCAATCCACTCACCTCAGCCTCCCAAAGGCGCAGGATTGCAGGCTGAGCCACCGAGCCCGGCTATGTTCTGTTTCTAAAGCTGGGTTGTAGATACACAAGTGATGATTTATGATTATTTTTTAAACTGTACACTTTGATTTTACATACTCTTTTGCATGCCTGATATAATTATGGGCCCATATATCTTAGGCCAATTCCAAAAGAGAAGATTTCCCCCAGCCTCACTCCTCTGTATCCTGAGGCTTTGCTAGGCAGACTATACAAACTGAGACTCTTCCCCTGAAAACATACAACCTCTTCACTGCCCACAGAATTTAATCTTGTTACTCTTAAGTACCCGACTGGAGTATATTTATCTGAAAGGTTATGTCTGAGCTGAGCCCAGCACCAATGCAAGCATACACTAGAATACACTAGAATACAGATTCACAGACGTACATGAATATACAGCAGATCTAATCATGCATGGCCAGGAGTTGAACAAGCTTTCTGCTCAGAAAGCATCTCCCTTATAGCATATAGCATGCTTTTGCAGCTTCAGGGCAGCCACCCTAAACCAAATCTAGGATACTGAAGGAGAGAAGTAACGGCCAACTATCCTGCAGGGTCCTCTTCAGTTTATGGCATATCTCCAATATTCTCAAGGATAGTTACTTGTGATCTCTCCTTCCTGTAATCCCAGGTAAACATATCTCCAGTATGGAGATATGTTCAGCAGCTTTACAAACTCTTTTTTTTCTAAGATTACATACATAATATATTTTATTCTAATACTATACTAATATTGTATATTCATACATCATCTATTAAACATATATAATCACTGACACCTAAAAACCATCATTATTGCTTAGAGCAAAGCTAAGCTGAAGTTGAGAACAAAGTTACCCTGAACTATTGTTTTAATAAGTTTTCAAAAAGAAGTGGTCTATAAATATGGTGGAAAGCCAGAGTACAAATCATGAAAGGGATTCACTTTGGTGGAACTTGAAATTGGGAAAGTTTGTACAAGGACTTCGTGGTTCTTAAGAAAGCAGAATATGGCAGGCCTACCGCATGACCCTAAACACAACCTGTGACCCAAGAGACTCTTGTAAATCACTCTCCATTCCAACCACCATTCTATTTTGAGCTCTTTTTATCTGCCAGACACTGGCAAAGTGCTGTATATACATTAGCTCATATAAACGTATATCCCAAATATTTCCATTTGTTCAAATATATTCCTCCTCCCCTTCTTCCTCGTTGTCTTCATCATTAGCTTCCTCACGGGGCATTAGTGTTGGGTCCTTTGAAGGAAACCATCCTGACAATATCAATCCTGTACTCATTCTTGTTGTCTGGAGAGTAACGACACAAACTGACAGAAACTTATGGAAGAAACACCTATAGTGGAATCGAAAAATCATATGGCTTATTTTGGCACGACCCCTGTCATGCACACCCCTTTTCTATCTCAATGCTTGTGTTTTCTCACTTTTGTAATGGAGGCAGAAGCAGTCTGTACACATCACCTCACTGGAATATTTTGAAATCTAACCACTTAGTCTCTAGTATAGAAAGCCATTGTAGGAAATATTAATTCGGATAAACAGGCCTTTGTTTTCAGTTACACTCTGGTGTAACATAAAATGGATGAGTTATAAATCTCTAAATAATTATTTTATAATGGATACTCAGTAGACCTTTAACTCTGCCATTACTCTCATTCATAACATGCTGTAAGAATAGAGAAAAAATATGAATAACAGAGTGCCTTCTTTAAAAATGCTGATAGCACAGTTCTATCAACCTTTGGGCAACACGTTTCTATGATTCATAGTTTAGGTCCAGCTAGGTTAAAAGACTGCTGAGGATCAGGTATGATGGCTCACCCCTGTAATCCCAGCACTCTGGGAGCTCAGGAGTTCAAGACCAGCCTGCATAACACAGCAAGACCCTGTCTCTATTTTTTTTTTTTTTTAATAAATGTGATTTTTAAAAAAAGATTGCTGAGGATGAGAGATAAACTTTAGTTTGTTTGCTGTTTGTTTTTCAGAAAACTTCTCTAAAATAACAATAATCCCAAACACGACTTCTACAAATATAAAGTGTCTACTATGTGCCCTCAGGCCCTCACAGTCAAGCAAAAGAAGAAACTAAAGGTTTCCCTCCAAGAATTAACTCACCTATACACTAAAGAAAGACCTGTCGCTGGGCTCGGTGGCTCAGCCTGTAATCCCGTGCCTTTGGGAGGCTGAGGTGAGTGGATTGCCCGAGCCCGTGGGTTCGAGACCCACCTGGGCAGGCAAGACCTCATCTCTACAGTAAAATCAAAAAATTAGCCAGGCGTGGTAGCGCGTGCCTGTAATTCCGGCTACTTGGAAGGCTAAGGTGGAAGGATCGCCGGAGCCCAGCAGGTCGAGGCTGTGGTGGCCGGGAGCGGCCACTGCACTCCAGTCTGGGAGACAGAGTGAGACTCCAACTCAAAAAAAAAAAAAAAAAAGACGTATCAAATGTGGGTACATTTAGAAAGAAACTTAAAACTATTTTTTTTTTTGAGACAGCCTCTCACTATGTCACTACTGGAGTGCAGTGACATGATCATAGCTCATTGCAGCTTCTAACTCCTGGGTTTAAGCAATCCTCCCACCTCAGTCTCCTGAGTAGCCTGGCTAATTTTTAAAATATTTTGGTAGAGATGAAGTTTTGTTATGTTGCCCAGGCTGGTCTCGAACTCCTGACCTCAAACAGTTCTCTCACCTCAGCCTCCCAAAGCACTGGGATTGTAGGCATGAGCCAGGGGGCACCTGGCTAAACCTCTCTTTAGCTTAACTTTTTTTTAATAGATAATGCATGCTCATGGAACAGAAATCAAAGATACCAAAGGATAGAGCATAGAAAATAAGTTTCTCTCCCATCCTAGCCTCCCAGGAGGTACTGTTACTAATTTCCTATACATCATTTGAATATATATACAAGTTAATATATACATATATTTGTTTCTCTAATGTAAATGATAGTAGTTTATACTGTTTCTACACCTTTCTTTTTTCACTTAACAGTATATCTTGGAGATACTCCCCAATCAGTATAATAAGGGAGTTGCTTTAATGTTCTTCAAGACTGCATAATAACTCATTGCATAGACATACTATAGTTGTAGGACATTTATATTGTTTACAGCTTTTTGCTAGTACGAGCATTGCAACAAACAATGACTTCATATGTGTGTAATGCATCTAGTAGCATACTCGTACACTTCTAGGAATGGAATTGCTGGGTCCGAGGGCATGGGCATTTTAAAATCTGATGGCAGTTGCCAAATTACCTTTCATGGGGTTCCTGCCATCAAATGCGTATTTTGCAATGCACTATCGCAATTGTTATTGTGGTTGTTCTTTAAGTCCTCATACAGTGTTAGGGCACAGCACTCTCCACGGCAAAATCACGTCATAACTCTGTTATTTCAGATCCCGTCCCTCCAAAGACTAGGTGTTAACAAGAAAGGCACATTGTATGTTACTCTACTTGTATTTTGTGGTCATAGAATTATCCACACGGTAACCAAGCTGTGGTAAGCTAGGCTTTTAAGAACAAACCTATGTCTATGTATGTATATCCAATCCTTCTTCTCAATAAATCTAAAGGCAGTCGCCTCTGGGGATTCTGGAGTTCAGAAAGTGAAACTGAATAGAAACCAAGATGAAAGATAATTTATCAGGTTCCCCCTGTAGTGTTGACTGCAGCACAAACACCCAAATGATGAGAAATAAATTACAGTTTTAAAAATTCCCTGTTTTAATTACTGCAATGTTAATGTGACTAGGTAAGAATTATTTTTAATCACCTATAATTACAAGTACATCGAAAAGCACAAAGTCAGTATCCAAAGCCACAATTAAAAAAAACAACAACCCTAAGACAAACTTCGCTTTTGTTTGAAGTGTACAACATTTTTCCTTGATATGCTGTAGATTCTGTGTTTAGAATGGCTGAGGTTTAGCAGATACAGAAAGCCAGCTAGAAACACCCTTTCCCTGAATTCAATGGGCTTACTTCTTGCCCAGCTCGAGCAAACGCTTAGCGAGTATTTCATAAACTCACAAGAGACGGATGTATTGAACATATTTAGGAGGGATGTAAAATAAAACTGTGTCGCTTTTAAAGCTTTAGACAATTGGGGAGTTCCCTGGGCCAAAGAGAGATCATCAGACCAGCAATTAATGCTCAGAATTATAAAGGGATGAGCAGGACAGAAATCTTCCCGATCACTGGGTATTAGCATCTGCCAATTCTGGGTAGGATTTTTCGTTCACGATGGAGGCAAGGAGAGCGAGGGTGAGCTGGGTCTGCGGTCGGAGGAGTGTCTATAAATAGAAGGTGAAGTGTTCTAATACCGAAAGGGTGCGTCATCGCGTCCCTCCCCCAAGCTGAAAGCTCCCCGGCGGCCCGCGGGAGCCACCGCGCGCCACCGGGACGCGCGCCCGGCTTCCTGCTCCCGGCCTGGCCAGCGCTCCTGCCCAGGCGCAGGAGGCCGGCGGGCAGGGCGGGGGCAGGGGCCCGGGCAGAACCTGGGCCTCGGGTGGCGTCAGACTCGCCCCAGGGCGCTCGGTCTCCTGCGCAGGGGCGGGGCGCGAAGGACCGACGCGCCCCGGCTCGGGTGGCAGCCGATCGCCGCCTGCATCCTCCGGCTCTTCCCCGCCGGGTCCCACCCCTCCTCCCAGCCCGCGAAGGGAGAACAATAACCCCGAGCGCGCCTGGGAAGCGGAGGCACCCGGGCGGGCAGACAATGCGAGGGAGTCGCGAGGGAGGCCCCGCGGGTCTCCCCGGCGCGCCGGGGCCACAGCCCGGAGCCGGCGGGCCGCGGGGGCGCAGGAAGAGGCCACGTGGAAGATAATTTAGGTCCGTTGAAATCTAAAAATCTCTCAGCGTCTGTCCAAGGCCGGGAAGAATTTCCTCTAGTGTAGACAGAACATCAGCAGTTGGTTAAAATACGCGCAGACGTGTGGCTCTGGGTTCTTTTCTGTGTTGGATCCGAGTCTCTTAAGTCACTTTTGGAATTTCCATAGGCCCGTCCTTTTTGCAAACAGATTGTTGTGGGATTCCCCCACCCCGACTCTTGTCTTATTCTGCCTGTTCTTCCAGCTTGACCCTGGCTAGGTAACACTCCCTCTTTTTTTCCTCCCCCCTACACACGTATAATTTTGTTACCTTTTGGAGGGGCCTCCCTACTGATTTGGAGCCTCCTTTGGCATCCCCTGCCCTCCTGTCCTTTTCTATGTGCTGGTTTTATTTCGATTTCTTATAATTTATTTTCTCTAATTCCTTCTTTCTTTCTTTATTCTGTCACAGGTAACCACATCTGCATGATTTTTTTCTTCCTACTGCCACAATTTCTGTCCCCTTATGGACTCAGGTATTCCTGGAGAAACAACAACAAAAGAGGATTTCACAGAATTTTACCTCAGGGAAGTGTGCTGAAGCCCTGCTTCAGGAAGTCACGGCTTGCTGGGATTTTATACTTATATATAGGTCAAGCCATCTTAGCTGAAGAAATCGCAAACCCCCACAATGTCTTGGGTGCTGGAGTGCTTGCTTACAGTGAAAAGGCATGCAGGAGAAGCAGGGAAAAGGTATTTTCAAGTACGGTGTCTAAACAGGGATTTTACAACCCCCACTTAAAGCAAAATTTTGATCATACAGTAAAGTGAGGACACCAGCATCTTTCATTCACCCATGAAGTGCGAATTTGGTCGTCTTTTTTGCATTTGTCTTCATTTGCAGAGTGCCTGACCACTTTGCTCTTTCCTCTGGTGTGGTCTATAGTACGAAGTCCAACCGTTTACAACCACACAGATCAGAAATAGCTCCTAGACTTGGGACCTGAGAAGCAGGCAAAAGAATGGCTAACATCTAAAAGCATGTCTTTTGTGGCTAAAATATTCGGAGATGAGAATGGAGGTGAGTGGCTGGGGGGTGAGGTAGGAGTGGGATTTGTGCAACTACTACAGACATCTAGGAGGCACGTTGCTTTGCCGGAGCTGATTCTCAGGGTGGGTGGGGCCTGGACACAGTGCAGGCCACGTTTCTCTGCAGGTGATACCAGAGAGAAATGACCGTGGTGCAGCCATGACAAAAAAACAGCAGCAGCAACAACATGCAGAGGAGACGAAGATCATCTGACTGAGGAGAGGAGATTGGAGGGCAGCTGGCAGGTTTGACTTTGTAGGCACCAGCTGTGGATATGTGTGGGGACTAACTTCCATCTCATCACAACTGTCATCTGCCTAAGTTACCAAACCTGCTTTCTGCCAGCCAGGGCCTAGATCAAGCTAAAGGTCATGAGTAGTCCTGTTTCCACATGCCAGCCTCTACTCTTCAAACAGTTGTAAAGATTTGGGAGTCCAAAGATCAGGGCCCCAGGACCAGGGTTAAGACTCTAAAACAATGTTGTCATTATCGGTTATTGAAATGTATTAATGCTAATACTCTGCTATGAGCTTTAACATTGTATCTCACTTAATCTTCACAAAACTGCGAGGTCGATATCATCACCCTTATTTTACACATGAGAAAATCGAGGCACAGAGAAGTGACTAAGAGCTTATTTGCCCAAGGTCACACGGCCAGTGAGCAGTAGACCAGGATTCAGACTCTTGTCTAGTTCCAAAGCCCATACTACCAACATTTCTGAATGGGGGTGAGAGGGATGGAGTGGGAGATAAAGGTTGTCCCCAACCGTGGGTCCTAGGAACATATCCAGACGTGAGGGACAGTTGAAGTATTCCTCTCTTGTTTAATCACTTAGGGACCCAGGTGTGTGTTTATGGAAGTCTGTACAAGTCTGCAAAGAGGGTACTATGATCATCACCTCTGTCCGTTCGGAACACGTGTCAGGTCTTTTTAAGGAAAACCTGTAAACCTGGAAAGAACCAGGCTTCCTGGAGAGGACCCATCTCGGTCCTAAACTGTGCCATCAAGTTTGGGGAGCAAAGCCTCCATCCACATGGCACAGAAGAGCTGCCTCCTTCTGACAGCAAGAGGGCAGATCCATTGCCAGAACAGCCACAGCAGCAGCATCTGTCAGCAGTGATGAGGCAGGCCCGGACCAAGACGCTGCAGCTGGGGCCGCAGTAGCAAAAGACCAGGCTGGGGAGCAGTACGGCTGCAGTGGAAGAGGCTTTGATCAGAGAGAGGTTGGCAACAGTCCCAGAGATGAGCCAACACTTAGGTCAGCAGGCATCGCAGGCATTAAGACGTCCCAGACCCTACCAGGACTGCGTGTCAGCAGTCACAGGGCGGAGATGTTTGTCCAGGAAGAAGCAGTAGAACTGCAGTTTTTTGTCTTATTTTTAAGAAACAGGGTCGCACTCTGTTGCCCAGTCTGGAGTGCAGTGATGTGATCATAGTTCTCTGCAGTCTCAAATACTTGAACTCAAGGGATGCTCATTCCTCGGCCTCCCAAGTAGCTAGGACTACAAGTGTGTACCACCATGCCCAACTAATTAAAAAAAATATATGGCCAGGCTCAGTGGCTCAGCCTGTAATCCCAGCACTTTGGGAGGCCGAGGTGAGTGAATTGCCTAAGCCCGCGGGTTCGAGACCTGCCTGGGCAACTTGGCGAGACCTCATCTCTACAATAAATAAAAAAATCAGCCGGGTGTGGTAGTGCGCACCTGTAGTTCCGGCTACTCGGAAGGCTGAGGCGGAAGGATCGCCAGAGCCCAGCAGGTCGAGGCTGCAGTGGCCGGGAGCGGCCACTGCACTCCAGTCTGGGTGACAGAGTGAGATTCCAACTCAAAAACAAAAACAAAAACAAAAACAAAAAATATATATATACACGTATATATATATCTACTATATACATCTACTATATACTTCTACTATATATATCTACTATATATATATATATATATATAGTAGATATGAGGTCTTTCTATGTTGCTCAGGCTGGTCTCAAGCTCCTGGACTTAAACGATCCTCCTGCCACAGCCTCCCAAACCACTGGGATTACAGGCGTGAGCTACTTCGCCTGGGCTAGAACTATAGTATTTAAAAGCAAGGACTCTGAAGCCAGCCTGCCTACATTCAAACCCTGCTTCCATCCCTTCCCAACTCCATGACTTTAGATAACTTAATTAACCTCTCTGTGCCTCAGTTTTCTTATCTGCAAAATGAGGATAATAATGCTTTTAATACCTCCCTCACAGGGCTGTCATGAGGGGGAAATGAGGGAATGCACACAAAGCATGTAGAATAGTCTTAGGCACATTGTAAGTCCTCTCGGTGGAAGGTGTTCTTGTGATACTCATCCAGTTTGACACAGGGTGAGCCCCTTGGACTGACAGGGGAAGAGGGTAACAGAGGGATTCCCACTTGGGGTGTATAGTCAATAAATAAATAAAACAAAACCAGACAACAGAAAGACTGGTGGACAGCCTGGGCAGCATAGTGAGACCTCGTGTCTGTAAAAAAATAAAAATTAAGCCGGGCTCAGTGACTCAGCCTGTAATCCCACGCTTTGGGAGGCTGAGGCGAGTGAATTGTCTGAGCCCGTGTGTTCGAGACCCACCTGGGCAACTTGGCGAGACCTCATTTCCACAATAAATCAAAAATTAGCCGGGCGTGGTAGCGCGTGCCTGTAGTTCCGGCTACTCGGAAGGCTGAGGCGGAAGGATCGCCGGAGCCCAGCAGGTCAAGGCTGCGGTGGCCGGGAGTGGCCACTGCACTCCAGTCTGGGCAACGGAGTGAGACTCCAACTCAAAAAAAAAAATAAAAAATAAATAAAATAAAAAGTAGCTGGGCATGGTGGCATATACCTGTAGTCCCAGCTATTCAGGAGGCTTAGGTGGAAGGATCACCTGAGCCCTGGAGGTCAAGGCTGTGGTGAGCCATGATCATGCCATTGCATTCCAGCCTGGGTGACAGACTGAGACCCCAACTCAAAACAAAAACAAAAAGTCTGGTGGAGTTAGAACTCTAGCAAAAGACTGAGAGAAGTTTAAGCATAGCATAGGACCCCAATTCCTCCCCACCTCACTCCACCCTACCTCCTGCCTTGTCTGTAGATGAAGACTCTGAAATGAAGATTGCACAGAATGATGAGCAGTATGGGAGGGTGAGTCAAGCATTCGACTAGGTGCCAGAAGAGTTGAAGTATAGGTTGTGTCCTTGAGTAAGTGATTTAACTTATGAGGCTAAATTTCCACATTTGTAAGATGAGTTAGAGTGAACTTCTTTTTTTGGTGGGGGGGTGGATTTTCCCATCACCTTTTCTCTCCTTCTAGGAACTGTTTCTCACTAGTCCCCAACTACTAGGACCACCATTTTCTTACACAACTCCACCTTCTTAGCCACAGTTGATTGGTCCATGGGTGGGCACCTGATCCAAGCTGGGCCAAACAGAGTCTTTCCTTAGGATTTTGTAGGGGATTCTGCTGTCTTTTTGTCTGTTTTTTTTTTTTTTTTTTTGAGCTAACTGGTACTGAGAATAGTGAGTCAGCACCTCTGTGGTGATGAGTCTGTATAAGGGGTGTAGAGTCAGGCTCAGGACCATTTGGCAGCTCTGTTTCACCATGGGAAGTCTAAGAAGCTAATATACAGTGAAAAGCAGAGGCAAGAGACGGGTCATTCTGGCGACATTTGCATCAGGTATTACTGAGATTCACATGTACCTTTGCCTAGCCTACAATTGAATGGGACACTCAGATGTCCTTTCAATGGACTCACTCTTTTTGCCTAAGCTCGATCGAATTTGATTTCTGTCACTTGCAACCCCAAAACTATGATTTATACAGACTAGTTTATTTCTAAGATCCTTTTCATTCTAAATGTCTGTGCTTTTTTTTAACAGAAAAATAAATGTGTTGGTCTTCAGATAGGGCTATGCCTCTGAATTGTGAATAATTGTGTGGAATAATGAAAGATTTTTTTAAAAACCCTCATGTAACTCACTTAAAAGAGTAGAATAGGCTCAAGACTCTTTATAGCTTTTTATTATATTTAATGAAAGAAGCAGGTCAGGAGCTGGTGTTTGGTGAACTGTGAGGACATCGGCCATTAAATTATCAAAATTGATTTCAAAACTGTTGACGTGGTGACCTGGTTTTGAAATTGAATCCATTTTTTCCTGTGACCAGTGTAACACAAGAGGGAGATTATAACTTTGGCTTGATGAAGAGCAATAATTTAGAAAGACTGGGCCACAATGTGGGTATTTTAGCCTAAATTTCGTACTTCGACTGTCTATACTACTTAATTAGTAATGAGTGAGTAAAATATTTCTTTTGGTTTAAGTTAATAATATAAATAGCTATCTAAGTCTCCCACTTCTGTTTTCTACTCTAATACATCCATCTATCTGTGTATTATTTAAACTAAGTTACATTCTAGTTTTCAATAAATAGAGTAATTTTTACTTAGACTTCTTGGGCATTCATGGATTCCAATATATAAAATTTTACATTTTACCCGTAGTAAAATAACTCAGGAATATCTGGTAAAAATAAATCTTTCTATTTCTATTGACTTCTTCTCAGTATTAAATTTGAAATGTATGCATATGTGTCTGTAATTGTGTTTCCATCTTCTTGTACTATTACGGCTGATTCTTGATAACTAATGGTAGTGGGGATGGTGCTTTCATAGATAATGCTAATTGAGATCCACAGAAAACCATGAGTTCTCATTTTTTGCTGTTATTGTCATTATCATTTCCTCCCCACAAGAAATAATTTTAAGTCAGAGCTTACATATGTAGTAGTAAAATTAGCTGTTTAGAGTTTCACAGACTCTTTTAGCTCACTTTTTTTAGTGGACAACCTCCCAAGCTGTCACATTGTCGGGAAGTAGGAAGAGGCAGAGGAGGCTGGAGCTTGTAGAAACCACTACTGAGACGTGAATACACCTGAATAACAAAACACCTGTGATGAGGGGTAGACCCAGGATAGAGTGGTACCTGTTGATGGCCTGGGACCCACCTCTGGAGCCCTGCAGAAACCCAGCCATCAACATCTTCCTTGGTTGAAAGTCGGAGCCCATGTTTCTGGAGCAACTCTCGCTTTCTTTACACTTAATGGCTCTTGTATGATCATTCCTGTCTGGGAATTCCTAGCCAGCAGCTGACTGTTCTCAGAGCTCTAACCTATATACAATACAACCCTATCCTCCTCTACTTTGTTCCTTGCCCTTCTCCACTTGGAACTCCTCCTTGCTCTGTCTGTCCTGATGTCCTTCATGTCTTGGCCACAGAATGTCTTCTTGTTCAGTTGACTATTTCTTTCTTTATGCCTTGATACCACCTTTTTATAGAGGGCTATACAAGGATAGGTTTCCTTGGAGACAGAGGTGGGTGGAGTCTGTGCAGGGAGCTCTTCTGGACTCCTGGCTGATCTGGGCTTTTAATCTTCTTTCACTCTAATTATTGTGTGTGGCCACCTTGTCTGTCAGTGGTGCCTGTTCTTGATATAGTTCTTGCCTTTGCCCAAGACAGTTTGGATCACTCTCAGCTCCCTTTATCCATCCTTCCCTACTCGTGTAGCTAGAAATACCCAGCTTCTCCTTACAGGCCGGAATACATGCCAGGTATGGTGGTTCATGCTTGTGAGCCCTGTGAATCTGGAGGCTAAGGCAGGAAAATACCTTGAGGTCAGTCTGGGCAACATAGCAAGACTCCACATCTAAAAAAATAAATACTGGCATACCTCAGTAAGTTTGGGAGTTCAACTTCAAACCACCACTTTAACACTATACTGTAGCCTATTAAGTGTGCAACAGCATTATGTCTTAAAAATATATTGTACATACCTTAATTTTAAAATATTTTATTGCTAAAAAATGCTAACAATCATCTGAGTCTTCAGTAAGTCACAATCTTATCGCTGGGGAGGGTCTTGCCTTGATGTTGATGGCTGCGGAATAATCAGAGTGGTGGTTGCTGAATTTTGGGGTGATTTTGGCAATTTCTTAAAATACGACAGCAATGAAGTTTGCTGCTTTCATTGGCTCTTCCTTTCATGAAAGACTTCTTACAACATTTGTTGCTGTTCAAGGGTATTTTACTCACAAGAGAATTTCCTTCAGAATTGGAGTCAGTTCTCTCAAACCCTGCCACTTCTTTATCTACTAAGTTTATGGAATATTCTAAATATTTTGTTGTCATTTCAACAATGTTCACAACATCTTCACCAGGCGTACATTCCATCTTAAGAAGCCTCTTTCTTCGCTCACCCAGAAGCAATTCCTCATCTGTTCAAATTTTATCATGAAATTGCAGCAATTCCGTTACATTTTTAGGCTCCACTTCTAATTCTACCTCTCTTACTATTTTCACCACATCTGCAGTTACTTCCCCCACTGAAGTTTTGAACCTCTCAAAGTCATTCATGAGGGTTGGTATCAACTTCTTATTGGTACACTGGCCTTCTCCCATGAATCATGAATGTTCTTAATGGCATTTACAATGGTGAGTCCTTTCCAGAAGCTTTTCAATTAACTTTGTTTAGATCCGTCAGAGGCATCACTGTCTATGGCAGCCATAGCCTTACAAAATGTAATTCTTAAATAATCAGACTTGAAAGTCAAAATTACTTCTTGATTCATGGGCTGAAAAATGGATGGTGTGTTAGCAGGCATGAAAACAACATTAATCTTCTTGTGCAACTCTGTTAGAGCTCTTGAGTGACCTGGATGCATTACCAATAAGCAATAATGATCTGAAGGGAATCTTTTTTTTTTCTTCCTGAGAAGTAGGTCTCAACAGTGGGCTTAAAATATTCAGTAAATCATGCTGTAAACAGATATGCTGTCATCTGTTTGTTGTTCCACTTGTAGAGCAAGCAGAGTAGATTTAGCAGCATTTTTAAGAGCTCTAGGATTTTCAGAATAGCAAATGAGCATTGGCTTTAACTTAAAGTCACCAGCTGCATTAGCCCCTAACAAGTCAGACAGTACTTTGAAGCTTTGAAGCCAGATATTGACTTCTCCTAGCTATGGAGAAATCCTCGATGGTATCTTCTTTCAATAGAAGGCTATTTGTCTCCATGGAAACTCTGTTGTTTAGTATAGCCAGCTTCATCAATGATCTTAGCTAGACCTTCTGGATAATTTACTGCATCTTCCACATCAGCATTTGCTGCTTCACTTGTACTTTTATGTTATGGAGATGGATTCATTTTTTAAAATTTCATGACCTAACCTCTGCTAGTTTCAATCTTTTCTTCTGAAGCTTCCTCACCTCTCTCAGCCTTCATAGAATTGAACAGGGTTAGAGTCTTGCTCTGGATTAGGCTTTGGCTTAAGGAAAGGTTGTGGCTAGTTTGATCTTCTATCCAGACCACTAAGACTTTCTCCATATCAGTATTAAGGCTGTTTTCCTTTCTTATCACTTCTGTGGTCACTAGAGCACCACTTGTAATTTCTTTCAAGAACTTTTCATTTGCATTCATAACTTGGCTAGCTTCTGACCTGTCTTTGCTTTTGACACGTCTTCCTCACTAAGCTTAATCATTTTTACCTTTTGATTTACAGTGAGAGATATGTAACTATTACTTTTACTTGTACAGTGTGAGGCCATTGTAGGATTATTAACTAGCTTAATTCCTTTTTTTTTTTTTTGAGTAGGAGTCTCACTCTGTTGCCCAGACTGGAGTGCAGTGGCCACTCTCGGCCACCGCAGCCTCGACTTGCTGGGCTCCAGTGATCCTTCCGCCTCAGCCTTCCCAGTAGCTGGAACTACAGGCGCGCGCGCTACCACGCCCGGCTGATTTTTTGATTTACTGTAGAGATGAGGTCTCGCCAAGTTACCCAGGCAGGTCTCGAACCCGCGGGCTCAGGCAATCCACTCACTTCAGCCTCCCAAAGCACGGGATTACAGGCTGAGCCTCTGAGCCCGGCTAACTAGCTTAATTTCAATATTGTTGTATCTCATGGAATAGGAAGGCCCAAGGAGAGGAAGAGAGATGAGGAGATGGCTGGTCGGCAGAACAGTGAGAACACACACAACATTGATCAATTAAGTTCACTATCTTAAATGAGCAGGACTTGTGGTGCCTCAAAATAATTACAATGGTAACATCAAATATTACTGATCACAGATCACCATAACAGATAAAATAGTAATAAATTGAAATATCGCAAGATTTACCAATATGTGACACAAAGACATGAAATAAGTACATGATGTTGGGAAAATGGCGCTGGTTGACTTGCTCAATACAGGGTTGCCACAAACCTTCAATCTGTAAAAAATGCAACATTAGGGAAAAGCGAAGCACAATAAAATGAGATGTGCCTCTATACACAATAGGATAAGCCAAAACGTGGTATTCACCTGCGGAGAATTATATATTCTCATTTTAGAGATAGGTACCAATTTGATAGAGGAAATAGTACACCTGTACATGTCAAAAGTGACTTTCCTGTTGGGTTTACATTGAGCATGGGAAGATGGACAGTCACCAGACTAGTACAGTGATACACAAGTGGTAGGCGATAAATTCTACAAAGGTGGGTGAACATGTTTAGAATAATCTGTAAAATATGTTTTTGCTGTGAGGTTACATACAATCACTACAACAATGTTATTTAGTTAGGGGGTGTTCCAACTTGGTGTAAAGTTTACTCTCAATACATTAAATACTAAAGAAGTTACACCTGATATTAGAATGTGGATAGATGTGTAAATGCAGAGCCAGGGAAGTCAACTGATGATACGCTGGTGAGAACCGTAACTACTTTTATTTTATTTTGAGTCAGGGTCTCACTCTTTTGTTTGGGCTAGAGTACAATGGTACAATCACAGCTCACCAGAGCATCGAACTTCTGGGCTCAGATGATTCTCCTGCCTCAGTCTCCTGAGTAGCTGAAATTACAGGCATGTGCCACCACACCCAGCTAATTTTTATTTTTTTTGTAGAGATGAGGTCTCACTTTTTTGCCCAGGCTGATCTTGAACTCCTGGACTCAAACAATCCTCCTGCCTCGGCCTCCCTAAATGCTGGGATTACAGGTTATGAGCCACCTCACCCAGCTCGTAGATACTTTTTTTTTTTTTTGAGTTGGAGTCTCACTCTGTCGCCCAGACTGGAGTGCAGTGGCTGCTCCCGGCCACCGCAGCCTCGACCTGCTGGGCTCCGGCGATCCTTCCGCCTCAGCCTTCCTAGTAGACGGAATTACAGGCATGCGCTACCACGCCCGGCTGATTTATTTTTAATTTATTGTAGAGATGAGGTCTCGCTGCCCAGGCGGGTCTTGAACCCGCAGGCTCAGGCAATCCACTCACCTCAGCTTCCGAAAGGCGCGGGATTACAGGCTGAGCCACCGAACCCGGCTCGTAGATACTTTTATAGTTACTGTAAGACATACCTTTGTAACCATCACTCACTTATTGTTTTCTATCTTTTATTTTTTGGGTTTTTTTTTTTTGAGTTGGAGTCTCACTCTGTCACCCAGACTGGAGTGCAGTGGCCGCTCCCGGCCACCGCAGCCTCGACCTGCTGGGCTCCAGTGATCCTTCCGCCTCAGCCTTCCGAGTAGTCGGAATTACAGGCGTGCGCTACCACGCCCGGCTGATTTTTTGATTTTATTGTAGAGATGAGGTCTCGCCTGCCCAGGCGGGTCTCGAACCCGCGGGTTCAGGCAATCCACTCAGCTCAGCCTCCCAAAGGCGCGGGATTACAGGCTGAGCCACTGAGCCCGACTTGTGTTCTATCTTTTAATCTCTTCCAGTGTGCAAGCAAATTTTCAGAAATTTGATAATGTACCTTGAGCACAAAAAAGCACTGAATTATTGGAACAGCTCTCATATGGTATGGACTGAAAACATGTACAACCAAGGACAACAGCATTAAGACTGATGGAGAGGAGCAGGGGGAGATGGTGAGACTGTGGCAAGTGTTAGACAGACATTGCTGAAGATTTACATTCTGCAGTGAGACGTGGAGACAAAGGCCCAGACCCAGTAGGTTCCTTAACCTATGATGTGAATGAGGTCTCTGTCTGAGGAATTATTCATTCACTAATTTATCCTTTAAATCCATCCAGTCAATGTTACTGGACACCTCTCATATGGCACATGTTGTATCCTGGGAGAAGGAGGTACCATAATAGGAGATGCAGTGTTTCTGACCTCATTGAGCTGTTATCCTAGCTTAGGAGACAGCTACAATGCAAGTAAACTGGAAAAAAACAATAACAAGTGATGCTGTGTTATGAAGAAAGCCCACAACAGGCTGAAATGGAGAATGGTGTGCTTGGGAGGTGTTGTGGATTGAATGTTTACATCCTCCCAAAATTTATATATTCTAGCCTTAACCCAGATGTAATGGTATTTGGAGGTGAGGCCTTTGAGAGGCAATTAGGTTGTGAAGGTATTGCCCTAAGGATGGGGTTAGTGCCCTTATAAGAAGAGATCGAGAGCTTGGGTTCTTTCTCTCCAAGCTGACACAGAGAAGAGGTCATGTGAGCACGTGCCTACCAGCCATGAAGAGAGGCCTCCCCTGAGACAGACCATTTTGGCACCCTGATTGCAGACTTCCAACCTCCAGAATGGCGAGAAAATAAATGTCTGTTGTTTAAGCCAACCAGTCGATGGGATCTTGTTATGGCAGCTTGAGCAGACTGAATACACTGTGGAGAGGGTGATCCGGGAAGGTTTCTGTTAGGTGAGAAGACCTCTTCATTTTTATGTCCCTCCTCAGCTCTTAGAAGCCAGCAAAATAGCCTCTGAAGTTACAGGAATAGTTCTCTGAGAGAAGCTCTATATGTTGCCCTGTAACAGGTAAGTCCTTTATGTTTTTCAAATGAATGAAGAGACGTATGGAATCACTCGTGCAGGGTAGAAGAACTTAATGAAGAGCGCTCAGAGTCTCTCAGAGATGAAACAAGGAAAGTCTGTTACTCAAGAGAACTAGGAATAGGTGGTGTCAACATAGCAAAAGGAGGGGATTTCAAAGATTGTCACCAAAAAAGAACATGTTACAGGGAATACAGAGGGACAAACATTCAGCAGATATTTCCTGAGCATCTGCTATATGCCAGACACACTGTTGGAGAGCAAACACCACTGATGAAGCCTAAACTGGGTACTCAGCCTGCTGCCAGGGGTTGACCTGAGAGCCATAGGAGGCAGTGAGATGCCAAAGTCCTTGGGTACACTCCAGACGGCCCTGTGCTTGCTCCGCTGACAAACCCAGCACTGATTCACTGGCTAATATGGGGCAGGGACAATGAGTAGTGTTTCGCCTTTAAAAGACTTACCTTAGCCGGGCTCGGTGGCTCAGCCTGTAATCCCGCGCCTTTGGGAGGCTGAGGTGAGTTGATTGCCTGAGCCCGTGGGTTCGAGACCCGCCTGGACAGCGAGACCTCATCTCTACAATAAATCAAAAAATCAGCCGGGCGTGGTAGCGCATGCCTGTAATTCCGGCTACTTGGAAGGCTGAGGCGGAAGGATCGCCGGAGGCTGCGGTGGCTGGGAGCAGCCACTGCACTCCAGTCTGGGCGACAGAGTGAGACTCCAACTCAAAAAAAAAAAAAAGACTTACCTTGTTTTTTCTTCCCCAAACTTTATCTTCCATAGCCCAACTCTGGATGGGGCAGGCTCTCATGACGGGGAAAAAGTTTCCACTTAGTGATCATTATTTGGGCCCTTAGTTTTAATTTTTTATTTAATCCCAACATGTTTCTTGTCTCCATAGGCCTTACAGTCTACTAGGGGGAGACCAACAGGTATCAGTATGTCCCATAGTGATACAGAAAGATTTATTTGGATCTCATAGGAACAGTGCTGCAGGTCACCCTTCTGTGAGTCTCTCCCACTGGACAGTGTGTTCTTCAAGAGCAGAGATCATCTCTTGACTATGTTTTGATCTCCCCAGCATCTGCACAGCAAAGAAGAGACAACATCCAACTTGTGCCTTAAGGCAATTACACTAGCAATGATGTGGCAGAAGGCTTGGGAGCGAGAGGTGGGGCAAAGGGACTTTTCCCAGGTGCTTGGCAGGTTTCCCACTGAAAGATGATGGGGTTCTTCAGGAAGCCAGTAGCAGAATGAATGGCAAAGAAGGAATGGAAGTAGAATAATCAAGGCTTAGTGATGGATTAGATGATGGGGAGGAGGGAAGGAAGACTGGAAATCTGGATTACTACCTGTAAATGGTTAATTTTCTTTTTTTTTTTGAGTTGGAGTCTCACTCTGTCACCCAGGCTGGAGTGCAGTGGTACCATCACGGCCACCACAGCCTCGACCTGCTGGGCTCAGGTGATCCTTCCGCCTCAGCCGTCCAAGTAACTGGAACCACGACGTGTGTGCCACGACGCCTGGCTAATTTTTTGATTTATTGTAGAGAAGAGGTCTTGCCAAGTTGCCCAGGCCGGTCTTGAACTCATGGGCTCAAGCAATCCTCTCACCTCGGCCTCCCAAAGTACTAGGATTACAGGCATGAGCCACCACACCCAGAGAATGGTTAATTTTCTATGCCAAGTTTACTAAGTTCAGAGATGCCCAGATAGCTGGTAAAACACTTTCTGGGTGTCTTTAAGGGTGTTTCTGGAAGAGATGAGCATTCCATGGTCTGAATAAAGATCACCCTCACTAGTGTGGGTGGGCATCATCCAATTCACTGAGGCCCCCGAACAGAACAAAAAGGCGGAGGAAGGGCGAACTTGCTTCTGTGTGAACTGGGACATCCCCATTCTCCTGCCTTTAGGCATCAGCACTTCTGGTTCTTGGGCCTTTGGGCTTGGACTGGGACTACACCGCTGGCTTTCCTGAGCGACCCGTTTGCAGATGACAGATCATAGGACGTTTCTGCCTCCATGCTTGTGTGAGCCAATCTCCCATGATAAGCCTCTTTCTATATATCCAGACGTATCTATCCCAGTGGTTCTGTTTCTCTGCATAACCCTGGCTAATACACTTCTACGGACACCTAACTGGCTTTTCAGCACCTCACTTGGTCTCCCATGGAATTCTCTGCAATACAGTCTGTTCTCAACACAGTAGCCAGAGTGAGCTGATTAGAACCATCTTCCTCCACTCAAAACCTTCCAAATGATGTCTCATTTCTTTCCTGGTAAAGAGTGATCTAGAAGGCCGACCTGCTCGAGCCCTGCCCTTGCCCCTTCCCTCTCTGAGCTTTGTCCCCACTGTCCTTCATCCTCACTGTCCTCTCCTTGGCTTCCTCTGCTCTGGCTGCTCACAGCACTTGACACACTGCTGTTCCGGGTTCTCTGCGCTTGCCGCTCCCTCAGGCTGGACTCTCTTCCCCAGACCGTGCCTCCCGTTCCATCAGGTCTTTTACTCAATTGTCACCTCTTCACGGTGGCCTTGCCAGGCTGCCCTGTTTAAAAGTGCAAAAACCTCCCTCAATTCCTATTCTCCGCCCTCTCTTACATTTCTCTTTACCCCCTCACTGTCTAACATGCTATATATTTTAATTGTTTTCTTTTTGCCCCACGAGACTATAAGTTCCCTGAGGGCAGGGACTTTCATCTGCTTTGTTCACTGCTGTATCCCAGAGCCTAGAACAGGCCTTAACCAGCACACAGTCAAACAAGTGCTCAATCTACAGTTGTTGATCAACTGATTTTTCATGACTGTTTCCTGGGTAAGACCATAAACCTCTTGGACATACAGATTCCCTCATGTCCCCTCAAGCACCTAGCAGGTGTCAGACGTGCTGCAGATGACCAAGTGTACCTTTCTCCTATTTATCCACAACTTGCTGGCCTGCTTACACCCTGAGAGGAATACAGTCTGGATGGATGACAAGCTGATGTTCTGTAAAGAAGGTACACACAGATTAGTTCAGCAAGGAGGCCACCCCTAGGTAGCTATACAGGCAGCACTGAAGAGTAAAGACACAGGCTGGGCTTGGTGGCTCAGCCTATAATCCCAGCACTTTGGGAGCCCAAGACGAGTGGATTGCCTGAGCCCACAGGTTCGAGACCAGCCAGGGCCACTTGGCAAGACCTCATCTCTACAATTGATAAAAAATTAGCCGGGCATGGTAGTGTGCGCCTGTAGTTCCAGCTGCTTGGAAGGCGGAGGCGGAAAGTTGATGCTGGGGTGGCCGTGAGCGTGCCACTGCACTCCAGCCTGGGCGATGGAGACTTCAACTCAAAAAAAAAAAAAAAAGAAGAGTAAAGACACATATGGAGCCAAGATCGCACTAGATTTTCCCCCTCTGTGAAATGAAGCAGGTAAAGCCTACCTTGCAAGGTTGTTGTAAAAATCAGGCACAATAAATGCAAAGTGTTCATGGCGATGTTTGCACATAGTATGTGCTCATTAAATGATTACTATTAGAGAATGAGGCTGGGTGTGGTGGCTCATGCCTGTAGTCTCAGCATACTTTGGGAGGCCAAGGTGAGAGGATCACTTGAGCCCAAGAGTTTGACTCCAGCCTGGGCAGCACAGCAAGATCCCATCTCTACAAAAAAATTTTTAAAAATTAGCCAAGTGTGGTGGTGTGTGCCTATAGTCCCAATTGCTTGGGAAGTTGAGGTGGAAGGATCACCTGAGCCCAGGAGGTCAAGGCTGCCGTGAGCTGTGATCATGCCACTGCACTCCAACTTGGGCAACAGTGAGACCCAACTCAACGACAACAGAAAAAGATGACCGTTAGAGGATGAAGTGGGTCATCCCCCAGCCCCCATCCAGTGCAGCCACAGCGTTGTTGGTAATGAATATGTAACCCATTATAAAGCCCATGGCCACTTGGCAGCCTCGCCTGATGCAGGTTCTGAGGTCATGCTCATTTCCTAGGGCAGCAAGACTGCATCAAGACCCACGCAGGCCTTTCACGCAACTCATTTCAGCTCATTTCCTTCCTCGTGCAGCGACGTCAATGACTTTAGACATTAAACACTGGAAGAATGCTTCTGTGTCATACTTAAAAACTGATTAGGACTTGGTCCAAAAATAACGTCAAAAGAATTCCCCGGTTCCCAGATAATAGCCACTGCTGTGAGCTGTTATAGTACCACAAATAAAACAAGAGGTGCTACCATCTTTTCTGGCAGAGTGAATTCTCTTTATATGTGGAGGAAAAATCATCTGATGTGAGCAAATTATGGGTCAGCTCCATGAAAGCCCATACTTTGACATTGCTTGGCTCTTTCTCTAGAAGTTTTACTTTTCTTTTCGTCCCTTTTTCAAAAATTCCCCTCCAATGATGACTTCCTCTCAGCTCCTCCCTGTTATTCACCTTCCTGTTTGGCTACCTTTTTTCCCCTTCTTTCTCCTATTTGCCTGGTGTACTTAATCTTTGGTGAACCACTTTATTTCTCCACTTGCCCATCCCACAGTCCTTCCAGATGGTACCTCGAGTTCTTAAGCTCCTCTTCTCTCCTGTATTGCTTTCCTGGCCTTTAAGATACAGCTGATGCCACTCCGGCTCCCAAAACTCCTAGCCTCCTTTTTCCGCTAGACCCATTCCATTTAGAGGAAGCTTTGGTTCCTTCTACTTAGTGCCAAGGGCTCAGAGAGACTCTCACACTAGAAAAAAGACATGCTTAGTGAATCCTTGTTCCCTTCCAGCCTGAAAGAATTAACATGCAGACAGCACTTTAGGAATACTAAGGAGAGACTAAAATACTAGAGAAAACTGTATGTTGCTGCCTCCTTGAGAACAGGCAAGAGAGCAGGTGTTGATAACCCACCAGGGAGCCCTGGAGAGCCCACTGGCCTCAGGGTTGTAGCGACATGCCCTCTCTGGGGCTTGTTAGCGGGATCCTGTCACTCCTTCTGTTGTGTTCCTCTTGAGTGCCCAACTCACTTCACTTCGGCTCCAACCCCTTGGCCAACACAACACACCAGAGAGAGCTGGACCTTGGCCCACTCCTTCCCAACTGCCAGCCAGCCAAGAGAACACCTGCTTTGCATTCTCTTCAGAGAAGTGTGAATGTTTCCCTCGGGGCTATCACCTGTAGCTGTACTTTAACCTCTCCCCTCTTCTAGACTCACATGGAAGATGTTCCAGTAAGCCCCAACATTACAGTCCAGGGTCACCCCGAAGTTAATACCCAACCAGGGAGGGAGGTTCCAGGGCGGACGATTCACCTCTCTGGTCTTGTTTTTCTTCATCCACATTTGGTTGGCATAAACACTTCTGAAAAATGGGCTGCAGCAGATGCCTTTAAGTTTAGTTCCTTTAATGAGGGTTTATAAAATGACTCTTAGTATGTACAACACATGTTCTAAGTATACAGTTACTTGATGGATTGAAACAGTGCTGAGTGACGTAGAACACATGTTTTAAAGTATTCCTAAAATGCATAATTACCCTGTAGTCCAATCAGGTGCATAATATATTTTTTAATATAACCATGTAATTGCTGTCTACCTAGGAGACAGGAACCTTTCTGGTCTCTTGAGTTAAACTACAGATTTTTAGAAATTGTCTAAACACATATTTACTTGATTTATTCAGCTCTCTTGGTAAAGAATCTTTTTCCAAGGAAGTGAATTCACATGCAAAACAAAATAATTAAATACTCTGAGGTGATGGCTACTCATGAAAAGTTAAAGGCTTTATCATTCATGATTCAGGGATAAAAAACTCCCAAAGCTAGGTCCAACTCCAGGGCCACAAAATAATCCGCACCAGTAGTTCCTCATCACTGAAACTCACTCCCTCCCCAAAGCCTGAATGTTTTTTTCATCATAGCCATTTCCCAAAAAAATGTTTAAATTGCATCAAAGTGGCTTCTTTAAAAGAGAACATTAAGGAGATATGGCTGGAAATCTCTACCTCTAGAACCCAACAAGGCCAAAGGAGGACTGATTCTCTCCCTCCCTGAAAGTCCAGCTTTTCCTTCCACATTCCCCATCTCAAGAAACGGCACCAATATCACCCAATGGGGACGTTAGAATCCAAAGTCCTCCTTTGCTCTGTCCCCTCTTGCTCTTATACTTTCCTCCAGTCAGAAACTATTTTAGGTATGCTATTTAGCTTCTCTGTCTCAGTTCCCTTATCTATAAAATGATGATTACAATAGTACAGGCCTCATAAAGTTGCCATTGGAAGTTTTCAATATCCAGAGCCTGGGACTGTGCCCAGCACATAGTGTTACGTATGAGGGTTCTTCTTCCTCCTTCTCCCTCCATACTAAACGTCTCTAGAATCTGCTCACTGCTCCCCATCACGCTGCCGATGTCCTAATTCAAGCTGATGTTGAATTCCTCCTACCTGTTCTCCTAACTGGTTTCTAAGCATTCACTGTCTGTGACTCCATCCTGCCCACTTTTGTCCATTCTTTGCAAGGAAACCAGAGCCATCTCCCACATTCAAACCTGAGTATGTCATTCCTACTCCTAAAAGCCTTGCATGGCTTACCCAAAGTCCAGTTTTTAGAAATGGCTTTCAAGGCCCTTTATGATCAGCTCCTGCCTTCCACTCCAGCTCTGTCGTATTCTGGAAGCTTGTGGTTGGTGGAAGTTTGACTTCAGCGAAACATCATGCAGCCTGGCACCATGGGGTCCCTCTCAACAAGTGGTTGGAAGACAGCCAGGAAAATCATGCTGCCTTAGCTAAATTCTTCCCCTACCAAAAGCTGAGATTCCATATTTAGTTTTCTTGGTCTCTTAAGATAATCGCACCCCTAGAAAGGGCAATACTATAATTTTCTTTCCTACTCACCTTTGTTAGAGAGCTGGCTTCTTGTGATATATTATAGAAAAGTTTGGTTCATGCCTCAAGATGGAGCTGAGCATGGGCTAGCAAGAGGTGACCACAGTACCTAGTCTAAATTGACAAAACACAGCTACCCATGAGAAAACTCAGTCTTGTGCTGTGAAGGGCGGGAAGGGGACCTGTTTCCTCCTAGGAGAGCAAGAGAATCAGAAGGAGTCCCAGGACAATGGCTCTCCAACTTGACTGCGCAACAGACCCACCTGGAGGGCTTGGTCCAACACATTGCAGGGTCCCACTCCAGAGATTCGGATTCAGCAGGTCTGGCGTGGAAGCTGAAAATCCTCGTCTCTCACAAGTTCCCAGGTGATGCTGAAGTTCCTTGTCCTGGCTCCCCACTTTGAGAACCACTGCTCTGAGGGACCTGAAGCAGGGGCTCTACAGTCCTGGGCAGAGCAGGTTCCTCCTTGTTTCCTACATTTCTGAAGACCAGGAATGGGAAGTGTAATGTGATTCAGACATTTTTATCAACCACAATTCTTAGGGAGAGCTTGATGTTTGGGAGAAATGCTTTGATAAACCTTAGGGGTGGAAGGTGACCCCAAGAGCATGTTTCTACTACCAAAAGTGGATGCCAAATGGCTCACCTACAATGAGGTGAAAGACTCGTTTTTGACTGAGAGGAGGCAGGAAAAGAAGGTGAAAAGTTTCAACATGGGTCCTTGCCTGTGATGCTTACACCTTCAGGAAGGAAGACTAAACTCATGAAACACTTGGGCGAGAGGCCTCTTTGTGGACATGGATGAAGGTGTAAGCTTTTCATCTGGTTTGATGAGTGTTGTTGAAAGACAGTCAGGAGCCATAGGACCAGGAGTGGAGAGAATCCTGAAAACATCAGCCCCAGGAACTCCTGGCAATCCTGTACCAGGCTTTGGGCTACTCAGCTGTGGAAATGAATGTTTAAGCCTAGTGCACACAGGCCACTGTGGGGGGCAGGCAGGGGACCCTGGGCTACTACTGGCCTGTGGGAGGAGCAGAGGCCCTGGGTTACTGCTGGCCTGTGGGAGGAGCAGAGGGGTGGCACCTCCCTGCTCTGCAGATGAAGCAAGTAGGCCCTTAGAGTCGGCAGCCCTACTAACTAGGAGCTTGGAGACCCTCACCCTGCTGCCTGTCGCTCATGGCATCACCACCAGGAGAGGGAGTCTGCAGCGTGGGTAGAGCGAAGGATTCTGGCACTGTACAGGCTGAAGCAGTAGAGCCCGGGCTCGTGGAGGGAGCAAGTGGAAGGTTCACAGGCCTGCAAGGAACCACCTGGAACCTCTACCTGGGCTGCAGCCTGAGACCATAGTACCTCTTTGCAGTCAGTGTTGTAGAGACCCCTTTGCTTTCTTTGCATTTTCTGCCCTCAGACTGATGGGGCCTGAAGAAACTGCTATTGCAACTTGGTCAGAGAGCGAAGACTGCTGCCAGACAGACCAGCAGGCCAGTTTTGGAGAGGGTGTGGACACGAGCAGGGCTCACCAGAAATACTGCACCAAGGAAAGAAGGGGCAGCTGAAGCCTTTTATCCTGGTGCCTCAGAGCGTTCATTTGGTCCTGACCCAGGCAGACTCTTTGGCCTCCAAATGTCAGACCCACCAGCTTCAGATTATCTGAAGAGCACTTCCCCTATCCCGCTAGCAACTGCCAGTGACTATGCCTGACACTGAACAGCAGGAATTGTTCATCCTCACATTCAAGTCCCGTTCTTCCTGAGGACAACTCAAGACTATGCTCAGGGTTCCACATCATAGCCATTCTCACCTGCACGTGTACAGAGGTTTTGATGGTAGGAAGAAAGGTGAGCAGGAAAGTGGGAGGAAAACCCCGCTTGAGGAATGGGAACAGATAGAAAGGGGAATGCATCCCCTGGATGGCATCTGTTTCCATGATTACAGCCCTGGAAGAGGAGCAGAGATCCCCCCATGCCCTTGCTGCCTGCCCTAGGCCAAAGGGGAGACCCAGGACAAAACACTGAAACTGGCCGCTAATGATTACAAAACTTTCTCATTGCTGTAGCAGCAGAGGGGAGTAGTGCCTGCTCAGAGCCCCAGGGAAGTATTGAAACCCACCATTTGGCCGGGTGTTGTGGCTCACACCTATAATCCCAGCATTTTGGGAGGCCAAGGCAGGAGGATTACTTGAGCCCATGAGTGTGAGACCAACCTGGGCAACATAGCGAGACTCCATCTCTACAAAATATTAAAACTAAAAAAGACATCATTCATGACTAGATTTTTCAGGCAGAAGGTTCCAGGTAAGGTCATCTTATCTGAGCAAGGCAGCAGATGCTTGGCCAACCCCACTAGAGCTTCAGAGCACAAATCCAAAGGCAGAGAGATTAGGCAAGGAGTTAGGGCCCGAGCAGGTGCAACCACTGGAATGAAATGGAAGGTTTCTTCCCAACACAAGCCCGCTGGGACTAAGTGCTCTACAAGACAGCCAGCGGTCCAGTAGCCAGGGATACCATGCTGGTTTCTAGGGAAGTCTAGGAGTTGGTGATGCAAATGCTGAACTTACCTGGTGGCAACCGCTGACGAAGTCCCCAGTGAAAGAGTTATGTGACAAGGACTTACAAGGATGCTCATGGCAGAAACATAAATACCAAAAGAAGCTAGCAAAATTGAGGTTCAGGAAGTGACAACCTGGATTCAAATCCTAGCTCTGCCACTTACCAACTGTGTGCCTTCAGGCAAGTCACTTAAGCTCTCAGTGACTGTTTTGTCATCTTTAAGAGGAGAAGATAGCCGGGCTCGGTGGCTCAGCCTGTAATCCCGCACTTTGGGAGGCTGAGGTGAGTGGATTGCCTAAATCCGTGGGTTCGAGACCCGCCTGGGCAACTTGGCGAGACCTCATCTCTACAACAAATCAAAAATTAGCCGGGTGTGGTAGTGTTCGCCTGTAGTTCCAGCTACTCGGAAGGCTGAGGCGGAAGGATCGCCAGAGCCCAGCAGGTCGAGGCTGCGATGGCCGGAAGCGGCCACTGCACTCCAGTCTGGGCAACAGAGTGAGACTCCAACTCACAAAAAAAAAAAAAAAAAAAAAGGAAAAGATAATAGCAACTACCTAATACAGCAGTTGAGAGAGTGATGCGAAATAAAAAACACATAAAATGCTCAACATTTTTGCATGGCATGTTGTGAGCACTACATTTATTATTATTACTGGCAAGCAACAGTTTTATGATATGTTATTAAAGGAACAAATAAGACACATGTATAGCATAATACCATGTATGCAAGCAGAAATCCCTATATTTTCCTCTAGGTGGTTGTGTTTATAAATAAATAAAGAACAATCAGAAAGGATCAAACTTAACAGTGGTTAATTTTGGGGAGTGAAATTGGGGAAGTGGATGAAGAGAATTCTCTATTTCACTAACAAGTATCTGGACTGTTTGGTATTTGGGGGGTAGGGATGAGGAGGGTAAGAGATGCTGGGGTAGAAGGCATTCTTTCCATCTCAAGGGTCTGTGACCTACCCGCAGGACTTTGCCAAGGCCTCAGTATGTACTCAGGGGTCCAAGAGCCTCATGTGTGTCCCTGGGTAACACTCACTGAGCTTTCTCACTGTGGGGGATACTGTTTACAAGGCACCAACTACCTGGCTGCCTGCTTCCTTTACTTGGTGGCCCTCCTTTCCCCATGGCAGGGCCACCTGCCTGACTCTGCCCCAGCCAGGGCACAACTCTGCCCCCAACTCTATACTAATCCAGAACCCAATTGGGAAAACATGAGAGCTGGAGATATTCTCTGGCACTCAGCACTGGGGGAAGCTCCCTGTGATGACCAGTTTCCTGGTGCCGATTGCCGGGTTTTGTAGAGCACTCTCTCCGCTTCTTCCTCTCAGTGATTGAGTACCTACAGCAGGCTGAATAATGCCCCCCCCCAAAGTATCAGTTCCTAATCCCTGGAACCTTTTATGTTACTTTACTTGGAAAAAATATTTTTGCAGATAAATTAAGTTAAGGATCTCAAGATAGGGAGACTTTCCTAGATATCTAGATGGGCTCTAAAAACACAATCACGGTGGGAGTGTCAACTAGCATAGCCTCTGTGGAAAACGGTGTGGTGATTTCTAAAAGATCTAAAAATTGACCTTCCATACGACCCTGCAATCCCCCTACTGGGAATATACCCGGAAGAACTCAAATCACTCTATAAAAAAGATACCTGCACACATACGTTTAACGCAGAATTGTTCACAGCAGCAAGAACATGGAACCAACTGTGCTGCCCATCGAAAGAGGACTGGATTAAAAAAATGTGGTATTTATACACAATGGAATATTAAGCAGCCATAAAGAAGAACAAAATCATGAACTCCAAAGCAACCTGGATGGACTTAGAGTCTATAATACTGAGTGATCTTTCACAGAAACAAAGAATTGAGTATCACATGTTTCACGCATAAGCAGACCTTGGACAATTATTGTAATACTATAAGAAAAGGATTGGCAGTAGCGGGAAACTGCTGGGAGTTGGGTGGGGAAGCAGGATTGGCAGTAGTGGGAATCTGCCTAGGGAGGGAGGAGCACACCTCATCAACAAGGGTACCTGCATAATGAACATTTGTATACCTAACTCTGAATTGTACCTCACATCTTTAAAATAAAAAATTAAAAGTTAAAAAAAACCACAATCACATGTATCTTTTTTTAAATTTACAATTTTATTTTATTTTTTTTTAGAGACAAGATCTTGCTCTGTTGCCCACGCTGGAGTATAATTATGTGATCATAGCTCACTGCAGCCTCAAATTCCTGGGCTCAAGTAATCTTCCCATCTCAGCCTGCTGAGTAGCTGGGACTACAAGCATGCACCACCATGCCTGGCTTTTTTTTAATTTTTGGTGGAGATAGGGTCTTACTATGTTGCCTAGTCTAATCTGGAATTCCTGGACTCAAGCCATCCTCCTGTCTCAGCTTCCCAAAGTGCTAGGATTACAGACATGAACCACTGCACCTGGCCTCAATCACATGTATCCTTTTAAGAGGGAAGAAGAGGGAGAAGGCAGTGTGATCACAGAGGCAGAGACTGGAGTAATATGGCCACAAACCAAGGAATGCCAGCAGCAATCAAAGGTGAAAGAGTCAAGGAAGAGCCAGGCTCAGTGGCTCAGCCTGTAATCCCGCACCTTTGGGAGGCTGAGGTGAGTGGATTGCCTGAGCCCGTGGGTTCGAGACCCACCTGGGCAGCGAGACCTCATCTCTACAATAAATCAAAAAATCAGCCGGGCGTGGTAGCGTGCACCTGTAGTTCCAGCTACTTAGAAGGCTGAGGCAGAAGGATCGCCGGAGCCCAGCAGGTTGAGGCTGCGGTGGCCGGGAGTGGCCACTGCACTCCAGTCTGGGCGACAGAGTGAGACTCCAACTCAAAAAAAAAAAGAGTCAAGGAAGAGATTCTCCCCTAGCGTGTCCAGAGGGAGTGTCATCATTACAATACCTTGTTTTCAGCCCAGCGATACTGATTTTAGACTTCTGGCCTAAACAGAAAACTAGTACAACCCTCTTCCTTGAATTTTAGCTAGAAGTATGACCACATATGTAGAGACCACATTTCCCAGCTTCCCTTATAACTAGGAGAAGCCCCACGACTGGGTTTGGTCAATGAGTAGAAGTGTGTAACATCTGTTTCCTAAGTTTTAGAATAGTGTCTTTGTTCAGACTGCTTTAACAAAACACTGTACCATAAACTGGGTGGCTCATAAACTGAAATGTATTTCTCACCGTTCTGGAAGTTGGGAGGTCCAAGGTCAAGGCACCAACAGATCCCATGTCTCACGTGTTCTCACATGGTAGAAAGGACAAGGAATTTGTCTCTGGCCACTTGTATTAGGGCACTAATCCCCATGAGGGCTCCACCCCTATGACCTAATCACCTCTCAAAGGCATCGCCTCCTAATGCCACCACCACGGGCATTAGGATTTAAACATATGAATGGGGAGGGGAAGCACAAAAATTCAGACCATGGCATAAAGTTTCTTGCCTTCTAATGTTCTCTTCCCCACAGGTATGGATACTCCAATGTCATGCTGGTAGCCAGTTGTGACCAAGAGGGGAGGACAACTGGAGTAACAATCTTAGACACAAAGATGGAAGCTGTATGCAGAGGGAGGTTCCTGGGTCCTTGGAGAACCTCATGGAACTGAGGTGTCCTTCCTGTTTTGTAATGTTGCATGAAAGAAGAATGAAATTCTATACTAGTTATGCCATGTCACGTTGAGTCTCTTTGTTTTAGCAACTAGCTTATACCCTAGCAAAAACACTGTGCTTCTGTCTTGTTCTGATGATCTAGGTCTCCACCCATGTAAATCTTCCCTGTAACCTGTGCCTGGATCCTGGATCCTGCTGATCTGTGCCTATCTTCCTAGTGTTCTGAATATCACCACCTTCAGGATTATTGATTGCTATGCTTTGCCTGTTGAGACCTCTCCACTGCTCTGCTTAGAGCTGCCTAATGTCGACAGCTGGCACTACCAAGGTCGGCCATACCCTCCAGATGCTAAGCTCCACCCTCACTGCCCATTCAGCTGGCTTTGTCTACCTGGAGTCTCCCTACAGGCAGAAAGTATGCTTTGAGGCCCTGACTCCTTGTCCATCCTGTCCTGCAGCCATTCACTAGGCTCCACCTGGCTATATCCTGAGTTATGTGGGGAAAGAGTTGCCTGGCTCCTCAAAGAAAACATGCAATGTAAGTAGAAAATCCATCTAGCACCTTCTCTAACTAAACCTGAACTGACTAGAGTTTCGGCTTGCTGTGTCAAACCAACCAATGACTATGTACGGCTTTGGTAATAGAGATACATTTCATTGTTTGATGGCTTACACTATGTTTGTTTTCCTTCCCACAACTTTACAGCTGACATCAGATACTGATGTTTGCCTGAGGCTGTGTACTGCTTTAGGAACACACATTTCAGATTGGGAATGTGCACCAGTCTAACTCCAGGTAAAGAATCACCTGCGCCCGTGGTGAGAAATGCTATTGATGAACACTGAGGTGTGGAAGGAAACTCATCTGGTAGCCTAGATTAGGCAGATACTGTTTATTTACGCAAAACAATAAGACAAAGTCATTAAAGCTCCTATTCCTGGTAATTGTCTCAGAAATTGCTTTCTCTGGCCTCACAATTAGTTTTATACAAAGCAAGAAGATATTTGGGTTAATAACCTTGGGTTTTTATGACTCAATCAATATTTTGGTTGCTGTAGGCTGCTTTGCTATTGTAAATCTTGAGTACAGTTCTTCTGGGGTATATAAATATTTAGCTAGCCATTGAAGCATCAATTAATGAAATAATGTCTTCTGTTCTTTAATTTAGAAAATACCATCGGCAACGTACTGGTACAAGGTGTTTATATTAGCTGCTCTGATGGACTGGGAAACCAAATTGCTGTTGTGCTGTATGGTTTATTACTTTGTCACTTTGCAGATCCATACTGCAAGTATCTCTTTTAGATTAATCTTCTTCAAATAGATCTTGAATAATGTAGTCACTTGCTTCAGATGTTTTATCCTGATTTTAACTTTACAACTACGCTTCTCTATTGGTTTAAGATTTGCAGTATTTGTATGTGTGTGTCTGTGTATGTGTTTGGTAATCTCACAGATATACTAGGAATCACAACCAGGACTGATTACAAAGCTCATCCTTTTAGAATGTGATGACTTTGAAATAAAGAAAAATCTACATAATCAGAGTCCAAATACCAAATATAGCTATCAATACCAAAATGGCCACGGAAAGTGAAGCTTTCTTTCAGCTGGTTGTTTTGTCTAAATCAAGGTTCCCCAAAATGTGCTCCTCAGAATACATATCCCTAGGATGCTAAAAGGATTCTACTTTGTTTCTGCTTGGAAATTGAAATAAAAACCAAAAAAGATTGTGCAATCTGGTTATTTATTCATCTCTTCACTAGCTGCAAGACATTTTGAGGATGAAGGACTGTACATATTCAGTCCTGTATTTTCGAGCTAAATTTTTAGTAGGGATTGTCTTGGTCTGTTCTATGCTGCTGTAACAGAATACCACAGACTGGGAAACTTGTAATGAACAGAAATTTATTTGCTCACAGTTCTTTCCAGAAGTCCAAAAGCAAGAGACCCGTGTCTTTCAAAGGCCTTCTCACTGTGTCATCCCATGGCTGAAGGGCAGAGGGGGATGGTGAACTTATTCTTTAATAAGGAACCCACTCTTGAGATAGTAGCATTAATCCATCCTGTGGGGGATACTGGCCCCATAACCCAAACACCTCCTCTTAGGCCCCACCTCCTAACATCGCTGCATTGAGGATCAGGTTTCCATTTCCAACATACAAGAACTTTGGGGGACATACTCAGACCATAGCAGGGTTTTTGGGTTTGTTGTTTTTTTTTTTTAACCTTATAAACTCTTTAACAACGACCTGGAAAATAATTATCAACTATTGCAAGTTTTTCTAATACACGATTGCTTGGTACCAGCACTTGGTTGTAAAGGCAAACCAATAGAATAAGCAAAAGGTTCCAAAGGTTTTTACTAAACAGAGAAACCCTAATTTATTAGCTAACCAGGGACATTAAATATAAACTGCATATTAGATTATATTCAAAAACTATTTTAATCTCAATAGGTATGATAATGACACTTTACGTAAGAAAATTGCCCCCTTTATAGGAGATGCACACTGCAGAATAACATGCTGCCTGAAATTTCTTTAAGATACGTCAACAAAAAAAAACAAGGAAAAACAAGTGGCTATAAATGAAACAAACAGGACAGAATAGTGATGGTTATTGAAACTTGACAATGAGTACATAAATGTTCTTCTTTTCTCCGGTTTTAATTGTTTCATTTGCATAATACAAAGTAGAAAAAAGAATTCTGTAGTCAAATAAGTTTGAGAAAATATCTCTTTACCATATGCCTTCTCAGGAACTTTCTGTATTACTGTATATATAAATCTTAGTTTTTTTCTCTCTGCCAAGCACATCAAAAGGTTCCTCCAAATATGCTAACAAACTTAAGGAAATACTGGCCTGCTCTTCCTAATGACCAGTTTGGATTGAGTCACCTGTACTGACCACTACTGGGCTGCCTGATCAAAGCAAGTGGCTTACACTTTTCTTTCCATCTCTCTGTCTATTTCAGTCATAGGCAGCAGAACCCTGTGAAACAGCTGTAAATTTAGGGAGGTCAACTACTTTACTAGCTCTCTAATCTCAAGCCAGTCATTTAACCTCTTTGCTCCTCAGTTCCTTCATCTGTAAAATGGAATAACAATAGTACTTATCTCGTGGGATAATCATAGAGCATAAACAAGATAATGCCTATTGAGGCATTTCACACACTGCCTGGAACATGGTAAGTTCCCAGTAAATCTGAATTACTGTTGTAATAATTCATTCTTTAAAGGCCAGCTTACATAGTATCCTTTATGTGGAGCCTTCTGGGTTTTCTTCACTCAAAATTAATCCCCCTTTCTTCTGCATTTTGGCTGTTAGTTCTATATCTCTAATGTGTGACTAGTTATAAATGCCTCAAGGATAGAGACTGTCTTATTCGTTTCCTATTACTTCAGCATTCTAACACAGGCCATCAAACCCTGAAGGATGAAAACAGGGCTCATCCTAGTGGATTTCACTTCCTTTAATCTTTGAAAGACCCACATAATAATACCACTTAACTACACATTCTCAGCCACATCTAGCAGCAAGAGAGGATAAGGAATGTAGTCTTTATGCCATAGCACTCCTTGTTTGAGGCCATGCCCTATCTCTCATACGTCTATCCATCTATCATCTATCCATCCATTCATCTATCAATTATCTGTCTATCTATTTATCTATGTATCCGCCCATCATCTATACATCTGTCTGTTCATCTATCCATCCATCCATCTTTCTAGCCATCATTTATCTACCTACCTACCTATCTATTTTTCTATCCATCCATCCATCCATCATCTATTCATCTGTCTACCCATCTATCAATCATCTCTCCATCATCCATCTATCTATCCACCCATCATCTATATAACTGTCTGTCCATCTATCCATCCATCTACCTATTAGTCATCTATCTATTCTTTCTATCAATAATTTATCTATATATCATCAATCCATCCATTCATCTGTCAATCATCTATCTGTCTATCCATCTAACCACCCATCTACCCATCAATTATCTGTCTGTCTGTCTATCTGTCTATCTATCTATCTGTCTGTCTATTTATCTATCTGAAACCACAGGACCAAGACTAGTCTTGTAAGGAGCCCATTGCCCACTTTTTAGAGAGACGTTTACTGCCTTTAATATGGTGATTTCAGAATAAGAAAACAACAGCTTTCTGACACAAATATCATTGAGCCTTTGTCACACTAGAAAACATCTTTTGTATTGACACACTTGAATACAATTCAGAAACGAAGACTTCAAGTCAGGAAAAAAAATAACATAAGTGCCTCTGTAACAGTAATGTCCCCACTGAGGCACAGCGAGCTCACACACTGAGTATTTTGACAGGAAAACATGCAGATATTTACTTTGGCAACAGCTGGATTTCACAGTTATTACTTCCTAGATCTAAGCTATATAGTCATATGTCTTTCAAAAGAACATGCAGGCAGTAATGTGAAACCCTGGCTTTAATCAAATCATACCTGTTTCTTTAGCAAGAGCAAAGCTCTCTGCCAATACGTAAGCATTTTTTCATTTGATTTTCCTGATGTAGTATATGAGTGAGAAATTAGGTTAATCCAGTTGTGAGGACATACAAATATCAGAGACCTGATCTCAATCAGCTTTTTGCTGGCACAGCTTTTAGTCTATCTTTTCTTTTCTAGTTGAGACAGAAAGGAGTTGATATAATCAAGAACACACAGCTCTTCAGTTCCCATGGGAATGGCTAACTGAGTCATGGGGAATAACAAAAAAATCTGCAGATGACCTAAAACCATGATCCTGACTGTCACATTGCACTTTCTCCTTTGATCATATTTTATCCGATCGAATAACAAGTATAAACAGTGATTACTTGTCTATTTTTGCTTTGTCCCACTTTTCGTTATCACTCAGGATATTTCTTCTTATTGAAATTAATCAACAAATATTAACCAAAGCAACTTTTAATTAACATTAATTAAAAGAATTACTTTATAATGTAAAAAAGACAAATTATATGAAGGCACTGATCTCACTGAGTTTAGGTTACAATACGATTGATTTTATTTGTAGTTTCTGTTCATTTTTAACCCAAATGGCGGCATATTATTTAATATATAACTACTGCATATCTTGTTTTGTTTTGTTTTGTTTTAAACTCAACCATGTATCTTGGAGAGAATTTCATAATATAGGAATATGGACTACATAGGAATATGGATATTCCCATAATAGAAATATAGAATATTCCACATAAAACTATGGAAATTTTCATATGTCGGAATATGGAATTCAAAAGAATAGAACTGCCTCAGTCTTTCTTTTAATAGCTACATAATATTTTATTCTATACAAATAACGTAATTTACTTAACCAATCCCTAAATGAGGCACATTAAATCTTTTACTTATAATAGTATAACAGTATAATGGTACAATAAATAACTTTGTACATTCACTATTTCCCACCTGTGCAAATATATCCATAGGATATACCTAAAACTTAAACAGCGGGGTTAAATTGCAGCAAACATGCTCTCCTGTAATCTGGTACTTACTGTAATCAAATAGCTATTGCCAGGCTGTCCTCTATGAAGGGAGACAATTTACACTTTTCGTCAACATGCATATATCCATCCTAATATATTTGGCACTTTACTGTTGAGTGCTCTCATCAAGAGAGGCAATTACCAAATTTTGTGAATTTTACCAATCAGAAAGATTTAAAATGCCACATCCTATTTTAATTTGCATTTCTTTTATTATGAATGAGGCTAAGCACTTTTCTTATGTTGAAGCCGGTATTTAGGTCTATTTTTGGATTCTTTATTCCATTTCATTGATCTGTCTGTTTTCTGTCTTTTTCAGAATTGGGAAGCATGGTTCTTAATCATAAAAGAAAATAGAAGGTACAGCTGAGCTCTACCACTCACTAGCTAGCTGTCTGATCTTGAATGAATCTCTTAATCTCTGTGATCTTAGCTTCTCCATCTATAAAACAATAGTGTTGCATCCCGTGGATTCATTTACTAAGGTACGTTTTTTGAGTGCTAAACTCCTTTGCTGGTTCTGGGATACAAAGGAGAGTAAAGTAGATGCTGTCTCTGTTCCCACTGAGTTAACAAGTTTACAGTCAGTGTGGGAGGGGACAGGTACCATTCAAGACATGGCTTACAACACTGAGAGTTCCTAACAAAGGTGACTTAAGAGACGTGGGAGGATAGAGCAGGAAGAGGGCTGGAAAGGTTTCCAAAGGAAGTATAGGAAGTAACAAGGAACTGAGATCTGGTGGGAAAGGAGTTAGCCAGGTGAAGCCATGGGGTAGAGAGGAAGGGTTTTCCAGAAAAGTGTTCTGGCATGTGAGGACTTGGCATGAACAAAGAATTTTGTTGTAGTTGGAGACAGATATTATTGGAGAAAGGATAAAGTAAGAAATGAGACAAGCTAACAAAGTAGACAGAATCAGTCCCATGGATAGATATTATAACCTTAGATAGATGTAATCTTCACTCTAAGTATTTGCTTTGCTTGGGAACTCTAGGAAGTAAAGTCTGAGTTAAACACCAAAGTGGTGATGCTTTCTTGGGAGATGAAAGCCCAGGACAGAGAGGGTGAGGAGAAGGGAGTTGAGGCAAGGAAAGATGGAGAGTAACGTCATGCTACATGTCACTCTCTGATTCCTGCATCACAATGAGCCACAGTTACAAGGAAATAGCTGGTCAGTTACCAGATGTGTTTGTTTCATGCACAGGACTTCTCCAGGAAGTTTACAGGGAAAACCATATCTCAGAGCAATTCTAACAGTGTGAAAAGAAGGGGCTGTGGTTAATTCATCTGCCCAATATTCTCCCATCTTACATTGCCCACTGTTGGTGTTTCACTCCACAGAAGCAAACTCCCATGGGCGTCAGGGGGCATCACCCAGCCCTGAGTGGTAATGGCCATGCTGTGGCATTTCATCCAAACCTGCAAATAGAACACCAGTCAAGAGAGGACGAAGGACACTGCCAAGGGAATCTGAGAGAGCACGCAGGATTTATGTCCAGCATACTGTTGAAGGCCTCCATGCAAGAGAGTGGCATGGTCTGACAACACAGTCAACATGTGGAGATGGCTTGCAAAGGACTGAGAACAGATGTTGGGAGAGTATCGCCATGGTCCAGAAGACAGAAGATGGTGTCTAGAGTTGGGCATAGATGTGGAGATGAAGAGAGTGAATGCATATGAGAAATTTTAGGCGGTCAAATTGCTAGGGCTCGGGGATAGGTTGAATTTAAGAAACAGGGAACGGGATCAAGGGTGTTTGGGTTTCTGATCTGAGCAACTCAGTGGATGAGGGCATCATTTGTGAAGACAGGAATCTGAGATGGAGAACCAAGTTTGGGAGGAAAGATTCTAACTTGGGGTTTTGACTTGTGCCTATGAAAAGTCCAACTAGAGTTTTCTGGTCTTTCTTTCTTTTTTTCGTTCTTTCTGTTTCTTTCTTTCCCTCTCTCTCTCTCCCCCCCCTTCCTTCCTTCCTTCTCCTCCCTCCCTCCTTTCTCTTTCTTTCTCTCTCTCTTTCCCTCGCTCTTTCTTTCTTTCTTTCTTTCTTTCTTCCTTTCTCTTTCTTTCACAGGGTCTCGCTCTGTCACCTAGGCTATAGTGTAGTAGTGCAATCATAGCTTCCTGCAGCTTCAAACTCTTGGGCTCAATACATGTTCCCACCTCAGCCTTTCAAGTAGCTAGAACTACAGGTTTGTGCCACACCTGGCTAATTTTTTTTTTCTTAAGAAACAGGGTCTCACTATGTTACCCAGGCTGGTCTCAAACTCCTGGCCTCAAGTGACCAGCTGGAGATTTTGAATAGGCAATTTAATATGGGAGTCTGATTGTTGAAGCCATGGGTGTGGATAGTAGGGATTACACATAGAGTGAGAAAAGGTAACTTAAATAACCTAAACATTTAATGGCTCTGTAGAGAAAGTTGGGCCTGCACAGGAGAAAAAGAAAGAGCAGGCAAAGAGGTAGAAGGAGAGCAAGAAGGGCTTTTAGTCTTTGAAGTTCAGGGACGAGCGTTTCAGGAGGGCATGGTCCCAGAGATGCCAGGGAAGGTTAGGACTGAGTTCTTTGTAGCAAGATGGTTGCCATTAGTTATTTTCACCAAAGTGATGAGGCTGAGGAGGGAGGAGAACTGATGAAAATGAAGAGGAGTATAGACAACACCTTTGAGAAGTTTCACTGGGAAGGAGAGAAGAAAAGAAAGTGGTAGGAAGGGGCTGTGGTTTGAGAGAGGTGTTTTTGTTTTGTCTTAAGAGAGACTAAGCATGTTTAAGTGTAAATGCGAGGGGTTCAGGTGCCAGGGAAGCATTGAGCATATAGGGAAGAGAAGACATTTGGTAGCGTGAGACTCTGGAACGAGCAGGAGAGGCTGGGATCCAGAACACAGGTGCAGAGCCTGACCTCAGGCAGGAAGCGTCCACTGAGGGATGGGAAGAAAGGAAGTGGGGATGGTGCCAGTGAAGGCGGGGCTGCAGCAGGAAGTTGAGGGTCTAGCCCAGTGGCATCCATTTTTGAAAAGTAGGGACAAATACCTGTCTGGGGATGGGGAAACACCTCTTATCAACAGGGTGCCTGAATGAAACGTAATTGTACACCTAACCCTTAACTGTACCCTGCAAAACCATAATAAAAAATACTGATTATGAAATTAAAAAAACAAAAAGAATCTTAGTGGAAGACTTAGAAACACTATCTCACATTAAGTAGGCAATGAATTCATGGCAAAGTACGCAAAAGCTAAAATGGACAAGTGGCGCATTATCAAGCTAAAACAGGGCACACAACCATCCATTACAAGAGGAACAGAGGCCTAACTAGAAGCGCAAACCTCACCTGCACACAATTTACTTCTGTAGTAAATTCTCATATGTACCCCACAACTCTGAAATAAAAATAAATACAATTTTTAAAAAAAGAAAAGAAAAGAAAAGTAGGGGACAGGTCGCATGCAGAAAGTGAGGTGATTTAATGGTAGGCTGTCATGATGGAGGAAAAAAAGATGTGAGATGGGAGTAGGGAGGTGTTTAAGAAGAGTGAAAAGGATTTGAAATAGAAGAAACTCTCAACTTCGTGATCTTGAGAGAACTTCCGTCCATGGACTATTTGGAGGAGAAATAATTAGGTGAAGGAAAAAGGGAAAATGTTGGAGGAAGAAGGTAGGGGTCTCTCCCCAGTGCCCCAAATTCTACCTCCCCAGCTTACCTTTCAGCTACTCTTGGCTCTGGCTCTGATCTTCCAGCTTATAGACAAGGAAGTAAATGAGGTGGATCTGATACAACCACCACAGCACGGCTTCCAGGTAACTAAGAGGGTGTCATTTTTATGACTCACAAATATTAGCTTAACACAAGAATCAATCATTTTGTGAAAAACCTTTCATTGTGGCATAATGGTGATTCTTCCAAATGTGGATGCTGGAAAATAAAATATTGTGAGCATCACTAACATTTTAACACAGAAGCATGTTAAAAGTCTTTTGTTCCTTAGGCTTTTCTTTTCAGCTAGAACAGGATCTAACTGTTTAACTTGTGGTTAGGGATTATTTGTGCGGGGCACTTTGGTAGGTGAAATGTAGTGGATTTGGCATTTTGCCTGTGGAAGACTGGGCAGGAGTTCCAGTTACAAATTGCAGCTGTATAAAATAACAGGAAATGTGGGGCTTTGAAAGATTCCACTGGAAAGATTAATTATTTGGAAAAGAGTTATGCATCAGCTTCATGTGTTTTTAGAGAAAAGGTGGCCCACGCCATTTTTAATAGTGCAAAAGAAAATTCTGCTACCAGGCTAAGGAGAGGAAGTAAGGAACTCTTGTTCAGTCCTTTTCTGGGAGGGCTCACATTTAGTTTTAAAACCATCTTTATTCTCTTTGTTAGAAGACAAAGGTTTGGAAATGAAAGCCAGATGGAATCCCAGAAAGATTTGAGGCTTGTAAAAGAAAAGATCTGGATTTCCTAATTCTCTGAGATGACCTCCCTGAGTTTTGGGGTTTTTTCTAACTATTCTTCCTACCATTCCTCATCTTGGCCCTTAACATTTAACAATTTCCTACATATCAATTCACAGGGACATTCATTTTCCTGTAGGCATAGGAATGTTATTCAAATAAACTAAAAACTTCTGGATGGACATTGGCTCTGAATTTAGCATTTCTATAATGTCCAAAAGGATAAACCAACATTTATTGCACAGCTGGGAAACAGAATGACCAGACAAGTCGACATTCAGATAGACTTGAGCAGTTTTCTGAGAACACTGTGTTTCTCCACATGTGAAATAAAATAAGTCAATCTCCCCAGTGCGCTCTGATCGTGAAGTGCCAAGAAACTGTAGGAGAATTGGTATTTTGGGGCGGGGGGGCAGGGGGTAAGACATCTTTAGTTCTGGAGACATCCATCTGTAAGTGTAAATAGAGAGCAGGCATATGTTTTCATGTAGACTCGTCGCTTTGTTTCAACTTGAACATCATTCACCTGAAGTCTGCCCTGGAGAGATTTATTCGGCATGAAATCTTACTTGGGCAATAGAGCGAGAAATGTTTCTCTCTCCATTTCTCTCATACTTGATCCTGACCACCAAATATGATAAACATCTACAATCTGATGTGATTGGGAATGGGATGGGATGCTCAGATTAATCAATTACTGGAGTCAATAAAGAACACCATTTGGAGGCTTTAAATGCAGACACAGGCTTCACACCCAATGTTGCCTGCTGTGGAACTCAAACCTTCTGAGATGACCAGGACTTCAAGACTTCAGAATCTTTCAGTACCTTAGGTCTCAGGCCATCACTAAGAACAAGTCATCTTCGTGGAAACTAGATGTGTGGTAAATCAGATATTTCTAGTTAATAAAAGGCCAGGAAAACAGCTTTTTACTGTAGATCTGTTTAAATTTCAAAGTGATTTTTTTTTTTTTTTTAGACAGGGTCTTGTTCTGTCTCCCATGCTGGAGTGCAATGGTGTGATCATAGCTCACTGCAGCCTTGAACTTCTGGGCTCAAGTGATCCTCCTGCTTCAGCACCTGAGAGCTAGGACACCATGACTGGCTAACTTTTCAATTTTGGGGGCTCTCACTATGTTGCCCAGACTGGTCTCAAACTCCTGGCCTCAAGTGATACTCCTGCCTCAGACTCTCGAAGTGTTGGGATTACAGGCATGAGCCACTGTGCCTGGTCTTCAAATTAGAATTTTTTTTTTTTTTTTTGAGTCGGAGTCTCACTCTGTCACCCAGACTGGAGTGCAGTGGCCGCTCCCGGCCACCGCAGCCTTTACCTGCTGGGCTCCGGCGATCCTTTTGCCTCAGCCTTCCAAGTAGCTGGAATTACAGGCGCTTGCTGCCCAGGCAGGTCTCGAACCCGCGGGCTCAGGCAATCCACTCACCTCAGCCTCACCAAGGCGTGGGATTACAGGCTGAGCCACCAAGCCCGGCTCAAATTAGAATTTTAAAGGTCAAAGAAGTGTGGTCTTTGAAGAGATTATGATAGAAGTGCATGGTTTTCTTTATTTCTGAGATCTGATAGCACAGAGGCCATGGCTGTCTCAGATAGGAGGGGAGAGAATGAACTTGAACCTTGCTTAGAGCCAAGCGCACAGCCCTGGGCAGCTTTTCCTGGCCTGGGCCCCAAAAGGAAAGAACTTAGAGAGGGATAGGCCAGAAGCTGCCATGTCAACACACAGGGTCGTCACCCTGACTCATCGAGCCAGGCTCATGGGCCAAAATCAGGAAAGAGTTTTGTTTTTCTCATACCTCCTATGTCGGTTCCCCACCTCTGGGTGATATCCAAAGGGCCTACAGGCCCCCAGCTTTTCCAGTCACTCTCAGAAATTAATCATATGTCTCCTACTGGTCTCACCGTGACCCAACCCTCACCCTCTCATCCAGTTTAAAGCTTATTCTCCCTCCACCAATCTGGGAAACCTGACCTTTCTCACCCCTTTTCTTCTGTTCCTCCTCCAGTCTTGGACTCCTCCAGGGTAGGGTGTGGGCAACAAAGACAGGTAAAGGGCAAAAATTGTTGACCTGACCAGGACTACTGTAGAGTGTCACTGTGAAGTGGCCCAAGTGACCCCTCTTGGTGGGTTAGCTCTTTCTTTTTTTAAACCCATGGAGGCAGTGGGCATGCACTAATTGTTCCTTAGCAAGGGCTATACCCCTGCAGCCCATCATATAAACCCCATCTTAGCTTCTGCTTTTGTTGATAGGTTGGTATGCTACCTCATCCCCTCACGCCTATGGTTGTCTGCTCTGGCAAACAGATCTCTTAAAAGAAATGTGAGGACAACTCAAGCCAACTCTTTTCCCACTATGTCCACTCTGGCCCCATCTGCTGAAGAGACCTTCCAAGGCCCTCAGTGGGTCACAGGGTCCTTCCACTGAAGCATTTCCCCTGCTCAGCTGTCAGAAGTAGGGACAGCCAGCACCTCGTCTCAGAACTTTCCCAGTCGTCCCAACAGCAGAAGCCCATATCAAACACTCTGGGTTAGCCGGGCTCAGTGGCTCAGCCCGTAATCCCGCGCTTTGGGAGGCTGAGGTGAGTGGATTGCCTGAGCCCGCAGGTTCGAGACCCGCCTGGGCAACTTGGCGAGACCTCATCTCTACAATAAATCAAAAAAAAAATTAGCCGGGTGTGGTAGCGCGCCTGTAGTTCCAGCTACTCGGAAGGCTGAGGAGGAAGGATCGCCAGAGTCCAGCAGGTAGAGGCTGCGGTGACCGGGAGCGGCCACTGTACCCCAGTCTGGGCGACAGAGTGAGACTCCAACTCAAAAAAAGCAAACAAAAAAACCACTCTGGGTTCACCTCTTGTGTTCTCTCACTAGACTTGAAGGGAAGGGAAGTGCCCAGGACTCCAGGACACCTCTCTCTAGCATCTTTACACTAATGTTCAAAATGAATCACTTGAGGTTGGGCACGGTGGCTCAAGTCTATAATCGCAACACTTTGGGAGGACGAGGTAAGAGGACTGCCTGAGGCCAGGGGTTCAAGACCAGCCTGGGCAACTTGGTGAGACTTGGTGTTGCTACAATAAGTCAAAAAAATTAGCTGGGCATGGTGGCACATGCCTGTAGTTCCAGTTACTTGGAAGGCTGAGGCAGAAGTTCAACCTGAGCCCAGCAGGTCGAGACTGTGGTGGCCATGAGAGTGCCACTGCACTCTAGCCTGGGCAACAGAGTGAGACTCCAACTCAATAAATAAATAAATAAATAAAATCGCTTGAAGCTGAGTGAGTGTTGGGCTTAGAAAAGCAGAACTCAGCCGGGCTCAGTGGCTCAGCCTGTAATCCCGCACCTTTGGGAGGCTGAGATGAGTGGATTGCCTGAACCCGCGGGTTCGAGACCTGCCTCGGCAGCGAGACCTCATCTCTACAATAAATCAAAAAATCAGCCGGGCGTGGTAGCGCGTGCCTGTAATTGCGGCTACTCGGAAGGCTGAAGCGGAAGGATCGCCGGAGCCCAGCAGGTCGGCTGCGGTGGCCGGCAACGGCCACTGCACTCCAGTCTGGGCAACAGAGTGAGACTCCAACTCAAAAAAAAAAAAAAAAAAGACTCATTGAAATGGAGTCTCACTCTGCTGCACAGGCTGGAGTATAGTTGGTACAATCATGGCTCACCACAGCCTCAACCTCCTGGGCTCAGGCCATCCTTCTGCCTCAGTCTCCAAGAAGCTGGGACAACTGGCATGCACCACCACACTGGGCTAAGTCTTTTATTTTTTTGTAGAGACAAGGTCTCACTATATTGCCCAGGCTGGTCTTGAACTCTTGACCTCAAACCATCCTCTCACCTTGGCCTCCCAATGTACTGGGGTTGCAAGCGTGAGCCACTGTACTTGGCCTAGTTATTACTTTTATTAAGAATAACAGAGAGTGGCTGGACTCGGTGGCTCAGCCTGTAATCTCAACACTTTGGGAGGCCGAGTGAGTGGATTGCCTGAACCCGCGAGTTCAAGACCCACCCGGGCAACTTGGCGAGACTTCATCTCTACAATAAATAAAAAATTAGCCAGCATGGTAGTGCACGCCTGTAGTTCCGGCTACTTGGAAGGCTGAGGCAGAAGGATCGCCGGAGCCCAGGAGGTCGGGGCTGCGATGGCCAGGAGCATGCCACTGCACTCCAACTAAAAAAAAAAAAAAAAAAGAGGTTACATGTGAGGTGGGCTCAAAGAAATTCTGTAGCCTAACAGTTGTGTGTTTTCAAAAATGAAATTTACTATTTTTTTTTGATTGAAGATAATACGTGCTAATATAGAAAATTCATGTGATACTGCAAAGCATAAAGAAAAAGGTAAAATTCTGTTATCCAAAGAGACTGATGGTGTTTGTTTGTTTATTCTTTTAAAGCTGACAGAGGGAAATTGCACATTTATTTGCTCTCTGCAGCCATTCTATTAGGGATGAGGTTTGGGCATTTTCAATCCTTCTCAGGAAGCAAGAGGACAGGGAAGATGCACTGCAAACCGCTCCCTGCATGACGCGGAGGATGGGCTACAAAAACCAAATTGAGTGCTGTTTTTAGGCAAAACCACTCTTTTTCCTAGTGCTCTACATATTTGAAAAACATCTTCTCCATTTTATTGGCCGGTCAAGAAATCCTCTCAGTTGAAATGGAATGAAGTAGATGATGGGACACAAACTCACTGTGTTAATGATATTAAATCTGGTCTAAGTGAGGCATCAAAGCATGGGTGGGTCAGACAAACCTGGCTTTTCCTCTCCTACTTGTTTGACTTTGGACAAAAAGTTCCACACGTGGCCAAATGAAAGTTGGCATCAAATATAAGGCAATCCTAAATTTTCCAGTGGGTAAATCCACTCATGATATTTTGGTCAACTTGAGCATATAAAACTTTCGGTGACATTGATGAAATTATGATGTGCTTATTAAATCTATAAACATAGTTATATATACATGTTTAATGTCATTCACATAACATAATCTATTAATTTATAACCAATTTTTTTTTTTAGTTCTTGCAATATCACTACTCTCATAGCTCATAAAACAAATCTATCCAAACTCTTCAGGTGACCCAGGTCATCAGCATCCTTATTGTCATTAGAGCCATTTTGGAGGCATTCTCGCTTGCAATTGGATTGTTGGAGATCCTCCTGCACTCTGTAGAAGGCTGTCACTGGAAATTTTCTCCCAAACCACAAAGTACCCATTCGCATAGTATTAGTCAGTTTGTATTTTCACCGGTCTCTCCACCATAGCCACGCACCATACTGCTTCTTAAGGTCATCACATAAAACTTGTTTACAGCACCTTCTAGCATTGCAAATGTGAAGCCACACCTCCAAGAATAACCAACAAATCTGTATCAGTTTTTACCTCCTTTTTACTGAGTCAGTTATCTCCACATGCATCCAAAACAAAGCATTAATTGGGGTGATTTTAGGCTAATGTCCCCAAACTGTACTGTGGTTGTTAACTATAATTTAGAAAGCATTGGTGTAACATGAGCAATATTGCAAGAACTCAAAGATAAAGAATTGCCTTCTTTTTTGAGGAATAATTTGTTGGGGCAAAGTACTGTCTTGTTGGCAGACACATATAGTTACAAACTTCTTCAGATTTTCCATGCTCAGGCATAAAAAGTGAATAATAATTATAATGATCAACTGTGGGCATCCTGAGGGTAGGGCTTATCAAATTTACGAGGGGTAACCAAAAAAAACCTAGGAATTATCTTTTGGAGGGCAGGCTCCTTACAGTACAGGGTCTCCCCGCTAGATAAGCATTCTAGATATCTATTGGTATCAGTGGACCAGCTAGCATTGTTGCGAGAGGCTGTGTTTGGCTTCAGTAAATTTTGGGGGGTAGATTCTTTTAATGCGTTTGCCCATATCATGATGGATGATTTACAAGCATACCTGCCCACACCATGCATTGTGTTCAGCAGTTGTTTGTTTGTTTGTGTTTGTTTGTTTGTTTGTTTGTTTTTTGAGTTGGAGTCTCACTCTGTCGTCCAGACTGGAGTGCAGTGGCCGCTCCCAGCCACCGCGGCCTCGACCTGCTGGGCTCCGGCGATCCTTCCGCCTCAGCCTTCCAAGCAGCCGGAATTACAGGCATGTGCTACCACGCCCGGCTGATTTTTAAAAAATTTATTGTAGAGATGAGGTCTCGCTGCCCAGGCGGGTCTCGAACCCGCGGGCTCAGGCAATCCACTCACCTCAGCCTCCCAAAGGCGTGGGATTACAGGCTGAGCCACCGAGCCCGACTTGTGTTCAGCAGTTTTTCATAAAAATGGCATGACGCCTGTGCTCTACACTCTCTATTCACCCAGTCTCTCCCTGAGTGACTTGTTTTTGTTTCCCCAGATGAAAAAAGTCCTCAAAGGGAAACATTTTGCCGATGTGGAAGAGATGAAACAAAAAAAGGCATCAAAATGAACCAGTTCAAAAACTGTTTTGAGCAGTGGAAAAAGCAACCTGATAGGTGTATTGCAACAAATGGAGAATACTTTGAAGGTGATTAAAGTTTAAACATGTATGAGACCGGGCTCGGTGGTTCAGCCTGTAATCCCATGCTTTGGGAGGCTGAGTTGAGAGGATTGCCTGAGCCCGCGGGTTCAAGACCCGCCTGGGCAATGTGGTGAGACCTCATCTCTACAATAACTCAAAAAATTAGCCGGGCGTGGTAGCGCGCACCTGTAGATCCAGCTACTCGGAAGGCTGAGGCGGAAGGATCGCTGGAGCCCAGCAGGTCGAGGCTGCGGTGGCCGAGAGTTGCCACTGCACTCCAGTCTGGGCGACAGAGTGAGACTCCAACTCAAAAAAAAAAAAAGTTTAAACATGTATAAATACACTCTTTTTTGTAAATAAATTCTGCGGTTTTTTGGGTCCCCCTCATATTTACTTATATACTCTGTCCCTAGCACAGTGAATAACTCATAATAGGTGTTCAATATATACTTGTTGGATGAGTGAATGAATCTAAAAGCATGACTTTGTAAGGCATGTGTCTGTCCACTTCTGTCTGCAAGTCAGTGTCTTGCAGACAGGCTCTTCCCCCAGGTTTTGGCACAAGAAATACAGATCTCACCCTAAACCAAGTGATTCTGTTTCAGGCAATGTTACACCCATGACTATTCCAGTTTGTGGACCAGCACTCCACAAACAATTATTAAGTGGACAGACAGAAGAACTACTTAAACTTATTTGATTTCAAAATCCACCTGAATTCAAATGTATTCTGACAAGATGCTGATTTTGGACCTTGCTTCCTCCCTTTCTTTTGGGCACAGCTCCTACCACCTCCTAGCACTGAGGCCTGGACTGTGTGAAGGCCCAGCCAAGGCAGAACAGTAATTTTGCTCTGCGAGTCTGGGCCTAGGGTGGGGTAGGGTACCTAGGGCAGAGGAATGCTGGGGTTGGAACCCGCATCAGAGCTGGGGAGAGGCCTACACATTTCTGAGACAATGTCTGAGAATAAGGACTAGTTGCCAGAAGAGGATTTGAGTCAAAAAGCCAGAAGAGTCAGGCATAGTGGTTCGTGCCTGTAGTCCCAGCTACACAAGAGGCTGAGGCAGGAGGATCACGTGAGCCCAGAATTGCTGAGGCTGCAATGAGCTATGATCACACCACTGCACTTCAGCCTGGGCGAGAGAGCAAGACCACGTTTCTTTAAAAAAAAAAAAAAAATCCACGGCAATGTTTACAGTAAAGTTGTTCTTTTGTTTTCTTTTGTTTTGTTTTGTTTTTGAGAGTCAACCATGAGTTCCTGTATTCGTTTCCTAGAGTTGCCAGAACAAATTATCGTGAACCGGTGACTTAAAACAAGTAAAATATATTATTTCACAGTTCTAGAGGCTAGAAGTCCAAAACTGAAGTGTTGGCAGGGCCTTGCTCTCTCTGAAGGCCCTCAGGAAGAATCCTTCCTTGCGTCTCCTCAGGCCCCTTCATTGCATTTCTTGACTTGCAGATGCTTCATTCTGATCTCTGCTCCCATTGTCATGTGGCCCTCTTCCCTGTGTGTCAGGGTATCTAATTTTTCCTCTCTTTCCTCTATTAGGATACCAGTCATTGAATTTAGGGCCTACCCTAATCCAGTATGACCTCATCTTGACTAATTACAAAAACCTTATTTCCAAATAAAGTCACATTCTGTAGTTCTGGGTACACTTGAATTTTTTTCATGTGAACACTATTCAACCCAGTACAATCTCTCTGTTTAATGCTGTAAAACCAGGGATACTGTTAGGCAGACCATGCTCTAGTGATAGCTTTAGGCAAAAACTCAGAGGAGGAATAGTTTAAGCCTTGAGGAAAATGGGTTTGGAAGATTTCAGGTAGACGGTAAGCCTTAACCTTAAGATCCCTGTAGTATTTGATATGGTTTGAATGTGTATACCTCCAAAATTCGTGTTGAAACTTAATCCCCATTGTGGTGGTATTAAGAGGTGGGGCTTTCCAGGAAGTGATTAAGTCATGAGGGCTCTGCCTTTATTGATAAATTAACACCCTTATAAAAGAGGTTTTGGAGGCAGCTCACCCTTCTGGCTCTACTACTCTTCTGCCATGTGAGGATGCCGCAAGAAGGTGCTCACCAGACCCCAAATGCTGATGCCTTGATCTTTGACTTCCCAGTCTCCAGAACTGTGTGGCATGAATTCCTGTTCTTTATAAATTATCCATTCTCAGGTATTTTGTCATAGTAACACAAACAGACCAAGACAACATTCCATACATCTATGACCATTTTGGAGCCATAAAAGAATGTCATTGAATGCTATCGCTCTAGTCAGCCATGAGGGTGAGCATTGCTCACTTTGAATGAAACATTCAAGCCCTTTTAGAAGCTTACATGATGAGCTATCATTTTCTATGCACTGGTTTTCCTGTCAATGCCTTTTGTGACCATGCTGCTGTCCTGATGAGCCCCTCACCTAAGGGTGGCGCAGCCCCTGGACACTGAGACAAGGGCAATAAAGGAGTCTGCAGAGACTAGAAAAATGGTTAAGTCTGGAAAAGTCACGTTGGGAGAGCAGGGCAAGTCAGAGGAAGAGAAATGGAACAGTGTCAGCTGGTCACTGGTAACAGGAGCTGGAGCCACTTTGTCCAGGCCACTTCATATAATAATTAGAGCTAACATTTGTGGGGTTCCTTCCATGGCTATATGTTGACTCCTTTATTATAACCCTCTGAGGGGGCTACTGTTATTAGCTTCTCTGAGGCTTTCCCAGAGGCGATCCAGTGCCTCCTGGTATTTACAACCCTGTGTACTTCCCTTCTATGTTGAATTGGGGCTACCCTTGGTCTCCAATACCTGCCTGTGACCTTGTCTTTGGAGGACAGGCTTCTGCCTCTCAGAGCAGGCATCCTTTTGCACAAGCTGGCTCCCAGTACACCTCCACCGTAGGTAACAGATACTGAGATACTCCTATCTCCCGCTGAGCTCCTGAACCAGCTGGGCCTGCCCCTTCTGGCTTATCCTCTGAGGGCTGAGGAAGGACAGATATGATTCTGCGAGTGAAGGAGGGCAGTGAGGAGACTGGCCCAAGCCCAGGTGTATAACAATCCCTCCTCTCAGGGAATCCAAAAATTTTAAGGAGAAAATGCTTTTTGTTCTGTAATTAGAGTGGATATGAAATATAAACTGCTAATACCACTGGAGGAAAGAAGTAGGCACTGACTTGAACACACATTAAGTCTAAATGACTTTGAAAGCTGAGTTCAGGGCAGGGAGAGACAAGAGAGCCGGGCCGGGGCTGGAGGTGAGGGATGAGAAGAACCACCAGGAGGAAAATGCCGGCGGAATGGAAAGGCTTGATTTAATCAAAACAAATACTATTTCCTCCAACTAGTCCTGTTTGGAAGAGCTCTTGTGGTCCATCTTCCAAAACCTCCAGATTTTAGCCAGGACAATGCCAAACAAGCAGCTGACTGAAGGAAGGGGCGGGTGAAAGTAATTGGATTCATTTACCGGATACTGATTTGCCAGAAAAGGAAGTGGGGGTGTTAGGGACATTGTTTACACTTCCTGGTTACATATTTAAACATGGAACAACTGAGTCCTAACAGGACGAGATAATTAAATAGGTGACCACCCCAGGTGGCACCACACCCAACACATTTCAGAACAGAGTAAGAATTAGTATTTTGAAGGGCCTCAAGAGAGGACTGCTTAGTTGCAACCTTAAATAAAGGACAACAATGGATATACATATATATTATATAATAATATATATTTAAAGATATTATATATAATATATATATATATATATATATATTTTTTTTTTTTTTTTTTTTTTAAAGAGACAAAGTCTCATTCTGTTGCCCAGGCTGGAGTGCAGTGATGTGATCATAGTTCACTGCCACCTTGAATTCCTGGGCTCAAATTATTCTCCTGCCTCAGCCTCCTGAGTAGCTGAGAGTACAGGCATGCACCACCATGTGTGGTTAAATTTTTTATTTCTGTAGAGATGTGGTCTCACTATGTTGCCCAGGCTGTAGAATATATATATTTAAAAGCCAGTTCCAAAAAAATGAATGCAATTTCCTTGCTTTTATACAAAATTAAATAAATTGTGGTACATTAATTGTAGTACATTCAGACAATGGAACACTATGTATTACTAAAGAAACCTGGCTGCTCTCTTTATGTTAGTATGGAATAATCTCCAAGACAAATGTGAAAAAAAGCAAGAGGCAGAACAGTCTGGGTAATATGCTACATAGTGTTTGAAACATTTTCCTACATTTGTATAAAGTAACAGCATATGCATATTCTTGTGAGTGCACAGAATGTCTCTAGAAGGACTCACATGGATGTGTGAGAGCTATTGAAAAATAATAACTGGGTTATAAGCTACCCTAGCGATTCTCCTTGTGAAGGGGAGGAGGTACGAGGGGCTACTGGGGTGCAGCTAATATTCTGTTTCTAGATCTGGGTGCTGATTACATGGTGTGTTCAGCTTGTGAAAGCTTATACATCTGTATTTATGATTGTGCATTTCTATGTTAGACTCCAGTAAAATTTTCCAAAAAGAAAAGAAAAGAATTTTGAATTCAAAAAAATAACTCGATATTGGGCAACCCAAGAGGTTCTTAATCCCTTTCTCAGCAGGATTAGTTGTGACCATTACTCACACCCAATTCAGGACAGGGGATGAAAGAGACTTAGGTCTCCACGTTCTCCAATCTGGCCTCGTTTACTCTTCCTTCACACTGACCTCTGCCTCTTGTTTATCAATTGTGCTGGGATTCTTTTTTCCAAAACAGATTAATCCACAGTTGTTCATCTCTTCAATAAAGTCTGCGCGTTGTGCAACCTGCAACTCTCCAGGACCGGGGTGTTGAAGGGAACCTGCTGGCTGTGAAACAGAAGAGAAGTTGTTTCATTTCATGCCGGTACTTTTCAGTGTGAGCAAGCAGATTTCTTGTAAAAAAAAGGGGGGGGGGCGGTGGGAAGTAGAGCAGGGGAAATGAAGACTTAATTCCTTCACCTCTCTAATTGAGGAGAGATAAAAAATGCAATAATATAATTTTCCTGATAATTTTTCTAAGGGGGTAACAGATTGCCCCAGAGAGGGAAATCACATGCTCTCCAGCCCCATTTTCAAATCTGATCGCAGGCATTCCCTTTGAGGAAGCTGGGTGTTTGCCCAGGGAGTTCAGACAGCAGCCAAGATTCGCTCACTCCTGGGATATAGAACTTGCTGGTGAAAAAGCAGGAAGAGCCGGGCTCGGTGGCACAGCCTGTAATTCTGCGCCTTGGGAGGCTGAGGTGAATGGATTGCCCGAGCCCGCTGGTTCAAAACCAGCCTGGGCAGGCGAGACCTCATCTCTACAATAAATTAAGAAAACAAAAATTAGCCGGGTGTGGTAGCGTGCACCTGTAGTTCCAGCTACTTGGAAGGCTGAGGTGGAAGGATCGCCGGAGCCCAGCAGGTTGAGGCTGCGGTGGCCGGGAGCAGCCACTGCACTCCAGTCTGGGCAACAGAGTGAGACTCCAACTCAAAAAAAAAAAAAAAAAAAAAGCAGGAAGGAACCTGGCATATCTTGAAGGCCTACTGTGCACCAGACGCTATGCTATGCACTTCCATCATTATTACATTCATATCACAATCACTCCATGAAGTAGGCACTGTTATTTTGCTCATTTCATAGAAGAAAACGAAACATCAGAGTGATGAAGGATCTCACCTGGAGTTGAACACACTATACATATCCCAATATATTGTGGTTTAAAACAACACTTTACTAAGATAGTTTGTAATCCTGTGGGTTGATGGAGTTCATTCTGTGGTTCTCACTTGGGATCTCTTGTGCAGTTGCAGTTAGATGTTGGCTGTGGCTGTAGTAGACTGAAGGCTCTACTGAGCTGGATGAACAGGCACAACTTTATTGAAAAAGCACTGACTGAGGCTGTCACCTAGAGCACCTACACGTGGCCTTCCCACAGGGCAGCTGTGTTCCAAGAAGGATGTCCTGAGAGCAAGCATTCTAAGAGAGCCAGGCAGAACCTACAAGTCTTTTTCTTCCCTAACATAACTTCCTCTGTATCCTATTGGCCAAAGTGAAGCACAGACTCAGCCCAAAAGAAAGAAGAGGCTAACAGACTCCATCTCTCAATAGGTGTAGAAAAGAGTTTGCAGCCATCTTTAATCTACTACACCTAGAAAGTGGTAAAGTCAGGATTTGACTCCAGGTTGGCCAGACTCTTTCCTTTAGAGTCACCTCCAGGCTTAATTATGGACCCGCTCAACCTCTGAAACATGGCCATTATAGATTCTGATATTGAAAAAGGAAATTAAGTGGCACTATCAACGTCACTTAGGGTTGGGCATAATGACTCATGCCTGTAATCGCAGTACTTTGGGAGGCCAAGGTGGGACGATCACTTGAGTCTAGGAGTTCAGGGCCAGCCTAGACAACATAGCAAGACCTTGTCTCCATGAAAATTAAATAAATAAATAAATTAGCTGGGTGTGGTGGCGCATGCCTGTAGTCTAGCTACTCAGGAAGATGAGGCAGGAGGATTGCTTGAGCCCAGGAGTTGGAGGCTGTAGTGAACTGAACTCCAGCCTGGGCGACAGAGCAAGATCCTGTCTCTAGAACAACAGTACTTAGATACCTCTTGATAAAGAGGCCACTGTAGACGCACCAAACTCTACCAAGAGGGACCTCGTCTTCCCACTGTCCACTAAAAGTTGTTGTGTTTTTCAACAAAAGGTGAACACCCTGCAATACCTGCAAGACTTCTGAGGTGCCAGGCATCCCTTCTTCTGAGGTAGTTGATTCTTCCACCATAAGTGAATGGACCCTACTTTAACCTGTTCCCTGGACACCTGACTAGGAGTTCATTGGAGGCCCTTTGGTAAGTGCTATCTGGAATCCCGGGCAAAGGTCTGTGAACTTAAAAATCACTTTTTTACCACAGCTTCTTTTCAAAATGAGAGCCCCCAAGCCAGGCTCGGTGGCTCAGCCTGTAATCCCGTGCCTTTGGGAGGCTGAGGTGAGTAGATTGCCTGAGCCCGCGGGTTTGAGACCTGCCTGGGCAACTTGGCGAGACCTCATCTCTACAATAAATCAAAAAATTAGCCGGGCGTGGTAGCGGGCACCTGTAGTTCCAGCTACTCGGAAGGCTGAGGTGGAAGGATCGCCGGAGCCCAGCAGTGCGACAGTCTGGGTGACAGAGTGAGACTCCAACTCAAAAAAAAAAAAATTTTTTTTTTAGAAAAGGATTTTAAAGTAGAGGGGAGGAAACAGCTTGAAGAATTTGATGACTGCAAATTGGAGAGTTGAAAACTAATGGCACTTTAGATACAGGCCTCAAAATGACCTCAATCAATATTACTGAATGAATATGCAAACTTTCCATTCACACTCTTGGTAAACTAATAAGCTAATCATAAGAAGAGATTGCAAGAGGGAGTTTAACTTAATTAACAGGCTAGTTCGCAAACCTTTTGTTTTATCTATTTTCAAATAATAGGCTTGCTTACAAATTTCAAGTGTGCCTTAGGTATTTGTTTAAAAAAGACATTAGACAAGAGTTCATATTGGTAATCTTGTTATTAGACAAGATTTCCTATTGGTAAGTTTGTTGTTCACTCTTTAAAAGAAATAACAGTAGCCGGGCTCGGTGGCTCAGCCTGTAATCCCGCACCTTTGGGAGGCTGAGGTGAGTGGATTGTCTGAGCCCACGAGTTCAAGACCCACCTGGGCAACTTGGTGAGACCTCATCTCTACAATAAATTTTAAAAAAATTAGCCGGGCGTGGTAGCGCGCGCCTGTAGTTCCAGCTACTTGGAATGCTGAGGTGGAAGGATCGCCAGAGCCCAGCAGGTCAAGGCTGCGGTGGCCGGGAGCGGCCACTGCACTCCAGTCTGGGTGACAGTGAGACTCCAACTCAAAAATAAAATAAAATAAATAACAGTGAATGTCTTTTAAGTAGCTCTGATCCTAATTTTTCAAAACAATTTTTACTTCTTCCACCCACATGGAAAAGTGTTCTGGTAAAGTATCTTAACAATGTAGCTTAGTGTCTTTGTCTGTCAAACAGAGATAGTAATTGGGCGTGGTGTTGTGTCCTGTAGTCCCAGCTATTTGGGAGGCTGAGGTGGGAGGATCGCTTGAGCCCAGGAGTCTGAGGCTGTAGTACACTGTGCCCATCAGGTGTCCACACAAAATTTAGCATCAGTATGTTTACCTTCCCCAGGTTGCCTTAGAAGAGGCAAACTGGTGCAGGTCAGAAGCAGAACAGGTCAAAACTACCTATGGCCATCAGGAGTGGGATTGTGCCTGTGAATAGCCACTTCACTCGAGCCTGAGCAACATAGCAAGACCACGTCTCTCAGAAAAAAATACAGTAATGCCACTTATACCTTAAGGTGGTCACTGAAAATTAAATAAGATTGTGACAGGAAAAAATTTTGAGAAATGTTAAATGGTTTGTTTTGTTTTGTTTCGTTCATACCCCGTGTCTCTTGCCCTTCTCTCTCTTTCAGTCAATCGTCTTCCCTTACTGTCTTGCAACATGTATTGCCTTAGGGAAGGAGGGACAAGGCAGAAAAGCAGCAAACGGCTGATGGGTGGTCAGAAGGCCTTTTGAACTGCAGAAGTTTAAGCTTGAAATAATTGAAAGTGTGAAGTCTGTGTCACAAATACCAGAATTGGGTCAGGTGCGGTGTCTCACACTTGTAATCTCAGCACTTTGGGAAGCTGAGGTAAGAGGACTGCCTGAGCTTATGGGTTCGAGACCAGCCTGGGCAATATGGCAAGACCTCGTCTCGACAATAAATCAGAAAAATTAGCTGGGTGTGGTGGAGCACGCCTGCAGTTCCAGCTACTTGGAAGGCTGAGGTGGAAGGATCACCTGAGCCCAGCAGGTTGAGGCTGCAGTGGCTGTGAGCATGCCACTACACTCCAGCCTGGGCAACAGAGTGAGACTCCAGCTCAAAAAAAAAAAAAAAAAAAGCAAACTAGAATTGGAAAATCAAGAATGAGGCGGCCCTATCTCCAGACACGTGGGGTTATCAGAACCATGTAAGGGGAGAGAGCAGCAAAAAGAGGCAGAAAGTTGCCTGAGTCCCTGAGAAAGGGCTCTGCAGTCCACCTCTTGCTCAAGGGAGGTGGGGTGATGGATGGGTGGCCAGAAAGCAAAGGAGAGACATTGTCTTCAAGGTGTGTTCAGGCAGAGAAGCCAAGCTGGGAGGCAGGAGCACTAGGCCAGACCAGGTGCTAGAAACCACGGCTGCTCTATGTGAACCAGGAGACGGCTCTGAGTTATGTGGAGGCCAAAGTAGCTCCATCTTGGATGCTAATCTGCCATGTTGACTTTTGATTAACTCCAGTTCTGGGAAGGCCCCTAAGATTTCCAGTGTATCTCTTGTTTCTTCTGTAAGAATGGATACTTACTATAAATCTTAGATCAAGCAGCCTTGATGTCATCTCCTTTAGTTGTCCTGCAAATCCCTTCTGAATCACCCTTTCCCTGTGATACATAAGCCCTGGATCTGGGAGGTAATGGCACAGGGAGCCACCATCTTGTCTCAACGCTGCCCAAGACACAGCTGTGGCTTCTGCTTGTTAGTTCCTATTAAATGTTTCTTTCTGAGAGACTGGATATATCAGCCTCTTTCTTTGTCCTCTCGGTTTCCTTGGATTTCGGGGGTAGGTTTGCATAGACCTGCCCACTGTGAAACAAGGTAGCAGAGGGAGTGAAGGTTTTGAGGTGTGGAATAAAGGAGCATGCCCAGGCAGGCACCTGCTGGAATGTCAGCCCTAATTGTGCAGTGCAGTGGTAGATGCCACTGTGGATAGATGAGCACACATGACATCAAGTCCTGGCTACCTCCCATCACTTAGACAAAAGTTGGGCTAGGACAAGGACCAAAATCAGTGGAAATTAAGTTTCAGTTGGCAGAGTGGGCATTCAAAATAGAAATTAAAGTCATTTGTAGAAAAAAGTAATAAGATTGTATTATTGCTCCATTCAACATACCTCGTTCAAACCTTGAGATTTGCTCCTACTCTAAGATAATGCATGTAGGTGCCTGATACATAATATACATGCTCGATAAATGCTAGCTAATACTACTATTATTGTTATCTTTAATCCTAGCACAAAACATTAAAGAAAGTCTTTACACTCTTCAAAGAAAGGTCTATTACCTCCTTCTAGAGAACCAAGGAAAGAAAGGGGGGTCACTTTATTCCTGCCAAGGGACACTCAGGTTAGTGCTATAAACAGTCATGATAGGAAAATGGGTCATCAGCTCAGAAAGAACAGCTGCAAAGGTCTCTGTGATACAGACTTATGTGTTCAGCAAAGTCAGCTTCCCTTTGGACATACAGGGAAACTATAATTTCCACTTTCTCCTGGGAAGTTAAGTGGGACCACGTGACTAATTTTAGACAATTAAATGAAACACAAGTAAAAATCCTCCTTTCCCAAACCTTAAAACATCTCTTCAACCAGCAGCAAAGTGCTCTGAAGACATGAGACAGGAGGAGCTTGGGTTCCTGAGAAACCCCTTGGGGGAGAGCCATGGACCTAGG